>LR738712.1:100752411-100768829 GCA_902687465.1 Secale cereale
TGCGAAGTAGCTAGCAGCCCCCCACCCCCTCGTGTTGCCACGAAGGGAATCCTAAGCTATGAATGCATGCCCCCCAACCGAGTTTCACCTAGCAAAGTGCGAAGTAGCAACCCCCCCTCCACACACACTTTCAGTCGGCGGGCCAGAGAGGCATATATCTCACCAAGATGGATCGTAAAATGGACCAACAATAATCCACCTTGGTCGTACAACCTCTCTCTTATTGTTGGTCAAAGTGATGGCCGTCCATGCGACCCCGAAGATGGGATAGCTCGCTGATAATCACGCAAGTAGCTAGTCCCCAAAGACATCCACTACATGCGTGTGGCCCAAACATATGTATGGAGAGGTGTGTTTTTGAGTAACAATGGAACAACTTTGATGTGGCGCCGAGATTTTGAACTAGAAATCCCCACACTGAGTGAGGGTTAGGTTGACGATGCATATGTATGTTACACCACACTTCAAGCCAACGACGGGGATTCATGCATGCATGCGTGCGTAGTATATGTGCTCAAACTTAATTAGGTTTGAACCTCACCATGACCTATACTACGATAACACGAACCAAATGAAGAATCGCCAAGGTGACCTATCTTGTTGTTGGTCAAGGTGATCATGAGTGTCCACGCGGGCCCACAAATATATTAGCTTGTCGCCGATAACCACGTGAGGGAGTGTATCATTCGAAGGTGTGGCACCCTGATACGTCCATTTTGCATCATGCTTATATGTTGATATTTATTGCATTATGGGCTTGTCACAATACTTATGTCTTTTCTCTCTTATTTTACAAGGTTTACATGAAGAGGGAGAATGCCAGCAGCTGGAATTCTGGGCTGGAAAAGGAGCAAACTCTGGAAGCCTATCCTGCACAACTCCAAAAGCCCCGAAACTTCACAGAACTCCATTTCAGAAAATATAAAAAATATTTGGCGAAAGAAGATCACGAGGGGGCCACCTGCTGTCCTCAAGGGTGTGGGCGCGCCCCCCTCTCTGGGCGCGCCCCCTTGTCTCGTGGGCCCCTTGAAGGCCCCCCCGAGGCCCATCTTCTCCTATATGAGGTGTTTTGACCTGGAAAAAATCATAAGGAGGCTTTCGGGACCAGACGCCACCGTCTCGAGGCGGAACGGAGGCGGAAACCAATCTAGGGCTCCGGCAGAGCTATTCTGCCGGGGATACTTCCCTCTGGGAGGGGGAAATCATCACCGCCGTCATCACCAACAACTCTCCCATCTTGGGGAGGGCTATCTTCATCAACATCTTCACCAGCACCATCTCCTCTAAAACCCTAGTTCATCTCTTGTATCCAATCTTTGTACCCAAACCGCAGATTGGTACCTATGGGTTGCTAGTAGTGTTGATTACTCCTTGTAGTTGATGCTAGTTGGTTTACTTGGTGGAAGATCATAAGTTCAGATCCATTATGCATATTAATACCCCTCTGAGCATGAACAATATTATGTCTTGTGAGTAGTTACTTTTGTTCCTGAGGACATGGGAGAAGTCTTGCTATAAGTAGTCATGTGGATTTGGTCTTCGTTCGATATTTTGATGAGATGTATGTTGTCTCTCCTCTAGTGGTGTCATGTGAACGTCGACTACATGATACTTCACAATTATTTGGGCCTATAGGAAGGCATTGGGGAGTAATAAGTAGATGATGGGTTGCTAGAGTGACAGAAGCTTAAACCCTAGTTTATGCGTTGCTTCGTAAGGGGCTGATTTGGATCCATATGTTTCATGCTATGGTTAGGTTTACCTTAATACTTCTTTTGTAGTTGCGGATGCTTGCATTAGAGGTTAGTCATAAGTGGGAGGCTTGTCCAAGTAAAGGCCGCACCCAAGCACCGGTCCACCCACATACCAAATTATCAAAGTACCGAACGCGAATCAGATGATCGTGATGAAAACTAGCTTGACGATAATTCTCATATGTCCTCGGGAGCGCTTTCCTTTATATAAGAGTTTGTCCAGGCTTGTCCTTTGCTACAAAAAGGATTGGGCCACCTTGCTGCACCTTATTTACTTTTACCTTTTGTCACTTGCTACCAATTACCTTATCACAAAACTATCTGTTACCTATAATTTCAGTGCTTGCAGAAAATACCTTACGGAAAACTGCCTATCATTTCCTTCTACTCCTCGTTGGGTTCGACACTCTTACTTATCGAGAGGACTATGATAGATCCCATACACTTGTGGGTCATCAAGACTCTTTTCTGGCGCCGTTGCCGGGGAGTAAAGCGCCTTTGGTAAGTGGAATTTGGTAAGGAAAAATTGATATAGTGTGCTGAAATTTATTGTCACTTGTTACTATGGCTCATAATCCTTTGAGGGGCTTGTTCGGGGTATCTTCACCCCGACCAGAAGAGCAAAGAGTTGCTGCTCAACCTACTGCACCTACTGAAAATGTTTTCTTTGTAATTCATTCGGGTATGATAGAGAAACTGCTTGAAAATCCTTTTACAGGAGATGGAACACTGCATCCCGATTTACACCTAATCTATGTGGATGAAGTTTGTGGATTATTTAAGCTTGCAGGTATGCCAGAGGATGTTATCAAGAAGAAGGTATTCCCTTTATCTTTGAAGGGAGATGCATTGACATAGTATATGCTATGTGATAATATTGGATCATGGAACTATAATCGTCTGAAGTTGGAATTTCATCAGAAGTTCTACCCTATGCACCAAGTTCATCGTGATCGTAATTATATTTATAATTTTTGGCATCGCGAAGGATAAAGCATTGCTCAAGCTTGGGGGAGGCTTAAGTCAATGTTATATTCATGCCCCAATCATGATCTCTCAAGAGAAATGATTATTCAGAGTTTTTATGCTTGGCTTTCTCTCGATAATCGCTCCATGCTCGATACTTCTTGCTCTGGTTCTTTTATGATGAAGACTATTGAATTCAAATGGGATTTATTGGAAAGAATTAAACACAACTCTGAAGATTGGGATCTCGACGAAGGTAAGGAGTCAGGTATGACCCCTAAGTTTGATTGTGTTAAAGCTTTTATGGATACTGATGTTTTCCGTGAGTTTAGCACTAAATATGGACTTGACTATGAGATAGTAGCTTCTTTCTGTGAATCATTTGCTACTCATGTTAATCTCCCCAAGGTGAAGTGGTTTAAATACCATCCCCCTATTGAAGTAAAAGTAGTTGAACCTGTTAAAGTTGAAGAAAAGACTATCACTTATAATGTTGATCCTATTATTCCTACTGCTTATATTGAGAAACCACCTTTCCCTGTTAGGATAAAGGATCATGCTAAAGCTTCAACTGTAGTTCGTAAGAATAATACTAGAACACCTACACCCTCTGAGCAAATTAAAGTTGAACCTAGTGTTGCTATGTTTAAAGATCTCTTGGTAGAAGATTTAGATGGACTTGTTATTTACCTCCAAGAAGAGTTTGCTAGAATAGCCAAACCCAATGCTAGGAATAAACATAGACCTATTGTAGGCTTGCCTGTTATCTCTGTTAAAATAGGAGATCATTGGTTTATGTGATGTAGGTGCTAATGCGAGTATTATTCCCCTTACTTTATATCGAGAAATTATGCATGATATTGCACCTGTTGAGTTAGAAGGGATTGATGTTACTATTAAGCATGCTAATAGAGACACTATTTCACCAGTTGGGATTGTTAGAGATGTTGAGGTTTTGTGTGGGAAGGTTAAATACCCTGCTAATTTTCTTGTTCTTAGTTCCCCACAAGATGAATTTTGCCCCATTATATTTGGTAGAACATTCTTGAATAGTATTAATGCTAAGATAGACTGCATGAAAGATATCGTTACTGTTGGGTTAGGGGATAGGTCTCATGATTTTAACTTTGCTAAATTTCGTAGACAACCCCTTGATAAAGAATTACCTAGTAAGGATGAAATTATTGGTCTGGCTTGTATTGATGTGCCTCCTAATGATCCCTTAGAACAATACTTGTTAGACCATGAAAATGATATGCATATGAATGAGAGAAGGGAAATAGATGAAATATTCTTTAAACAGGGACCCGTATTGAAAAACAACTTGCCTGTTGAAATCCTAGGGGATCCTCCTCCATCCAAGGGTGATCCCATGTTTGAACTTAAACCTTTACCTGATAATCTTAAGTATGTTTATCTTGATGAAAAGAAGATATATCCTGTTATAATTATTACTAACCTTTCAGAGCAGGAAGAACAAAAACTATTGAAAACTCTGAAGAAGCATCGTGCTGCTATTGGATATACTCTGGATGGTCTTAAGGGCATTAGTCCCACCTTATGCCTACACAAGATAAAATTGGAAGAAAATGCTAAACCGGTTATTGATCATCAGCGACGGTTAAATCCTAAGATGAAAGAAGTGGTAAGGAAGGAAATACTAAAGCTTCTAGAGTTAGGTATTATCTATCCAGTTGCTGATAGCCAGTGGTTAAGTCCTGTCCATTGTGTCCCTAAGAAGGGAGGTATGACTGTCGTTCCTAATGATAATGATGAATTGACCCCGCAAAGAATAGTTACAGGTTATAGGATGGTAATTGATTTCCTAAGTTAAATAAAGCTACTAAGAAAGATCATTACCCCTTGCCTTTTTTTGATCAAATGCTAGAAAGGTTATCCGAACATACTCATTTTTACTTTCTAAATGGTTATTCTGGTTTCTCTCAAAAACCCGTGTCAAAAGGGGATCAAGAAAATACCACTTCTACTTGTCCTTTAGGTACCTTTGCTTATAGACGTATACCTTTTGGTTTATGTAATGTACCTGCTACCTTTCAAAGATGCATGATGGCTATATTCTCTGATTTTTTTGAAAAGATTGTTGAGGTTTTCATGGATGACTTCTCCGTTTACGGAACTTCTTTTGATGATTGCTTAAGCAACCTTGATCGAGTTTTGCAGAGATGTGAAGACACTAATCTTGTCTTGAATTGGGAGAAGTGCCACTTTATAGTTAATGAAGGCATTGTCTTGGGACATAAAATTTCTGAAAGAGATATTGAAGTTGACAAAGCTGAAGTTGATGCTATTGAAAAGATGCCATGCCCTAAGGACATCAAAGGTATACGAAGTTTCCTTGGTCATGCCGGGTTTTATAGGAGGTTCATTAAGGACTTCTCCAAAATCTCCAGGCCTCTAAATCATCTCTTACAAAAAGATGTTCCTTCTGTCTTTGATGATGATTGTCTAGAGGCATTTGAAATACTTAAGAAAGCATTGATCTCTGCACCTGTTGTCCAGCCTCCTGACTGGAATTTACCCTTTGAGATTATGTGCGATGCTAGCGATTATGCTGTAGGTGTTGTCTTAGGGCAAAGAGTTGATAAGAAATTGAATGTTATCCAGTATGCTAGTAAAACTCTAGACAGTGCCCAAAGAAATTATGCTACTACCGAGAAAGAATTTTTAGCAGTTGTATTTGCTTGTGATAAGTTTAGACCCTATATTGTTGATTCTAAAGTAACTATTCACATTGATCATGCTGCTATCAAATACCATATGGAAAAGAAATATGCTAAACCTAGACTTTTTAGATGAGTTCTCTTGCTGCAAGAATTTGACTTGCATATTATTGATAGAAAGGGAGCTGAGAACCCCGTTGCAGACAACTTGTCTAGGTTAGAGAATATACTTGATGACCCACAACCTATTGATGATAGCTTTCTTGATGAACAATTAGCTGTCTATAAATACTTCTCGTACTGCTCCATGGTATGCTGATTATGCTAATTATATTGTTGCTAAGTTTATACCTCCTAGCTTCACATACCAGCAAAAGAAAAAGTTCTTCTATGATTTGAGGCATTACTTCTGGGATGACCCACATCTTTATAAAGAAGGAGTAGATGGTATTATTAGATGTTGTGTACCTGAGCATGAACATGAACAGATCCTACGCAAGTGCCACTCCGAAGCTTATGGAGGACACCATGCGGGAGATAGAACTGCACACAAGGTATTGCAATCCGGTTTTATTGGCCTACTCTCTTCAAGGATGCCCGTAAGTTTGTCTTATCTTGTGATGAATGTCAAAGAATTGGTAATATCAGTAGACGTCAACAAATGCCTATGAATTATTCACTTGTTATTGAACCATTTGATGTTTGGGGCTTTGATTATATGGGACCGTTTCCTGCCTCTAATGGGTATACACATATTTTAGTTGATGTTGATTACGTTACTAAGTGGGTAGAAGCTATTCCAACTAGTAGTGCTGATCATAACACCTCTATTAAGATGCTTAAAGAAGTTATTTTCCCGAGGTTTGGAGTCCCTAGATATCTAAAGACTGATGGTGGTTCACACTTTATTCATGGTGCTTTCCGTAAGATGCTTGCAAAATATGATGTGAACCACAGAATTGCATCCCCTTATCACCCACAGACTAGTGGTCAAGTAGAACTAAGTAATAGAGAGTTGAAATTAATTTTGCAAAAGACAGTTAATTGGTCTAGGAAGAATTGGTCCAAGAAACTTGATGATGCATTATGGGCCTATAGAAATGCATACAAAAATCCTATGGGTATGTCTCCATATAATATGGTATATGGAAAAGCTTGTCACTTACCTCTTGAGCTAGAACATAAGGCATATTGGGCTATCAAAGAGCTCAATTATGATTTCAAACTTGCCAGTGAAAAGAGGTTATTTGACATTAGCTCTCTTGATGAATGGAGAACCCATGCCTATGAGAATGCCAAGTTGTTTAAAGAAAAAGTTAACGATGGAATGACAAAAGGATACAAAAGCGTGAGTTTAACGTAGGTGATTATGTCTTGCTATACAACTCTTGTTTAAGATTTTTTGCAAGAAAACTTCTCTCTAAGTGGGAAGGACCTTACGTTATCGAGGAGGTCTATCGTTCCGGTGCCATAAAAATCAACAACTTCGAAGGCACAAATCCGAAGGTGGTGAACGGTCAAAGAATCAAACATTATATCTCAGGTAATCCTATAAATGTTGAAACCAATGTTATTGAAACCGTAACCCCAGAGGAATACATAAGGGACACTTTCCAGAACGATCCAGACTCCGAAAAGGAAGTGGTATGTGGTACGGTAAGTAAACCGACTCCAAAACAGCTCTAAAGGCAATTTTTCTCCGTTTTGGAATATTTAGAAAAATAGAAAAATAAGTAGCAGTCTGAAGAGACACGAGTCGTCCACGAGGGTGGAGGGCGCGCCCCCCTTCCCTGGGCGCGCCCCTGCCTCGTGGGCAGCTCGTGTGCCTCCCGGACTCCGATTTCTTGTATGTTACTCCTTTTGGTCGGTAAAAATTCATTATATAAACTCCCGAAGGTTTTGACCTCTGTATCACGCAAAAATCCTCTGTTCTTGTTTCGAGCTGTTTTCTACTAGGGTTAACGAAGCCAGGCACCATGTCGTCTCCCTCCTCCAACAATGAGGGCAACGATGCTTGGCTAATGAAGATAGATTTGAAGAGGGAAGGACCCGAGCAGATCATCAAGAAGAAGAAGATCAAGAAGGAGGTGAAAGATCCGGCTCCGGCATTGGGAGAAGAAGACATCCCTCAATCTCTTCCCAACCTCTTTACCTCAACTGCGATTGAAGCCTTCAAGATGATTGAGTTAGCTCAAATTCGAAACAAGCATCTCACAAGTGAAAATGTTTTGTTGAAGGAATATATAGCTGCACTCAAAGGTATTATCTGCAAGCTGGACGATCTCCTACGCTCGATATATGATGATCCGGCGTCACTACTTTCAACTCCATCATCACCACCCCCGAAGAAGGAGACATGATCATATGGGTATGGGCACTCCCCTTGGCAACTGCCAAGCTTGGGGGAGTGACCCCGGTATCGTATCACCATCACTCCTATCTTTACCGTTTTTCTTAGTTCGACCCTTTTGGTAGTATCTTGATCTAGTAGAATAAAGTCAGCATGATCTAGTTGTGAGCTTTTGCCTTATGATCTTTACCCTTTGTAATCGAGTTCGTGAGCTACGTAATAACGATTAGTGTTGAGTCAAGGGCTTGATTTCCTCACTTGGGTCATGATAAAAAGAAAGAAAACATAAAGAGTATCCAAGAGATCATATTAATCTTATGGGAAGTAATGACTTCACATATAAGAATATGATAAATAAAAGTTGTTGGGAGTTGAGAAACATAGTTTTGGTCACCGTTGCAATTAATAGGAAGTAATAAAAGAAGAGAGGCTCCACATACAAATATACTATATTGGACTTCTTTTATGATTGTGAGCACTCTTTAAAATATGACATGCTAAAGAGTTGATGTTGGACAAGGAAGACAACATAATGGGTTATGTTTTCTTATATCCGAAATAAAGTATATTGTCATGGATCATCCAACATGTTGAGCTTGCCTTTCCCCCTCGTGCTAGCCAAAACTCCTTGCACCAAGTAGAGATACTACTTCTGCTTCCATACATCCTGAAACCCAGTTTTGCCATGAGAGTCCACCATACATACCTATGGATTGAGAAAGATCCTTCCAAGTAAATTGTCATGTTGCAAACTCGCTAAAATATGTATGATTTATTAGTGTGGAGGAAATTAGCTTTATACGATCTTGTGATATTGAAGTAATAAAAGTGACGGACTGCATAATAAAGGTCCTTATCACAAGTGAAATATAAAGTAACGTTCTTCTATGCTAAGACTTTGTGCATCCAACCATAAAAACACATGACAACCTCTGCTTCCCTCTGCGAAGGGCCTATCTATTATTCTTGCCTTATAAGAGTCAAGGTGAAATTCACCTTTCCTTTTTACATTTTATCCTTTGGCAAGCACATTGTGTGGAAAGATCCTGATATATACCCACTTGCATGTAAGTTTTCATGCTCTATTACTGTTGATATTACCCTTGTGGCAAAAGGTTGGGAGGCAATACCGTAAGCCCCTATCTTTCTATATGTCTGATTAAAACTCCATAAACATAAGTATTGCGTGAGTGTGAGCAATTGTGAAAGACTATATGATAGTTGAGTATGTAGGCTTGCTGAAAAGCTCTTACATTGACTCTTTCCGATGTTATGATAAATTGCAATTGCTTCAATGACCGAGATCAAAGTTTGTTAGTTTTCAATGAAGTTTATGATTCATGCTTGATATTGTGGATGAATTGTGACTTTAGCATAAGAATCATATGACAATATATATATGCTCCTGTTATAAGAATGATCATGATGCCCTCATGTCCGTATTTTATTTTTATCGACACCTCTATCTCTAAACATGTGGACATATTTTTCGATATCGACTTTTGCTTGAGGACAATCGAGGTCTAAGCTTGGGGGAGTCGATACATTCATTTTGCATCATGCTTATATGTTGATATTTATTGCATTATGGGCTGTTATAACATGTTTTGTCACAATACTTATGCCTTTTCTCTCTTATTTTACAAGGTTTACATGAAGAGGGAGAATGCCGGCAGCTGGAATTCTGGGCTGGAAAGGAGCAAACTCTAGAAACCTATTCTGCACAACTCCAAAAGCCCCAAAACTTCACAGAACTCCGTTTCAGAAAATATAAAAAATATCCGGCGAAAGAAGATCACGAGGGGGGCCACCTGTTATCCACGAGGGTGGGGGGCGCGCCCCCTGTCTCGTGGGCCCCCCGAAGGCCCCCTGATGCCCATCTTCTCCTATATGAGATGTTTTGACCTGAAAAAATCATAAGGAGGCTTTCGGGACCATACGCCGCCGTCTCGAGGCGGAACCGAGGCGAAAACCAATCTAGGGCTCTGGCAGAGCTGTTCTGCCGGGGATACTTCCCTCTGGGAGGGGGAAATCATCACCGCCGTCATCACCAACAACTCTCCCATCTTGGGGAGGGCTATCTTCATCAACATCTTTACCAGCACCATCTCCTCTCAAATCCTAGTTCATCTCTTGTATCCAATCTTTGTACCCAAACCTCAGATTGGTACGTGTGGGTTGCTAGTAGTGTTGATTACTCCTTGTAGTTGATGCTAGTTGGTTTACTTGGTGGAAGATCATATGTTCAGATCCATTATGCATATTAATACCCCTCTGATCATGAACAATATTATGTCTTGTGAGTAGTTACATTTGTTCCTGAGGACATGGGAGAAGTCTTGCTATTAGTAGTCATGTGAATTTGGTATTCATTCGATATTTTGATGAGATGTATGTTGTCTCTCCTCTAGTGGTGTCATGTGAACGTCGACTATATGAAACTTCACCATTATGTGGGCCTAGAGGAAGGCATTGGGGAGTAATAAGTAGATGATGGGTTGCTAGAGTGATAGAAGCTTAAACCCTAGTTTATGCGTTGCTTCGTAAGGGGCTGATTTGGATCGATATGTTTCATGCTATGGTTAGGTTTACCTTAATACTTTTTTTGTAGTTGCTGATACGTCTCCAACGTATCAATAATTTTTGATTGTTCCATGATATTATTTATGAAGTCTTGGATGTTTAATGGGCTTTATCATTCACTTTTATATCATTTTTGAGACTAACCTACTAACCCAAATCACGCACGATAGACTTCGGGGCCAAGCCAGGAGACAGAAGGGCCACCCTCGAGGGCAGCCCCTATGGCCCCTGGTGCCCCTCTTCTTCCTATATATACCTACGTACCCCAGGAACTCCATATGCAGAAAGAAAACCCTAATTCCACCGCCGTAGCTGCTATTCCCATGGAGATCCCATCTTGGAGCCTGTTCCGGGAGGGAGATCCATCACGGAGGCCTTCATCATCATCATCATCATCATTGCCCTCACCATGAGTTGTGAGTAGTTTACCACAGACATTTGGGTCCATAGCTAGTATCTAGATGGCTTCTTCTCTCTCTCTGGATCTCAATACAAAGTTCTCCTCGGTCTTTGTGGAGATCTATTCGATGTAATATCTTTTTGCGTTGTGTTTGTCGAGATCCGATGAATTGTGAGTTTATGATTAAGGTTATCTATGAAAGATATTTCGTTCTTCTCTAAACTTTTTATTTGTGCTCATAATATCCTTGCAAGTCTCTTCGAATTATTGGTTTGGTTTGGCCTACTAGATCTATAGTTCTTGCAATGGGAGAAGTGCTTGGCTTTGGGTTCAATCTTGCGGTGTCCTTTCCCAGTGACAGTAGGGGCAGCAAGGCACATATTGTATTGTTGCCATCGAGGATAAAAAGATGGGGTTTTCATCATATTGCTTGAGTTTATCCCTCTACATCATGACCTGTTGCTTAAGGCGTTACTCTGTTCGTATGAACTCAATACACTAGATGCATGCTGGATAGCGGTCGATGTGTGGAGTAATAGTAGTAGATGCAGGCATGAGTCGGTCTACTTGTCTCGGACGTGATGCCTATATACAATGATCATACCTAGATAGTCTCATAATTATTCGCTTTTCTATCAATTGATCGATAGTAATTTGTCTACCCACCGTAGAATATCGCTATCATGAGAGAAGCCACTAGAGAAAACTATGGCCCCCGGATCTATTCTCAACATATCAGTCTACATCTACTTTACTTTTCTTGCTTTTATTTGCTGTTTTATTAAAGCAAAAATACCAAAAATATAACTATCATATCTATCAGATCTCACTATCGTAAGTGACCGTAAAGGGATTGACAACCCCTTATCGCGTTGGCTACGAAGTTCTTATTTGTTTGTGCAGGTGCGAGGGACTGGCGCATGGTCTCCTACTGGATTGATACCTTAGTTCTCAAAAACTAAGGGAAATACTTACGCTACTGTGCTGCATCTCCCTTTCCTCTTCGAGGGAATACAATGCAAGCTCAAGAGGTAGCAAGAAGAATTTCTGGCGCCGTTGCCGGGGAGGCTTACGCAAAAGTCATATACCAAGTACCTATCACAAACCCTTATCCTTCGTATTACATTTATTTGCCTCTCCTTTTCCTCTCCCCCACTTCACCTTTGCCATTTTATTCGCCCTTCTTCCACCGTGTGTTTCTCGTTCGCTTGCTTCTTGTTTGCTTGTGTGTGTTGGATTGCTTGCTTGTCACTATGGCTTAGAACAATACCAAATTGTGTGACTTCTCCAATACCAACAACAATGATTTTATTAGCACTCTGATTGCTCCTATTACTGATGCTGAATCTTGTGAGATCAATGATGCTTTGTTGAATCTTGTCATGAAAGATCAATTCTCCGGCCTTCCTAGTGAAGATCCCGCTACCCATCTAAATAAATTTGTTGATTTGTGTGATATGCAAAAGAAAAGAGATACGAATAATGATATTGTTAAATTGAAGTTATTTCCGTTTTCACTTAGAGATCGTGCTAAAACTTGGTTCTCCTCTTTGCCTAGAAATAGTATTGATTCGTGGAATAAGTGCAAAGTTGCTTTTATCTCTAAGTATTTCCCTCCTGCTAAGATCATCTCTCTTAGAAACGATATTATGAATTTTAAGCAACTAGATCATGAGCATGTTGCACAAGCTTGGGAGAGAATGAAATTAATGATACGTAATTGCCCTACGCATGGTTTGAATCTATGGATGATTATTCAGAACTTTTATGCTGGCTTGAATTTTGCTTCTAGAAATCTTTTAGATTCGGCCGCCAGAGGCACTTTCATGGAAACTACCTTAGGAGAAGCTACCAAACTCCTAGATAATATTATGGTTAATTATTCTCAATGGCACACCGAAAGATCTACTAGTAAAAAAGTGCATGCTATCGAACAAATCAGTGTTTTGAGTGGGAAGATGGATGAACTTATGAAATTGTTTGCTGCTAAGAGTGCTTCTTCTGATCCTAATGATATGCCTTTGTCCACTTTGATTGAGAATAACAATGAATCGTTGGATGTGAATTTTGTTGGTAGGAATAATTTTGGTAACAATGCTTATAGAGGTAATTTTAATCCTAGGCCATTTCCTAGTAATTCCTCTAATAATTTTGGTAATTCCTACAACAACTCTTATGGAAAGATGCCTTCTGAATTTGAAACTAGTGTTAAGGAGTTTATGATCTCGCAAAAGAATTTTAATGCTATGCTTGAAGAGAAATTGCTTAAAGTTGATGAACTGGCTAGAAGTGTGGACATAATTACTCTTGATGTTGATTCTTTGAAACTTAGATCTATCCCACGTAAGCATGATATCAATGATTCTCTCAAAGCCATGAGAATTTCCATTGATGAATGCAAAGAAAGAACCGCTAGAATGTGTGCTAAAAGAGAAGATTATATTAAATCGTGTTCTTCTAATTATCGTGAAAATAAACATGAAGATCTGAAAGTTATTGATGTGTCTCCTATTAGATCCTTGTTTGCTACTATTAATCTTGATGAAAATAGGATTGGAGATGATTCTTCTTTAAGGTGTCCTAGTAATTCGGAGTTTTTAGATCTTGATGCTAAAATTGCTAGAAGTGGGATTGAAGAAATTAAAACTTTGCATAGTGGTGAACCCACTACTTTGGATTTCAAGGGATTCAATTATGATAATTGCTCTTTGATTGATTGTATTTCCTTGATGCAATCCGTGCTAAATTCTCCGCATGCTTATATTCAAAATAAAGCTTTCACTAAACATATAGTTGATGCTTTGATGCAATCTCATGAAGAAAAACTTGAGTTGGAAGTTTCTGTACCTAGAAAGCTTTATGATGAATGGGAACTGTGACGCCCCCGATTTGTCCGTACACTAATCATGCACGCAAATGTGTACGGCCAAGATCAGGGACTCACTGGTAGATATCACAACACAACTCTAAAAGTAAAATAAGTCATACAAGCTTCATATTACAAGCCAGGGGCCTCGAGGGCTCGAATACAAGTGCTTGATCATAGACAAGTCAGCGAAAGCAACAAATATCTGAGTACAGACATAAAGTTAAACAAGGTGCCATAAGATGGCTAGCACAAACTGGGATACAGATCGAAAGAGGAGCAGGCCTCCTGCCTGGGATCCTCCTAAACTACTCCTGGTCGTCGTCGGCAGACTGCACGTAGTAGTAGGCGCCTCCGGTGTCGTAGGAGTCGTCGTAGGTGGCGTCTGGCTCCTCGGCTCCACCATCTGGTTGCAACATCCGAGAAGAAGGTACAGAAGGGGGAAAAGGGGGAGCAAAGCAACCGTGAGTACTCATCCAAAGTACTCGCAAGCAAGGATCTATACTACATATGCAAAGGTATCAATGATATGGGTAATATCGGTGGACTGAACTGCAGCAAGCGGGAATAAGAGGGGGATAGCTAATCCAAACGAAGACTACGCTTCTGGCAGCCTCCATCTTGCAGCAGTAGAAGAGAATAGATGGTAAGTTCACCAAGTATCAACGAATAGCATAATCCTACTCGGCGATTCTCCCGCACATCACCCTGTGAGAGAGCAACCACCGAGTTATATCTGGAACTCATCTGGGTGTGTTTTATCAAGTGTCCGGTTCTAGTTATCATGAGGTCGGAATACAACTCCGGGTCGTCCTTTTACCTAGGGACACGGCTATTCGAATAGATTAACTTCCCTGCAGGGGTGCACCACATAACCCAGCACGCTTGATCCCATTTGGCCGGACACACTTTCCAGGGTCATGCCCGGCCTCGGAAGATCAACACGTCGCAGCCCTACCTAAGCACAGCAGAGAGGTCAGCACGCCGGTCTAAGTCCTAGGCGCGCAGGGGTCCGGGCCCATCGCCCAACGCACACCTGCACGTTGCGTACGCGGCCGGTGAGCAGACCTAGCAACCTCCATTACTAAGGAAGTTGCGTTACGCGGTCCAACCCGGCGCGCGCCGCTAAGCCGCTGACGTCAAGAAGGCTTCGGTTGATACCACGACGTCGAGTACCCATAACTATTCCCACGTAGCTGGTTAGTGCGTATAGACCAAATGGCCAGACTCAGATCAAATATCCAAACTCGTTAAGCGTGTTATTGTGAAACAACCGCGGACAACATCCAGGGCCAGGCCACCTGTCTCCTAGGTGTCTCAACCTGCCCTGTCGCTCCGCCACAAAGATCCACACAGAGGGCCGTCGGGAAAGTATGTCCTTTCAGCCCCCAATCCGTGAATCAACCGCGGGTACTCAACGAGCCGACCCGACTTTAGTCACATCAAGTATCATGTATACGTGTAGGTAATATATACCCGTGATCACCCCCAAGTGATCACGGCCCGATAGAATAGCAGGGCAGACGGACAAGGGTGTAGGGCCACTGATGGAATACTAGCATCCTATACTAAGCATTTAGGATTGCAGGTAAAGTATCAACAGTGATAGCAACAAAGACAGGCTATGCAACAGAATAGGATTATCGAAAGCAGTAACATGCTACACTACTCTAATGCAAGCAGTAGAGAGAAGAGTAGGCGATATCTGGTGATCAAAGGGGGGGCTTGCCTGGAAGCTCGGCAGCCAAAGTGGGGTCGTCAACACCGTAGTCGATCGGGGCAGCAGCAGCGTCGGTCTCGTAGTCTACCGGAGAGAAGAGGGGGAAGAAACAGTGAATACAATGCAAACAGATGCATGACGATGCATGACATGACAGGTAACGGTGCTAAGCGTGCCCTAACGCAGTATCGGGTGATACTGACGAAGGGGGGAAACATCCGGGAAAGTATTCCCGGTGTTTCGCGTTTTCGGGCGGATGAAACAGAGGGGGAAAGTTGCGGGTTCGGTATGCTAGGGATGTGTGGTGGACAAACGGTCTGCGTATTCGGATGCGTCTCGAAATTCTGAGCAACTTTCATATATAAATTATTTTCATTCGAGTTACGGTTTAAAAGATATGATTTTCTAAAGGTTTTATTAATTTCTGGAATTTAATATTAATTAACTTAAATCGAAAAATGATTTATGACATCAGCATGACATCATGCTGACGTCATCATGGTTGACTGGTCAAACTGACCAGTGGGGCCCGTGTGTCATAGGCAGTAAACTAACTAACAGTTTAGTTAATTTAATTAGGTTTTAGTTATTTACAGATTAGGTTAATTAATGGCTAGATTAATCTAAGGTGATTAATTAACTTTAATTAATTTGTTAATTAATTAATTAATTAATATATTTATTTATTTTTATTATTATTTTATATATATATACATATTTTTTTAAAACCTTTTTTTTAAACGTTTCTGGGGGCGGGCCCCGTTTGTCATAGGCACAGAGGGGCCTAAACGGTCCGGGCGCCCAGCGAGGCGGGTCGGGCGCTGGGGCTTGCTGCCGCACGACTCGGGCGAGGCCGAGGGAGCACGGCTGGGCGCCGGCTGGCCTGGAGCCAGCACGCGGGCGCGGCGCGGCAGGGCTCTGGTCCCGGGCGCCGGCCGGAGCGGGGCCGCCAGCGACGGTGGCTGGGGAAGCCGCCGGGGCGGAGAGGGACAGTACGCGGTGCGGGGCGGGGTAGGCGCGCGGTGCGCGAATGGCACGACGCGGCGGCGCGCGAAGACGGCAAGCGACGGCGGGGGGGCACGGCGGGCGCGGGCCGGC
>LR738712.1:100777154-101049822 GCA_902687465.1 Secale cereale
GGGGATCGGGGGAGTGGGGTGAATGGGGTGAATGGGTTAGGGTTTCGGTAGGGAGGGGATAAGGGCGACGGGGTGGGCCGGTTTGGGCCCGCCTGGCTAGCAGCTGGGCCGACTGGCCCAGTTGGGGGGGTTTCCTTTTTCTCCTGTTTTGTTTTGTTTTTTAACTTTTTATTTATTCCTTTCTGTTTCGGCTAATTGTTTGGGCACCAAATGGGTTTTGTAAAATATGAGAGCTGGCCCATAAATCACAGCACAATATATTCTACCACCAAAAACTAGTTTGGGGTAAATTTCATTTCATATTTCTTTTTATTATTAATAAAAGGTAATTAAATAATGTTTTCAGCCATTGATTGAGGTTGTTTAAGTCACTTAACAAATCTCTTTAATGTTGTTTACAATTTTATCATAGCCTCTGATTTATCTACTGTTTATTGAACATTTTAATTTTCATATTTGAAAACTTTTATTGTTTTCTTGATTTAGAATTTTGAATTATAATCGGTTTCAATCTAACACGAGATTAATAACAGTAACAACGGTGACATGGCATCATTATCTTATGATTACTGTAGCCTAATTATCCGGGCGTTACTGGAACCTACTATCAAAATAAAAATAAAAGATCATGAATGCTATGCTTTGTGTGATTTGGGTGCTAGTGTTTCCACTATCCCAAAAACTTTGTGTGATTTGCTAGGGTTCCTCGAGTTTGCTGATTGCTCTTTAAATTTGCATCTTGCGGATTCCACTATTAAGAAACCTATGGGAAGAATTAATGATGTTCTTATTGTTGCCAATAGGAATTATGTGCCCATAGATTTCATTGTTCTTGATATAGATTGCAATTCTTCATGTCCTATTATTCTTGGTAGACCTTTCATTAGAACGATTGGTGCAATTATTGATATGAAGGAAGGAAATATTAGATTCCAATTTCCGTTAAGGAAAGGCATGGAACACTTTCCTGGAAAGAAAATCAAATTACCATATGAATCTATCATGAGAGCCACTTATGGATTGCCATCCAAAGATGGCAATACCAAGATCTATCTTGTATCGTGCCTAGCTAGGGGCGTAAAACGATAGCGCTTGTTGGGAGGCAACCCAATTTTATGTTTTTTGTTTTTGTTGCTTTTAGGGAATAAATATTGCATCTTACCTCTGATTAGATGTGTTTTCATGTTTTGTTTAATGTTTGTGCCAAGTAGAACCTTTGGTAAGACTTGTGTGAAGTTTATTTGATCTTGCTGTGAAAAACAGAATCGTTAGCGCTTGCTAAAGTAGACTTCAGATTTTACTGGAGCGTGATTTTTAGTTGATTCTTTTTGCTGCTGATTGGTAGACAAATTGTGCAAATTTAACAATTTAGTTTGAATTTGTTGGAGTTCCAGAAGTAGGCGGACCCAGCAGATTACTAAAGACTGTTCTATTTTTGATAGATTCTGTTTTTTGTGTGTTGTTTGCTTATTCCGATGTATCTATGAGTAATATTGGAGGATATGAACCATAGAGAACTTGGAGTACAGTAGGTTTAACACCAATATAAACAATGAATGAATTACTTGCTGTACCTTTGAGTGGTGGTTTGCTTTCTCTTACTAACGGAGCTCATGAGAATTTTTGTCTAGGTTTTGTGTTGTGAAGATTTCAAGTTTTGAGTATTGCTTTGATGGACTATGGAACAATGAGTAGCAAAGGCCTAAGCTTGGGGATGCCCATGGCACCCCAAGTAAATTCAAGATAGTCAAAAGCCTAAGCTTGGGGATGCCCCAGGAAGGCATCCCCTCTTTCGTCTTCATCTATTGGTAACTATACTTGGAGCTATATTTTTATTCGCAACATGTTATGTGTTTTGCTTGGAGCGTCTTGTATAATTTGAGTCTTTGCTTGTTAGTTTGCCACAATCATCCTTGCTGGACACACCTATTTTAGAGATTTAAATATGTCCTAGAAATTATTAGAACATTCTATGTGCTTCACTTATATCTTTTGAGTTGAATAGTTTTTGCTCTAGTACTTCACTTATATCTTTTAGAGCACGGTGGTGGTAATATTTTGTAGAAATTGTTGAACTCTCATGCTTCACTTAGATATATTTGAGAATATATTAAAACAGCATGGTAAAGTGTTTAGGCTAAAGTAACTAGTCTTCACACGATAAACATCCAATGTCAATGTAGTAAAAAAATTCACATCAAGTGCATTGAGTAGAAAGAGATGTTGGATGCTTGATAATTGTTTTGAGACGTGAGGACAGTGATATTAGAGTCATGCTAGTGGAGTAATTATGAAATTGAGAAATATTTGTGTTAAGGTTGGAGATTCCCGTAGCATGCACGTATGGTGAACCGTTGTGTGACTAAGTTAAAGCATGAGGTATTTGTAGAGTGTCAACCTTTGTGTGGAGGTCAAGGGCGCGCGATGGTTAACTCCTACCAACCTCCCCCCTAGGGGCATGCGTTGATTGCTTTGTTTTTATGACTCATAGATTTTTGCAATAAGTATATGAGTTCTTATGACTAATGTTGAGTCCATGGATTATACGCACTCTCACCCTTCCACCATTGCTAGCCTCTCCTGTACCGCGCAACTTTCGCCGGTGCCATAAACCCACTATATATCCTTCCTCAAAACAGCCACCATATTGTTCCTCAAAACACCCACCATACCTACCTATCATCGCATTTCTATAGCCATTCCGAGATATATTGCCATGCAACTTTCCACCGTTCCGTTCATATGACACGCTTCATATTGTCATATTGCTGTTGCATGATCATGTAGTTGATATCGTATTTGTGGCAAGGCCACCATGCATAATTTTTATACATGTCACTCTTGTTTCATTGCACATATCGGTACACCGCCGGAGTCATTCATATAGAGTCATACTTTGTTGTTGTAGTATCGAGTTGTAATCTTGGGTTGTAATGAAAGTGTGATGATCATCATTTATAGAGCATTGTCCCATGGGAGGAAAGGATGAATCTATAAAGCCCCTCCGCAAAAAAAGGAAAAAAAAAAGAAGAAAGGCCAAAGAAAAAAAGAAAGGCCCAAAAAAAAGAAAAAAAAAGAAAAAAAGGGACAATTGCTACTATCTTTTTCCACACTTGTGCTTCAAAGTAGCACCATGTTCTTCATTGTAGAGAGTCTCATGCTTAGTCAATTTCATATACTAGTGGGAATTTTCATTATAGAACTTGGCTTGTATATTCCAACGATGGGCTTCCTCAAATACCCTAGGTCTTCGTGAGCATGCAAGTTGGTTGCACACCCACTAGTTTCTTTTGTTGAGCTTTCATTCATATTTAGCTCTAGTGCATCCGTTGCATGGCAATCCCTACTCACAAACATTGATATCTATTGATGGGCATCTCCATAGCTCATTGATACGCCTAGTCGATGTGAGACTATCTCCCTGTTTTTGTCTTCTCCACAACCACCTCTATTCCACCCATAGTGCTGATACGTCCAAAACGTATCTATAATTTCTGCTTGCTCCATGCCTCTTTTGGGTGATATTGCTATGTTATTCATACACTTCCATACACTTTTGATCATATTTGGACTAACCTATTAACTTAGTGCACCCCAGTGCCAGTTTCTGTTTTCGGCTGTTTTTGTATTTCAGGTTTTCACGTTACGAGAACTACCAGGAAAAATCCAGAAAAATTATATAAAAAATCAGCGTTCCAGAAACTTCCGTGCGCCCGAAGTACAGCCGGGGGGGGGGCACCAGGGCTCGAGGCGCCCTGGCGGCGCACCCCCTGGGCCGCACTGGGGGGGCGCCTGGGCCCCCCGAGGCTCCGCTGATGCCCCCCTTTGGCATATATTTAAAGCGTCTCCCGAAACCCTCGAGACGGGAACTCTTTTTCGCGATCTCATCTCTGTTCCGCCGCCGCCGCCGCTTCCAAGATCGGGAGCACCAGGAGAACTCTTCCCGACACCCTGCCGGAGGGGAGGATCACCACCGGGAGCTTCTCCACCGCAATGGACGCCTCCCGGATGAGTTGTGAGTAGTCTCCCTTGGACCATGGATCCATGACCAGTAGCTATGTGATGTTCTCCTCCCGTTCTTGTGCTTCACTAATTAGTCCTCGTGAGCTGCCCTACATGATCGAGGCACATATGTAATCCTTATGCTGTTGCTATGATGAGTTTGCTGGGATCCGATGGATTATGAGATTATGTTCAGATTGTGCTTGAGTAATATATTTGATCTACCTCTTTTATATTTATGTTCGTAAGTAATTCTTGCATGTTCTCCGTTGTTATTTATTGCTTTGGCCAAGTAATAGGTAGTGACTCCAAGAGGGAACGTTATGCTCGATTGTGGGTTCATGCCCCTCGATGACTAGTTTGAGTGACAGAAACATGAGTCTAGGGGATGTGTTGTTGCCACAAGGGGGAAAACAACGGTGCTTGTGCCCGCGGGTGCAAGGACTGTTTACTTTATGCAAGGTTCTTTTAATGCAGTTGTCTGTTGCTTTGAGTTTACACTATGGGTGGGACTCGCAACTTAATACCAGCGAGATGTTCTGGATAGATATCTCAAGGTGGATGATTAGTAGTAGATGCAGATGGATTTCGGTCTACTTACCTCGGCGTACCGCCCATGCTTTGAACCTCAACCTTTCTTGCAATGTAGTCAGCATTGGTTTGCGCACATGGTCCTGTCAATTGCCCAGCTGTAATTCGTTTACCTCACATAGTTGTTTTATCGTCTTTTGGGAGAGAGACATCACTAGTGAACATCATGAGACTCCGGTCCATATTACCATCATTGATCACATCCGCTATTTACTTTTCCGCCTTTACTTACTATTGCAATTATACCTATCACTATTATCACTTGTGTTTGATCCTTTGTAAACTACAAGGCCGGAGGGATTGACAACCTCTCTGTACTCGTTGGGAGCAAAGTTATTTGTATCTGTGTGTAGGTCCACGTTGATTGCTAATATCTGGCGCCGTTAGCAGTTGACACCTTCTTGTTGAAACTAGGAGTCTCTGGGAAATCGATCCTTGGTAATGCCAAGGGAAAACTTCTGCTACACTGCATCTCAAACCTTCCACTTGGGGTAACCAACGAGGGGTGAGAAGCCACCTAGCAAAGCAATTTCTGGCGCCGTTGCCGGGGACTCCACTCTTCAGGATAGGGGAGTTGCACGCTATCTTTTACCTTTGCTTTTAGTCTTGTTAGTTTACCTTTCAGTCTTTGCTTTAGTATCTTTTATCGAAAATCACAAAAATAGTTATCTTGCTTGCTTACTACTATGGGTTCCACCGAGAACACCAAGTTGTGTGACTTCACTAGTCACAACAACAATGACTTTATCAGCACACCTATCACTACACCTGCCACTTCAGCACCTTCGTATGAAATTAAACCTGCTTTACTGAACTTAGTCATGAGAGAACAATTCTCCGGTGCTGGAGATGATGCTGCTTTACACTTGAACAACTTTGTTGAACTTTGTGATATGAAAAAGTACCAAGAAATAGATGGTAATATTGTTAAGCTTAAGTTTTTTCCTTTCTCCTTGAGAGGAGGAGCTAAAATTTGGTTTCAGTCTTTGCCTAGAAATAGCATAGATTCATGGGACAAGTGCAAAGATGCTTTTATTGGAAAATACTATCCACCTGCTAAAATTATTCAACTAAGAAGTAACATAATGAATTTTAAACAATTGGATAATGAACACGTTGCCCAAGCTTGGGAACGTATGATATCTCTTATCAAGAACTGCCCTACTCAAGGTTTGACTACTTGGATGGTTATCCAAAATTTTTATGCAGGCTTGAATTTTACCTCACGGAACTTGTTAGATTCGGCCGCGGGAGGAACCTTTTTGTCAACTACACTTGGTGCTGCCACAAAGCTTCTCGATGAGATGATGACCAACTATTCCCAAGGGCACACCAAACGCGCTCCAACAGGTAGGAAGGTAAACTCTGTCGAGGAGATTTCCTCCCTTAATGAAAAAGTTGACTTGATCATGTCTCTACTTCAAAGCAATCTTCTGTTGATCCTCGTGATGTTCCTTTAAATTCCTTGATTGCTCAAGAACAAGTAGACGTGAACTTTATCTCTAGGAACAATTTTAACAACAATGCTTATAGGAGTAACTTTGGTAACAATCCTAGACCGTTCCCCTCTAATTCTTATGGGAACAACAATGCTTATCCTAGCACCAAGAACTCCACTACTGTACTAGAGATTATGCTTAAAGATTTCATCACTACCCAAAAAGCTTTTAATAATAGTGTAGAAGAAAAACTACATAAACTAGATGATCTCTCTTCGAAAGTAGACCATTTAGCCAATGAGATCGAATTGCTTAAAATTAAAACTTCTCCTCTTGAGGAGAGGAAGGTCACTCATATGAATGCTATTAAAGTGCAAATTAATGAAAATATTAGGATGATGGCTAAACTTAAAGAGAGATGGGCTAGAGAAAGGGAGGAAGAAGATAGAATTAAGAGCCTTCCTACCCACCACACTGTTGCTACTATCCAAGTAGTCGTGGATATCCAAACTCTTAGCACCCAATGCACTCCTGGTCCCATTGGACCTATTAATGGTGATGCTATGAGTATAGAAACTACCAAACAAGTGAACCTAAAGGACACCACTATCACTTTACTTGATGCTAGTGACCTTGATTTTGATAATTGCACTCTTACCGAAGTTATAGATTTCCTTCACAAGATGTCTAGAGACCCCCACACTAGCACGCTTAACCTTGCCTTCACAGAGCATATCACTATTGCTCTCATCAAAGCTAGGGAGGAGAAACTTAGAGTAGAAGCCTCCATACCTAGAAAGCTAGAAGATGGTTGGGATCCTATGATAAAAATTAAGTTGAATGACTTCTCTTGCTATGCATTATGTGATGTTGGAGCTAGTACCTCTGTTATGCCCAAAAGAATATATGATATGCTTAAATTGAAACCTTATGATTCTTGTTCTTTTGGTGTTCGTCTCGTTGATTCTTCCATAAAGAAACCTTTGGGGAGGATCGACGATGTTCTTATCGTTGTCAATGATAATTATGTTCCCGTTGATTTCACTATTATGGATATTGAATGTGATCCTTCTAGTCCAATTATTTTGGGACGTCCCTTTTTGCGCACTGTTGGTGCTATCATTGACATGAAAGAGGGGAATATAAAATTTCAGTTTCCTCTCAAGAAAGGGATGGAACACTTCCCTTGAAAGAAGATCAAGTTACCTTTTGAGTCCATTATACGGGCTAGCTATTCTTTTACTCTTGATAAAACTTGATCTATATGCATTAGGCCTAGCTTAAAGGCATAAAAGAAAGCGCTTTTGGGAGGCAGACCAATGAATAAATTTATTTTGCTTTTGTCGTGTCTTGATGTTGTTACTACTGTAGCATCATCATTGTATCTTTGCTTTTCAATTTTGTGCCAAGTATAGCCTCTGATTGCAAGAAAGTTCAAAAGTTGTGAGGTGCTGTCCAGGAAACAGATTCTGTCCTTGGATAGAAAAATTCGTATAAAATCACCAGATCATCTTTTTGGTCTGAATTTTTTCGACAGCGTGCTCTATATAATTGTCTTTCATGCATCTGTTTTGAGTTTTTTTATTAGAGTTCAGAAGTACCCCGAACAAATCATTTACTACCTGTTGTTCTGTTTTTCACA
The DNA here is from genome assembly GCA_902687465.1 of Secale cereale. NCBI lineage: Eukaryota > Viridiplantae > Streptophyta > Magnoliopsida > Poales > Poaceae > Secale > Secale cereale. The sequence goes on from LR738712.1 coordinate 100,784,829, forward strand.
GATTCTGTCATGTTCTGCCTTTCCTTTATTTTGCAAACCTAGAGCTTGCTTTTTTTTTTGCAAAAACCTTTTGGAATTCTTGAGAAACAGTAGATCTTCAAGAATATCCTTATTTCCAGCAAGGTATAATTATTTTATTATGGGTACTAACCTCGCTAATCAGATTATGATGAGTTATGTATGAAGGGAGTTTTCAAGTGTGCGAGGGAAGATGATAAAAAGATTCAGGAGTGTCAAGCGCTCAAGCTTGGGGATGCCCCCGTGCACCCCCAAGAAATATTCAAGGAGACTCAAGCGTCTAAGCTTGGGGATGCCCCCGTTCATCCCCTTCTCCATCAACATTATCAGTTCGTCTTTCGTTCCACTATATTTTTATCACTTCATGTGTTATGTGCTATGCTTGGAGCGTCTTGTTTTTAGTTTCCTTTTTAGTTTTTCATAACGAGTCAGAACTCAGCTTTCTTTATGTGGGAGAGAAACACGCTCCACTTCTACCTAGAACATAACATAGAATTTTCATGTCTATCTTTGCTGTGTGTGTTCTTTGTCTTTTAATAGCTACTATCATGTTCTGCTCTTAGTATTCATGCTTATCTTTTTAAAGGGCTTTTTTTAGTTGGTTGCTTGAACTCTCTTTAGTTATCATGCTTACCTTATTAAGAGAGTTTGCTTCCGTTGCATTGGTTGATATGTCTATGATAAAGATGCTACGTGCATAATGGTGCTTAGTAGTTCATGTTTTCTTATGGTTAGTCTCAAATAGCTGGGGGGTTTCCAATGTGTTATTGGAGTACCAACATGATTTGTTTGCCTATGATGTGGTATGGTTTAGTAATATCTTCCTTCGAGAATTTATTTTGATTGACTTGGCGTATGCTCACGCATATTTAAGACTGTAAAGAAAGTCTGTCAAGCCTGATGATCTTTTGTTTCTGAGTAGCGATATAACTTCCATGTCTGATTCAATGTTGCTTTGTTGCTCTGCATGATTATGACCGTCATAGCTCTCTTAGTTGGTCGCTCCCAGTCTTTTGCTAACCTTCGCCTGTACTAAGTGGACTGACTGCTTGTGCATCCACATCCTTTTAATCTAGTTATGCCATATGAGTCCACCATATCTTCCTACATGGTATTTACCTGCCATTCCTAACGGAGACTTGCATGTGCCATCTCGAAATTATTCAAAGAAAAAAAGCATTCTTATTTTGTGCCTCTATTGTAAGTTCATGAGGAAGTAGTGGTTAATTCATGATTCTTTTTAAGTTGGACAAGCTTCACCCCGTGATTGCATGTATAATGTGCAAACCCATAATACGAGAAGGAACTGGTATTGAGTGCGCCCGGCTCAAAATTAATATAACAAACAAACCCTCCTTCACGCTTTGTTCATGAGAAATCAGAAAACTTTGGCAGTGATAAACAAAGGAGATTAAGAGGATGTGATCGTCCTCATTCGGGAGCCGTTCCTAGAAACTTGTCCATCTCAAAAAGTGATTGAGTTGTCTGCTAGCATTCGTTGACGAAACATGCATGATCTAAAAAAATAATTATTACCTCTGTTTTTAAAGCCAAGAGCTCTGGTACATGTTTTGTCTTTGTTTCCGACTACGGGTTTTCAACCTTGCCAACAAAAGCCACGGTTCGAGAGTCTCCACCTTCTTTTAAAAGCACCAACTACTGAGAGCATGATTGTCATTCTGAGTGTAATGTGCATTGTCCCAAAGTAGCATTGTCTTTTGCATGATTGTGATATCGTTTATTTTGAAATCATTGTATCTAGTCATCACTTAAACCTTGAAGGTGCCCCTGCATTTATGTTTTGCTTCACTAAAGGGGGCAAGCTAGATATCACTTTATCATATTTACACATCATGTTCATTACAAATCTATTTGATGTTTCAATATCATATTGTAAAACTTTCAGTTCTTTGTGATTTTCTCGTGAGGCAACTTAATTACTACAGATTCATTGTCTCAGTAAGCTTTTGTCATATGACTATGAATAAGTCCTATATGGTTAATAGCATGTCACCACAGAAATTATTCTTGTTATCATTTACCTACTCGAGGACGAGCATGAATTAAGCTTGGGGATGTTGATACGTCCAAAACGTATATATAATTTCTGCTTGCTCCATGCCTCTTTTGGGTGATATTGCTATGTTATTCATACACTTTTGATCATATTTGGACTAACCTATGAACTCAGTGCACCCCAGTGCCAGTTTTTGTATTTCAGGTTTTCACGTTACGAGAACTGCCAGGAAAAATTCAGAAAAATTATATAAAAAAATCAGCGTTCCAGAAACTTCCGTGCGCCCGAAGTACAACCGGGGGGGGGGGGCACCAGGGCTCCAGGCGCCCTGGCGGCACGCCCCCCCTGGGCCGCGCCGGGGGGGGGCGCCTGGGCCCCCCGAGGCTCCGCTGATGCCCCCCTTTGGCATATATTTAAAGCGTCTCCCGAAAACCTCGAGACGGGAACTCTTTTTCGCGATCTCATCTCTGTTCCGCCGCCGCCGCCGCTTCCAAGATCGGGAGCACCAGGAGAACTCTTCCCGGCACCCTGCCGGACGGGAGCATCACCACCGGGAGCTTCTCCACCACCATGGACGCCTCCCGGATGAGTTGTGAGTAGTCTCCCTTGGACCATGGGTCCATGACCAGTAGCTATGTGATGTTCTCCTCCTGTTCTTGTGCTTCACTAATTAGTCCTTGTGAGCTACCCTACATGATCGAGGCACATATGTAATCCTTATGCTGTTGCTATGATGAGTTTGCTGGGATCCGATGGATTATGAGATTATGTTCAGATTGTGCTTGAGTAATATATTTGATCTACCTCTTTTATATTTATGTTCGTAAGTAATTCTTGCATGTTCTCCGTTGTTATTTATTGCTTTGGCCAAGTAATAGGTAGTGACTCCAAGAGGGAACGTTATGCTCGATTGTGGGTTCATGCCCCTCGATGACTAGTTTGAGTGACAGAAACATGAGTCTAGGGGATGTGCTGTTGCCACAAGGGGGAAAACAACGGTGCTTGTGCCCGCGGGTGTAAGGACTGTTTACTTTACGCAAGGTTCTTTTAATGCAGTTGTCTGTTGCTTTGAGTTTACACTATGGGTGGGACTCGCAACTTAATACCAGCGAAATGTTCTGGATAGATATCTCAAGGTGGATGATTAGTAGTAGATGCAGATGGATTTCTGTCTACTTACCTCGGCGTACCGCCCATGCTTTGAACCTCAACCTTTCTTGCAATGTAGTCAGCATTGGTTTGCGCACATGGTCCTGTCAATTGCCTAGCTGTAATTCGTTTACCTCACATAGCTGTTTTATCATCTTTTGGGAGAGAGACATCACTAGTGAACATCATGAGACTCCGGTCCATATTACCATCATTGATCACATCCGCTATTTACTTTTCCGCTTTTACTTACTATTGCAATTATACCTATCACTATTATCACTTGCGTTTGATCCTTTGTAAACTACAAGGCCGTAGGGATTGACAACCTCTCTGTACTCGTTGGGAGCAAAGTTATTTGTATCTGTGTGCAGGTCCACGTTGATTGCTAATATCTGGCGCCGTTAGCAGTTGACACCTTCTAGTTGAAACTGGGAGTCTCTGGGAAATCGATCCTTGGTACTGCCAAGGGAAAACTTCTGCTACACTGCATCTCAAACCTTCCACTTGGGGTAACCAACGAGGGGTGAGAAGCCACATAGCAAGTGCTATATCCATGGCTCACGCTCATGTATTGCGTGAAAGTTGAAAGGTTTGAAAAGATAGAGCATGAAAACAAATGCTTTGCTGAAATCGGGGTTGTGCATGGTATGAATATTTTGTGTGATAGCAAGGGAGCATAGCCAACACTATATGATTTTGTAGGGATAACTTTCTTTAGCCATAGTATTATGAGAAGACATGATTGCTTTGTTAGTATTGCTTGAAGTATTGTTATTTCTTATGTCAATATAGGCTTTTATCTTGAATCTTTCAGATCTGAACATTCGTGCCACAATTAAGAGAGTTACATAGAAAAACTATATTGGTTAGCATTCCACATCAAAAATTCTTTCTTTATCATTTACCTGCTCGAGGACGAACATGAATTAAGCTTGGGGATGCTTGATACGTCTCCAACGTATCTATAATTTTTGATTGTTCCATGCTATTATTTATGAAGTCTTGGATGTTTAATGGGCTTTATCATTCACTTTTATATCATTTTTGGGACTAACCCACTAACCCAAAGGCCCAGTCCAGATATATGTTTTTTTGCCTATTTCAGGGTTTTGCAGAAAAGGAATATCAAACAGAGCCCGAACGGAATGAAACCATCGCAGGAGATATTTTTGGAAGAAATCACGCACGATAGATTTCGGGGCCAAGCTAGGAGAAAGAAGGGCCACCCTCGAGGGTAGGGGGCGCGCCCCCCTTCCCAGGGCGCGCCCCCTGCCTCGAGGGCAGCCTCTGTGGCCCCTGGTGCCCCTCTTCTTCCAATATATACCTACGTACCCCAGAAACTCCATACGCATAGAGAAAACCCTAATTCCACCGCGGTAGCTGCTGTTCCCGTGGAGATCCCATCTTGGAGCCTGTTCCGGGAGGGGGATCCATCACGGAGGCCTTCATCATCATCATCATCGCCCTCACCATGAGTTGTGAGTAGTTTACCACAGACCTTCGGGTCCATAGCTAGTATCTAGATGGCTTCTTCTCTCTCTCTAGATCATATTACAAAGTTCTCCTCGGTCTTCGAGGAGATCTATTCGATGTAATCTCTTTTTGCGGTGTGTTTGTCGAGATCCGATGAATTGTGATTTTATGATCAAGGTTATCTATGGAAGATATTTGGTTCTTCTCTGAAATTTTTATGTGTGCTCATAATATCCTTGCAAGTCTCTTCGAATTATTGGTTTGGTTTGGCCTACTAGATCTATAGTTTTTGCAATGGGAGAAGTGCTTGGCTTTGTGTTCAATCTTGCGGTATCCTTTCACAGTGACAGTAGGGGCGGCAAGGCACATATTGTATTGTTGCCATCGAGGATAAAAAGATGGGGTTTTCATCATATTGCTTGAGTTTATCACTCTACATCATGTCATCTTGCTTAAGGTGTTACTCTGTTCGTATGAACTCAGTACACTAGATGCATGCTGGATAGCTGTCGATGTGTGGAGTAATAGTAGTAGATGCAGGTAGGAGTCGGTCTACTTGTCTCGGACGTGATGCCTATATACAATGATCATGCCTAGATAGTCTCGTAATTATTCGCTTTTCTATCAATTGCTCGACAGTAATTTGTCTACCCGCCGAAGAATATCGCTATCATGAGAGAAGCCACTAGAGAAAACTATGGCCCCCGGGTCTATTCTCAACATATCAATCTACATCTACTTTACTTTTCTTGCTTTTATTTGATATTTTATTAAACCAAAAATACCAAAAATATAACTATCATCTCTATCAGATCTCACTATCGTAAGTGACCGTAAAGGGATTGACAACCCCTTATCGCGTTGGCTGCGAAGTTCTTATTTGTTTGTGCAGGTGCGAGGGACTGGCGCATGGTCTCCTACTGGATTGATACCTTGGTTCTCAAAAACTGAGGGAAATACTTACGCTACTGTGCTGCATCTCCCTTTCCTCTTCGAGGGAATACAACGCAAGCTCAAGAGGTAGCAGTTGCGGATGCTTGCATTAGAGGTTAATCATAAGTGGGAGGCTTTTCCAAGTAAGGGAAGCACCCAAGCACTAGTCCACCCACATACCAAATTATCAAAGTACCGAACGCGAATCAGATGATCGTGATGAAAACTAGCTTGACTATAATTCCCATATGTCCTCGGGAGCGCTTTCCTTTATATAAGAGTTTGTCCAGGCTTGTCGTTTGCTACAAAAAGGATTGGGCCACCTTGCTGCACCTTATTTACTTTTACCTTTTGTCACTTGGTACCAATTACCTTATCACAAAACTATCTGTTACCTATAATTTCAGTGCTTGTGGAAAATACCTTACTGAAAACTGCCTATCATTTCCTTCTGCTCCTCGTTGGGTTCGACACTCTTACTTATCGAAAGGACTACGATAGATCCCCTACACTTGTGGGTCATCACACCCCGGCTCAGAGCGACCAGTTTACCCTGTATTACCAACCCAGAGATCATGTCTTCTGGCAACACACAACATCTTGGTACAAAAATCACCGCTTTATTGAAACTAGCGGAAGCATAGAGTGACATTACAACAATTTGCGAGGCCAAGCGGCACACTCGGTGCGACTGAACAATTTGTACATTATTTAGTGGACATAAAGGGATCCTCGAGGACGACATCTACACGGCAGCGGAACATCGACGTAGCGGAACTCCATAGCACAGGGACACCAGTGTGGACATGGTCAAGACAAGGCAGCTCTCTGATCCAATTAGACTTTCCTGAAATCTGGCATAACACGCCAGGTGAGTACATTGAATGTACTTGCAAGCTCATAGAAAACAAAACCATAATGAAAAACAACATCATGAAATTAATCAAGTTAAATCCAAACAACAACATGCTACTCATGCAGTGAAGCCAAACTTGTGCATTGAGTCACACAGACTCTCTTACCAACCGGTTGACTCACAACCGAACAATGCTCACGACGAACCACAAACGGAACCATACTGGGTCCAAATGGTTACCTCGTAACCAAACCGTGGTCACTTCCGGATCGCAAGTGATTCCCCAACCGCCAGTCTTACTGACATCATCATGATCCAACCAGTGCAATGCAAGTTGATTAATGTGCAAGGTTCATTAACAACAGTTGATCCAAGTTGAGGGAGTCCTGTATTCAGGGGTCCTCTGGCGTCCAGGTCGATGAAGCTAGGCCGTATTGATGGGCCACAAAAGAAGAAGCGGAAGACTCTCCCCCATATTTAGTCAGGACTACTATGTAGATAGAAAGGCAAGCGAAGAGTCTGGATGTATCAATTACTTCCTCCCCAAGTCACCCATGTAACCCTAGGTACTCTCTGGCGTGTATATAAGCTAGGGGGTTTAGTCTGTAGAGGGGATCATCAACATCACAATATCCTCATAGGCTAGACTTTAGGGTTTAGCCATTACGATCTCGAGGTAGATCGACTCTTGTATTCATATTCATCCATATTAATATAGCAGGAAGTAGGATATTACCTCGACCGAGAGGGCCTGAACCTGGGTAAACATCGTGTCCCCAGCCTCCTGTCACCATCGATCCTCTAAAAGCATTGCTTGGGCCCCCCTACCCGAGATCCGTCGGTTTTGACACCGACAATGGTGCTTTCTTGAGAGCTCCACTGTGCGCTCGCAATGAGCAGTCGATGGCTCGTCTCGTCATCAGCGACGGGATCACCCTTGGACACAACTTAGCCATTGGCCAGGTCCTCCAGCTTGGCAGATTCGCTGTATGCGCATGCGTGGCCTCAAGGCCGGCCGCACTCCCTGCGGTCATCGAGCACCACCCCTATATTGACTCCGGCCACTCCGATTACGCGACCTTGGCAGATCTCTCGCCCTTAAACGAGTTGCTGGATTGCATCGCCGCCCTGGGGCTTTCATCGCCAGGAGATCAAATCGGACTTAAATCCAGTCATAATGAGATCGATCCCTTCCCGATCACTCATCTAGTGGCAACAGTTGAGGACAGAGCCGAACAGACTCCTCTCGAGATGGAGACCGTCACAGTTCGGATATCCGAACCCATCGAGCCGAAGATGCCTCTGTCAGGAGGCACTTTATGTTCTTTGAGCTCTGGGATTGAAACCGGGCCCATGGAACGATTAGATCGTGTCGAACCCGGATCGTCCGCATTGGAGGTTGTCAAAACCCCAAATACCACTTTGGGTTGGGACACAAAATTACCAACACCCACCCACCCTGCGAAAAACTCTCCAAGTAAATCCAGATATCCGAACATAGACGATCTCGCGAACATACAGCAGCAGCCCAAGGAAATGGTCAACCACTTCTGGTCCAGATTCCTGCTTGTTAAAAACAAGATCAGGGACTGTTGCGACGACGAGGCGGTCTCCCTATTTACCGCAATTGCACGGACGAGGGAGTCTTGAACTCCCTCAACCAACGTCTTGTTCTGAGTTTCACAGAACTATCGCATTTAGTACAAAAGTACTGAACAATGGAAAACACTTGGAAAGCCCAGAATACACCTCTCGAACAGTCCATATCTGGATAGTACACTATCAAGGCTAAATGGACATACCCTAGCAAGTCATCGATAATATACCTATCGGCAAGAAGAACAAACCTTTTTAAGGCACAGGTCCATACTGGACGAACTGCTCGATAAACCTTGCGGAATACATGCAGCCCCGGACAATATCCCAAACCATTGCCTTAGAGCGTGTTGGGTACTCCGGCAGGTATCAAAGAGCGATGCGGCAATCCTCGCCGCCGCCGTATCAGGGGAGAAAGACGTCAGTGTCTTCACTGTCTTCGAGACGTTCTCCTCAAATAACCACCGCAAGAGAGCGAATCGCGAACTTGCCGAGGTCTACCAAATTAGCTCTGCAAGCCCATGGAGCGATACGGCAATTAGTTTTTCTGCCGAAGACGCACCCCGAGTCCGGCCGATCCGTGCATCAGCAGCTCTTGTACTAGATCCAATAGTGGACGGTTTCCGCCTCACTAAAGTACTTATGGACGGAGGAAGCGGACTGAACCTCATATATGAGGAAATGCTTGCAAAAATGCAGGTCGAAAAATACCGCATTGAGCACACCAACACAACCTTCAAAGGAATTATATCCAACCGCGAAGGCTGGTGTTCGGGAAGCATTAAGTTTGACGTAGTATTCGGCACATCCGACAATTACAGGTCGGAAGAATTGCTCTTCCACATTGTTCCCTTTCATAGTGGATACGACGCCCTTCTAGGACATGGAACTTTTTCACGGTTTCAAGCTATACCCCATTATGGGTACATGAAGCTTAAAGTGCCAGGGCCCAATGGAATGATCACGTTAACAAGTGATCTGGATAGAGCACTCCGTGCCGAGAACAAGATGGCATCCTTAGCCTTAGAGGCATTATCCGAAGCCCTCGCGGCCGAAGATTTAACTACCTTACGATCAAAGGTGGACAAGGACGATGTAATCCTCACCAAAAGATCGAAATCTACCTCCTTCAAGCCAGCAGATGAGATCATAAAATTCCAAGTACACCCAACAGACCCTAACAAGACAACGTCTATCGGGGTACAGCTGGATCCGGTGGTAGATAGCGCGTTACGCGCCTTCCTTCGAGAAAATTGGGATATATTCACCTGGCACCCTTCAGATATGCCGGGAATCCCACGCAGGCTGGCCGAACACAGCCTCAATATTATCAAAGGGTTCAAACCAATCAAGCAGTCATTGTGACGGTTTTCCGAACCCAAAAGACAAGCAATGGGAGAAGAGCTAGCCAAGCTATTGGAAGCCGGATTCATTAGATAAATTAAACACCCGGATTGGCTAGCCAACTTAGTCATGGTGCCGAAGAAGGATAAATCCTGGCGCCTCTGCGTCGACTTTACAGACCTAAATAAGGCTTGCCCCAAGGATCCCTTACCTTTGCCCCGCATTGATCAAATTATCGATGCAACGGCCGGACACAACTCGTTATGCTTCCTTGATGCTTACTCCGGATACCATCAGATAAAGATGAAGGAACCCGATCAGGCTGCAACGACATTTATCACCCCGTACGGTCCCTTCTGTTTCAACATTATGCCCTTTGGACTTAAAAACGCTGGCGCCACATATCAACGCATGATTAAAACATGCTTAGAAAAACAAATTGGAAAAACATTGGAGGCATATGTTGACGATGTAGTCGTTAAGACCAAACACGTCAAGACTTTGGTGGAAGATCTGCACCTTCGTTTGCTAACCTTCAAGAATATGACATAAGGCTCAATCCGGAAAAATGTGTTTTCGGTGTTCCAGCCGGAAAACTATTAGGGTTCATCGTATCCCATAGAGGAATCGAAGCTAACCCAGCTAAAATTCGGGCCTTGTCAGAGCTCAAAATACCAACCAACCTAAAGCAAGTGCAAAAACTAGCAGGCTCCGTAGCGGCCCTAAGCCGCTTCATCTCCAGGTTAGGAGAAAAAGCATTGCCACTTTATAGATTGCTATGACATACTGACAATTTGGAATGGACGGTCGCGGCCACAACTGGATTGGAAGAAATAAAAACTCTATTAGCGAGCAACCCAATCCTATCCGCCCCCGGTGTTGGCGAACCAGTGTTGCTGTATATATCAGCCACTCACCAGGTAGTGAGTGCCGTGCTCATTGTCGAATGAGCCGAAGAGGGACATAAATTCCCCGTTCAAAAACCCATATACTACGTATCCGATGTCTTAACACCGTGCAAATCATGGTACCCCCACTATCAGAAAATTGCTTATGCGGTCTTCATGTCATCTCGGAAACTCCGACACTACTTTCAAGAGTGTTCGATCACATTGGCATCCGAGGTACGTCTCAACGATATTATGAACAATAAAGACGCCACTGGACGCATAGCCAAATGGGCCATCGAGCTCTTACTGTTCGAAATATCTTATAAGCCACGCCGGACTATTAAATCCCAGGTGTTAGCTGACTTTGTCGCAGAATGGACCGAAGCCGAACTCCCTAAAGAGTACGTTTCATACTCCCACTGGACAATGTACTTCGACGGTTCCAAAATGCTTGCCGGATTGGGGGCCGGTGTAATATTGATATCTCCAACTGGGGATACAGTCCAGTACATTCTACAAATTATGTACACAGACTCGAACAATGTGGCCGAATATGAGGCCCTATTGCATGGTCTCCGCCTAGATGTATGCATGGGCATACAATGCCTCAAGGTACGCGGAGACTCAAACCTCGCCATCTCCCAAATAAATGGAGATTTTGATGCGAAGGACTCAAAAATGGTAGCTTACCGCAATGCTATATTAAAAATGTCTGCTAGATTCGATGGGTTGGAATTCCATCACGTAGCCCGGGATAATAGCCAGGCCGCCGACATACTCGCTCGTATGGGTGCTAAACACGACCCCGTCCCGCCTAACACCTTTGTGGAAAGGCTATTTAAGCCATCAGTAACATGGCAGGACGCGGGCGACGATACAAATTTGGATCCGAATACACCCCCGACCGAACTTAACCAAGACGTCATCGGAGACCCAGACATGGAGATAACTCCTTCCACTCACGAGATCATGGTCGGCATAGCCTCCTGAACAGAGGCCTTCCTAGCTTACCTTAAAAGGCAGGAACTCCCTGATGACCAAAATGAGGCCCGCCGCCTAGTCCGACGTTCTAAAGCCTACAAAGTTCACGAAGGTGAACTATATAAGAAAAGCACAACTGGTGTTCTACAAAGGTGCATCTCCGAAGAGGAGTGAAGGCAAATTCTCACTGAAATACATGCTGGAATGGGCGGCCACCATGTCGCAGCCCGAGGGCTCGTAGGCAAAGCTTTTTGAGCTGGCTTTTACTGGCCCACTGCCCGAGAAGATGCCCAAACCTTAGTCCAACACTGCGTTGGCTACCAGCTCTTCGCAAATCAAAGTCACATGCCTCCCACCGCTCTGATAACTATCCCCATCACTTGGCCTTTTGCGTTATGGGGGCTTGATATGGTCGGACCCCTTAAAGGGGGAAGCCATAAAAAGAAATACTTGCTGGTGATGGTAGATAAATTCACAAAATGGATAGAAGCCAAGCCAGTAAAAACAGCTGAGGTGGGGCCCGTGATAGATTTTAGATCCAGTGTAGTACATCGTTATGGTGTCCCACACAATATTATCATAGATAATGGCACGGACTTTACAGCTGAAGAGGTAAAAATTGGTGCGCAAAGTTAGGTATTAAACTTGAATACACTTGTGTGTATCATCCTCAGACAAATGGTCAAGTTGAAAGATCCAATGGTCTTGTAATGAGCAGCACTAAACCCCGACTAGTGTGCTCCCTACGGGAGTCTGATAAACACTGGGTCGAAGAGCTTGACTCTGTACTCTGGGGGCTGCGGACCACACCTAATCGGACGACCGGATACACACCTTTCTTCATGGTGTACGGCCCAGAGGCTGTTTTGCCCTGTGACATTATTCATGACTCACCTCGAGTGCGCATGTACGAGGAGAGAGAAGCCGAGCTTGATCGACAAGACGACCTAGATGGACTTGAAGAGGAGCGCGATACATCGCAAGCCCGTTCCTCATTTTATCAACAACAGGCCAGGCGATACCAGAGCAGAGAAGTGCGGGTCAAGACATACAACGTCGGCGAACTCGTTTTACGCCTCCCAGAGAAGAAAAAGGACAAGATCAAGCCAAAATGGGAGGGCCCCTTCATTATCGACGAAGTACTCACCAATGGAGCCTATCACCTTCGGAATGCACAGGACAACCGCCTTGAGCCGAACCCATGGAACGCTGCCAGGCTCCGACGATTTTATGGATAGTTCGGTTGCAATTTTTCCCTCCTTTCAAGTTAGGTCTTGTCTTTTATCTTTTATTTTTTCTCCTTTTCTTTTTTACATTTTCTCTCATTGGCAAATATTTCGCTAGCCCGAACTGCCACAGGATAAGCACATATTCGAATGTATCTACCTCAAATATACTTGGGGGCTTCTTTAACGAAGCCCATTACCAAGAAAGCTTATTTCCTAAAGTGTCGTCTGTTTTTTACAGTCCTTCCTTGCCATCATATGCACCAATATGACTTAAGTTCTGGCCAAGCTTGGTTTCCTGGATCCTATGCTTACCCCTACGTTTCTGATTGTTCGGCTAGGGCATAAAGGGAGCACCTCTGCGATTGTTACAATCGGGTAATCCAGACATGTACCTCGGAGGTGTGTAGAGCCGAAAGCTAGCGCTCTTAAGGGAATGATCGATCAGCGGATACACGACATATCGCATTTTAAAGCGTATTTTAAACTACCACATGATATGGCATCCTACAATCCTTTTCACAGGATCAAAAGCCTAGGCCCGCATCTGTATGCACGCCGACCCAGGGAAAGGAACCCCTAACGGAACTATTCTCTCTAGAAGATGTTTCTTACGTTAAACAGTAATACAACATAACTCCCCAAAAATAGTTTGTCTGTTCAAGCAATTATGACCGGCTTGCCTAGTTTCTGAACATATCACGTGTTTACCACAAATATAGTATTCGGAAACACTCCAGCCTTTGGGTTTATGGAGGTTAAAGCAGATGGTCGGCCATGACAACCTTTTTAAATTCGACCGGAGATAAGTTTGATGGTAAAAGTACATTAATACATAGAATCAAACGACTACTCTTTCTCTATTCCCTCTATAAGACTGTCTAGTATACAGTCCTGTTGGGAAAACTTGGCAGCTATCTCTACTTGGTCATATACAAAATGCAGAGGAATTTCTTGTCCATCGGACGCTCGAGGTCCCACGCGGGCCATATGATTTGGATCAAGACGAGTGTAGCGCGTCTTCACCATGGCCCAGGCTTCTCGAGCACCCATGCAACATGCTGATGCTTTCTACAGTTTGAAGCGGTGTCGAGCCCCTTTGAACAAGTCCGCCAAGTTGTCCAGAGTTTCTGGAGGCGAATTGCCAGGCCATAAAGCCCTGGCCATACTCTTCATGGCCTTTCGAGCTCGCTCGTGGACCCTGGAAAGCTCTTGCAGCACGTCACCCTCAAAACCAGACACTCCCCCTTTGGGCTGCCCAGTTAACAAACCTGCAGCAAAAGTTTTATGAGAAACTTCCAAAATAAGAGACTATAAGGAGAGCTAGGTATAAGGGACATACTGAACATGCCGCCTTTTAGCCTCCGGCTCTCTTCCAAGGCGCTTGCGAGTTGGGCTCTTACATCCTTTAGCTTCTGTTCCAGCTTAATATTTTAATCCTGTGCTTGGTTTCTTTTATCTATGGCTTGTGTCCATACGCGCTTGCCAACAACTGTTTCCCCTTCGGAAAAAAAATTGGCCGCCAAAGCAGTCGTTAGCTCCCTTTCCAGTTGGTCGGTCGAACCTGTTGCTGTATTAAAATTAGTATGTACATAACGACTCAGTGATCAGCACAAATATCATAGTATCCGGACACCATTAATCTTACCACCAGCATCCTTTCCGGATTTTTTCGAATTTTCCAATTCGGCGGAGGCATTCGTGAGCTGGATCCGGCACTCTTCAAGCTCCTTGGATAAGGAGTTATTCTTTTCTTGAAGCACCTACAAAAACACAATGATCCTCAAATCAGTTGTACCAACTGCTTTAAGTCTCGGGGGCTACTGGCATGGGAACATCAAAATGTACACTTACCCGCATATCTTTCGAAAGCCGGAGAGTGGCTCCAGCGAGTCCGTCTTGAGGTGCTCGGATATAGGCATCTACAGAGCTGAGGGCGTTAAACGCCTCCCCGGAAAAGGCCGGGTCATGCATGGCTGCTTTCCGCTGCCGGTGAACCATCGCAACCTCCACTTCGTAATTAGTAACTGACATTCCATCCGAATCCTCCTAGAGGGGACAATCCGACACTAAATTCGCATTAACCCTTGACGGGCTGGATGCCGGATTGGCTGGAGCTTGGTCTACATGATCTCCGAAGATAGTCCGGTGTGTATTCCTCCTAAAAGGAAAAACAAAGCGGAAAGTTGTAATACCGACTTCACCACCCAGCGTGTGTCAAAACAAACATACCTCTTTGAAGGTTCGCGGGTGTTCGCAGTCCTCTTTTGCTGCGAGGCCTCACCCAATGCGGGCATCACCCTCTGGGATGACGATCTTCGCATAGTTCGGCGTGAGGAGCGCCGACCCTGTTTAGTATAAATACGGTGGGTAAGGCATGCGAGGAATCTTCTCTTTGATGAGATATGTCCTAGGTACTTGCGTGGGAAGAAGGAATGAGGCCTGGGTAATCGGCTACAATAGCCACCAGGGTGCCCTCACGGCAGGCTTGATAGAGACTTCCTCTTCTAGCTGTATGCCTATGTCTGGATCTTCATCATATCCAGGGCCCGCATTTTGGAATTGGTCCTCTGGCTGTGTTGCAGAACTATTAATCCCCTCGATCACCTTCCTCCACTCCTATTGGGAGAAACCGAATTTGGTTCGGTCAATACATCATAACAAAGAAAGAATGGGAAAAATATAGCGATCAAGAGAGAGACTTACCCAGTCAGGAGGATTGTACATAGAAAAACCCTCTCGGCATGTTAAACAGATGAAGTCTTGCTTCTCTCCCTTATAAAGACCTTCCAGGATGACGGCTAGAGCGGCAGGGTCATTTGGACCCGGGCGTAAGCAGCGCGAGGCATCATTCAAGCCATTATAATGCCACATTGGAAATCCTCTTGCTTGGAATGGCTGCACGCATTGCTTAATTGAATAGCCATCACTCCAATTATAGATAACCCCGAACTGGCGAGCAATCTGATCTTGCTGACCAGTCTGCTAACCTCCGCTCTCTCTTCTTCCGAGGGACTGTGGGGACACTAGTTGAAAAGCTTCTTTGGCGGAGCGTTGGAATATTTGGGGAGGCCTTGCCGAACTGGATCCAGCAGGCAACGTCCTCAATATAAAACCACTCTGAAGGCCACTCTTCGGATGCCTTCTTTGGAGTACCGGGCAGATAGCCTGTCACGGCTATCCGCCATACTTCGGCGCCCCCAACATCAAATATTGATCCCTTTTCCGAGCAAGGGACAAGGCATAAGAACTTTCACCACAGCTCGAAGTGAGGCTCACAGCCCAAGAACAGTTCGCATAAAGCGAGAAAACCCACGATATGCAGGATCGACCCCGGCGTAAGATCATGCAATTGGAGACCATAGAACTCCAGGAGTCCCCTAAGGAAGGGGTGGATGGAGAAACCTGCGCCTCTTAAAAGGAAAGGGATAAAACACACCCACTCTCCATCGGAGGGGATGGGAAACCTCTCTGCCAGGGATTGATTGCCAATAGAAGTTAGTCCGGCCCGGACGGGGACTAGATCCTCTGGAGGGAGATATCATTGTGCTTGAAGTGTCCTCAGACGCGCATGCGATATAGAGCAGCTTTTCCAATCTCCTGCACGAGGGCCATGAGGGCGCGAGGAAGAGGTTGGGGCGCTAGCCATGTTTGAAGATTTTTTGCAGGCACTAGGGTTTCTTCCGCGTGGAATGGGATGGAGAGGCAACCGGGATCTATTCTCTTATATAGGCGCCTTCCCTACACAGTCAAGGGGGTATTTGTAAAACTGCCCAGACGGTTCGCATTTGTTGGACACGTGCAAGCCGAGGCGAGGGCGGTGAGGAATCAACGGGATACAATATTTAAAGAAGTCGAACTATCATCCAGGAGGACTCACCTTGCAAGACCGAAGACATGAAGCCGGATACGATCTCGTTCTTCAAGGCAAGTCTGGGCGCTACTGAGGGAGTCCTGTATTCAGTGGTCCTCAGGCGTCTGGGTCGATGAAGCTGGGCCGTATTGATGGGCCACAAAACAAGAAGCGAAAGACTCTCCCCGTTATTCGGTCAAGACTACTATGTAGATAGAAAGGCAAGCGAAGAGTCCGGATGTATCAATTACTTCCTCCCCAAGTCACCCTTGTAACCCTAGGTACTCTCTAGCGTGTATATAAGCCAAGGGGTTTAGTCTGTAGAGGGGATCATCAACATCACAATATTCTCATAGGCTAGACTTTAGGGTTTAGCCATTATGATCTCGAGGTAGATTGACTCGTGTATTCATATTCATCCATATTAATATAGTAGGAAGTAGGGTATTACCTCGATCGAGAGGGCCTGAACCTCGGTAAACATCGTCTCCCTAGCCTCATGTTACCATCGATCCTCTAAACGCATAGCTTGGGCCCCCTACCCGAGATCTGCCGGTTTTGACATCGATACTGACTCTCTTACCAACCGGTTGCCTCGCAACCGAACAGTGCTCACGACGAACCACGAACAGAACCATACTGGGCCCAAATGGTTACCTCGTAACCAAATCATGGTCACTTTCGGATCATAAGTGATTCCCCAACCGTCAGTCTTACTGGCATCATCATGATCCAACCAGTGCAATGCAAGTTGATTAGTGTGCAAGGATCATTAATAACAGTTGATCCATGGTGTAACTTAGTTACGAACTGGGCCCTTATCCGTGGGCGCGGCTATCGATAGATTAATACACTCTGCAGAGGTAGCACACTTTACCCACACCACGGAATCCATGGCCTCGCACTCCCATTTGGGTGGACCAATGGCATTCTGACAGAACTCTCCTTTTGCCATGACACTCTCATGGCCACTCTGACCAACTCCCCACTGGGCTTAGTCCTGGGTGACCCAACCTACCAAAGGAAAAACTACCACCGTCGTGGCAAATAAACAGTCTCAACCAGAGACACGGTACCATAACAACAACGGGTTCACAAGGTTATGTTTTCTTACCGGGCCAGGGTAACGCATGCCCATAACCTTCCCTCATTTGAGGCACCGACAAAAGGCATGACAACAGATGACTACCAGCCTCCCCATAAAGGAAAATGTGGTTGCACTCGTCAGCCTGATTCGGTGGCACCATGACCGGACCAACTTTATGTTCAAGTTCAGTTATCATCAGGTTTAACTTGAAATAAAATGCTCGAGTCAAAATATGCCATGCTTATGCAACCATATATCATGCATCACAAAACACAACATATCAACTTTATTCAAAGTTCTACTTGCACAAACTTAACCTTCAACATTTCTGGTCCTTCTTAATTGTTATTTATACTCATCACTATAGTTGACATTAATTAAATAAAACTTATCTTAGCATGCATATAGTGAGAATAAGACCGATAATCATATCACCATAGTCATGAAAAACTTACTTAGATCAACTACTCAAGCTACATCTCACTAGTTCAAGCATTCACTCCTGTTAACTAAGCCTTTTGACGATGACAAACTAAATAACCCAAGCATTATTGATTTTAATACTATATGCAATGAATAATATATATATTGAAGTAGAAAATCATGAATATTGCAAAGATACCATGATAATGTTGTTGTGGCTTGCCTTAGTGCAGAGGAGCTTCACACTCCTCCTGGATGCCTTCAAGACAAGCTTCACCTTCTGAAAATAATTCAAAGGACAAAAAGAAAATATCAAGAATACTTCTGAAAATTATCAGAAATTCTAGGCAGCAAGGAAAAATCCCATCTTGGGTGTGCTGCTAGGATTTTCCAGTAAGAACATAATGCAAAAAGAATCAACTCATTTGGACTTGTAGAATAAGAGTTATAGCTGGTCAAAGTTCTGGTCAAATTTGAACTAAATTTGAATTAAAAAGAAAATCCAGGGGGTTGATGCCGAAAGCGTAAAACATCCGGGCGCCACCATTCATACCGCTTCGGGCGCGGCCTGAGTGGCTAACAACGGGCCCCGCTGGTCAGGTCGGAGGGAGGGAGACAAAACACGGCGAGGCTCTGCCGGAGTGCACGTCGGTGAGGAAGGCTCCTTGGCCCAATCCAAAGGGATAGGATTGGAGAGGAGGTCGAGACGCACCTGTCCGTACCCGTAGCATAGCTAGAGGTGGCCGGACGGGGCCGGAACTGAGCTCTCTAGCTGTGGCAGTGGGCGGGGCTCGTCGGAGTTGGCGATTCTAGCGAGGCAAAGCCGGTCCAGCAGCTCCAACAGCACCAGCTTGCACCAGTGGATCACCACGAACATGCCTGAGGAGTCAGTGGAGCACGAGCGGCTCTGGAAAGGAAGGGGGCCTAGGACGGAGTTTGCGGGAGAGTCCGGGACGGGGGCGACGGCCAGAGGCCTGCCCGGCCGGGCTTTGGCTTCCTACGAGGTCGTGGAGATGTGGTGGTGTGAGTGAGGAGAGAAACGAGCTCGGGAGGGGCTATATATAGGTAAGGCCGAGGTGGGAATTGAGAGCTCACCGGAGCTGTCTAGAGCATCGCCCGACGACCAATGGCATTACTGAGAGTGGGGGGAGACATCGGGGATCATGCGGAAGCTATAGACGAGCTACGATGAGCACAGGGGCACGGGCGCACTGTTGCCTTGGCCGCGCCGTGCCCATGCTCATTGCAACGAGCTCCACCATCGGCAAGCGCCAGGAGGTAGTTAAGGGCGTCGAGACGGTGATGGTGGCGCGATTTGGCAAGGTGCGGCAGCCGGACAAGCGAGCACACGATGAACAGAGCGCTCAGCGGCATCCAGAGTGTGTTGACTAGCACGTTGGTACCGTGCACACGCTTGGTCACCGCGTGACCTCTGGCATAGAGCCACGGCTTGCCATAAATTCATGTCTGGCAGTCAGTCCTTAGTGGTTTTGGTCGTTTTGCATAGTTGGCTTGGTCACATGTGCACTGTGGGAGTGGCTCTCTTGGTGGCAAGTTTCTAGACAGAAACTTGTGAGCTTGACTGTGGTCAAACCAGAGAGGGTTTAGGGCTGATTTTTGGTGGTTAGCAGTTTCTTAGGATGGTAATGATTCTCAAGAAAAATCAGCCTCATTGGATCAAAAAAATGGTACTTGCTGTAGAAAGTGATCATTTTATCCAGAACATAAATGATTTTCTGTAGCAAAAATATTATAAAAAGTTATGCAATATTTTTTCTCAGGAAGGTGCCCTAGAGTTCAAAGAATATTTGTGAATTTATTCAGGATTTTTGGAGCAAGAAATCTAGGGGTTGCTTTGGATCATACTTCTCTTAAGTGATTTTCAGGGAAGAAAATGAATATTTTTCTCTCATGAAAAATAATCCTTGGGCTTTTGTGGAGTTTTTCAGAGAAGGAAAGGTGAGTTAGGGGTGGAGTGGTCACTTGGGTGAAAATCAAGGGTAGGCCCAAGTGTTCAAGTCCATTTGAATTGATTCCAAAGCTCCAAATCCAAAGCAAAAGCAAATGAAAGTCCGGAAAAAGAGAGAAGGCAAAATCTAGGCTATCACAAACCTCCCCCACTTAAGATGAATCTCGTCCTCGAGATTCAGTTGCTTGGAAAACAATTCTGGGTAGGTTGTCCTTAGAAATTCCTCTCTTTGCCAGGTTGCCTCTTCCTCGGTGTGATGCTCCCACTTGACCTTGTAAAAATTGATCGCTTTGCTGCGTGTGACCCTTTCTGCCTCATCCAAGATTCTGAATGGCCTCTCCTCATAAGTTAAATCCTTGGCAAGATCAATTTCTAACATATATGTCCTCTTCTCGGGTGGTGAAATACACCTTCTCAGCTGTGATACGTGGAACATGTTGTGCATATCCGACAATTCGGGTGGCAATTCCAACTGATAAGCAACTGTGCCAACTCGTGTCATGACCGGGAACGGACCAATATACCTTGGTGCTAATTTTCCTCGGGTCTGAAATCTCTTGGCCCCCTTCAGGAGTGTTACTCGGAGATACACGTGTTCACTAGGTTCAAAACTGACTTGTCGGTGTTTGGCATCATAATAACTCTTCTATCATGACTTAGCCAGTTGTAGTCCATCTCGAATTTGCCTGACTTGTTTCTCTACCTCCAGTATCAGATCAGTACCGAAGATACGGTTGTCTCCAGTTTGAGAGCAATTTAATGGAGTGCGGCACTTACGGCCGTATAAAGCTTCAAAGGGAGACATTTTCAAGCTGGTTTGAAAACCGTTGTCGTATGAGAATTCCGCATATGGCAAACAGTCTTCCGACTTGGGTCCATGGGCTAAGGCACATGCTCGAAGCATATCTTCAAGTATTTGATTTACCCGCTCAGTCTGACCGTTTGTCTGTGGATGATAGGCGGTGCTATATTTGAGAGCGGTCCCCAAAGCTTGATGGAGTCGGGACCAGAATGCAGATATAAACAATGAACCTCAGTATGAAGTGATTGTTTTTGGCACTCCATGCAAACTGACAATCCGGGATACATATAATTTCGCAAGTTGATCTGCGCGAAGGATGGTGCGGATAGGTATGAAGTGAGCCACTTTAGTCAGCGTGTCCACTATGACCCATATAGCATCATTGCCTCGGTGAGTCCGAGGTAGACCGATGATAAAGTCCATGCTGACATCGTCCCATTTCCATTGCGAGACGGGTAGAGGTTGGAGAAGTCCGGCGGGTTTTTGGTGGTCCGCCTTTACTTTGTTGCAGATGTCACAACAAGCGACAAAATATGCGATGTCCCTTTACATTCCATCCCACCAAAATATCTGTCGAAGGTCTTCATACATTTTAGTACCGCCTGGGTGTATTGAGTATGAGGATTCGTGTGCTTCTGCCAAAATTTTGTTCCTCAAATCTGCTAGCTCAGGTATGCATATCCTTCCTCGGAACCTGAGTGTACCTAGTGCGTCCCTTGAGAAATCCCGAGTCTTGCCTCCTTGCAGATTTTTGATATATACTTGCAGACTCTTGTCACTAGCATGTGCTATGCGAATCTCCTCTTCTAGCCTAGGAGTTACTTCCAAAATATTTGCAAGACCGGCATTTGTAATTACCAAGTTGAGCTGAGCGATCTCCTGCTGGAGTTCTGAAGGCAAAGACTCCATCATGGCAATCAAATTGGAAGGCTTGCGACTTAGGGCATCAGCATCTACGTTGGCCTTTCCCGGATGGTAATTTATTTTCAAATTATAGTCTTTGAGAAACTCGAGCCATCTTCACCGTCGAAGGTTTAAGTCTGGCTGGGTGAATATATATTTGAGACTCTTGTGGTCGGTAAATATTTGGCATCTCTTTCCAATGAGGTAATGTCTCCAAATCTTTAGAGAGTGCACCACAACGGCTAGTTCCAAATCATGTGTAGGGTACTTTCCTTCATGAGGTCGTAGCTGGCGAGATGCGTAAGCTACCACCTTGCCGTCTTGCATAAGTACACACCCAATGCCCTGTCTGGATGCATCGCAATACACATAAAAGCTACGGTAAATGTCTGGGGGAGTCAAGACCGGTGCTCATGTTAATCTATTTTTAGCTCGTTAAAGATCTGCTCACAATCCTTAGTCCATCAAACTTCTTGTCTTTCTTGAGAAGTTATGTCATTGGCTTAGCAATTTTGGAGAATCCTTCGATGAACCGACGATAGTATCCGGCTAATCCAAGGAAACTCCGGAATTGAGATACGGTCGTGGGTGCTTCCCAATCAAGCACATCTTTCACTTTCCTAGGATCCTCTGCGATACCTTCTGCTGAAATAACATGCCCCAGAAATCCGACTTGTTTGCGCCAAAACTCACACTTGCTGAATTTTGCATACATCTGATGGTCACGGAGTCTCTATAAGACTACTCGGAGGTGTTCCACGTGTTCTTCGTTACTCTTGGAGTAAATGAGAATATCATCGATGAAAACCACCACAAACTTGTCCAAGATTTCCACGAACACCTTATTCATCATATGCATGAAGAAGGCGGGGGCATTTTTGAGGCCGAAGGACATCACCGTATATTCATAGAGACCATACCGAGTAGTGAACGTGGTCTTAGGAATATCTCCCTTCTTGATATTTAGTTGATGATATCCGATCTTTAAATCAACCTTGGAAAATACTTTTGCACCACTGAGATGATCGAACAAGTCATCAATCCTTGGTAGCGGGTATTTGTTCTTGATTGTGACATCGTTTAAATGACGGTAGTCAACGCACATCCTAAGACCACCGTATCTATTGTCTACAAATATTGCAAGTGATCCCCATGGTGATGAGCTGGGGCGGATATATCCTTTCTGTAGCATTTCATCCAACAGTTTCTTTAATTCCACGAGTTCGGAGGAAGGCATCCGATAAACTTTTTGTACAATAGTGTAGTTCTAGGAACAAGATCAATTGCAAACTCAAGCTCTCAGTCCGGTGGCATGCCTGGCAATTCTTCTGGGAATACATCGGGAAACTCACCGACCACATGAATTAATCCCAACTCGTTCGCCACAGCGATGAAGACCATTTCTTTCTTGGGTATACTCCTGTGAGCATAGAATTTTGTAGTCTTCCCTTCCTGATTTGTCAAGGTGACTTCTCGAGTTGCACAGTTTATGCATACTTGATATTGAGTCAACCAGTTCATTCCCAAAATAACATCCAACTTGGCAGACTCAATGACTATCAAAGCGGTTGGTAATCGGACCCCCTTAATATCAATTTCCAAACTCCGGCATACCAAATTGCTTTTGAGCACAGATCCCGGGGACTGAACCAACATACCTTTTCCCAAAAGCGAGCATGGAAATTTGTTTTGGGCAACAAAACTTCGAGGAACAAAAGAGTGGGAAGCCCTAGAGTCGAATAAAATAATTGCGGGTATGCGATTAACAGAGAACATACCAATGACGACTTCAGGGTTTTCCTAAGCCTGATATGTGGAGAGGTGATGAACTTGCCCTTGGACGACCTGTTGGGTATGATATTGCCCCATGTGATTGACTTGCGGCCGGAACGGGGCATTTGACTTCTTGGGACACTGCCTGGCATAATGTTCAGTCTGTCCACAACTAAAGCAGGTGCTGTTGTGCTGGCTCTCCTCGTGTACTGGACTGGTCACAACATTCTTTACTTGAGTAGTGGTCTTGTTCACATTCTGCTGCCAATTGGGTCTGTACTCCACTTGAGTCTGTTGCCAGGTACGGGCCTTCTGTATGGGTTGTCCGTCCTTCTTCGGCTCAAATGTACGTTTGTGGTCATTGTTTGTAGGTCGGTTACCTTGCATAGGCTTGTATTCTCTTTCTGCGATGAGGGCCTTATTTACCAGTTACTGGAAATCTAGAAAATTGAGCATGCAGAGAACACTCCTGAGGTGTTGATTTAATCTGCCAAGGAACATGTCAACCTTCCTTTCTTCCGTGGCCACATCATAAAGGGAATACTGAGCTAGATGGTTGAACTTGTGCAAATATTCACTTACTGACAGTCTGCCTCTAGTGAGACCAAGAAATTCGTGTTGGTTGATCTTCATGATACCAGCTAGAATATGATACTTGAGAAATTGGTCCTTGAAATTAGTCCACGTAATTTCTTCTCCCGCGGGCCACAAAGCTTTAGCATTATCCCACCATATGGCAGTGGCTCCTTCAACATAGTGGGTAGCAAATGAAACCTTGTCAGCCTCTTCAGTGCGAGCGATTTCAAGTTTCTTCTCAATGGTGCGTAACCAATCATATGCTTCCAAAGGGTCAACCACTTGACTGAAACTGGGAGGCATAGTCCTTTGAAAATCTGACAGCTTGGAGTGATGGCCATTTTGATTTCCATTCTTCCCAACCATAGCTTTCACACTTCTTAATAGCTCAATCAGATCATTGCTCCTTGTTTCCTCAAACATGGACATAATTTGTTCAATGGAGGGTGGATTTTGTGGTGGAGGCGGTGGATGTGGATACGGCTCGGGGGAGTGTCCTACCTGCATTGCTGTGCGACCAATAGGGATATCCTCACAAGCCTGCGTGCTGCTGCCTCCCCGCGTCATCCTATTGCTTATTTTTTCCAATAAGGGCAACCGTGATGAGAAACATCCAAACATAGGAAGAAAAGGTAGTGACGAACCCGAAAAAGCGAAATGAATAACACAAGAAACACATCGATCGAATAAAAAGTTCCAACATAATTATACATAAACTCATGCATGAAAGATACACATCATGACTAGTGCGACTACTCGCATACATGCAACGATACACCATGGCTCATGCAACTACATCCATACATCACATGAACACTACGGATACTCAGACGCTCTAAGAGTCTGCCGGTGCTGCCGGATCCTCTCATGAGTCAGACCTAGATCCTGAACTGACGACGCCAACCGAGACCTCCAGGTTAAATGTAACACGATGACGCTGCCTCGAGTGCTCTCCCTTAGGGGTAGGCGCGGGATGAGAAGGGATCATGGGAGCTGCGGGGGTAGCAAGAAGAGACGCCCACTCAGCAGGAGCACTGTGTGGGTTCACTATCGAGGTGCCCGAGCTACTCCGGGGAGTAACCGGAGAAATAGGTGAGCTAGAACTGGGCACAATATAAGGAGTAAATCCCATAGAGGGTGGAGTAGGGTAGGATCTAGCGGGGCTAAAGTAGAACGACCATGATTCAGCTCTCGAGCCAACTCATGAATCAGAAGATAACTAGTAGTGATATATCGAGAAAGATGGCTAGTGTCACTATCAGACGCTGGATCAATGGAATGAAAGCGAACACGACCATCATCGTGCAAAGATGGGTAGAAATGAAAACCTGGATGGTTCTGCATCTAAGCCTCTATATAGCTTAACTCAACAAGAATCTTGAATGCAGCATATTGGACGGCCTGAGCGGCGGTGGATCCATAACCGCTTCGAGAGGTACGAGTGTAAGAGCCTGTTGACGAACTGGTGCGCAGAGTAACCACAGCATGATACTCATACACGGAGTCGGCTAGACGCTCCTGGTACATCCGATATGTTGGGTCATCACCGTGAGGGTACAGTCGACGCCACACGCCACGAAGGAGATGCGGCGAGGTGTACGACATCGGCTGCAACTGACACAGATACGACACCAGAGCCATCTACACTCACAACCATTAGTGGGTTAGGAATAAAAATAGAAAGAGTGCATGCGATGCAACAATCAGCTACAAACACTACCGACACTCAACTTTTACTCTAACTAATGTCCAGCTAACACGTCGGTAGTCTAGCGTGTCCTATAGTCAGCGCGGCTCTGATACCAAGCATTGTGGCACCCCGGCTCAGAGCGATCGGTTTACCCTGTATTACCAACCTAGAGATCATGTCTTCTAGCAACACACAACATCTTGGTACAGAAATCACCGCTTTATTGAAACTAGAGGAAGCATAGAGTGACATTACAACAAGTTGCGAGGCCAAGCGGCACACTCGGTGCGGCTGAACAATATGTACATTATTTTGTGGACATAAAGGGTGCCTCGAGCACGACATCTACACGACAGCGGAACAACGACGTAGCGGGACTCCATAGCACAGGGACACCAATGTGGACACGGTCTAGACACGACAGCTCTCAGATCCAGTTAGACTTTCCTAAAATCTGGCATAACATGCCAGGTCAGTACATTGAATGTACGTACTTGCAAGCTCACGGCAAACAGAACCATAATGACAAACAACATCATGACATTAATCAAGTTAAATGCAAACAACAACATGCTACTCATGCAGTGAAACCAAACTTGCGCATTGAGTCACACAGACTCTCTTACCAACCGGTTGCTGGCAACCGAACAGTGCTCACAACGAACCATGAACGGAACCATACTGGGTCCAAATAGTTACCACGTAACCCAACTGTGATCACTTCCGGATCACAAGTGATTCCCCAATCGCCAGCCTTACTGACATCATGATGATCTAACCAGTGCAATGCAAGTTGATTAGTGTGCAAGGTTCATTAATAATAGTTGATCCATGGTGTGACTTACTTATGAACTGGGCCCTTATCTGCGGGCGCGACTATCGATAGATTAATACACTCTACAGAGGTAGCACACTTTACCCACACCACGGAATCCATGGCCTCGCACTCCCATTAGGGTGGCCAATGGCATTCCGACAGAACTCTCCCATTGCCATGACACTCTTACGGCCACTCCGACCAACTCCCCACTGGGCTTAGTCCCGGGTGACCCAGCCTACCAAACGCAAAACTACCACCGTCGTGGCAAATAAACAGTCTCAAACGGAGACACGGTACCATAACAACAACGGGTTCACAAGGTTATGCCTGCTTACTGGGCGAGGGAAACGCATGCCCATAACCTTCCCTCATTGGAGGCACCGACAAAAGGCATGACAACGGACGACTACCAACCTCCCCATAAAGGAAAATGTGGTTGCACTCGTCAGCCCGATTCAGTGGCACCATGACCCGACCAACTTTATGTTCAAGTTCAGTTATCATCAGGTTTAACTTGAAATAAAATGCTTGAGTCAAAATATGCCATGCTTATGCAACCATATATCATGCATCACAAATCACAACATATCAACTTCATTCAAAGTTCTACTTGCACAAACTTAACCTTCAACATTTCTGGTCCTTTCTTACTTGTTATTTATACACATCACTTTAGTTGACATTAATCAAATAGAACTTATCTTAGCATGCATATAGTGAGAATAGGACCGATAATCATATCACCATAGTCATGAAAAACTTACTTAGACCAACTACTCAAGGTACATCTCACTAGTTCAAACATTCACTTCTGTTAACTAAGCCTTTTGACCATGACAAACTAAATAACCCAAGCATTATTGATTTTAATATTATATGCAATGATATATTCAAGTAGAAAATCAGGAATATTGCAAAGACACCATGATAATGTTATTGTGGCTTGCCTTAGTGCAGAGAAGCTTCACACTCCTCTTGGATGCCTTCAGGACAAGCTTCACCTTCTGAAAATGATTCAAAGGACAAAAAGAAAATATCAAGAACACTTCTGAAAATTACCAGAAATTCTACGCAGCAAGGAAAAATCCCATCTTGGGTGTGCTGCTAGGTTTTTCAAGTAAGAATAGAATGCAAAAAGAGTCAACTCATTTGGACTTGTAGAATAAGAGTTATAGCTGGTCAAAGTTCTGGTCAAATTTGATTTAAAAAGAAAATCCACGGGGGGTGACGTCGAAAGCATAAAACACCCGGGCGCCACCACCCATACTGCTTAGGGCGTCGCCTGAGTGGCTGACAGCGGGCCCCGCTGGTCTGGTCGGAGGGAGAGAGACAGAGCACGGCGAGGCTCCGCCGGAGCGCACGTCGGCGAGGAGGGCTCGTTGGCCCGATCCAAAGGGATATGATTGGAGAGGAGGTCAAGACGCACCTGCCTGTACCCGTAGCATAGCTAGAGGTGGCCGGACGGGGTCGGAACTGGGCTCTCCAGCTGTGGCAGCGGGCGGGGCTCATCGGAGTTGGCGATTCCGGCGAGGAAAGGCGGGTCCAGCAGCTCCAACGACACCAACTCGCAATAGTGGATCACCACAAACACGCCTGAGGAGTCGGTGGAGCACGAGTGACTCTGGAAAGGGAGGGGGCCTAGGCCGGGGGTCACCGACGAGCTCGGGACGGGGGCGACGGTGATGTCTACTACGTAACCTTCTTCTTGTAGACGTTGTTGGGCCTCCAAGTGCAGAGGTTTGTAGGACAGTAGCAAATTTCCCTCAAGTGGATGACCTAAGGTTTATTAATCCGTGGGAGGCGTAGGATGAAGATGGTCTCTCTCAAACAACCCTGCAACCAAATAGCTAAGAGTCTCTTGTGTCCCCAACACACCCAATACAATGGTAAATTATATAGGTGCACTAGTTCGACGAAGAGATGGTGATACAAGTGCAATATGTATGGTAGATATAGGTTTTTGTAATCTGAAAATATAAAAACAGCAAGGTAACTAATGATAAAAGTGAGTGTAAATGGTATTACAATGCTTTAAAACAAGGCCTAGGGTTCATACTTTCACTAGTGCAAGTTTTTTCAACAATAATAACAAAACTGGATCATATAACTATCCCTCAACACGCAACAAAGAGTCACTCCAAAGTTACTAATAGCGGAAAACAAACGAAGAGATTATTGTAGGGTACGAAACCACCTCAAAGTTATTCTTTCTGATCAATCTATTCAAGAGTCCGTAGTAAAATAACACGAAGCTATTCTTTCCATTCGATCTATCATAGAGTTCGTACTAGAATAACACCTTAAGATACAAATCAACCAAAACCCTAATGTCACCTAGATACTCCATTGTCACCTGAAGTATCCATGGGCATGATTATATGATACGTATCACACAATCTCAGATTCATCCATTCAACCAACACAAAGTACTTCAAAGAGTGCCCCAAAGTTTCTACCGGAGAGTCAAGACGAAAACGTGTGCCAACCCCTATGCATAAGTTCACAAGGTCACTGAACTCGCAAGTTAATCACCAAAACATATATCAAGTGGATCACGTGATATCCCATTGTCACCACAGATAAGCACATGCAAGACATACGTCAAGTGTTCTCAAATCCTTAAAGACTCAATACGATAAGATAACTTCAAAGGGAAAACTCAATTCATCACAAGAGAGTAGAGGGGAGAAACATCATAAGATCCAACTATAATAGCAAAGCTCGCGATACATCAAGATCATGCCATCTCAAGAACACGGGAGAGAGAGAGATCAAACACATAGCTACTAATACATACCATCAGCCCCGAGGGTGAACTACTCCCTCCTCGTCATGGAGAGCGCCGGGATATGAAGATGGCCACCGGAGAGGGATTCCCCCCCGCCGGCAGGGTACCAAAACGGGTCTAGATTGGTTTTCGGTGGCAACAAAGGCTTTTGGCGGCGGAACTCCTGATCTAGGTTATTTTCTGGAGGTTTCTGTATATATAAGAGGTGTTGGAGTTGGGGACACGTAAAGCGCACCTCCGGGCTGTCCACGAGGTAGGGGGGCGCACCCAGGGGGCGCCTCTATCCTCGTGGGCAGCTCGGGAACCTTCTGGTCCTCCTTCGGCACTTCCTGGGCTTCTTCTGGTCCAAAAATAACCTCCGTTGAGTTTCAGGTCAATTCGGCTCCGTTTGGTATTCCTTTTCTGCGATACTCTAAAACAAGGGACAAACAGAAATTGGCACTGGGCTCTGGGTTAATAGGTCAGTCCCAAAAATCATATAAAAGTGTATATAAAAGCCCATAAAACATCCTAGAAGGATAATATAATACTAGCATGGAACAATAAAAAATTATAGATACGTTGGAGACGTATCAAGCATCCCCAAGCTTAATTCTTGCTCGTCCTCGAGTAGGTAAATGATAAAAAAAGAATTTTTGATGTGGAATGCTACCTAACATAATTATCAATGTAATTTTCTTTGATGTGGCATGAATGTTCCGATCCGAAAGATTCAAGACAAAAGTTTAATATTGACATAGCATACTAAGGTAGCGTTCGTAATCGCTCCGCTCCGCTACTCAGCACCCGGAGCGGGCGGAGCGGGCATTGGAAATCAGGGAGCTGCTATTTCCTCGCTCCCGAGATTTCTGGAGTGGGAGCGGTGGAGTGGGTTTCCAAACAGGGCTTAACAAAGCAATTATGTCTTCTCAAAATAACATGGCCAAAGAAAGTTCATCCCTACAAAATCATATAGTTTGGCTATGCTCCATCTTCGTCACACAAGATACCCAAATCATGCACAACCCCGGTTTCAGCCAAGCAATTGTTTCATACTTCATTTTTTTCAAACCTTTTCAACTTTCACGCAATACATGAGCGTGACCCATGGACATAGCACTATAGGTGGAATAGAGTGGTGGTTGTGGAGAAGACAAAAGGAGGAAGATGGTCTCACATCAACTAGGCGTATTAATGGGCCATGGAGATGCCCATCAATAGATATCAATGTGAGTGAGTAGGGATTGCCATGCAACGGATGCACTAGAGGTATAAATGTATGAAAGCTCAACAAAAGAAACTAAGTGAGTGCGCATCCAACTTGCTTGCTCACGAAGACCTAGGGCATTTGAGGAAGCCCATCGTTGGAATATACAAGCCAAGTTCTATAATGAAAATTCGCACTAGTATATGAAAGTGACGAAACAAGAAACTCTCTATAAAAAAGATCATGGTGCTACTTTTAAGCACAAGTGTGGAAAAAGATAGTAGCATTGTCCCTTTTTCTTTTCTCTTTCTTTTTTCTTTTCTTTATTTTTCTTTTTTCTTTTTTGGCCCCTTTTTTCTTTGGCCTTTCCTTCTTTATTTTTATTTTTATTTGGGACAATGCTCTAATAATGATAATCATCACACTTTTATTTACTTACAACTCGATACTAGAACAAAGTATGACTCTATATGAATGCCTCTGGCGGTGTACTGGGATGTGCAATGAATCAAGAGTGACATGTATGAAAAATTATGCATGGTGGCCTTGCCACAAATACGATGTCAACTACATGATCATGCATGGCAATATGACAATGATGAAGTGTGTCATATGAACGGAACGGTGGAGAGTTGCATGGCAATATATCTTGGAATGGCTATGAAAATGCCATGATAGGTAGGTATGGTGGCTGTTTTGAGGAAGGTATATGGTGGGTGTATGGTACCGACGAAAGTTGCGCGGTACAAGAGAGGCTAGCAATAGTGGAAGGGTGAGAGTTCGTATAATCCATGGACTCAACATTAGTCATAAAGAACTCACATACTCATGGAGAAAATCTACAAGTCATCAAAACAAAGTACTAAACCATGCTCCTAGGGGAAGGGTTGGTAGGAGTTAACCTTCGCGCGATCCCGACCTCCACACAAAGGATGACACTCAAAGAAATACCTCATGCTTCAAATTTGTCACACAATGATTACCATACGTGCATGCTACGGGACTTGCAAACCTCAACACAAGTATTTCTCAGATTCACAAATACTCTCCTAGCATGACTCTAATATCACCATCCTCATATCTCAAAACAATCATCAAGCATCAAACTTCTCATAGTATTCAATGCACTTTATATGAAAGTTTCTATTATATCCCTCTTGGATGCCTATCATATTGGGACTAATTTCATAACCAAAGAAAATTACCATGTTGTTCTAAAAGACTCTCAAAATAACATAAGAAAAGGAAGA
The DNA here is from genome assembly GCA_902687465.1 of Secale cereale. Taxonomy (NCBI): domain Eukaryota; kingdom Viridiplantae; phylum Streptophyta; class Magnoliopsida; order Poales; family Poaceae; genus Secale; species Secale cereale. Next base: position 100,816,435 of record LR738712.1, read on the forward strand.
GAGTTCAATAATTTCTTCAAAATAAAACCACCGCCGTTCTCTAAGAGGATATAAGTGAAGCACTAGAGCAAAAGACAAACTACTCCAAAAGATATAAGTGAAGACCAATGAGTAGTTGAATAATTAGGTAACTATGTGAAGCCGCTCTAACATTTAAGAATTTCAGATCTTGGGATATTATTCAAACAGCAAGCAAAACAAAATAAAATAAAGTGATGCTCCAAGCAAAACACATATCATGTGGTGAATAAAAATATAGCATCGAGTAAAGTTACCGATAGACGAAGATGAAAGAGGGGATGCCTTCCTGGGTGATGACTCACAACCATAAGGGATCTATTGCAGCGTTTTTGATAAGTAAGAGTGTAGAACCCAACGAGGAGCAGAAGGTATTGATAAGCGATTATGAGCAAGGAATTACTGCAAGCACTGAAAGATAACTTTTTAGGGGTTTTCTTAATATAAGCAACAGGAAAGTAAAAGCAAGCAAAGTAAAAGGCACTGAAGAGTAACAAGTGGCCCAATCCTTTCTGAGCAAAGGAGAGGCCTAGCAACTGAACTTATAAAGGCTAAAGTGTTCTTGAGGACACACGGGAGAGGTAGTCATGTGCTTTCATCATATTCCGTATCGGTGCTATGTGATGTGTTGATAAGTGTTGAGTGGGTGGATCTATGCTAGTACACTCTCTAGACTAAGATGAGTGCACTCTTATGATTAAACACCTTGCAAGCATCCGCAAATACAAGATAGTATTTAAGGCAAAAGCCTAACCATAGCAATATGATCGATGATCCATTGTTCCCTTGTGCAAAAGCGTGCGAACTGGGGTTCAGGTTTCTGTCACTCCGGCAACCCACCGTAAGCATTCTTTGTACACAATGTATTCCCCTAGGTCCTTAATAAGGCGAAGTGTTGAGTGTTCGACTCACACTACACCACTAGTAGAATAACAACACAACTTAAGTATCAAACAACACATATTACTTCAACAGCATATGACTACTAACAACAAGACTTTTCCCATGTCCTCAAGAACTAAGGTAACTACTCACAAGACATAAGAGAGATCATGATCTGTGGAGATAAATGGATGATAAACAATCTGGACATAATAATATTTCTCCAACAAAACTCAATAGCATTCAGCACAAAGTAGTAATCAACACCGATGCAGTAGAGAGGGTAGATAGTACGGGTTACAACACAAGTTGCAATTGTGAGATGAGATTTGGATGAAGATGGAGATGGTGCTGATGTTGGGGATGATGTTGATGATGATCTCGATGATGCCCGTGACGATGGTGATGACGATGGCGATGATCTCCCCTTCCGGGAGGTGATCTCCCCGGCGGAATCTGCCCGCCGGAGATGGCTTTTTCTTCTCTGTAGGTTTCCGCCACGGAGCGGCGGCGAAACTCCGTCAAAACTCTTCTCTTTAGGGTTTTCGGATAACGAGGAGTATATAGGCAAAAGGGGGCAGCCGGAGGTGGGCCAGGGGCTCCAGGCGCCCCCCCCCCGGCGCGGCCAGGGAGGGGCCCGCGCCAGGTGGCCGCGTGGGCACCCTGTGGCCTCCCTCTAGTTGCCCTTTTGCGTGCCTTCGTGATCCGTCTGGAAAATACCCTCCGTCGATTTTCAGGTAATTTGGAGGTATTCTTCTTCAGCAACTCAGCGTCCACTTTTTACCGCTGAATCCTGCGTCTGCTGCTTCGGCACCGGAAAGTTGCAAACTGTGTAAAATAGGCCAAAACAACATAAGAACATCATCGTAATGTGAAATATATCAATGAATAAGGATGAATTACGATATAAAATAGTGATGCATTTTGGACGTATCACCGGGGCATCCCCAAGCTTAGGATTTTTGTTGTCCTTGAATTTTACCTTAGGTGCCTTGGGCATCCCCAATCTTAGGCTCTTGCCACTCCTTATTCCATAGTCCATCGAATCTTCACCCAAAACATGAAAACATCACAACACAAAACTCAAGAGAAAACTCGTAAGCTCCGTTAGTATAAGAAAATAAAATCAACACTTAGGTATTGTTGTGAACTCATTCTAAATTCATATTGGTGTAATATCTACTGTATTTCAACTTCTCTATGGTTCATACCATCCGATACTACTCATAGATTCATCAAAATAAGCAAACAACACATAGAAAACGGAATCTATCAAAATCAGAACAGGCTGTAGCAATCTGTAACTTTCGAGTACTTCCGTAACTCAAAAAATTCTGAAATAAATTGGCGGACATGAGGAATTTGTCTATTAATCTTCTACAAAAAGAATCAACTTAAAAGCACTCTCCAGTAAAAAAAATGGTAGCCAATCTCGTGAGCGCTAAAGTTTCTGTTTTTTACAGCATGATCGCATAAACTTCACACAAGTCTTCCCAAAGGTTCTACTTGGCACATACACTAATTAAAACACAAAACCACATCTAAACAGAAGCTAGATGCAATATTTATTCCCAAACAGAAGCAAAAACAAATAAAATAAAATTAGGTTGCCTCCCAACAAGCGCTATCGTTTAACGCCTTTTAGCTAGGCATGATGATTTCAATGATGCTCGCAAAAAAGATAAGAATTGAAACATAAGGTGAGCATCATGAAGAATATGACTGGCACATTTAAGTCTAACCCACTTCCTATGCCTAGGGATTTTGTGAGTAAACAGCTTATGGGAACGAGAATCAACTAGCATAGGAAGGGAAAACAAGCATAGCTTCAAAACTTCAAGCACATAGAGAGGAAACTTGATATTATTGCAATTCCTACAAGCATATGATCCTCTCTCATAATAATTTTCAGTAGCATCATGAATGAATTCAACAATATAACTATCACATAAAGCATTCTCGTCATGATCCCCAAGCATATAAATTTTATTACTCTCCATATAAGCAAAATTGTTCTCATTCGGAATAGTGGGAGTATCATAGGAGACTTGAATACTATAGATTGTTTCCACATTAAAAGATTATTGTTCAGAGAAAGGGTAATCATAATCATGACAAGTTTTATAAATATAATCATCACTACTTTTTATAGCATAAGTGTCATCACAATAATCATTATAAGTAGGAGGCATGCTTTCATCATAATAAATTTGCTCACCAAAACTTGGGGGACTAAAAATATCATACTCATCAAACATAGCATCCCCAAGCTTGGGACAAACATTAATTATAGCAAATAAATTCTCAAACATGTCATTCTCATCAAACATAGCATCCCCAAGATTGGGCCTTTTCAAATCATAAGCATAATCAGTCTCATCTTAATAGTATGGATAGCACCGATAGTATAGCAATTATCATCATCACAATGAGTAATAGGAGCAACATCATTTGGAAGGGATACCTTTTTATCTTTGCTTCTCCATCTTTTATTTTTCTTCATCATGTCATGTATGGGTATAATCCTCTTTTTGGAGCTCCTTATTAATGAGATTGGATGAATAGAAAGCTCCTCCTTGTTACCTGATTCATCATAAGAAAGAATAGGAGGATATTGGGAAATCTCTTCCTTTCATTAGTATTCTCTTCATCTCCTATTTGTTTTCTTGTCTTTAGGTAATTGGCACTATAAGGATTTTCAATGAAATTCACCGCACAATACATATAAATTTCCTCTAGATCAAAATCAAGAAGTTTATCAAGGGAAAATCCTGGAAGATTCTTAGTTCTACGTTTGATTTCTTCGTAACCCATAAGCAAGCTAAGTTCATTATGATGTGCAAGGGAAATCAAGCCATCACAATTTTTGGACACAATTCGATCATGAAACAATTTGCATTGGAGAGTTAAATGACCACGTTCATTGCAAAGTTCACAAGTACGGCTAAGACCATTTAAATTTTCAGCACAATCATGTAGCCTTTCTTGCAACCATTTAGTTTCTAAATACTTATGTGTCTTGCAAAATCTATCTTCCCTATTTGGTACGTACTTGTGTCGGTGTACTAAAGTAGGGGTACCTTAGTATCCCGACTTGTGCACGGGCAGTAGCAGCGTCCCGTGGTCTGGCTCACCACGCGCCCGCCAAGGCCCACTCTGGATCCCTTGAAGCCATTCAAGAACAAAGTATTTAAGTTAAGAAGCAAGACCCCGGCAAGAGGAGCTTGCCGGGAAGGCCGCTCCAGGCTTAAGATCATCCCTTCAGCGCAAGACCCTGGCAAGAGGAGCTTGCCAGGAAGGCCAGAGAACAGCATCCCAGAAGACATGCCGTGGCGCATCACGCGCCCCGGCAAGACCCGGAGAGCGACAAGCTTCCGGGCCCGGCAAGGTAGCAACCGCGGCAAGGTGCTTGCCGCGGCAAGCTTGCACTGTGCGCCTGCGCTCCAGCTCATCTGGCCACGCGTCGCCCTGGGGCCCTTCCAGGGGCACGTGGCAGATGGCTGTGCAGCCTGGGGAAGACGGTGGCAAGCCACGATGACGAGGCCTCCGTCGTGGCGAACAGAGACGCCCAGACGAAAGCTTTTTGGGGCGACGGTGACGGGCATTCAATGCCCTTGTCCCCCACCGTCTGGGGTAGGTATAGACCACTGTGCATACACTGTACATGCACTGTTACAACTACCACCAATTTTACACTTTTACCCTCGTCTACGTTGGCACCTGTCGGTGACCCCTTTTGAGCTATAAAAGGAGGCCCATGCACAACGTAGAGGGGGTTCGGTTCCGGAAACTTGATCACTTCCACGCTCGGTGTAGCTAGTACTGTAGATCTTCAAGCTCCCGAGCAAAGAACTCAATACAACCAAGGCAGGAGTAGGGCTTTACGCATCCGTGCGGCCTGAACCTGGGTAAACTGCTCGCGTGCGCACCTCGATCTGCTCTTTGCGCTCCCTCCGCTCCCTCGCCGTACCAAAAAGGGACTCCGGTCCCATAGGTGTTCGTGGGTGATCAGTTTCCCCGACATCTTTGGCGCGCCAGGTAGGGGGCGTCGAGGTTGTGCGAACCTGATCCGGCGTTCACGCGGGCGTAATCTTCAGCAGCTTCATCAACCTCATCCACTACATCAACATGCCGCCGAAGAAGAAAGCTTCGGAGGTCGAAGGCCCGTCTGCGTCGATCCCACCACCACCAGAACCAACGGTTGGTGGGGTAGACGCTGGCAGAAGGGTGGACGCCTGTGAGGACCCTCGCGGCGCCGCCAAGTCCAAGGACAAGACGGACGACCGAGCCCACTCTAAGACCTCGGTGTCCGTGCACGCACCACGCCCCTCTCAGGAGGTGCCGGACCAGCAGCGGCGTGGTACCGGGGGTACCATACGCTTGCTGGGACGTAGCCAAGCTGGCGGGTCACGGGACGCTCAAGGCCATCGCGCCGGCACGAGCAAGGCGCGGTCGCCGGGGCGAGAACCTGCTCCTTCTAACGCGGTTAGAAGTCCGAGCATATCTCGCTCCGCGAACCGCTCGCCACCGCTTCCCTCCTCTCCAGCAGAAGCTCTAGCTAGGGCTCAGCTGCTCCTCGACTTCCCTCCAGCGGCGGACAAGGCCGAAGACTGGAGGGCTACAATCCAGAGCCTCATCGCCTTCGCCAACAACGACACGCCGCAGCAGCCGGAAATGTCACGGCCGCGGCAAGTCACCCAAGCGAAGGCCGATGGAGACAAGACCGCCGAGGGTGCGACAACCGTGCACTCCCCGCCGCGGAAGCAGAAATCGCCGACCCGTCGGATCAACGTCGACGACGACTCCACGGCGTCGTCGGACCCGCGAGCCCGCTGCGATCAACGCCAAGTCCTCGAGGACAGGCGACAAGAAGACGCTCGAACTCGCATCGAGCGTCGACGAGAAACACGACGACAGTCCGACCAGCGCGCTGGGACCGTTGTCGACATGCACGCGCCCGGTGAACCAGGCGACTTGCCGTATGCGGCAGGTTGCCCTGCGTTCACCCGAGAGCTGCGGCAAGTCCAGTGGCCCAGCATGAAGAACTTTAAGCCCGACGTACCGGAGAAGTACGACGGCAAGACCCATCCCTCGGAGTTCCTCAGCATCTACACCATTGCGGTGTAGGCTGCTGGGGGACGCGACGAGAAGATTCTAGCCAACTACTTCCCGCTCGTGCTTAAGCCAAACGTCAGATCTTGGCTTATGCACTTGCCGGAGAACTCCATCTCTTCTTGGGCCGACCTGTGCCACCAGTTTGTCGGCGCCTTCACGGGCGGCCACAAACCCCACGGCCAGGAGAGCGATCTCCACATTCTTGCCCAGAAGGAGGGAGAATCCCTGCGAAAGTACATCCAGAGGTTCAGCCACGTCCAGCACAACATCCCGGATGTCCACCCTGCCGCGGTTATCAGCGCGTTCCACCAGAACGTGCGTAACCACCGGATGAGGGAGGAGATGGCAATGACCAAGATCCGGGACGTCAGTGAGCTTTACGCTCTGGCTGACAAATGTGCGCGCGCTGAAGAAGGGAGGAGACTCCCCGGAGAGGATACTGGAGCAGGGGGAACAGACAGCGAGGATGCCGCCCCGGCAAGGAAAGGCCGGCGGCGGAACAATAAGAAAAAGAAGAACAAGGAAGTACTGGTTGTCGAGCAGTCCGACAAGGAGGCTGCCGCCAAGAAGACACAGGTTGGTGGCTCCGGCAAGGAGTCCACCCCTGTGGCGGCCGCCGACAAGCAGGACGGCTCCGACAAGCAGTACTGCAAGATTCACCGCACCAAGGGCCACGATCTCCAGAACTGCAAGAGGGTCGAATACCTCGTAGAGCAGCAGAAGGCTGAATACGAGCGTCGCGACAAGGAGAAGGCCCAAGGAGGCGGAGGAGAGTCCGGCAAGAAGCGGCCGTTCAATGGCCGGGGAGGGCGCTGTGGCAAGGCCAAGCAGCGGCAAGGAGACAGACCTCCCCGCGGCCGCGACAAGGACAAAGACGAAGACGACGACGAGGACATGGATGACGGAGACAACAGCGAGCAGGAGTTCCAGAAGGCAACAGAAGTTCTGTGCGTCGATGGAGGCGCCTCTCTGCACACTTCCCACCGCCAACTCAAGCAATGGGTGCGGGAAGTGAATGCAGCGGAGCCACCCGTCGAGTCGCGCAAACTTTTGAAGTGGTCCAGCACGCCCATCATCTTCGACCTTGAGGACCACCCTGACCGCACAACTGCGGTCGGGTGCTTGCCGATGTTGGTATCACCAACCATCCGCAACCTCAAGGTCACCAAGATGTTGGTTGACGGCGGGGCCGGCCTCAACTTGATCTCCTCTGCTGTGATACGGAAGCTGCAGATCCCCGACAGGGAGCTCGAGGAAACCGAAACTTTTCAAGGGATCAACCCGGGAAGGAGCAAGCCGAAGGGGAAAATCACACTGCCAGTGACCTTTGGCGGAGAGCTAAACTTCAGGACTGAGAGGATCACCTTCGACGTCGCTGATATCCCATTGCCATACAATGGGATACTTGGCCGTCCTGCGCTCGCCAAGTTCATGGCAGCCTCTCATTATGCTTACAACATGCTCAAGATGCCAGGGCCAATAAGCGTCATCTCTGTCCCCGGTGACAAGAAGGACGCGCTCATCTGCGCCGACAAGATCTACCGGGACGCAGCAGCCGCGGCAGACAGCAAGGAACTTGCCGCTGAAGCTCCCGGGGGGAAGAACAAGACCAAGTCCGGCAAGAGCTCTGGAGCCCACTCCGGCAAACGCACCTCTTCGGAGTGCTGCGCTGCCGTCGAGGACGCACCATCGAGCTCCACCGGCAAGTGCAAGAAAGGAATGGCCGCTCCACCGGCAACCAAGAAGGTGTCCGCCAAGGAGGACGGCACTGGTGGTACCTTCACCATCAGTGCTACGCTTGATCCTAAATAGGAAAGCGCGCTCGTTGCCTTCCTGCGGGCGAATGTCGACGTGTTTGCATGGCAACCGTCTGACATCCCCGGCGTTCCCAGAAAGGTAATTGAGCACAAGCTTGCTGTTTGTCCTCACACGCGGCCCGTCAAGCAGAAGGTCAGGAAGCAAGCAGTGGAGCGCCAAGAGTTTATAGCTGAAGAGATCAAGAAGTTGGAAGCAGCAGGCCTTGTTAGAGGTGTACTTCATCCCACGTGGCTGGCCAATCCAGTTGTCGTGCGCAAGGCTAATGGGAAGTGGAGACTTTGTATAGACTTCACTGATGTGAATAAAGCTTGTCCCAAGGATCCATTTCCCTTGCCGCGCATCGACCAGATAGTTGACTCCACGGCTGGATGTGGGTTGCTTTCATTTCTCGATGCATACTCCGGATACCACCAGATATTTATGGCAGAGGAAGATGAGGAGAAGACCGCATTCATTACTCCATGTGGCACTTATTGTTTCATACGTATGCCCTTTGGATTGAAGAATGCGGGTTCAACATTTGCAAGGGTGGTCCACACTGCTTTTGAGCCACAGATCCACAGGAATGTAGAAACTTACATGGATGATATAGTGGTCAAGAGCAAGGACAAGGATACCCTGATTCAAGACCTAGAAGAAACCTTTGTGAATCTGCGCAAGATACAACTCAAGCTTAACCCCGAGAAGTGCGTCTTCGGAGTCCCCTCCGGCAAGCTTCTCAGGTTCTTTGTGTCCCAGAGAGGGATTGAAGCCAATCCCGACAAGATCAAGGCCATCGAGCAGATCGAAGCTCCGAAGCGCGTCAAGGATGTACGAAGACTTGCTGGTTGTGTGGCTGCCCTCAGCAGGTTCATTTCAAAGTCTGCAGAGCGCGCCCTGCCATTTTTCAAAATCTTGAAAAAGGCAGGTCCTATGAAATGGACTCCGGAAGCGGAGGCAGCACTGCAGGACTTGAAAGGATACTTGTCCTCCACTCCAATACTTGTCGCACCTAGGCCACAAGAGAAGTTGCTGCTGTACCTAGCGGCAACCAATCAAGTGGTTAGTGCTGCGTTGGTAGCGGAGAGGGAGGCAGATGAGGAACCCACATCCCCGGCAAGCGCATCCAGCGACAAGCAGGGGGCTTCCACGACAAGCTCTGGCCCCGACAAAGACAAGTCTGCGCAGGAACAAGGAGAAGTGCGAAAGAAGATGGTGCAGCGCCCAGTTTATTTTGTGAGTTCCCTCTTGCAGGGGGCTAGGTCAAGATACTCTGGGGTGCAGAAGTTGCTTTTCGGCCTCCTCATGGCCTCGAGAAAGCTGCGCCATTACTTCCAAGCACACGAGATAACAGTGGTCACTCGCTTTCCGTTGAAAAGGATATTGCAGAATCCAGAAGCAACAGGAAGGATTGTCGAGTGGGCACTAGAGCTGTCGAGCTTTGGTCTTAAGTTTGAGAGTACTTCAACTATCCAGAGCAGAGCTTTGGCAGAATTCATAGTAGAATGGACACCAACACCAGACGAAGAAGTTCCAGAGATAAGCATCCCCGTCAAGGAAGCAAGCAAGGAATGGATAATGTACTTTGATGGGGCCTTCTCGTTGCAAGGCGCCGGTGCTGGTGTGCAGCTTGTCGCACCCACCGGGGAGCACCTCAAGTGCGTTATCCAAATGCACTTTCCCAAGGAACAAGCGACAAACAATACTGCTGAGTATGAAGGTTTGCTTGCCGGCCTCAGAATTGCGGCCGAACTTGGGATCAAGAAGCTGATCGTGCGGGGAGATTCGCAGTTGGTGGTCCGACAAGTAAACAAGAGCTACCAGAGTCCTTTGATGGAAGCCTATGTCAATGAAGTGAGGAAGCTTGAGGAACACTTTGAAGGCCTGCAGATGGAGCACGTTCCAAGAGCTCAAAATGATGCCGCATACGGCCTGTCAAAGTGTGCTGCATTGAAGCTACCTGTGGAACCAGGGACCTTCATGCTCAAGCTAACTCAACCATCCGTTACACCATCAGTTGGGCAAAGCAAGAAGAGAAAGTTGGTCTCCGGCGACTACTTGCCGGCGGATCTTCCTGAAGCCGCCGCCAAAGTCCCCAAGATCGACGACCAAGTTGCTGAGGAACAGTCTGCTCCTGCAGACCCAAGGGTCTGTACAGTTGAAGCAGGCGTTCCCGACAAGTCTTGCCCCGGCAAGTTTGCCGGGGGACGTCAAGCTCCGGCAGAGCCGCAGGATCTTGTCGTAGAAGCTGACGTTCCCGCAGCAGCACTGATGCCTTTAGTCCTTGTTGTTGAGCCTCAGGCTCCAGCATGGGCACAACAGATCGTCCGTTTTCTACAAACTGGAGAACTTCCCGAAGAACCAGAAGAGATAGAGAGAATAACCAGGCAGTCAAGTATGTACCAGTTCGTCGGTAATGAACTGTACAGAAGAAGACTCAATGGTGTCAGGTTGAAATGCATTTCCCGGGAAGATGGACAGAAGCTGTTGGCAGAGATACATGGAGGCATACGTGGTCACCACATTGGCGCAAGAGCGCTTGCCGGGAAGGCGTTCCAGCAAGGTTTCTTTTGGCCAGAAGCCCTCCAAGATGCAACTGCACAAGTAACCAAGTGTGAAGCGTGCCAGTTCCATGCCAAGCAAATACACCAGCCAGCTCAAGCTCTCCAGACTATCCCTTTGTCCTGGCCCTTCTCGGTCTGGGGGCTCGACATCCTCGGCCCCTTTCCCCGTGCTGTCGGGGGCTTTGAGTACTTATACGTTGCCATCGACAAGTTCACAATGTGGCCGGAAGTGGAACCAGTGAGAAAGGTGACCGCACAGTCAGCAGTCAAGTTCTTCAGATCGATCGTTTGCCGTTTCGGAATCCCTAACAGGGTCATCACCGACAACGGCACACAGTTCACAAGTCGCACCTTCATGCAGTACGTCCAAGACCTTGGCGCCAAGGTCTGCTTCGCTTCTGTTGCTCACCCGAGGAGCAACGGTCAAGCGGAGAGGGCCAATGCTGAAGTGTTGCGCGGACTTAAGACAAGAACTTTCGACAGGCTGCACAAGTGCGGAAGAAACTGGATCGAGGAGTTGCCGGCGGCTCTTTGGTCAATCAGGACGACACCAAATCGAGCCACCGGGCAGACACCCTTTGCTCTTGTCTACGGAGCGGAGGCAGTTCTCCCCACGGAACTCGTGTACGGGTCTCCTCGAGTGCTCGCTTACGATGAGCTCGAGCAAGAGCAGCTGCGGCAAGATGATGCACTGCTCCTCGAGGAGGACCGTCTCCAGGCTGCTGTACGAGCTGCTCGATATCAGCAAGCTTTGCGCCGCTATCATAGCCGCAAAGTCAAGGCCAGGAGTCTCGACGAAGGCGACCTTGTTCTTCGGCGCGTTCAGTCCGCCAAGAATTCCAACAAGTTGACGCCAAAGTGGGAAGGCCCTTATCGGGTGAGACAAGTCACAAGGCCCGGCGCTGTCCGCCTTGAGACCGAGGAAGGCTTACCGGTGAGCAACTCCTGGAACATTGAGCATCTTCGGAAGTTTCACCCATGTGGCGCGGTTGCCGTGATCCGCTCCGGCAACCACCTTTTGTACAAGTCTTGCCGTTGTTGCATGTAAACCTTTGTACAAAGTCGGGCGCAGACCCCGTGCATCAGTAAAATTCTTGTGCTTCGCACGGCTTGTCGTTTCATGCATTCTTGTTTTCATTGCATGTGTTATCTGACACTTTGTGCAGCACACGATCCCGGTAAGCAATAACAAGCCGCAAGGCTCCATATCTGTGCTTCCTCCTTTTTTCTCTTTTTCCCTTAAGCAGAAGAAAGCGTTCCTCGCGCACAAGTTTGCCGGGGGGAAGGAGAAAGTGGTATGGACCGAGTGCTGTTCAAAGAAAAGCCTTGCCGGGGAGCAAACGGCACAAAGCCTTGCCGGGAAGCAAACGGCACACAAAAGATAAGTTGTCAAAGTTTGAGCAATTCAAATTTTTAAAATCTTAGTTGTCATCCTTGAACGACAACACTTTGTATGGAAAACCTATGCGCGGAGGAACCTACCCGTGGCTAACCGCGCCCTTACTTTGTTTCGAGCACGCTCAATGGCTTAAGTGAGCTGCGACAAGTGTCGCACCCTTACTTTGTTTTCGAGTTCGCTCAACAATCTAAGTGTGCTACGACTAGCTGCGGCAAGGTTTCTTGCCGGCGAGAGCATTGCCAGCAGGCAGCTGAAGTCCCGCACTCAGCGCTCGCGGCAAGGGTCCCTTTGCCGGCAAGTTCCCTAGAAGCGTAGGGTGAGAAGCATACAAAGTGAAGGAACCAAGCAAGGGAGATAACACTGCATTGACTATCCAAAATAAAGTTATATTACAAGTAGACTTGCCGCTGTTCTAACAAACTACTGTCTATGACTTAATTGGCAGCGGCAAGGGAAGCAGAAAGAAAGCAACCTAGTCTACACGGTCGCCGTCAACCCTCTTGATCTTGCCCACCTTGGCCACGATGTGGGCGATGCGCGCCTTCAACGCCTCCTGGTCAGCTTCGGGCGGCAGGGTCCGGAGGACGTTGTCGAGGTTGATCCCGGGGTTGCGGTAGACGATCTTCGACAACACTCGCTCCATGGTACCCGTGCAGAGCCTACGCGCCTCGTTTGCCAGCTGCAAGGGGACCCTTTCCCGTAGCTGCGCGAGGGCCGGCGCCACTCCTCTGAAGAACAAGCTCAGCTTGGCGCTATGGGGGAGGTTCTCGTCGGGAGAATACACGAGGTGCTCCGTCCCCAGCGCCACCATCTCCTTGTCGATGTTGGCGGCGGCGGCGACGAGCCCCTCGGTCCACTGCTCCACCGTCTCCTTGAAGTTGTTTTGCGAGACGGCGGCGCTATCCAGCAATGCCCTCTCGGCGCGGAGATCCTCTTTCAGCTTCGTCTCGCGGTTCCGGGCGGCATCAAGCGAGTCAGTGAGGGTGGAAACCTTCAACTCCAAGTCTGCAATGGAATCCTTGGCGTCATTGAGCTCCTTGCCCTTCTCGGAGAGACGGACTTGCAGCTCCGAATTGGTGTGGGCATCCTTCTCCCGCGCCAAGTTGAGCGCGGCAATCCTATCCTCGCTCGCCTTCAAGCTCGTCTCCAACTGCACCACCCTCGCCTCCAGGTCCCTCTTGGCGGTCTCTGCGGCAGCAGCGGCGTCCCTTGCCTCCTGCAGAGCCCCGCCAATGGACTGCTCGCGCGCGGTGAGGTCGTCCTCGTGGCTATCGAGGTCGACCTTCCGCTGATTGAGCGCTCCTTCCCGCCGAGCCAGATCTTCGGCGGCTAGTCGTTGCTGCTCCTCAACCTCGGCCTTCTCGAGGATGAACGCCTGGTGCGCTCCGGCAAGCTCCTCCCGCTCCTCCGCCAAGTTTCGGAGGGCCGCTTGATTGGCGGCACGGAGCTCGGCGGTGCGCTTCTCCAAGTCGACACTAGCCTTGGCAGCCAGAGCCTCTCGGGACTCCAGCTTGGCCTGCCTGGCCCGGTACAAGGCCAGCAGCCGACGCAGGAGCTGCTCCTCTTCGGGCTCGCTGCTGCTGCCGGGCGCGTCGACAACCCTCAGCCCGGCGGAGGCGAGGACTTCTCCGTCGAAGCTCTCCCCCTCCGTGGGTTCCCTTGATGAGGACGCCCACGGGACTTGGATGAAGACCCCGTTGGCGGCCTCCAGGTAGATACCCGGCCCAGTTGCGGCAGCAGAGGGGTCGGCGGCCGGTGCAGCGTCCGGCGCTCCTGAGGCCTCAGGGCCGTCAGTGCGGTCGCCGGTCCCCTCCCCAGCTGCCGCGTCAGTGGCCGCGGGGGTCTCGTCGGCGACGGGCTCGTCAGCGGTGGTGGCGTCGCCGACATTGCCACGCACGTCCTCCTCGGTGATGGTCTCCGCCTCCATCGGCTCCGGGGTGGGCGGATCTGACAACAGAAAAAGAAAGGAAGATTCGTCAAACAAATATCCAAAAAGATGAATCCAAGAGAAGGAAAGTACAAGGGTTTACCTGCGCGGGCCTCTTCAATAACGGGGTCCCTCGCCGGGGAGTTCTCCCTTGGCGGCGTAGTAGTGGCCCCCGCCGGCGAAGGACCGCTGGCGCCTTCCCTTGGCGGGGTGCCCTCCCTTGTCGGGGTGTTCGCCCTTGGCGGGGTACTCGCCCTTAGCGGAGTACCCGTCCTTGGCGGAGCACCCTCCCTCGCCGGGGAGCTCCTCCTTGGCGAGGATGGTGGGACGAGCGGCTCGTTGGGAGCAGTCTCTTGACGCTCCTGCGGCTGCGGCTCCATTTCTGCACAAGACAACAAGCAAACAAGACGTTAGCAAGGACAAGAAGCTCAAGCGCGCCCGACTAGCGAAGAAGTAAGCAAGAAGACTTACGCTGGGGGCTGCGCTGGTGGTTGCTCTCCGGAGCAGCCGGCTGGTCCGGCAAGCCTGTCGCGGGCGCATCTCCTGCCGCGGCGACGGGCTCGTCGTCCTCAAGGTCAACCACTGGGATCTTGGCCCTCTTCGCCATCCTCTGGGTCAGGGTCCTGGAAGCCAAACAAGATCAGAACCAAGCAAGAGAAATCAAGACAAGAGCAACAAGAATCAGAAGAAATGAAAGTTGCAAGTGCTTACTCTTCCTCCTCCTCGTCGAAGCTAAGGGCGGAGAAATCGAAATCCGCCTCGCGCGTCCCGGCGCGAGGAGCTGGAGGGGTAGGCCCCCTCGGGCGCTTGGCGGGCTCCGGAGCCGTGGGTTGAGAAGACCCCGCTCCGGTCGTCCCCGAGGACCGAGGGGCGGAAGGAGCGCCAGAGCCAGTTCGAGAAGACCCCCCTCCGCTTGCCGCTGAGGCACGGGGCGCCTCCTTGACGACCTTGCTCGTCGTGGTGGCACGCGTCGAGCGACGCTGCGGCTGCTGTCGGGACGCTGGCTGCCTCGCCGTCTCGGTGGTCTTGCGGAGGCGCTTCTTTTGCTGTGGCGGAGGACTCGGTGGTGGCGGAGAATTCTCCGAGGATGAGGAGGCGTCGTCGAGGTTCAGTGACCCGCCCGAGTCTTCGTCGGAATCGCCCGATTCGGCGTCATCCTCGGCGGGTTCACTGGACTCAGTACCCTGCCCGGCAGCCTCGCCCGCCCCGGCAGGCTCCCCGGCAGGCCTCAGCAGTTTGAGGATTTCCTCCTCCTCGGCCTGGCTCACTACGTCCGCTGCTTCTGCTTCATCCACGGTGTACCCAAACTCACCCGCGGCCGCAGCTGCGACGGCCTCCTCCATCCTGTTGGCTATATATGCCACATCCCGGTCGGTGGTCGCCCGGGTGAGGCCTTTCTTCTCTTCGGGGTTGCGCGGCCGTTCAACCAGACTGTCGAAGAAAGTTTGTACAGTCTCTTCTGAAGGCGTCAGCCAAGTGGGAACAACCCCGTGAGAGTCACACTCAGGCATTGCCGCACGGATGGCACTAAGGGCAGAATTGTTGCAAAGAGGAACTACTCCCCGGGACGGGGTAAACCACTCAGAGTGCTTGGGGTCGTGTTTGAACAGTGAGCGGACCATCCCCTTGAGTTCCAAGACGGTGAAGTTGTAGTTCAGGCCGGGGCGCAGCCTCATACGGTCTGCCGCGTTGCCGAATTCCCAAGCTGGCCTCTTCCTCTCCTGCAGGGGAGCAATGCGGCAGCGAAGGAAATCAGCCCCGACCTCACCTACAGTAAGGTTGGCGGCCCGGAGGCGAAGGATCCTAGTAAGGGCAATCTTCAGCTTCTCATCCTCCGGCGCCAAGTCACTGCAATCCTTGCCGCGCACTATTGCAGTCCGGCGCGGCGAGGTGAATTGGTGAGGTTCATCTTCCATAACCCAGCACCAATCAGCCCTCCACTCTTCCCACTTGCCGCGGAGCTCTCCAATCAAGTACGCCTCTTTCTTGTTGAGCCTAAAGATCCAGGAGATGCCACCGGAGAGTGGGGATCCAGACTCTACTCTAGGTGTGAAGAAGTGGCGGAAGAGAGCTACGTTGGGGTGGATCCCGACAAAGTTTTCGCACAGATGTGCGAAAACGGCCATAGTAAGGACAGCATTCGGGGTGAAATCGAGGAGATGGAATCCATACGTGTTCATCACGTCGCAGAAAAACTCAGAGTACGGAGAACAAAGACCACAGTGGAAGAACAGAGCAAAGTAGTAGTAACCTCCCGGGTACATATCGCAGGCTTCGGCGGGGAGGACTCTGGTGCGCGGGTGAGCCTTCGTCTCCCTCGCCCAGAATAGGTAATATTTGTCCCGCAGCTCCCTCGCGCCGAGCCTCGGCGGGAAGACCACCATCCTCTTCCGCATTGCTGCCAGCTTCGCCGCCTTGTCGAACTTCTCGCTCTTCGTCTTGCTGCTCTTCGGGGCCATGGCGGGGACGGCGAGAGGGGTCGACGGTGCCAGGGAGGCAGGCGGCAGCGGAAGAAGGGTGGAGCTCGGCTCTCTGTCGACCTTTGGGGAGGCGGGGAGCGGCGGGGGTTTCTGGAGATTGAAGACAAAATGAAGCAATGAGGGGGAAGTGGGGGACGTTCCGCATTTTCCCATTAAAGAAACAGGCCACGATCTCTCCCACGACGCCGTAATCGACGCGTGCCGTTAGGGAGGGATGCGGCGACTGCGGAGTGGGAAACGGCACGCCGTGGGCCGCGTGTGCCCGTGCACTGTTTTGGGCCTGGCCCAACAGCGCTCGGCACCGTGTGTGGCCCAGGCCCGGGGGCTCCTGTCGGTGTACTAAAGTAGGGGTACCTTAGTATCCCGACTTGTGCACGGGCAGTAGCAGCGTCCCGTGGTCTGGCTCACCACGCGCCCGCCAAGGCCCACTCTGGATCCCTTGAAGCCATTCAAGAACAAAGTATTTAAGTTAAGAAGCAAGACCCCGGCAAGAGGAGCTTGCCGGGAAGACCACTCCAGGCTTAAGATCATCCCTTCAGCGCAAGACCCTGGCAAGAGGAGCTTGCCAGGAAGGCCAGAGAACAGCATCTCAGAAGACATGCCTTGGCGCATCGCGCGCCCCGGCAAGACCCGGAGAGCGACAAGCTTCCGGGCCCGGCAAGGTAGCAACCGTGGCAAGGTGCTTGCCGCGGCAAGCTGCTTGCCGCGACAAGCTTGCACTGTGCGCCTGCGCTCCAGCTCATCTGGCCACGCGTCGCCCTGGGGCCCTTCCAGGGGCACGTGGCAGATGGCTGTGCAGCCTGGGGAACACGGTGGCAAGCCACGATGACGAGGCCTCCGTCGTGGCGAACGGAGACGCCCGGACGAACGCTTTTTGGGGCGACGGTGACGGGCATTCAATGCCCTTGTCCCCCACCGTCTGGGGTAGGTATAGACCATTGTGCATACACTGTACATGCACTGTTACAACTACCACCAATTTTACACTTTTACCCTCGTCTACGTTGGCACCTGTCGGTGACCCCTTTTGAGCTATAAAAGGAGGCCCATGCACAACGTAGAGGGGGTTCGGTTCCGAAAACTTGATCACTCCCACGCTCGGTGTAGCTAGTACTGTAGATCTTCAAGCTCCCGAGCAAAGAACTCAATACAACCAAGGCAGGAGTAGGGTTTTACGCATCCGTGCGGCCCGAACCTGGGTAAACTGCTCGCGTGCGCACCTCGATCTGCTCTTTGCGCTCCCTCTGCTCCCTTGCCGTACCAAAAAGGGACTCCGGTCCCATAGGTGTTCATGGGCGATCAGTTTCCCCGACAACTTGCAAAGTCTATGCACTCCACAAAAATCGACATGCTTATAAGAGACATTTTCATCATGACTAGTGCAATCATCATTAGTACTACTAGTCATCAACCCGTGCATCTGCACGAGCTAGCAACCATGAGTCAAAACACTTGGTTTTTAATATATTGTTGAAAAAGAACATACATCATAATAGTGTTGATATTATTTAGCCTTTGAATCAACGCACAACCATAATTAGTGGCAATGTGTAAATTTGATGTATTTTCGTTACAAAATGAGTGAGTGTACATTCTTTACTCAATATAAAAATTCTTATTCGTCATGTAAAATCAGAAGTGTTAATTCTATATTGGACAAATAATTAAATGCTTATTTTTAAAAAAATTATGTGTTATTTTAGTCGTTGAGTTGTGCTAATGGATGTCACACATTTGTATACCTATAGCTGGACACTATCATTTACTCTTTTTTTATAGTGCAACTTGGTCGACTTAGAGATAACATTTGTTGAGTCCCTGAGAAATAACAAAATTAAAGTATTATAATGCAATGCGGGTCATGAATACAATGGCAATGATAGGTAATTTTCCAGTTAATATAATCTAATGGCTATATAATTTTTATCTATATAATGAATGGTCGGATGCATATTTATCCATCATGGCTCCTCCCATGCATGGCTGCATCGCCATGCATCCTTGCACTGGGCTTAATTAGATCTGCACACTTCTCCTTGGAAAAAGCCCCCGTCACGCCGTTTTCCCATCTTCATGATTGATGCCCAAAGCCTGTAGTTCAAGCGGCTGATCGATGGTTAGATGCCATTGCAGTGGCATATGAAGCGCTCAAGTGCATGACAATCACAAAGTTGGATAGCAGCAAGTAGCGGCTTGGGCTAATCTAGATAGGACTTATGTCTTAATCTTACTCTTTTTCGATTTGTTTTCATCGGGATATCAATAATTAAGTTTGAATTTCATCAGGTTTGTACTCCGATTTGTTTTTCTCATGGACAAAAGTAATATTTCTAGTGAATTAAAGATTATACGTTCTAAAATAAACTGAATCTCGATTGTGTAAATTGATTGTTGAGGTGCCATCGTGAACTATCACTCATGTTGCTGGTAAATCTACTTGCTAATTAGTAACATTGAGCCCGTCCGATCAATCTATAGAGACGTGTTGGCATAGGGTGTTTTTATTGCTTTTTCATAGTGGCTGGTGGTAACGTGCCTAGTTTAAATTTACTTACTAAATAGTACCAGCGGGCTAAGCTAGTCAATCAATGGATATCGTGTTGACATGGCGTATTTTTTTCGTTTCCACGATGGTTGGAGGTAATTAACGTGTCTAGGTGTCTTTTAAACACGTCAACGTGTCTATTTCGGAAGCTGTGCATGACACAATTTTTCAGCACACATGACACGTTTTATTTGTATCGTTAGCTCATAGGACTGCTAGTATAGATCTTTTTTCATCCTAGTCATATATTTAACGATCCTATGGTTATTACTGTTGTTTCTTTAGGGTTAACGTGAAGTCTCGTACGGTGCTTCCAATTAGTAAATATAAGATGGATATTTGAAGAATTCACACTAACGACATTGCAATCATGCTCATCATTCAAGCTTTTAGTCTCAAGCATTCTATGTAATTCTTCTTCTAGTACTTGAGCACAATTTTCCTTCCCGTCATTTTCACGAAAGATATTAAAAAGATGAAGCATATGAGGTAACCTTAATTCCATTTTTTGTAGTTTTCTTTTATAAATTAAACTAGTGATAAAACAAGAAACTACAAGATTTGATTGCAAGATCTAAAGATATACCTTCAAGCACTCACCTCCCTCAAGTGGATGACCTAAGGTTTATCAATCCGTGCGAGGTGTAGGATGAAGATGGTCTCTCTCAAACAACCCTACAACCAAATAACAAAGAGTCTCTTGTGTCCCCAACACACCCAATACAATGGTAAATTGTATAGGTGCACTAGTTCGGCGAAGAGATGGTGATACAAGTGCAATATGGATGGTAGATATAAGTTTTTGTAATCTAAAAATATAAAAACAGCAAGGTGACTAACGATAAAAGTGAGTGTAAACGGTATTGCAATGCTTTGAAACAAGGCCTAGGGTTCATACTTTCACTAGTGCAAGTTCTCTCAATAATAATAACATAACTGGATCATATAACTATCCCTCAACATGCAACAAAGAGTCACTCCAAAGTCACTAATAGTGGAGAACAAACGAATAGATTATTGTAGGGTACAAAACCACCTCAAAGTTATTCTTTCTGATCAATCTATTCAAGAGTCCGTAGTAAAATAACACGAAGCTATTCCTTCCGTTCGATCTATCATAGAGTTCGTACTAGAATAACACCTTAAGATACAAATCAACCAAAACCCTAATGTCACCTAGATAATCCATTGTCACCTCAAGTATCCATGGGCATGATTATACGATACGTATCACAGAATCTCAGATTCATCTATTCAACCAACACAAAGTACTTCAAAGAGTGCCCCAAAGTTTCTACCGGAGAGTCAAGACGAAAACGTGTGACAACCCCTATGCATAAGTTCACAAGGTCACTGAACCCGCAAGTTGATCACCAAAACATACATCAAGTGGATCACGTGATATCCCATTGTCACCACAGATAAGCACATGCAAGACATATATCAAGTGTTCTCAAATCCTTAAAGACTCAATCCGATAAGATAACTTCAAAGGGAAAACTCAATTCATCACAAGAGAGTAGAGGGGAGAAACATCATAAGATCCAACTATAATAGCAAAGCTCACGATACATCAAGATCGTGCCATCTCAAGAACACGAGAGAGAGAGAGAGATCAAACACATAGCTACTGATACATAGTCTCAGCCCCGAGGGTGAACTACTCCCTCCTCGTCATGGAGAGCGCCAGGATATGAAGATGGCCACCGGAGAGGGATTCCTCTCCCCTCCGGTAGGGTACCAAAACGGGTCTAGATTGGTTTTTGGTGGCAACAGAGGCTTTCGGCGGCAGAACTCCCGATCTAGGTTATTTTCTAGAGGTTTCTGTATATATAAGAGGTGTTGGAGTCGGGGACACGTAAAGGGGACCTTCGGGCTGTCCACGAGGTAGGGGGTGCGCCCCTACCCTCATGGGCAGCTCGGGAACCTTCTGGTCCTCCTCCGGCACTTCCTGGGCTTCGGCTGGACCAAAAATAACCTCCGTTGAGTTTCAGGTCAATTGGGCTCCGTTTGGTATTCCTTTTTTGTGATACTCTAAAACAAGGGAAACACAGAAACTGGCACTGGGCTCTAGGTTAATAAATTAGTCCCAAAAATCATATAAAAGTGTATATAAAAGCCCATAAAACATCCTAGAAGGATAATATAATAGCATGGAACAATCAAAAATTATAGATACGTTGGAGACGTATCAGGCGGCCAGAGGCCTGCCCGGCCGGGTTGCGGCTTCCTACGGGGTCATGGAGATGTGGTGGTGGTGAGTGAAGAGAGAAACGAGCTCGGGAGGGGCTATATATAGGCGAGGCTGAGGCGGGAATAGAGAGCTCGCCAGAGCTCTTTGGAGCATCGCCCGGCGACGAATGCAGTCAGTGAGAGAGGGGGAAGACGCCAGGGATCACGCAGAAGCTGTAGACGAGCTGCGACGAGAACAGGAGTGCGGTACGCGATAAGCACAGGGGCACGGGCACACTGTTGCCTTGGTCGCACCATGCCCATGCTCACTGCGGCGAGCTCCGCTATCGGCGAGCGCCAGAAGGGAGTTAAGGGCGTTGAGACAGTGATGGTGGCGCGGTTTGGCAAGGTGCGGCAGCCGGAGAAGCGAGCATGCGATGAACAGAGCTCTCGGCATCTCCAGAGCGCGTCGACTAGCACGTTGGCACCGTGCACACGCGTGGTCACCGCGTGAACTCTGTTATAGAGCCACGGCTTGCCATAAATTCATGTCTGGCAGTTAGTCCTTAGTGGTTTTGGTCGTTTTTTTGCATAGTTGGCTTGGTCACATGTGCACCGTGGGAGTGGCTCTCTTGCTAGCAAGTTTCTGGACATAAACTTGTGAGCTTAACTGTGGTCAAACTAGAGAGGGTTTAGGGCTGTTTTTTGGTGGTTACAGTTTCTTAGTAGGGTAATGATGCTCAAGAAAAATCAGCCTCATTGGATCAAGGAAAATGGTACTTGCTGTAGAAAGTGATCATTTTGTCCAGAACAGAAATGATTTTCTGTAGCAAAAATATTACAAAAAGTTATGCAATATTTTTTCTCAGGAAGGTGCCCTAGGGTTCAAAGAATATTTGTGAATTTATTCAGGATTTTTGGAGCAAGAAATCTAGGGGTTGCTTTGGAGCATACTTCTCTGAAGTGATTTTCAGGGAAGAAAATGAATATTTTTCTCTCATGAAAAATATTCCTTGGGATTTTGTGGATTTTTTTCAGAGAAGGAAAGGTGATTTAGGGGTGGAGGGGTCACTTGGGTGAAAATCAAGGGTAGGACCAAGTGTTCAAGTCCATTTGAATTGATTCCAAAGCAAAAGAAAATGAAAGTCCGGAAAAAGAGAGAAGGCAAAATCCAGGGTGTCACAGAAGGCAACTACACATGCATATGTATGGAGGTGATGCGTGCATGCATGTGTGAATAAACAAAATTGATGTGGCGCGTGTGTCAAAAATCGTACGCTAGCTCCCCACACAGAGCGAGATCGGTTCATGAAGTGTCGTTGTACTAGACACTTCGACTCGATCGGAGGGTTTCATTTGTATAGATGCATGTGTGTGTACTCAAACTGTATCATGCATGTCATCCCAGAGAAAAAATAATAATCCCCTCCTAAGTCAAATTAACCTCTCTTCTTGTCAGGCAAAAAGTAGTGATGGACCAAGCGGGCCCACAGATGGAAAGCATCGATATTGCTGATAACCGCTTAAGTGGGTGCGAGAGGACAACCACCACCGCTTTGCATGTGGGCCAAACATATATATGTTGAATACCCAAAATGCACAACTTTGATGTGCCACATGCCTCAAAAACCGTAAACCATGCACCCACACAGAGTGAGGTTCATATCAAGCGTACTACATATGATGGTCCCCTTCCCCCTCTTCACCGCATACTATATGCTCCTGCCGTAATATATGTACAACCCAAAAGAATCCTCATCGATTGTGAAATTGATTTACCTCTCCCGATGTAGGTCAAAGTAATGCATGCATGCATGGACGATGACCTTGTGGGCCCACAGATGGAAGCGTCACACGCGAGTGTCCTAGCTAGGATATGCATCTGGCCCAAAAAGGTGTTGTGTGATGTTTGAATAACCAATTTCACAATTTTGATGTGGCATGTGCCTCGGTAACCAAAAAATCCCGACACTGAGTTACCAGGCAATCACTTTCATTGTAAGAGAGGGGTTAGACAGGGAGACCCCATGTCTCCTTTTCTGTTTGTTCTAGCTGCTGATTTGCTACAGTCTGTGATTAATGACATATGCAGCAAAGGAATTTTAACTCTGCCAGTACCCACAAGCTGTCAGGACTATCCCATAGTTCAATATGCTAATGACACACTCATTGTTTTACCAGCAGTGGATCATCAACTCCTTGCTTTAAAGGACATGTTAGACATTTTTGCAGCATCCACTGGTTTATCTGTTAACTTTGCTAAATCCATGATGGTACCTATCAATCTCTCTATTGAGGAGGCCAACAGGTTGTCCAATGTTCTAGGCTGTAAACTGGGATCAATGCCTTTTACATACCTAGGTCTGCCTATGGGTACCACTAAGCCTTCAGTGCAGGATTTACTGTTTTTAGTGCACATAATTCAAAGGAGGCTCTCTGCCACATCCTGCTTTCTCAACCAAGGTAGCAGACTGCAACTGTTACAGTCTGTTTTATCCTCCATGCCCATTTATTTCCTCTGCACTCTAGACATTCCACCTGGTATTTTGAAACAAATTGAACGAATACAGAGGCAATGTCTTTGGAGAGGAAACTCTGACACCCCAAGATAATCCCTTGCTGCATGGAACCTTGTTTGTTTGCCTAAAAATAAAGGTGGTCTTGGTGTTCTTGATCTCAGAATTCAAAATGAAGCGTTATTGATGAGATTCCTTCACAAGTTCTATAACCATCATGACATACCTTGGGTCAGCTTGGTCTGGGACTCATACTATCATAACACTGTGCCTCATTCAACTATTCTTTGCGGATCATTCTGGTGGCGTGATGTCTTCAAGTTGTCCTACAAATACTTGAACCTTGCAAAGCCTTGCCTTGGTAATGGAAGGTCTATTCTTTTCTGGAATGATCCTTGGATCTCTGATCTCAATGGGACAACACTCAGTCATAGTTTTCCAAGATTATTTTCATTTGTGATAGATGGGCAACTTTCAGTTGCTCAAGTGATGGATCAGGATATCATGGAGAGTTTCTATCTGCCTATTTCCACGCAAGATTTTGATGAGCTTCAATCTCTCAAGATTGTTTTGGACACCCATCAGACTTCACAAGAAAATGATAGTTGGATTTGGCCTTTCAATAAGGGGAATTTTAGGCCTAAATCTTACTATACTCAGGTGCATCAGCACATTGTGGTTGACCCTATTTTCCCATGGATATGGAAAAGCTCTTGCACAATGAAGATTAAAATGTTTGGCTGGCTGCTGCTTAGGGACAGGCTGAATACCAGAGACATGCTTCAACATAGGCATTGGCATGTGGATGATCTTACCTGTGTTCTCTGTCCTCACCTTATTCACGAAGATGTGAGTCATCTTTTCTTCTCCTGCCTTTTCAGCAAAAGAGTTTGGAATTATTTACAAATTTCTTGGGAACCTCTGCTTGGTATGACCACTTACCAAATGGCTTCACAAGCCAGGTCTAGATTTGGCAAACCTTTTTTACTGAAGTGGTTTTCACTGCTGCATGGAACATTTGGATCATCAGAAATGGGAAAGTCTTCAGAAATGAGCAGCCTTTTTTTAGGAAGTGGAGACACAATTTCATCCATGACATGACTCTTTTATCTCACAGGATTAAATGTAAATTCAAGGATAGTTACATGGACTGGCTAGCTAACCTTCCTTAGGTATTTTGTATAGATAGCATGTGATGTAAGTATTTCTAACAGTAGATGTCCCCAAACTTTGTATTTCTTTACCTTTTCTGCTTTCAATAAAGAGGGCTGTGAGGCTTTTGCCTTGCAGTATATAGTCAAAAAAAACTACGATGCATGTTAAGTTAATTATCCCGTGCTAAACATACATATTACCAAAGGAGGGACGTTTTAATTTCAAAAAAAATCACAGAGATCATTAAGACGTTTTAGTACATTGAATGATTGATTTTCTACGGGTATAATGTGCAAAAATCAAATTTGAGCTACATGCAAACATGACAGTGCACCTAAATGGATTGCAAAAACAGATGTGTCTCACTGAGTGCATGTTTACTCCCCGTGCAACAAATTTCAAACATTGAGAATCTTGATTTTTAAATTCTAGTACATCCAAAACTTATTTGAAGTTCATGAAACTTATCGTGTTGTCATATGGACACCAATACAAAGTGGCATTGTAATTTATTTGGTCAAATTTGAGACCAGTATTGATGTAATATTTATCTAATTACAGACGGGAGATTATTAATAATTGGGAACCAGTATCCCAAACGGATTTTTATTCGAGCCGAGATGTTGGATTTATGGCTCCACAAAACCCAAGAAGTTCGAACACAGGGGCATGAGCGAAGATCTCTCCCACTCGCGCCTACCTAGCGTCTCGCTCTCGCCTTGAGGAAGGGATTCAAGCAAACAACAGATAGAACACGCAAGAGTTTATCCAGGTTTGGGCCACCATGTGGTGTAAAACTCTACTTCCTGCTATGGTGGATTGGCCTCGGGAGGGCTGGAATACCAACTAGTACAATGGTTCCTGAGCTCAGGAGGTGAGCTCAGGAGGGTCAGGAGGCAAGTGTTCTTGCTCCTTGCATGGTGGCAGAGTTTATGGGCCCGCTCTACTTGGCTGGGCTTGGTTCCATTCGTCAGTCCACAGTGGGGGTCCTAGCTACTTATATAGGCGGCCAGGGTCCTCTTCCACTGAAATTTTTAGGCGGGAAGGGATCCCACAACGGCCATTTTTGAGCGGGAACACAAGGACGTTCCTATCCTGACAAAAGCGGTCTTCGCCTGCAAAAGGATTAGGCGGTGACGCGGTGGTGGGATCGACGGTGACATCCTCCTTGTCGTCCTTGCGGTCTTCGGTCTTGTTGCACCAAAGGGGCAACCTTTGTCCCGCTCCTCGGGAACATGCGGCTGCGCTGCCTCCTTTGCACCGAAATGGCAACTGCGCCGCTGGCGGGCGCTGGCACCCGCTGGCGCGGTGCATCACTGCTGACGTCTCTGCCTCCTCCTGAGGCAGACTTGGCCTTGGATTCTCCGCCCCTCCGGAGCACCTTGCCGAGGCCGCTCCTGAGGGAGTCTTGATGTTGTTCTCCTCGCGAGGCTTAGCCCCCTCGCGAGGGTCTTGGACAGCTGACCGATCATCTGGGCCGTACTAGGCCGTATCAAGATCGTGTCGCGGCCCACAGACATGCAAGTCTGGGTAGCCTAGTTCCCAGGACGCCGACAGTAGACCCCGGGCCCAAGGCGCGTGCGGAGTTGGCTTCGGGGCGAAGCCTTAGCCGAGGATGAAGTGCCGCGGGCCCCAAAAATGCTGCGGGCGAGGCTGGCGCGTGACGGTTGGATGGGACGCGGGCGACCCCGCTCCCCACGTCGTCTCGGCAACCATGCGTCTTGACAAAAAGGGTTGTCTCCGCTTGGGGAGTTATCGCTTCCCTTCCTTCCTGCTCAGATTTCTGCCTCCTACGCCTCCTGCCTTCCTAAATCGCCTGCGTCCTTGGACTCCTTCAGCAATGGCGAAGAGGAACAAAGGTGCCGTGCCGGCATCTGGATCTGCTTCTTCCCTCGAGGCGGCGCTCGAGGAGTCCTCCATCACCAAGGAGGAGGACTACTCAGAGGTCCAACCTTTCTTGTCAAGCGTCCACAACAAGCATGGCCCGATAGGGATCTGGGCCGGATCCACTACGATGCGGAACCTGCCGAAGTCCTGCTACCCTTTTTCTTCCACAGCATCTCCGTGGGGCTCATGCCACCCTTCTGAGAGTTCTTCTATGCCATCCTGGAATATTTACTAGGTGCATGCACTCCATATCCAGCCTCGCCCCATCTTCGTCCTGTCGCTTTTCGCCTTTTACTGTGAGGCGCTCGTGGGGGTGAGGCCGACTGTCGCCCTCTTCCGCCATTTCATATCCATGCGCCGGTACGACGATGGCCCGTGCTCGGGCTGCGTCTCCTTCATCTTCCAGCGCCAGGGTTGTCGGCTGACGACGGCCGGGAAGAAGATAGACTCCCACCGGAAGAGATGGGTCTATCTGGATGCCAAACGCGTCCACCCTCTGCTGGCGCTGCCTACCGCCCGTCCGGCGAAACGCGCCGGCTGTAGCTACGCGAAGCTCTCCGACCCCCTTGTTGGGCCTGTCCCGGCAAAGATTGAGCCGACCTGAGCTCGAGGCTCGAAGGGGGCCAGATCGTAAAGGAGTTCTTGAGGCAGCGTCTGGCGCCGCTGCAGGCACACTCGCGCCCCATGTGGGAGCTGATGGGCGATGACGACAGGCTCCGACTGCACTCATGGGCGCTGGCCGAGGACGACCTGGACTTCGCCTCGGCCACCCTCCTAGGGATGGTTCCGGAGGACCTCCCGGGGACCCACCTACCGCTGTATAGCCACCCTGACAAGGCCAAGCTGTTGAAGGCCGTGTCGGGTTTTGGTGCACCCGTGGGCGCTCCGCCCACATTTGACATGTCTTCTGGTGGCGAGAGCGACGAGGGGGGCTCAGAGGAGACTCTGGACGACGAGGGGGACTCCTCCGAGGCGTTCGCTGGAGCAATGACGTCAGGCGCAGGTGCCGCCAGATGGTCCCAGGCGGCCACTCCACGTTGATCCGGACGCGTTGTGTCCGGGGGAAGCAATGTGGCGACCCAGCCGAGGAGTACCGTGCCAGCGAATCTGGCGGCCACGCCCACGCCCAGGACCGTGGCCTCGCGCCTTGCCAAGATCCAGACTACCGGCACGCTCATAGTGCCAGCGGCTGTTGCTGACCTGTTGGCGAAGAGAATGGCGCGCCTCGCCTCCGACGAGTAAGTGTGCAGTTTCTCGCTATCCTTAGTTGCTATGTCCCTGATGTGCTCCTCCTGACGCAGCAGCCTGGGTGGTGTGATGAAGAAGGCGAAGGGGGAGGTCACGTCGCGATGCCCTGCCCCTCCCGCTTCTAATGCGACCACCGGGAAGGATGCCGTGATGCTGGGCGTCTCGGTCGATCAGGACACTAAGCACGCGGTGGCGGCATCGCTTGAGGGCATCCTTGCTTCTTGCGAGGTCGCGGTGGCTCCTGCTCTGGCTGCCCTGGCGAGGGGGGCCGGAGCCCCCGAGCAGTTGGTCTTGTCGGTTCCCGTGCGCCAGCCGGCGCATCCTAGCCCTGAGACCTTGGAGGCTGCCTCCGCCGCGCTGGGTCGGCTTCACGTCGAACTGCAAGGTGGTGAGGGCGGCCTGATGGAAGGGCGCCGGGGGCTGATCCGCGGGTGGCTCATGGCAGACGAGTCTGCGCGGACCTCCTGGGACCAGGCCTCGGCGATTGCTGTCAAGGGTCGAGAGGAAGCTGTGGCAGCCACGAAGGCTCGCGACACCGCGCGAGCCGACGCTGCGTCCTTCGCGAAGCGCTGCCTCAAAGTGGAGAGCGAGCTGGAGGCCCTTCGCGAGGAAGGCACTGGGCGCGCCCTGGAGCTCAAGAGGTTGGAGACGGAGCTCGAGGCGCAGAAGGCTAAGGCGTCCAGGCTGCAACAAGAGCAGCTTGCTGACCGCGCGGCCCTAGAGAAGCTGAAGGTTATGGTTGAGCAGGCCAAGGTGACCCAAGCCGCTCGCGACAAGGAGGACGCCCTTGCGGCCTCGGCAGCAGTGAGTCCCGAGGCCCTCACCACCTTTGACCTTGAGGCCCGCAAGGCGCCGCAGGACGCCTACGGGGAAGGGTTTAAGGAACCGCTGGCCGCCCCGGAGGGAGGCCCCGGCAGGCTCCTCGCCATGCTTGTGAAGTCCCTGCGCGAGGTCGCGGCCGCAATTGGCCAGTTTGCCGACGTCGAGAGCCGCACGCTCCTTACCTTGGTTCTGACGCAGGTGTGTAGCCACCTAAGTCTTCGTGACCCCACCCTTGACCTGGCCTTGCTGTCCGAGCCAGTGACCACGGTCATGGAGGGGACGGCTGCCAAGGCCCTGGGGGCGAAGGTCATGGAGATGGTGGAGGCGTTCCTCCAGGCCACTGCTACCGCAACCGAAGAGGTGGAGACTGGTGATGATGCGCTTGGTGATGCCTGATCTGTTCCTGTTCACAGAGAGAAGTGCGTGTGCCTCGGGGAGGTGTGAGAACTTTTTTCAATTTGAAAAACTTGGTATTATTGTAATAGCTAGATGATTTCCGTGCTTGCTTCCTTTCAGGTTTGCTTAGGTGCTCTGCATCGGCAGGGCCCAACCCCGCGCATACCTCGATCGCCATTGAGCCTTCCGGGTGACCGGGGTTATTGCGATAACTAGACTCAAGGGATGAGGGGCTACGTGGCTAGTGAGGCCCCTGGGTCGTGATGCCCAAGGGCCTCCCTTGACGTTCAAGCGACCCCGTTTGCGTTCTGCATCGGCAGGGCCCAACCCCCCGCATACCTCAATCGCCACTGAGCCCTCCGGGTGACCGGGGTTATCGTCATAACTAGACTCAAGGGATGAGGGTCTACGTGGCTAGTTAGGCCCCTGGGTCGCGATGCCCAGGGGTCCCCTTTGACTTACGAACGACTCTCATGAAGGAGAACGAGCACCATACCTTGCCCACGAGCCTTCGCCTGGGATGGGGGCGCTAAAGGCCAGGTGTCTGGACACCTGGTAGGGTGGCGTTTCCCAGGCGTGACGTGAGCATAGTGAAGGAAATATGCCCTAGAGGCAATAATAAAGTTGTTATTTATATTTCCTTATATCATGATAAATGTTTATTATTCATGCTAGAATTGTATTAACCGGAAACTTAGTACATGTGTGAATACATAGACAAAACAGAGTGTCCCTAGTATGCCTCTACTAGACTAGCTCATTGATCAAAGATGGTTATGTTTCCTAACCATAGACATGAGTTGTCATTTGATCAACGGGATCACATCATTAGGAGAATGATGTGATGGACAAGACCCATCCGTTAGCATAGCACTATGATCGTTTAGTTTTTTCTGCTATTGCTTTCTTCATGACTTATACATGTTCCTATGACTATGAGATTATGCAACTCCCGAATACCGTAGGAACACCTTGTGTGCTATCAAACGTCACAACGTAACTGGGTGATCATAAAGATGCTCTACAGGTGTCTCCGAAAGTATTCGTGGTGTTGGCATTGATCAAGATTAGAATTTGTCACTCCGAGTGTCGGAGAGGTATCTCTGGGCCCTCTCGGTAACACACATCACAATAAGCCTTGCAAGCAAAAGACTAATGAGTTAGTCACGAGATGATGTGTTATGGAACGAGTAAAGAGACTTGCCGGTAACGAGATTGAACTAGGTATGGAGATACCGACGATCGAATCTCGGGCAAGTAACATACCGATGACAAAAGGAATAACGTATGTTGTTATGCGGTTTTGACCGATAAAAGATCTTCGTAGAATATGTAGGAGCCAATATGAACATCCAGGTTCCGCTATTGGTTATTGACCGGAGATGAGTCTCGGTCATGTCTACATAGTTCTCGAACCCGTAGGGTCCGCACGCTTAACGTTTGATGACGATCGGTATTATGAGTTTATGAGTTTTGATGTAACGAAGGTAGTTCGGAGTCCCAGATGAGATCACGGACATGACGAGGAGTCTCGGAATGTCCGAGACATAAAGATTGATATATTGGACGACTATATTCGGACACCGGAAGTGTTCCGGAAAAGTTTCGGATTTAACTGGATTGCCGGAGGGGGTTACCGGAACCCCCTACGAGGGGGGATGGTCCATAGTGGGCCTTATGGAAAAGAGAGAGGCAGCCCATAGGGCTGGCCGGCGCCCCACCTAGGGTTCCTAGTTGGACTAGGATTGGGGGGGGGGCGCCACCTCTCCCTCTTTTCCTTTCCCTCTCTTCCTTCTTGGTGGACTCCTACTAGGAATAGGATTGCAATCCTATTCCTAGTAGGATTGCCCTAGCCGCACCATAGGAAGCCGGCCGGCCCTCCTCCCTTGCTCCTTTATATACGGGGGCAGGGGGGCACCCAAAGACACACAATTTGAATTGTTCCAGCCGTGTGCGGTGCCCCCCTCCACAGAAACACACCTCGGTCATACCGTCGCGGTGCTTAGGCGAAGCCCTGCGCCGGTGAATACATCATATCCGTCACCACGCCGTCGTGCTGACGAAACTCTCTCGTGAAGCTCAACTGGATCAAGAGCTCGTGGGACGTCATCAAGCTGAACGTGTGCTGAACGTGGAGGTGCCGTACGTTCGGTGCTTGATCGGTTGAATCGCGGAGAAGTTCGACTACATCAACCGCGTCACTTGACGCTTCCGCTTCCGGTCTACGAGGGTACGTAGACACACTCTTCCCTCTCGTTGCTATGCATCTGGTAGATAGATCTTGCGTGATCGTAAGAAAATTTTAAAAAATACTACGTTCCCCTACAGTGGCATCATGAGCCAGGTCTATGCGTAGATGATATGCACGAATAGAACACAAGTGAGTTGTGGACGATACTAGTCATACTGCTTACCAGCATGTCATACTTTGCCTCGGCGGTATTGTGAGATGAAGCGGCCTGGACCGACATTACGCGTACGCTTACGCGAGACTGGTTTCACCGTTATGAGCACTCGTTGCTTAAAGGTGACTGGCGGGTGTCTGTCTCTCTCACTTTAGCTGAATCGAGTATGCCTACGCCCGGTCCTTGTGAAGGTTAAAACAGCACATACTTGACGAAACATCGTTGTGGTTTTGTATGCGTAGGTAAGAACGGTTCTTGCTAAGCCCGTAGCAGCCACGTAAAACTTGCAACAACAAACTAGAGGACGTCTAACTTGTTTTTGCAGGGCATGTTGTGATGTGATATGGTCAAGACATGATGAGTTATACGGTTTTGTATGAGATGATCATGTTTTGTAAAGTTATCGGCAACTGGCAGGAGCCATATGGTTGTCGCTTTATTGTATGAAATGCAATCGCCATGTGATTGCTTTACTTTATCACTAAGCGGTAGCGATAGTCGTAGAAGCAATAGTTGGCAAGACGACAACGATGCTAGGATGGAGATCAAGGTGTCGCGCCGATGACGAAGGTGATCATGACGGTGCTTTGGAGATGGAGATCAAAAGCACAAGATGATGATGGCCATATCATGTCACATATTTTGATTGCATGTGATGTTTATCTTATTATGCTTCTTATTTTGCTTAGAACGACGGTAGCATTATAAGATGATCCCTTACTAAATTTCAAGGTATAAGTGTTCTCCCTGAGTATGCACCGTTGCGAAAGTTCGTCGTGCCGAGACACCACGTGATGATCGGGTGTGATAAGCTCTACGTTCAAATACAACGGGTGTAAGCCAGTTTTGCACACGCAGAATACTCGGGTTAAACTTGACGAGCCTAGCATATCCAGATATGGCCTCGGAACACTGGAGACCGAAAGGTCGAGCGTGAATCATATAGTAGATAGTATCAACATAAGATGTTCACCATTGAAACTACTCCATCTCACGTGATGATCGAACATGGTTTAGTTAATTTGGATCACGTGATCGTTTAGATGACCGGAGGGATGTCTATCTAAGTGGGAGTTCTTAAGTAATATGATTAAATTGAACTTTAATTTATCATGAACTTAGTCCTGGTAGTATTAGCATATCTATGTTGTAGATCAATAGCTCGCAATGTTGCTCCACGTTTATTTTTATATGTTCCTAGAGAAAACCAAGTTGAAAGATACTAGTAGCAATGATGCGGAATTGTTCCGTGATCTGAGGATTATCCTCATTGCTGCACAAAAGAATTATGTCCTTGATGCACCGCTAGGTGACAGACCTATTGCAGGAGCAGATGCAGACGTTATGAACGTTTTGACAAAAGCTCGATATGATGACTACTTGATAGTTTAGTGCACCATACTTTACGGCTTAGAATCGGGACTTCAAAAACGTTTTGAACGCCACGGAGCATATAAGATGTTCCAAGAGTTGAAATTAGTAATTCATACTCATGCCCGTGTCGAGAGGTATGAGACCTCTAACAGTACTTTGCCTACAAGATGAAGGAGAATAGCTCAACCAGTGAGCATGTGCTCAGATTGTCTGGGTACTGCAATTGCTTGAATCAAGTGGGAGTTAATCTTCCAGATAAGATAGTAATTGACAAAGTTCTCTAGTCACTATCACCAAGTTAGTAGAACTTCGTGATGAACTATAATATGCAAGGGATGACGAAAGTAATTCCCAGGCTCTTCACGATGCTGAAATCGGCGAAGGTAGAAATCAAGAAAGAGCATCAAGTGTTGATGGTTAACAAGACCACTTGTTTCAAGTAAAGGGCAAAGGGATAGAAGGGGAACTTCAAGAAGAATGACAAGCAAGTTGTCACTCCCGTGAAGGAACCCAAAGCTAAACTCAAGCCTGAAACTAAGTGCTTCTACTGCAAAGGAAATGGTCACTGGAAGTGGAACTGCCCTAGATACTTGGCGGATAAAAAGGATGGCAAAGTGAACAAAGGTATATTTGATATACAGATTATTGATGTGTATTTTACTAGTGTTCATAGCAAGCCCTCGGTATTTGATACTGGTTCAGTTGCTAAATTGTAGTAACTCGAAATGGGAGTTGCATAATGAACAGAAACTAGTTAAAGGATGAAGTGACGATGTGTATTGGAAGTAGTTCCAAGATTGATATGATCACCATCGCACACTCCCTATACTTTCGGGATTAGTGTTGAACCTAAATAAGTGTTATTTGGTGTTTGTGTTGAACATGAATATGATTTGATCATGTTTATTGCAATACGGTTATTCATGTAAGTTAGAGAATAATTGTTGTTCTGTTTACATGAATAAAACCTTCTATGGTCATACAGCCAATGAAAATGGTTTGTTGGATCTCGATCGTGTGATACACATATTCATAATATTGAAGCCAAAAGATGCAAGGTTAATAATGATAGTGCAACTTATTTGTGGCACTGCCGTTTAGGTCATATTGGTGTAAAGCGCATAAAGAAACTCCATAGTGATGGACTTTTGGAATCAGTTGATTATGAATCACTTGGTGCTTGCGAACCATACCTCATGGGCAAGATGACTAAAACTCCGTTCTCCGGAACTATGGAGCGAGCAACAGATTTGTTGGAAATCATACATACTGATGTATGCGGACCAATGAGTGTTGAAGCTTGCGGCGGGTATCGTTATTTTCTGACCTTCACTGATGATTTGAGCAGATATGGGTATATCTACTTAATGAAGCACAAGTCTGAAACATTTGAAAAGTTCAAAGAATTTCAGAGTGAAGTGGAGAATCATTGCAACAAGAAAATAAGAGTTTCTACGATATGATCGTAGAGGTAAAATATTTTAGTTAGAGAGTTTGGCCTTTAATAAAAAACAATGTGAAATAGTTTCACTACTCACGCCACCTGGAACACCACAGTGTAATGGTGTGTCCGAACGTCATAACCGTACTTTATTAGATATGGCGCGATCGATGATGTCTCCTACTGATCTACCACTATCGCTTTTGGGGTTATGCATTAGAGACAGCTACATTCACGTTAAATAGGGCACCATCTAAATCCGTGGAGATGACACCGTATGAACTATGGTTTGACGAGAAACCTAAGTTGTCATTTCTTTAAGTTTGGGACTACGATGCTTATGTGAAAAAGTTTCAACATGATAAGCTCGAACCCAAATCGGAGAAGTAAATCTTCATAGGATACCCAAAAGAAACTGTTGGGTACACCTTCTATCACAGATCCGAAGGCAAGGTCTTTGTTGCTAAGAGTGGATCCTTTCTAGAGAAGGAGTTTCTCTCGAAAGAAGTGAGTGGGAGGAAAGTAGAACTTGATGAGGTAATTGTACCTTCTCCCGAATTGGAAGGTAGTACATCACAGAAACTAGTTCCAGTGATTCCTACACCAATTAGTGAGGAAGCTAATGATGATGATCATGAAACTTCAGATCAAGTTTCTGCTGAACTTCGTAGATCAACCAGAGTTCGTTCCGCATCAGAGTGGTACGGCAACCCGGTTCTGGAAGTCATGTTACTGGACCATGATGAACCTACGAACTATGAGGAAGCGATGATGAGCCCAGATTCCGCAAAATGGCTTGAGACCATGAAATCTGAGATGGGATCCATGTATTAGAACAAAGTATGGACTTTGGTTGACTTGCCCAATGATCGGCAAGCCATCAAAAATAAATGGATCTTCAAGAGGAAGACCGACGCAAACGGTAATGTTACTGTTTACAAAGCTCGACTTGTTGCGAAAAGGTTTCGACAAGTTCAAGGAGTTGACTACGATGAGACTTTCTCACCCGTAGCGATGCTTAAGTCTGTCCGAATCATGTTAGCAATTGCCACATTTTATGAAATCTGGCAAATGGATAACGAAACTGTGTTCTTTAATGGATTTATTAAAGAAGAATTGTATATGATGCAACCAGAAGGTTTTGTCAATCCTAAAGGTGCTAACAAAATGTGCAAGCTCCAGCGATCCTTCTATGGACTGGTGCAAGCATCTCGGAATTGGAATATACACTTTGATAAGTTGATCAAAGCATATAGATTTATACAGACTTGCGGTGAAGCCTGTATTTACAAGAAGTGAGTGGGAGCACTACAACCTTTCAGATAAGTATATGTGAATGACATATTGTCGATCGGAAAAGATGTAGAATTTTCTGGAAAGCATAAAGGAGTGTTTGAAAGGAGTTTTTCAAAGAAAGACCTTGGTGAAGCTGCTTACATATTAGGCATCAAGATCTATAGAGATAGGTCAAGACGTTCGATAAGACTTTCGATGAGTACATACCTTGATAAGATTTTGAAGTAGTTCAAAATGGATCAGTCAAAGAAGGAGTTCTTGCCTGATTTGTAAGGTGTGAAGTTGAGTAAGACTCAAAGCCAGACCACGGCAGAAAAATATAGAGAGAATGAAAGTCATTCCCTATGCCTCAGCCATAGGTTCTATAAAGTATGCCATGCTGTGTACAAAACACGTTGTGTACCTTGCCATGAGTTTGACAGGGAGGTACAATAGTGATCCAGGAGTAGATCACTATACAGCGGTCAAAATTATCCTTAGTAATTGGATGACTAAAGGAAATATTTCTCGATTATGGAGGTGACAAAGAGTTCGTCGTAAAGGGTTACGCCGATGCAAGCTTTGACACTAAATCCAGATGACTCTAAGTATCAATCAGGATGCGTATTGAAAGTGGGAGCAATTAGCTAGAGTAGCTCCATGCAGAGCATTGTAGACATAGAAATTTGCGAAATACATACGGATCTGAATGTGATAGACCCATTGACTAAAGTTCTCTCACAAGCAAAACATGATCACACGTTATTACTCTTGGGTATTAATCACATAGCAATGTGAACTAGATTATTTACTCTAGTAAACCCTTTGGGTGTTGGTCACATGGCGATGTGAACCATGGGTGTTATTCACATAACGATGTGAACTATCGGTATTAAATCACATGGAGATGTGAGCTAGATTATTGACTCTAGTGCAAGTGGGAGACTGAAGGAAATATGCCCTAGAGGCAATAATAAAGTTGTTATTTATATTTCCTTATATCATGATAAATGTTTATTATTCATGCTAGAATTGTATTAACCGGAAACTTAGTACATGTGTGAATACATAGACAAAACAGAGTGTCCCTAGTATGCCTCTACTAGACTAGCTCATTGATCAAAGATGTTTATGTTTCCTAACCATAAACATGAGTTGTCATTTGATCAACGGGATCACATCATTAGGAGAATGATGTGATGGACAAGACCCATCCGTTAGCATAGCACTATGATCGTTTAGTTTTTTCTGCTATTGCTTTCTTCATGACTTATACATGTTCCTATGACTATGAGATTATGCAACTCCCGAATACCGTAGGAACACCTTGTGTGCTATCAAACGTCACAACGTAACTGGGTGATCATAAAGATGCTCTACAGGTGTCTCCGAAAGTATTCGTGGTGTTGGCATAGATCAAGATTAGAATTTGTCACTCCGAGTGTCGGAGAGGTATCTCTGGGCCCTCTCGGTAACACACATCACAATAAGCCTTGCAAGCAAAAGACTAATGAGTTAGTCACGAGATGATGTGTTATGGAACGAGTAAAGAGACTTGCCGGTAACGAGATTGAACTAGGTATGGAGATACCGACGATCGAATCTCGGGCAAGTAACATACCGATGACAAAAGGAACAACGTATGTTGTTATGCGGTTTTGACCGATAAAAGATCTTCGTAGAATATGTAGGAGCCAATATGAACATCCAGGTTCCGCTATTGGTTATTGACCGGAGATGAGTCTCGGTCATGTCTAAATAGTTCTCGAACCCGTAGGGTCCGCACGCTTAACGTTTGATGACGATCGGTATTATGAGTTTATGAGTTTTGATGTACCGAAGGTAGTTCGGAGTCCCAGATGAGATCACGGACATGACGAGGAGTCTCGGAATGTCCGAGACATAAAGATTGATATATTGGACGACTATATTCGGACACCGGAAGTGTTCCGGAAAAGTTTCGGATTTAACTGGATTGCCGGAGGGGGTTACCGGAACCCCCTATGAGGGGGGATGGTCCATAGTGGGCCTTATGGAAAAGAGAGAGGCAGCCCATAGGGCTGGCCGGCGCCCCACCTAGGGTTCCTAGTTGGACTAGGATTGGGGGGGGCGCCACCTCTCCCTCTTTTCCTTTCCCTCTCTTCCTTCTTGGTGGACTCCTACTAGGAATAGGATTGCAATCCTATTCCTAGTAGGATTGCCCTAGCCGCACCATAGGAAGCCGGCCGGCCCTCCTCCCTTGCTCCTTTATATACGGGGGCAGGGGGGCACCCAAAGACACACAAGTTGAATTGTTCCAGCCGTGTGCGGTGCCCCCCTCCACAGAAACACACCTCGGTCATACCGTCGCGGTGCTTAGGCGAAGCCCTGCGCCGGTGAATACATCATATCCGTCACCACGCCGTCGTGCTGACGAAACTCTCTCGTGAAGCTCAACTGGATCAAGAGCTCGTGGGACGTCATCAAGCTGAACGTGTGCTGAACGCGGAGGTGCCGTACGTTCGGTGCTTGATCGGTTGAATCGCGAAGAAGTTCGACTACATCAACCGGGTCACTTGACGCTTCCGCTTCCGGTCTACGAGGGTACGTAGACACACTCTTCCCTCTCGTTGCTATGCATCTGGTAGATAGATCTTGCGTGATCATAGGAAAATTTTAAAAAATACTACGTTCCCCTACACATAGCCCCCGTGCCTAGCCCCCCTCGCGACACCCATCCAAGGAGAAGCTATGAGCGTCATGAGCTGAAAAGCTCCTTGAGGTTAGTGCGACCACTGGGGGCCGCCCTCAGTTGTTTATAACTAGCACGGAGCATAGAGCTACCACACTTGCACAGAGTGTGGGCATAACCGCGCCTCAGTCATAGCGGCCAGCGCGGAGCTTGGTGCTTCCACTGGTTCGTGGGCATAACCGCTCCTCGGTTGGATCTGCTAGCGCGGAGCATGGTACTTCCACTGGACCGTGGGAGAGAGCCTCCCACCGAGAGAGACTCCGGGGCCTGTACAGCCACGTCCTGACACGTGGATTTCACGGTAGGATAGCCAAGGTGTATATGGGCCCTCCTCAGGACGAGCTGAACGACTCTGAGGAAGTTCTCATGAGCTTACGCATCACCCACGAGACCCTACCATGAGGCGGGTTGCGCCCGCGTCTTCTTCTGCAAAATATGAAAAGAGAGGTGTTGTGTCGACCTGCGTCGAGTGCATCTCTAGAGGGTATCGCATGAGAAGGCCGCAGCACCAGCGACCCCAGGAGGTGATGTCATGGGAATGGCTCGCGAGACAGAGCTCAGCCGCTGGGTTTGTCGATGCTGCAGGGACGGACCCGAGCACAGACGTCGTGCCCAGTCTTCTCATGTAACAATCCAAAAGAAAAACAACCGGCGCGCGGTTCCCGCGTGAGCAAGGCACCTACCACGGGCCCCTACTTACCCATCCACGATTATCCCATGCAAGAACAAGGCACCAAGGACCACATGAGGTTATGTCACGGGAATGGCTCGCGAGACAGAGCTCATCCCTTGGGTTTAGCGACGCTGCAGGGACGGACCCGAGCAGAGACGTCGTGCCAATCCTTAATCATGGGGCGGCCGCGAGTGGGCTCACAAGGGCTCATGACCTTAGTGGCGGTGAGGACGCCAAGCATGCAGATAATGCGAACAGAAAGAAACAACTAGCCTTGATTATGCAAACAGGGGAGACAACTGTGGGGGAACAGCCCCCGGTAGTCCGAGGATGATGCAGCCCGGGGGGCGCCCTCGATCGGATACCTGAAACGTCACCTGATGCTTGTCGAAGAAGAGTTGGGGTAGCTAAAGACGCGAGCCATGTGGGTTGCTCCTGAGGATCGTCGGGCTCCTGAGGCCTAGGGGCTCCGAAGGCTCTCAGTGGTCACGCGGGCCCGGTTCTTGCTCCGTCCAGACCGCCTGCCATTGAGCCTCCCGAGCCCCCAAGGCGTGCTGCCCGAGACATTGGAACGTCGTAGTTGCGCTGCGGAAGCCAAAGAGTGTGCGAACGTAGTTGCAGGGGAGGGCCCTCCTCCGGCCGACCGCCGTCGGCCTGAAGGGCTCCTGAGAGGCGGCTCGGTTGAGACTCGCGATATCAACGTAGACGCGGAAACGGTCGCTCAAGCTGCGAGCAAGTGAGCTTGGGGTTGTGCGGTTACGCCCACCGCGGATGAGTCTTGCGTACCGAAGTTCCTCGGTAACTTGGTTGATGAAGTCCTGAGCCCCCAGCGGTGAGCGGTTCGCGTTGGGCTCACAAAAACGCGCGGCAAGACACACTTGCAGGTGGTGCCCGAACACCTCCCTCGAGACGCTGGTGAGTCCGGAGACACTCTAGAGGAGAGCCCCCGAGCCCGTCTTGAGAGGGGCGTCGGGCGCGCCCCCCCTATGCGAGGGTGTAGGGCGCCTCGTCAGCAGGCGCGAGTCTAGAGGCCGGGCCGTCAGGAGCCCCTGCGTCCCGAGGTTCGTTGACGGGCAGGTTCTTCTTCTTCTTGGGGGCGGTCTGCAGGGCGAGGACAACTCCATCCTCGTAGGAGCATTCGACCGCCGCAGTCTGGTAGGCGCGCTCCAGGGAACACACCGCTTCCTTCTCGTCGGAGGCGATTGTAATGACTCCGCCGCTCCGAGGCATCTTGAGGACGTTGTAGCCGTGATGGGTTGCTGCCATGAACTTGGAGAGGGCAGGATACCCAAGGATGGCGTTATACGGGAGGTGGATGTTGGCAACGTCGAAGTCGATGAGCTCGGTGTGGTAGTTGTCGCGGTCACCAAAGGTGACGGGAAGGCGGACCTGCCCCATCGGGAGTGTGGAGCCATCCGTGACTCCGTACAATGGCTTGGTCGGGTGGAGCTGATCGTAGGGGACCTGGACCGTCTCGAAGGTCTAGACGGAGAGGATGTTGAGTCCCGCTCCACCGTCGATGAGGTTCTTGGTCACGAGGACATTGATGATGGTCGGGGTGCAGAACATTGGGGGAGCGCGTGGGGCCACGATGCACTTGAGCTGGTCCTTGGGGTGAAAGGCGACGACTTGCTTGATCCACCTGAGGTTGCGCCCGGCGTCAGGCCTGGGAAGCGCCGCGTTCACCTCACGGGCGAACTGCTTGAAGATGCGATGGGAAGCCGGAGCATGGGCTCCTCCCAAGATGCATGCAACTGCACGCAGCTCCTGGAAGCCCCCTGCTCCGTCTCCCTGGCGGCCGTCGTCATTCCTTCTTGGCGGTGGCGGCAGCGGAGGCAGGCCTCCATTGCCCTAAGGGCGACCCTCACGAGGCTGGTCGCGCCAGGGGGCGTCACGAGGCTGCTCCTGCCAGTGGTCTTCACGAGGCTGTTCGTGCCGCCCTTGGCGCGAGTTCCTGCAGTCCCAATGTCCTCCACCTCAGCCTCCTCCACAGCCGTAGCCGCGGTTGTCGCACTCAGGGCGCTGCCCGACGCGCCCGCCGCGCGTCGCCCTGAGCTCCTGGTAGTCGTTAGTGTTGTGGTTGTGGACGTTGTGGAAGACGCAATACGGTCGGTTGTCTCTGGGGAGGTTATCGTTGCCGCAGCCACGCTTTGCTTCTAGCTCTGCAGCCAGCACGGCGGGTCCCTTGCCAGCACGGCGGGTCCCTTGCGCTTTGCTTATTTGGCCTTGGCCTTCTTGTCGTCCGCCTCCGCTTCAGGAAGCTCCTGGAGGGAGAGGCGTCCTTCCTCCACCCTGGCGCACTTTGCCGCGAGCTTGAACATCTCGACGATTGTGCATAGGTCCTCGTGGATGGCGAGCTCCTCCCTCATCCTAACGTCACGGACGCCGTCAGAGAACGCCGAGATGATGGCCTCGTCCGAGACCCTAGGGATTCGGAGGCGCATGGTGTTGAAGCGTTGGATGTACTTTTGCAGGGTCTCTCCCTGCTGCTGCCTCACGCGGCGCAGATCAGCAGCTGCCGGGCTCGGTCGCGGGTGCCTTGGACGTTGGTGACGAAACAATCACGAAGCTCTTCCCAGGAGGAGATGGATCCCACGGGGAGGTTCAGGAGCCAGGAGCACGCGCCATCTTTGAGAGCCATGGGGAACTAGTTCGCCATGACCTGCTCGGTGCCGTTGGATGCCTCGATGCTCAGCTCGTAGAGTTGGAGGAACTCCGTGGGGTCGGTGGTGCCGTCATAGCGTGGAGGCAGATCCGGTTTGAACTTGCCGGGTAAGACGGGGCGCCGTAGCTCAGGAGCTAGGGCGCGACATCCAGCCATGCTCATGATTGCAGGCGCCCCCTGCGCCTGCGGTGCTGGTTCTTGGGGTGCTGGCGCCGCCACCTCCTGTGGCGCGCGGTCATGGCGCTGCGGGCGAGGGGGCCCGCGAGCCCCCGCCTAGGGATGCGGAATCACCTGGCAGCTCTCCTCGTAGCGTGCAAGGGCTCTTTGGGGCGGCTCACACCGCGGAGCCTCGCGCCGGACCTCCTGGCTGGCACCGTAGAGTGGAGGCGGAGCCGGGATTCCATGGCTTTCGTTCCCCGCCGGGGGCGACGGGGGACGGGAGGAGTGTGTTGGTGCAGGTGCTTCTCTAGCGGCGTTGACGAGCTCGATGATGCGGTGGAGCCACTCATCGTAGAGGTCATCTGCCGGGCGGTAGCGCAAGAGCTCCCGCGCCATCAGCAGTGCAGGCTGCTGGTAGACCGGCCCGTGATGGACCAGCGAGGACGACGCCGCGGCCGGTGAGGGTGAAGGCGTCGCCGTGCGGCCATCATGCCGCACATACGGTGGCAGCGATGAGTCCTGCTGCTCGTGGACGGCCGGGTCGGCGGCGGCATTGGCGACTGGCGAGTTGGGGCGCAGCGGTGCACCATTGCCCGTGGGCGCTGTCTGAGCGATGTTCGTGGCGCGGCGGGTGACGCGAGCTCGGCGTGTGTCCACCATGGCTGTGGAGCGAAGTCGACGACGAGAGCGGGACGAGGTCGTCGGAGAAGCGAGATCTCGACACGCCCCCTGCCAGGCGCACCAAATGTCGGATTTAGGGCTCCGCAAAACCCAAGAAGTTTGTACACAGGGGCATGAACGTAGATCTCTCCCACTCGCTCCGACCTAGCGTCTCGCTCTCTCCTTGGTGAAGGAATTCGAGCAAACAACAGATAGAACATGTAAGAGTTTACCCAGGTTCGGGCCACCGTGTGGTGTAAAAGCTTACTTCCTGCTTTGGTGGATTGGCCTCGGGAGGGCTGGAATACCAACTAGTACAGTGGTTCCTGACCTCAGGAGGTGAGCTCAGGAGGGTCAGGAGGCAAGTGTTCTTGCTCCTTGCGTGGTGGCAGAGTTTATGGGTCTGCTCTACTTGGCTGGGCTTGGTTCCATCCGTCCCTCCATAGTGGGGGTCCTAGCTACTTATATAGGCGGCCAGGGTCCTCTTCCCCCTAAATGTTTCGGTGGGAAGGGATCCCACAACGGCCATTTTTGAGCGGGAACACAAGGACGTTCCTATCCTGACAAAAGCGGTCTTCGCCTGCAAAAGGATCAGGCAGTGACGCGGTGGTGGGCTCGACGGTGACGTCCTCCTTGTCATCCTTGCGGTCTTCGGTCTTGTTGCACCAAAGGGGAAACCTTTGTCCCGCTCCTCAGGAACATGTGGCTGCGCTGCCTCCTTTGCACTGAAATGGCAACTGCGCCGCTGGCGGGCGCTCGCACCCACTGGCGCAGTGCGTCACTGCTGACGTCTCTGCCTCCTCCTGAGGCAGACTTGGCCTTGGATTCTCCGCCCCTCTGGAGCACCTTGCCGAGGCTGCTCCTGAGGGAGTCTTGACTTTGTTCTCCTACCGAGGCTTAGCCCCCTTGCGAGGGTCTTGGACAACTGACCGATCATCTGGGCCATACCAGGCCGTAGCAGGAGCGCATCACGGCCCGTAGACAGGTAAGTCTGGGTACCCTGGCTCCCAGGACGCCGACACGTGAGCGTTTGACCAACAATGGATGCATGCCATGCGTCGGTTAAGAAATAAAGCGGCATCATTAATCATCGAAATAGATAAATAATATACGTGTCGCCACGTGATCCGTGTGGCATGTGAGCAGGTGTGAGTTGATGGGACGCATGCGAGCAGTCCGCCGCGCAGGCAGATGGGGAGGTGTGCGTGCACGTGTGTGAATTGACGGAGGCGTGCTCGCTACGCAGTGTCATCGGGAGGCGTGCGAGTAGCTGTGTGAAGCTTTGGTAGGCATGCCGGCAGTCCAGTGCATAGGCTCACCGGGAGGAGAGCCATCAGTTTGACCGCCGCCTGCCTCTCTCCCACAACTCCCACTACTCCATATTAATGGTGCGCCTGAGCGGCCGCACCCCCCATCCTCGCTACTCACACACAATCCTCTCTCTCCGCTCGCATCCTCGACGCTGCTCTCAGTCCTCAAAGCCGTCAGAGGATGCCACCGAAGCGCCCCAACGGAGGGAGTGGCGACACCGGGGCTGCTAAAGCACCGGAGCACAGCATGGATATGGAGACAGAGGTTGCCGTCACTGCCGGCGAGTTATCGCTGCACCCTGACATCGTCAATGGCATCGAGCTTCCACAACCGAAGGCGGAGTTCCACACCAATTCCGACGACCACTCCGGC
Organism: Secale cereale; assembly: GCA_902687465.1. NCBI lineage: Eukaryota > Viridiplantae > Streptophyta > Magnoliopsida > Poales > Poaceae > Secale > Secale cereale. The sequence continues at coordinate 100,860,424 of LR738712.1, forward strand.
GACGACTCCGACGACCACTCCGGCGACGACGAACAGCTGGTTAGTCATCTATACCCATTTATGTGTCAAATAGATAATAGGGTTTCTCTGGTTACTCCTTCCTCCCCCTTTTTGGAATAGAAATCATGTGGTTATGTTCTCCCAATCCATGAAATCTGAGTAAGTTTCATTAGATCCGTGTAGTGTATTGATTGTTTGAATGGCACAGGTGATAAGTGATTAGTTGTTTCATCTGTGCATATGATTTCTGCTAGTAATCCGACTAGGGTTAGTGGTGATGCTAATAATTCCTAGCCAGGACTTGACAACTGATTTTGAATGACCTGCATATGTTTGTGCTATTATTTCCTTCAAGATTGGTATGTACATAGACGACTGTGCTTAAATATCGAACCTTAATCTCTCGATATGTATAAATAAATAGCCATAAATTCCTAATCCAACTTCACGGCATGTAATCCGTGATTTGATGCCAAATTTGTTTTACTATTTGTATAGGTGCTGTCTGATAATGTGGACAACGAGGATGAAGATGCCAAGAGGAGGTACAAGAGGCGAATCCTGAGGGAGCTTTATGAGGGAATGCATAACAGGCGTATTAGGACCTGGAACGATGGCTATGGATGCCCGTTTTGCAACCACAAGCTTCATGATGCGTATCTAAGTGTTCTAGCGCATGCAAGAGGACGGGCCGCTGGCTCCTTCAAGCAGAATTATTCTCGCAGGGTGGCGAACGGCGCGTATGCCGAGTACCTAGAGAAGCTTCACGATCTTGCCGGCCGCATGTGAGATGAGATGTGGGATGGATCGAACTATGTACGGTTGGGTATGCTTAATGACGGTTGCACTATGTAGTTATGGTTGAACTATGCTTATGTACGTGTACGCTTACTATCTATGTCTAAGTATGTTAAATATTTCACCAAATTTTGGTAAAAATTACAACGGGGGACCAATAAACCAGGACGGATGCAGTACGTCAATCACACACGGTTCCCAAAATTGGAATCGTGTGCAATGACTTTCATTTTGCCTGCTGCGTCAATCACACACGGTTCGCTCTAGCAAACCATCGCACCCAAAATTCTTTGTGGAAGTGAAAAACCTCGCCACCCAATTCAAAAAAGAAAAAAGAAAACCCTCACCATCCCCACATCACAAAAACCCTGACCCTGCCCGCCACCCCCTCGGCCCCTCCAGTATGTTCCCCATTCACACCTACACAAGATCCTCCACGTATATGCCATGGCACCGCCTATCATGGTGGTAAACACTTAGCTCGCCGCCTGTCACTGCCGCCAAGCTGCCGGCAAAGCCCACCGCATTTTGCCACTTCCTCTTGCCGCCGCCTATCGCCATCGACTTTCTCGACGCTGCTCAGAGTCGACCCAGCTCCGCACGGTTGCAGAATCTGCCGTACTAAGGGTTCTTTCTCATGGACAACAAGGTAACTAATTTAACGATATATTATCTCATATCTTATCCCAGTTCATCTCCCTCCTTTAATCACCTGGCGGAAATCACGTGAATTCATTTTTATTCGAGCTGATTTGAGGGTTTTCTTTCATTCATAGAATGTACAGTGCGCCGACACTTCAGGACTTTGCGACTGCCGCCAGATTCCATCTCATCGTACCAGATAACTTGAGGACGCGCGCGGTATGTTCAATCTTACCCTAAATCGGTTGGCATGGCCTACTTTCCTGAACATATTCTAAATATTGCAACATTTGGATAAAAGGTGCCACAAGCACCATATACGTCAAAGGAGATTCCCCCCGCTTATTTCTATGTTAGGAAAATTAATGATGTATTGTTCTTTCGATTACTCTCATTTTTCCATGACATCATGTTTACCCTATCTATTTAATTATATATTTTTGTCCTTCGATTTCAACTGCTGTACAGTTCTTTCAATTTGGGCCCATATTTGCATGTTACCATATTTTCTTTAACAACCCTACCATTTTCTACAGAACATCCCTCGCTATGCAACATATTATGTAGTGCACATTTTCCCCCTTTACATAGATCAAGGCTCCACAGATGTCATGCTGCACACAAACCATGGATTTACAATCTTTGCTACTCTAAGACTTGATGAACGTGGTGACTCCTATTTTGGCACAGGCTTTTGGAATGAAATTGCAAAGTTTTATGTACTGAAAGCTGGCACTAAAATTGCACTGCACATAAAAGGGCCTGGTCATGAGATATATGCTAACTTCCCTGACAAAATCATCCGTCGAGACTTTGTTCGAAGTAAGTTTTATTTTCAACTATATGAATATGTTGACTTACCCAGCAATGTCAAATGAATTGTGTAGTATTTAAGCAACCAATTGTTATTCCCTTTTCTTACTATATTCCTACCTAACAACTTCTAGTTACCAATACACTTTTCAATTTCCCTGTTTTAACTAAATATTCCATGTACTCCCATTTCTATCTGAAAGCGCCACTGACAAGGAGACTCCGGAGGTGGAGAACGGGGCTGCCAACAAGCGGAGGCGGGGTGAGCTAGAACCGCAAGCGACTCCAGCAGGCCTAGACTTAATCAGTAGCCTCCCCGATGATATGTTGAGAGTCATCATCTCCCTCCTCCCAATCAAACATGGGGCGCAGACAACCCTCCTTTCCCGGCGGTGGCGCCCCGTATGGAACTCCAGCCCTCTCGACCTCATCGACACCCACAAGCTCTGCCATGGCTATCTGATAGGTCCCAAACGTATCTATAATTTATGCTTGCTCCATGCATGTTTTGGGTGATATTTCTATGCTTTTGATACACTTTCATACACTTTTGATCATATTTGGACTAACCTATTAACTCAGTGCACCCCAGTGCCAGCTTCTGTTTTCTGCTGTTTTTGTATTTCAGGTTTTCCCATTACTTAAATTGCGAGAAAAATTCCGGGAAAAATATATAAAAAATCAGCGCTCCAGAAGCTTCCGTGCGCCAGAAGGGGGGCCAGAGGGGGGCCAGAGGGGCCCCAGACGCCCTGATGGCGCGGCCCCACCCCTGGACGTGCCGGGGGGCCGCCTGGGCTGCTCCCACCTCCTCTGGTGCCCCACTTGGCCTCCTATTTATTCTCCCGTCGCGAAAACCCTGATTCCAGAACCCTTTTCTCCAGAAGCAATTCCGATCTCCGCTGCCATCGCCACCAAGTTTCGGGGGACCAGAATTCCTGTGTCGGCATCCTGCCTGGATGGGGAAGTGCCCCCGGATTCATCTCCATCGACGTTGCTTCCTCCCTCCATGATGCGGGAGTAGTTCCTCCTCGGGGCTGAGGTTTCTGCCAGTAGCTATGTGGTCAATTCTCTCTCCCATGATGTGATCTTCGTTGTGATCATAGGCTATGTTAATCTAGGGTGATCCCATGATATTTCCCCTTCCTCTATGTATTGGATTCATGTACTCACTTGTCTTTATCTAGTATAATCCCCGAGACCAAGGTGACAGCAGTCTATTGGACATGGATTAGAAGAATATTTTCATGAATGATTTCCTCTTTTGTGTGTTGATTGAAGATTGAGAGTCTCTTGGTGCTTGTCTTTGACTATCCTTGAGATATGTTGTGGTGATTGTGGTACTCTCTTTGGATGGCCGCAGTGACATTGGGAAATCCATAGATTGAGAACTACGAACTTTGAGGTGTGCTTTTGTAACCCTACATAATTCTCGTCCTCTCTTGACCACAAAGGAATGACCTCCGAGTGCGTCTCCATTGCATGTTTTATGGGAAATATCATGTGATTAGACTATGTTAATGTTGTTGGGAGTTGCCACTAGTGAAAGTATGAAGCCTAGGCCTTGTTTCCACCATTGCAATACCATTTGTGCTCACGTTTACCACTTGTTTGCTTGCTGCACTTTTTATTACAGATTTATATTACTTTGCTTTGCCACTCCTATCATCCATATTTTACCATCTCTTCGCCGAACTAGTGCACCTATACAACTCCTAGTTGTATTAGATGTGTTGGGGACACAAGAGACTTCTTGTATCTTAGTTGCAAGGTTGCTTGAGAGAGACCATCTTCAACCTCTACTTCCCTGAGTTCGATAAACCTTAGGTCATCCACTTGAGGGAAATTGTTGCTGTCCTACAAACCTCTGCGCTTGGAGGCCCAACATAGTCTACAAGAATAGAAGCGTGTGTAGACATCAAGCTATTTCTGGCGCCGTTGCCGGGGAAGTAAGTGTTTGAAGGTATATCTTTAGATCTTGCAATTAAATCTTTTCGTTTCTTGTTTTTAGTTTCACTAGTTATGTTTATGGAAAACCGCACTCTTAGTTCGCTGCTTGGGGAAGGCCGCTTTACCACACCCGTGGTAGAGAATTCTCCTCCACCTACTGAATGTATCCCGTTCCAAATACCACTTGGGATAATTGAAATAATTAGGAATGATTGTTATGATGGGACAGTCAATCCTAGTATTCATTTGTTTGAACTTACAGAACTTTGTGAGTTGTTTAAGATTTCAGGTTTGACAAGAGATGGAGTCATGAGGAAATTATTTGCCTTGTCACTGAAAGGAAAAGCATTGGAATGGCATAGGCTACTAGATGACTCTCACCTGCTGGATTGGGAAGAGATCCAGTCTCTCTTTTACTCCAAGTTTTATCCTCTTCATGAAGCCCATGAGAATAGGAATTATGTTTATAATTTCTATCCTCATGACGGAGAGAGCATAGCTCAAGCTTGGGGGAGACTGAAAACGTTAATGCTAAAATGTCCTAACCATGGGCTCCCTAAAGATATGATTATTACTAATTTCTATGCGAGGCTCTCTCGACAGGATAAAGATTTGCTCGATGCTTCCTCTATGGGTTCTTTCACAAACGAAAAGATTAATGCTAAATGGGAACTCCTTGAAAGAATTCAACGCAACACTGAAGATTGGGAGATCGACAAAGGTAAAGAGTCAGGTATAATTTATGAGTATGATTGCATTAAGTCCTTTGTTGAAACTACAAGTTTTAATAAGTCTAGCGCTAAGTTTGGGCTTGATTCTCAACTCCTTGTTGATTTCCTCAAATCTTTTGCTTCACATCTTAATATGCCTAAGGAGGATTGGATCAAGCATCATGAACCTTTTAAAGAGATTTGCAAAGAAAATGAAATTGTTCATGATGATTGCAACATGCATGATCCAATTCCTAAAAATGAAGTTTTATATAAGCATGTTAATTTTTGTGGAGTGGATAGACCTTGTGAAAGGCCTATGATTGAAGAAGAGAAGTATTGTAAGCAACATAAGCATGAAAGAACAATCACTTGGGTCAAAGATTTAAATGAAATTGCTAGAGAATTGTGTGACCTTTATCCTTTTACTTGTGAACTGTGCTGTATAGAGGGTCACTTTAATTTTCAATGCATGCACTTTCAAAACATAACTGTTAACCAGTTGTGTGATAACATGATCACCCCTGATCTTTATGATGAGCTTATGTTATTTTTGATGTGTGAAGAGTTATCAGAAAAGACTTCTTGGCTAGATGTTAATGCCATAGGAATAAAAAACACTTTGCAAAATTGCCATCTCTATTGTGTTGTTAATTGCCATAAAAATGATTACATAAGTAAGATTAGAAAGGAGGGAACTTTGCCAAAGTATAAAAATGTCTCTTATATTTCTGCTAATAAAAAGGAGAGTTTCTCCCAAGTTTCCCCTATTGTTTCTAATGATAAACCAGGATATGTGGAGAAGCTTCATCTCCAACCACGCCCTCCTAAGGTGAAGAAGAAGAAAAAGAAGAGGAGGAGGAAGAGGAGCAAGAAGGAAGAAGAATGGGTATCAACCTGGCCTGAGCATATTCCTCCCATCAACTTTTATCCTAACGGTTGTAAGTTTAAAGAAGAATGTGAAGTTTATTGCCTTAATTATCATCTTGATGATACGTCCGTAGGTACTATTGAAAATGATTTTGATTATGATATGCATGTTACTTATTGTGATTGGGAAAATGATGATAATGCTACTTATGATCTTGAAAATCTTTTTGGTACCAACTCTGAAAGTGATGATATGGAAAGCTCTAAGCTTGGGGATAATAGGATTGCAAATCCTTTACCCACTAGTGATGTGATAATTGATAATTCTTTTTCTAGTAAGAATAAAGACAACATGATTACAAATATAGTTGCTAGCAATGATAATGCTCTTCTCTACTATGATGATGTTATAACTCCAATCTATAGTGATTCTAAAGGTACCTATGACATAAGGAGAAATTATCCTTATGAAACTTGTCATAATCATGGAGGGAATTACTCCCTTGTTGAACACCATCTTCCTAATACACAATTAATCTATAGTGTTCAAGTTGTTTATGATAGTCCTACTCCCACTATTACCAACGAGAAAGATTATGCTTATGTGGAGAGTAAGAGTACCTTTTTGCATGTGGATCATGGTAACAATGCTTTATGTGATGCTTATATTGTTGAGTTTATTCGTGATCCCACTAAAAATTATTATGAGAAGGGAACATATGCTTATAGATATTTCAATAATATCAAGTTCCCTCTCTTTATGTTGAAGGTTTTGAAGCTGCACTTGTTTTGCCTTCATATGCTAGTTGCTTTGTGCTTCAATGAATTATTCTATTGCAATATTCCTATGCATAGGAAGCATGTTAGGCTTAAATGTGTTTGGTATTTGCTTCTTGATGCTCTCTTTTGTTCTTCAACTCTTATTCCTACGAGAGCATCATTAAAGTCTTAAGCCTATCTTTATGGCTATAAAGAAAGAGCTCTAGGGAGACAACCCTTGTTATCTTTGATTTCAGTTTGTTCTTTCAGTTTTTAGTGGTCTTGATGTTTGTTACTACTGTAGCAACATCATTGTATCTTTATTTTTCAGCTTTGTGCCAATTTTAGCCTCTGATTGCAAGAAAGTTCAAAAGTTGTGGCATGCTGTCCAGAAAACAGATTCTATCCTTGGAAAGAAAAATTCGAATAAAATCACCAGATCATCTTTTTGATCTGAATTTTTTTGACAGCATGCTCTATACAATTGGCTTTCAAGTGTCTGTTCTGAGTTTTTTGATTTGAGTTGCAGAAGTGCCCCGAAAAAATTATTTACTACCTACTGGTCTGTTTTTCACAGATTCTGTCCTGATTTGCCTTTTCTTCGTTTTGCAAACCTTGAGCTTGCTTTTTCTTTGCAAAAACCTTTTGGCAATCTTGAGAAACAGTAGCTCTTCAAGATTATCTTTATTTCTAGTAGGGAAAAATTATTTTATTATGGGTACTAACCTCGCTAATCAGATTATGATGAGTTATGTATGAAGGGATTTTTCAAGTGTGCGAGGGAAGATGATAAAAGAAGATTCAGGAGTGTCAAACGCTCAAGCTTGGGGATGCCCCCATGCACCCCCAAGAAATATCCAAGGAGACTCAAGCATCTAAGCTTGGGGATGCCCCCGTGCATCCCCTTCTCCATCAACAATTATCAGTTCGTCCTTCGTTCCACTATATTTTTATCACTTCATGCGTTATGTGCTATGCTTGCAGCGTCTTGCTCTTTTATTTTTAGTTTATTTAGTTTTACTTGCTGTTCTTAACAAGTTGGATCCTAGCCTTCATTGTTTGGGAGAGAAACACGCTCCACTCCACTGTAGAACACAACATAGGCTTGCATGCATATCTTCTTGTGTGTGTTCTTTATCTTTTCTGCTTAGCTCTTAGTTTCATGCTTATCTTCTTAAGAGCTTTTGTTTAGGTTGTTGATTCTGGAACTCTCTTGAGTTATCATGCTTATCTTGTTAAGAGAGTTGGCTTCTGTGGCACTGGTTGATATGTCTATGATAAAAATGCTATGTGCATAATGGTGCTTAGTAGTTCATGTTTTCTTATGGTTAGTGATACGTCCAAAACGTATCTATAATTTCTGCTTGCTCCATGCCACTTTTGGGTGATATTGCTATGATATTCATACACTTCCATACACTTTAGATCATATTTGGACTAACTTACTAATCCAGTGCACCCCAGTGCTAGTTTCTGTTTTCGGCTGTTTTTGTATTTCAGGTTTTCACATTTCGAGAACTGCCATGAAAAATTATATAAAAAATCAGCGATCCGGAAACAACACTGCGTCCGAAGGGCAGCCTGGGGGGGCCACCAGGGCTCCAGGCGCCCTGGCGGCGCCCCCCCCCCCCCTGGGCCGCGCCGGGGGGGCGCCTGGGCCCCCCGAAGCCCGTCCGGTGCCCCCCTTTGGCATATATTTAGAGGGACCTCCGAAACCCTCAGAACAGGAACTCTTTTCGCGATCCCATCTCTGTTCCGTCACCGCCGCCGCTTCCAAGATCGGGAGCACCAGGAGAACTCTTCCCGGCACCCTGCCGGAGGGGAGGATCACCACCGGGAGCTTCTCCACCACCATGGACGCCTCCCGGATGACTCGTGAGTAGTCTCGCTTGGACCATGAGTCCATGACCAGTAGCTATGTGATGTTCTCCTCCCGTTCTTGTGCTTCACTAATTAGTCCTCGTGAGCTGCCCTACATGATCGAGGCACCTATGTAATCCTTATGCTGTTGGTATGTTGAGTTTGCTGGGATCCGATGGATTATGAGATTATGTTCAGATTGATCTTGAGTAATATATTTGATTCACCTCTTTTATATTTTAGTTCATAAGTAATTCTTGCATGTTCTCCGTTGTTACTTATTGCTTTGGCCGAGTAGTAGGTAGTGACTCCAAGAGGGAACGTTATGCTTGATTGTGGGTTCATGCCCCTTGATGACTAGCTTGAGTGACACAAACATGAGTCTAGGGGATGTGCTGTTGCCACAAGGGGGAAAACAACGGTGCTTGTGTCACAACCCTAGTTCTGGTATGCACTAGGTTAGTCTTGTGGTTTGCATCATGTTTAAATTTCAAATGAAATTGAATTGAGGACTTGTGAAACCCTCAGAAACCCTTTTGAAAATGACCCGAATAAAAGTTGCTCCAAAAAGGTCCAAGAAAATGTTCATGTGGCCCTCTAAAAATATTGGTCAGAGGTAAAAAATCAAACCAATATTATTAGGAGCTCATAAGAATTTATTTTGGGCATTTGGAATTAATGCAATAAATATTTGATTGGATATATAATTATTATATATTTTATATATGTCCAAAATTCTGGTTCTTTATTTTTAGGGGTTTGGGTTAATTCCTAGGTCCCTGCAAAATAAAATGTCAGAAGGAAAACAAATGATTTAATTTAGAAATTAAATCATAACAAATGTCAGAAAAAAATAGAAAAGAAAAATAAAAAGGGCAGACTTACCTGTGCTGGCCCAGCACAGCACGGCCTGGCCGGCCCAGCTGGCCCGCCTAGCCCGCTCCCTCCCTGTCGTCTTCCTCCTTGACAGAAGGACGAGCGCGTGCTCGGCGCCCGCGGCCACGCGTCACGGCTACCTCCTGCTTCCGCCGCTGCCCGACGCGCCGAGCAGCCTCTGGATGACGCCACGCACCCCCTGGACCCTCTCACTCCCCCTCGGTCCCTTCCCCCCTCTCCTGGTGCTCTTCCTTGCGAACGCCCGAGCGCCACCGTCGCCGCCGCTCGCCGTAGCCGTGGCCACCGTCCACCTCTCGCCTCGCCGGAGTGCCCAGAAGCTCCGCACCGTTCCTCTCCTTCTCCTCGCCGAGCTGCCCAACGTCAGAAGCCCTTGGAGTGCCGCCGTCGACCTCGTCTTCAACCTGCGGCCGTGGAGATCGCCGGCGACCGTGCGCCCGCTCCGACGCGTCCCCGAGCTCGCTGACGACGCCATCAATATCGCCGTGAGCTCCTCTACCTTTCCCCTCTTCTCTCGTGCTCGCGCCTGTCCCCTAGCCCTGTTTCCTCCCGCGGCCGAAAGCTTCTCGCCGCCGGCCATGGTGTAGCCGTGGCCACAGCCGCACGAGCTCACATCGGAGCACGTCATCGTGCTCAGGAAGCCCCCAGGAGCCCAACGCACCCACTCCCTCCCCTTCTCGTGCACCGTAGCACCTAAACCGACGAGGCCCGAACTCCGGCCGCCGCTGGCCTCGACGCCGGCGACGATTCCGGCCACCCCAACTGCTGCCGCTTAGTGTGTTGGATGCGCAAGGGCCTGCGCATCCTGTAGGTGCCCTCCGCCGCTCGATTGGTCGACGGAGGCGATTTTCCGACGCCCTCCGCCGCATTCGGCCTCGCCGGCGGCTAACCGCCGGTGGGTTTTGACCCAAACCCACCGGGTTTGACTTCCCTGAGTCAATGACATGTGGGGCCAGCCTTTGACTAATTTTTAGTTTAGGGTTTAATTAAGTTTTAATTACTGACATTAATCTAATTAGACACTGACATGTGGGCCCCGTGTCTGTTTAGTTTAGTTTTAAACTTTAGTTATTTAACTGAGTCACTGACCAGTGGGACCCACTGTCAGGTTTGACTCTGGACCAGCCCTTTGACCTGCTGACGTCATGCTTGTGTCATGCTGACGCAGTAATCCAGTTCTGGTTTTTAAATAAATCTTAAATGATTTATTTATTTCAGAAATTGGCCTAAACTTCAAAAAATCACAAAAATTCAACCGTAGCTCAGAATGAAATAATTTATATATGAAAAATTATCAGAAAAATTCAATCTATCCATCTGTACCATTTTCATGCATGACAAATGAAGTTATACCTACTGTTTTTATGAAAACACATATTTGGCATTTAAAATGCTTATTTTAAAATTGCATTTGAACCCTTGGTTCAAATGGACATCTTTCAAATTGAATGCTAGTTGCACTAGCTCAAACAACATCATAACTTCATGCCATATTCATGCATGATATTGTTGCATATGCTTGTGTTTGATTGTCGGCACCGTTCTTCTCGATAGGTCCAGCTCCGGAGACCGATCCAGAGTACCTGTCAGAGGAGCAGTGTTCTGCACGTTGTTTTACCAGGCAAGCAAACCCCTTTGTTCATTCCGATACAATCCTACTCTCTCGCTCCTGCTCCCTGTTATTGCATTAGGACAACAGCGACTTCAACTGCTACTTTATGCTGCGGTAGTTGAACCCATTCCTCTGCATGACCTGTCTTTCCACAGTAAATAGTTGAAACCCACTAGCATGTGTAGGAGTTGATTGAAGCCATGTTGTGATCTTACCATGCCTTGCTTGCTATTGCTTAGAGTGTGTCAGGTCTGATTCATCGGGAATGAATTGGAGTACATTGATATGTTCTGATGCTGAGGATTAAGTGTGTGAACACGATTTGGTAAAGGTAGTGGTGAGAGGCCATGTAGGAGTACATGGTGGGTTGTCTCACTGGAACCGTCCCTAAGAACTGAGTTCTGTGTATGTTGTCCAATGATCATCTACTACCACGCATTGGAATGCTTAAGTGCCCCTCTCGACTTATTAATCAACATGATCTCTGTCCAGGAGTTGCAACTAGTTTCTGGTGTTTGTAGGTAGTGTTATTTCTCTACCAGGTGGCACCCGGCAGGGTGGGCTTGGGACAGACTAGGCACACGTGGCCCGGTGTACCGAGTGGCACCCGGATGGTGGGCTCGGGAACCCTGTACACATCTTTTGGGACCGTGATGGAAACCTCAGCCGGACTCCCTTGCGGATGGAACCCGAATAGGCGATAAACCTGGACGAGAGACTTGTGTGGTTAGTCAGGTCGTGGCCGACACCCTCGCCAGGCTTCCGCTTGAAGGTTCCCGAGATACACGACGTGTACCTGGCGGTAAGTGGCGAGAGCATGTGTGAAGAAGTACACCCCTGCAGGGTTAACATAATCTATTCGAATAGCCGGGTCCGCAGATATGGACTTCTTGGATGCTTACGTGGTACATAGACAACTTGAAGTGGATACTCTAAAATACTCAAGACAAGTGTGAGTGCTATGGATGGCCTTCTCGTAGGGAGACGGGGATGAATCCATAGTGGTGTATTGTGTGATGCTTAGTGGACTCGTGTGCGCCACCTCAAAAGAGTTACCAGCAATCGTAGAATAGGATAGCCACTGAGTCAAAGCTGGCTTGCTGCAACTAAACCCCACTTTGCCTTCTTGATACATGTGCATGTATGATAGGATCTGATGTAAGTCTTGCTGAGTACCTTTGTACTCATGTTTGCTTAATTTATGTTTTGCAGATAGGATTGATGTCTTACTAGTAGTTCCGCTTGGACTTCGACAAGTAGCTTGTTACCTCAGCTACGATCTTGGACGAGTGTTGTAGATAGTCAGGCTCTTCAGCCTTTTTCATTTGTAGATGTCTGTACTCAGACATGTAGTGCTTCCGCTTGTTGCTTGTATGCTCTGAATGTTGGGTCGTGAGACCCATGTTTGTAATATCTGGCTCTTCGGAGCCTAATGAATAAATACTTTGTTTATTAGAGTCTTGTTGTGATGCCATGTTGTATTTGCACATATTGAGCATATTGTGTGTATGTTTTGAAATGCTTGGTATGTGTGGGATCCGACACCTAGTTGTTTACCCTTGGTAGCCTATCTCACAGGGAAATGTCTCCTAGTGTTTTCCACTGAGCCTTGGTAGCTTGCTACTGCTCCGGAACACTTAGGCTGACCGACATGTGTCCTTCTTCGTTCCTGTGTCTGTCCCTTAGGGGAAATGTCACGCGTTGTTCCTTTAAGTCCTTGTAGCTTGCTACGACTTGGGTTCATACGTTGATGACCGACACGTTCGTTGCTGGGTCATGAATGCCTGTCTCTATAATTTAGTGCCACTTTTGGTTTATAACTGGTCATGTCGGCCCGGGTTCTCTGTCATATGGATGCTAGCGACACTATCATATACGTGAGCCAAAATGCGCAAATGGTCCCGGGCCAGGTAAGGTGGCACCCGTGGGGATACCGTGCGTGAGGCCGCAAAGTGATATGGTGTGTTACATGCTAGATCGGTGTGGCTTAGGATCGGGGCCCCGACAGCGTTGGTATCAGAGCCTGACTGCCTGTAGGATTACCAAGCCAAAATGGTCGAAGTTGAGTCTAGAAATTCCTTAGTTATATAAGGGAATTGATTGTGGAAGGGAACGTAAGGCTCTTTTTACTCCTTTTACCTCGTGTCTTCTGATCTGAGTCATCTTACCTTTCCTACGGGGTTAAGGAACTAGGCTTTCTCTTCCGTCTAGCAGGATCACGAGTTACTACTCCGTAGTCCCTTAGGATTGGTTGATCAGAGTCCTACTCCTGTTTTCAAGTTCTTCCGGTGCAGTTGTTTTAGTACTATCACAGAACCTTGAGAGATGATGTTGAGGTGTTGAACTACCCTTTGTTAGCAGGATGTCTCATTCTGAGCTTTTACTGCCGTTATGCTGCCGAAATTGTCCTAGTAGTTCGAGAGATACTAAATTCTTGTTCTACCATTATGCATCCTATAGTTGTTGATGTTTCCGTCTTCGGTTTCGCTTCTCAGGATGTCTTCAGTTAAGCGAAGCTCAGCTGCTCGTAGACAGAACCCCGGAGGTGGTAGGGATGAGGAGGATCCTCCCGACCAGCCTTCGTTGGCGGAGTTAATGTTAGAGATGGAGAGAAACAAGCGTGAGTCTAACCGCTTGTTGGCACGTATTGAGGAGAACACCGCACATCAGTGCAAAGAATCAGCAACCATCCATGACTTCATTCGTCTGAAACCACCCACCTTCCATCATCCCATTGAGCCACTCGACGCAGATGACTGGCTCCGTAGTATCACTCACAAGCTGCGTTCTGCAAACGTAGCTGAAGATGACAAGGTCATCTATGCCACTTATCACCTGGAAGGTCCTGCTAGTCTTTGGTGGCAGAACTATGAGGCCATGATTCCAGCTGGCCAGATTCCTACCTGGAGAGATTTTACCGAGGCTTTTCGCGAGCATCATATTCCTCAAGCCCTTATCGATCATAAGAGGGAAGAGTTCTGTAGTCTTACACAGGCTATGATGGCTGTTGATGCTTATAGTCGAGAGTTTGAGAACCTCGCCCGCTATGCTACAGAAGAAGTGTCCACGGACGCCAAGAAGCAGGCTAGGTTCCGGAAGGGTCTCAACCCCAAACTGCGTCGTGATCTCCACTTGCATCATTGCAACACATTCCAGGCTCTTGTGAACAAGGCCATCAATGCAGAGACAGCTCAACTCACTTACGAGGAGTCTCGTAAGCACACCCTTGATTTGGGATCTTCCTCCGGTACTAGTTCCCAGAAGCGCCGGATTTGGGTTTCGAACTCTGTTCTTCCACCCACTTATCCTCCGAGGCCATCTTGTGTGGTACCTTATCCAGCTTAGTCTTATGCTCCACCCAAGCCTATGGGCAAAACGCTTGTCAATGCGGGTCCACGACCTACCTCAGGGACTTGCTTTACATGCGGAAAGCCAGGACACTATGCACGTGACTGTTCTCAAGCCAGTCTTGCTCCGCCCCAGCCCGAGAAGTCCGTTCTTCGTAGTAAGACACCACGCAAGACTATCATTGCCAATCCAGCTCCCACTAAACATGGACGTGTGCATCACGTCTCAGCTAAAGACGCTCATGATGATCCAAAAGTCGTTCTTGGTACACTCCTTGTCAATTGCCATCCGGCTTCGGTTCTGTTCGATACCGGAGCATCTCACTCCTTCATCTCTGAAGGCTATGCTCGTTTGCACGACATGTCATTTTGTGACATGCCAACTCCGCTTGAAATCCAAACCCCGGGGTCTAGATGGCAAACTACCAGAATAAGCCATGGTAATGGAATCCTTGTTGACAGACTTGTATTCCTTGCCTCACTCATAGCCCTCAAGTCTTCAGACATTAACATCATCTTGGGTATGGACTGGATGACAGCTCATCATGCCAAGATCGATTGTTACACTAGGTCTGTTCAGCTTACACACCCATCTGTCAAGGTAGTCACTGTCTCCACTAGAGTTGCAAAGCGTCAACTCTATTCTCTTAATGCCAGCCCCCTTCCAGACCTTGAAGATATCCCGGTAGTCCGAGACTTTCCGGATGTCTTTCCAGAAGAACTACCCGGTGTTCCACCTGATAGGGATGTAGAGTTCGTCATAGATCTTATCCCAGGAACTGTTCCAATTTCTAGGAGACCTTATAAGATGGCACCCCTAGAACTAGCCGAGCTTAAGAAACAACTTGATGAGTCCTTGCAAAAGGGTTTTATTCGTCCTAGTTCTTCTCCTTGGGCTTGTCCCGTCCTCTTCGTCAAGAAGAAGGATGGCACGGAACGGATGGTTGTAGATTATTGTCCCGTTAATTTGGTCACGATAAAGAACAAGTATCCGCTCCCCAGGATCAACGACCTGTATGATCAGCTCGCTGGATCCTCAGTCTTCTCCAAAATGGATTTGAGGTTAGGCTACCATCAAATCAAAATTAAAAACGGAGACATTCCTAAGACGGCTTTTGTCACTCGTTATGGCCAGTACGAGTACACCGTCATGTCTTTCGGTCTAACCAATGCCCCAGCCACTTTCTCCCGCCTGATGAACTCGATCTTCATGGAGTATCTGGATAAGTTCGTCGTGGTTTACCTCGATGATATTCTTATTTACTCGAAGAACGAGGAAGAGCATGCCGAACATCTTAGACTTGTTCTAGAAAAACTCAGAGAGCACCGCCTTTATGCCAAGTTCTCCAAGTGCGAATTTTGGTTGCCAGAAGTGACCTATCTCAGCCACGTAATCTCAGGGAAAGGCATTGCTGTCAATCCTGAGAGAGTTCAGGCCGTTCTTGATTGGACTCCGCCTGAAACAGTTAAACAAGTTAGGAGTTTCCTTGGTCTAGCCAGCTATTGTCGCCGCTTTGTTGAAAACTTCTCGAAAGTGGCCAAACCTCTCACGGAACTTCTCAAGAAGGATAAAAAGTTTGAGTGGTCCCCACAGTGTGAGCACAGTTTTCAGGAACTGAAAAGACGCCTGACCTCTGCTCCCATACTTGTGCCACCGGATTTCACTAAGGACTTTGTTATCTACTGTGATGCCTCACGACAGGGACTAGGTTGCATTCTTATGCAGGATCGTCGTGTGATTGCCTATGCATCTCGACAATTGCATCCACATGAGGAGAATTATCCTACACATGATCTAGAGCTTGCAGCTGTAGTCTATGCACTTAAGACCTGGTGGCATTACCTCCTTGGTAATCGTTGCGAGATCTACACCGATCACCAGAGTCTCAAGTATATCTTCACCCAACCAGATTTGAACCTTAGGCAAAGACGTTGGTTGGAGTTGATCTCAGATTACGACTTAGGAATTACCTACACCCCAGGCAAGGGAAATGTCATGGCTGATGCGCTAAGTCGCAAGACCTATTGCAACAATCTCATGTTGCAGCAGGGCCAACCACTTCTCCATGAGGAACTATGTAGGCTTAACCTTCACATTGCTCCTCGCGGATTCCTTTCTACCTTGGTGGCGAAACCTACCCTTGAGGATCAGATCATTTCTGACCAGAAGTTTGATAGGGGTGTTGTCCGCATCAAGAGAAACATTAAAAGGGGAGTTGGTGGATGTTTCTCTATGGATGACCGAGGTGTTGTTTTCTTCGAGAATCGCCTGGTGGTTCCCAAGAATCAACATCTGCGACAATTGATCCTTAAAGAGGCTCATGAATCTTCTCTCACGATTCATCCCGGTAGTACTAAGATGTATCAAGACCTACGCCAGAGGTTCTGGTGGACTAGGATGAAGAGAGAAATTGCTAAATTCATTGCTAAATGTGACGTTTGTCGCCGCGTTAAGGCAGAACATCAAAGACCTGCTGGCACCCTTCAGCCTCTAGCTATTCCTGAGTGGAAATGGGATAAAGTCGGTATGGACTTCATCACCGGCTTTCCCAGGACCAAGAGAGGGAATAATGCTATCTTCGTAGTCATTGATCGTCTCTCCAAAGTGGCTCACTTCCTACCTGTTCGAGAGAGTATCACTGCTAGCCAGCTTGTTGACTTGTATATTTCTCGAATAGTGTCGCTTCATGGTGTTCCACTAGAGATCAATTCAGACCGTGGTAGTCTTTTCACTTCTCATTTCTGGGAGAGTTTCCAGGCTGCCATGGGCACCCATCTTTCTTTCAGTACCGCTTTCCACCCTCAGTCAAGTGGTCAAGTGGAACGGGTTAACCAATTTCTCGAAGACATGCTTAGAGCTTGCGTTATCTCATTCGGTATGGATTGGGAGAAATGTCTTCCTTTCGCCGAGTTTGCTTATAACAATAGCTATCAATCTAGTCTCAAGCAAGCTCCTTTTGAGATACTCTATGGACGAAGATGTCGAACACCTTTGAACTGGTCAGAAACTGGTGAAAGACAATTCTTTGGACCGGATATGATCCAGGAAGCAGAAGAGCAAGTTCGTATCATTCGTGAGAATTTGAAAACAGCCCAATCTCGTCAAAAGAGCCAGTATGATCGTCATCATAAGGAAGTGGCTTATGAGGTTGGTGACAAAGCTTATCTTCGGGTTACTCCTTTGAAGGGTACCCATCGTTTCGGTATCAAGGCCAAGTTGGCTCCTTGTTACATTGGTCCTTTTCGCATCCTTGCTAAACGAGGAGAGGTTGCCTACCAATTGGAACTACCCCCACATCTTTCTCGAGTTCATGATGTCTTCCACGTCTCTCAACTCAGGTGTTGCTTCTCGGATCCCATCCGTGGAGTGGACCACGAAACGCTTGATCTCCAAGATAACCTCACATATCGAGAGTATCCCGTTCGCATTCTGGATCAAGCAGAGCGTGTCACTCGACGTCATAACATCAAGTTTCTCAAAGTTCAGTGGTCTCATCATTCCGAGAGAGAAGCTACTTGGGAGCGAGAAGATCGTTTCCGACTGGAGTACCCCACCTTCTTTCCGCCTACTCCTGAATCTCGGGACGAGATTCTTTCGAGTGGAGGCGAGTTGTCACAACCCTAGTTCTGGTATGCACTAGGTTAGTCTTGTGGTTTGCATCATGTTTAAATTTCAAATGAAATTGAATTGAGGACTTGTGAAACCCTCAGAAACCCTTTTGAAAATGACCCAAATAAAAGTTGCTCCAAAAAGGTCCAAGAAAATGTTCATGTGGCCCTCTAAAAATATTGGTCAGAGGTAAAAATCAAACCAATATTATTAGGAGCTCATAAGAATTTATTTTGGGCATTTGGAAATAATGCAATAAATATTTGCTTGGATATATAATTATTATATATTTTATATATGTCCAAAATTCTGGTTCTTTATTTTTAGGGGTTTGGGTTAATTCTTAGGTCCCTGCAAAATAAAATGTCAGAAGGAAAACAAAAGATTTAATTTAGAAATTAAATCAAAACAAATGTCACAAAAAAATAGAAAAGAAAAATAAAAAGGGCAGACTTACCTGTGCTGGCCCAGCACAGCACGGCCTGGCCGGCCCAGCACAGCACGGCCTGGCCGGCCCAGCTGGCCAGCCCAGCCCGCTCCCTCCCTATCGTCTTCCTCCTTGACAGAAGGACGAGCGCGTGCTCGGCGCCCGCGGCCACGCACCACGGCCACCTCCTGCTTCCGCCGCTGCCCGACGCGCCTAGCAGCCTCTGGACGACGCCACGCACCCCCTGGACCCTCTCACTCCCCCTCGGTCCCTTCCCCCCTCTCCTGGTGCTCTTCCTTGCGAACGCCCGAACGCCACCGTCGCCGCCGCTCGCCGTAGCCGTGGCCACCGTCCACCTCACGCCTCGCCGGAGTGCCCAGAAGCTCCGCCCTGTTCCTCTCCTTCTCCTAGCCGAGCTGCCCGACGTCAGAAGCCCCTGGAGCGCCGTCGTCGACCTTGTCTTCATCCTGCGGCCGTGGAGATCGCCGGCGACCGTGCGCCCGCTCCGACGTGTCCCCGAGCTCGCTGACGACGCCATCAAGATCGCCGTGAGCTCCTCTACCTTTCCCCTCTTCTCTCGTGCTCGTGCCTGTCCCCTAGACCTGTTTCCTCCCGCGGCCGAAAGCTTCTTGCCGCCGGCCATGGTGTAGCCGTGGCCACAGCCGCACGAGCTCACATCGGAGCACGTCATCGTGCTCAGGAAGCCCCCAGGAGCCCAACGCACCCACTCCCTCGCCTTCTCGTGCACCGTAGCACCTAAACCGACGAGGCCCGAACTCCGGCCGACGCTGGGCTCGACGCCGGCGACGATTCCGGCCACCCCAACTGCTGCCGCTTAGTGCGTTGGATGCGCAAGGGTCTGCGCATCCTGTAGGTGCCCTCCGCCGCTCGATTGGTCGACGAAGGCGATTTTCCGACGCCCTCCCCCGCATTCGGCCTCGCCGGCGGCTAACCGCCGGTGGGTTTTGACCCAAACCCACCGGGTTTGACTTCCCTGAGTCAATGACATGTGGGGCCAGCCTTTGGCTAATTTTTAGTTTAGGGTTTAATTAAGTTTTAATTACTGACATTAATCTAATTAGACACTGACATGTGGGCCACGTGTCTATTTAGTTTAGTTTTAAACTTTAGTTATTTAACTGAGTCACTGACCAGTGGGACCCACTGTCAGGTTTGACTCTGGACCAGCCCTTTGACCTGCTGACGTCATGCTTGTGTCATGCTGACGCAGTAATCCAGTTCTGGTTTTTAAATAAATCTTAAATGATTTATTTATTTCAGAAATTGGCCTAAACTTCAAAAAATCACAGAAATTCAACCGTAGCTCAGAATGAAATAATTTATATATGAAAAATTATCAGAAAAATTCAATCTATCCATCTGTACCATTTTCATGCATGACAAATGAAGTTATACCTACTGTTTTTATGAAAACACATATTTGGCATTTAAAATGCTTATTTTAAAATTGCATTTGAACCCTTGGTTCAAATGGACTTCTTTCAAATTGAATGCTAGTTGCACTAGCTCAAACAACATCATAACTTCATGCCATATTCATGCATCATATTGTTACATATGCTTGTGTTTGATTGTCGGCACCGTTCTTCTCGATAGGTCTAGCTTCGGAGACCGATCCAGAGTACCTGTCAGAGGAGCAGTGTTCTGCACGTTGTTTTACCAGGCAAGCAAACCCCTTTGTTCATTCCGATACAATCCTACTCTCTCGCTCCTGCTCCCTGTTATTGCATTAGGACAACAGCGACTTCAACTGCTACTTTATGCTGCGGTAGTTGAACCCATTCCTCTGCATGACCTGTCTTTCCACAGTAAATAGTTGAAACCCACTAGCATGTGTAGGAGTTGATTGAAGCCATGTTGTGATCTTACCATGCCTTGCTTGATATTGCTTAGAGTGTGTCAGGTCTGATTCATCGGGAATGAATTGGAGTACATTGATATGTTCTGATGCTGAGGATTAAGTGTGTGAACACGATTTGGTAAAGGTAGTGGTGAGAGGCCATGTAGGAGTACATGGTGGGTTGTCTCACTGGAACCGTCCCTAAGAACTGAGTTCTGTGTATGTTGTCCAATGATCAGCTACTACCACGCATTGGAATGCTTAAGTGCCCCTCTCGACTTATTAATCAACATGATCTCTGTCCAGGAGTTGCAACTAGTTTCTGGTGTTTGTAGGTAGTGTTATTTCTCTACCAGGTGGCACCTGGCAGGGTGGGCTTGGGACAGACTAGGCACACGTGGCCCGGTGTACCGAGTGGCACCCGGATGGTGGGCTCGGGAACCCTGTACACATCTTTTGGGACCATGATGGAAACCTCGGCCGGACTCCCTTGCGGATGGAACCCGAATAGGCGATAAACCTGGACGAGAGACTTGTGTGGTTAGTCAGGTCGTGGCCGACACCCTCGCCAGGCTTCCGCTTGAAGGTTGCCGAGATATACGACGTGTACCTGGCGGTAAGTGGCGAGAGCATGTGTGAAGAAGTACACCCCTGCAGGGTTAACATAATCTATTCGAATAGCCGGGTCCGCGGATATGGACTTCTTGGATGCTTACGTGGTACATAGACAACTTGAAGTGGATACTCTAAAATACTCAAGACAAGTGTGAGTGCTATGGATGGCCTTCTCGTAAGGAGACGGGGATGAATCCATAGTGGTGTATTGTGTGGTGCTTAGTGGAATCGTGTGCGCCACCTCAAAAGAGTTACCAGCAATCGTAGAATAGGATAGCCACTGAGTCAAAGCTGGCTTGCTGCAACTAAACCCCACTTTGCCTTCTTGATACATGTGCATGTATGATAGGATCTGATGTAAGTCTTGCTGAGTACCTTTGTACTCATGTTTGCTTAATTTATGTTTTGCAGATAGGATTGATGTCTTACTAGTAGTTCCGCTTGGACTTCGACAAGTAGCTTGTTACCTCAGCTATGATCTTGGACGAGTGTTGTAGATAGTCAGGCTCTTCAGCCTTTTTCATTTGTAGATGTCTGTACTCAGACATGTAGTGCTTCCGCTTGTTGCTTGTATGCTCTGAATGTTGGGTCGTGAGACCCATGTTTGTAATATATGGCTCTTCGGAGCCTAATGAATAAATACTTTGTTTATTAGAGTCTTGTTGTGATGCCATGTTGTATTTGCACATATTGAGCATATTGTGTGTATGTTTTGAAATGCTTGGTATGTGTGGGATCCGACACCTAGTTGTTTACCCTTGGTAGCCTATCTTACAGGGAAATGTCTCCTAATGTTTTCCACTGAGCCTTGGTAGCTTGCTACTGCTCCGGAACACTTAGGCTGACCGGCATGTGTCCTTCTTCGTTCCTGTGTCTGTCCCTTAGGGGAAATGTCACGCGTTGTTCCTTTAAGTCCTTGTAGCTTGCTACGACTTGGGTTCATACGTCGATGACCGACACATTCGTTGCTGGGTCATGAATGCCTGTCTCTGTAATTTAGTGCCACTTTTGGTTTATAACTGGTCATGTCGGCCCGGGTTCTCTGTCATATGGATGCTAGCGACACTATCATATACGTGAGCCAAAATGCGCAAACGGTCCCGGGCCAGGTAAGGTGGCACCCGTGGGGATACCGTGCGTGAGGCCGCAAAGTGATATGGTGTGTTACATGCTAGATCGGTGTGGCTTAGGATCGGGGTCCCGACAGCTTGTGTCGTGGGTGCAAGGATTGTTTACTTTACGCAAAGTTCTTTTAATGCAGTTGTCTGTTGCATTGAGTTTACACTATGGGTGGGACTCGCAACTTAATACCAGCGAGATGTTCTGGATAGATATCTCAAGGTGGATGATTAGTAGTAGATATTGATGGATTTTGGTCTACTTACTTTGGCGTACCGCCCATGCTTTGAACCTCAACCTTTCTTGCAATGTAGTCAGCATTGGTTTGCGTTCGTGGTCCTGTCAATTGCCCGGCTATAATTTGTTTACCTCACATAGCTGTTTTATCGTCTTTTGGGAGAGAGACATCAGTAGTGAACATCATGAGACTCCGGTCCATATTACCATCATTGATCACATCCACTATTTACTTTTCGTTACTTACCTACTATTGCAAAAACTATCTATCACTACTATCATTGCTTTTAACCCTTTGTGAACTACAAGGCCGGAGAGATTGACAACCTCTCTGTACTCATTGGGAGCAAAGTTATTTGTATCTATGTGCAGGTCCACGTTGGTTGCTACTAATCTGGCGCCGTAGCAATTGACACCTACTTGTTGAACCTAGGAGTCTCTGGGGAATCGATCCTTGGCATCTTTGCTAGGGGAAAACACTTCTACTTACTGCATCTTACACCTTCCACTTGGGGTAACCAATGAGGGGTTCGAGGCCCATCAAGGAGTATTTTCTGGCGCCGTTGCCGGGGACTCCACTCTTCAGGATAGGGGAGTTGCATGCTATCTTTTACCTTTGCTTTTTAGTCTTGTTAGTTTACCTTTCATTTTTGCTTTAGTTCCTTTTTATCGAAAATCACAAAAATAGTTATCTTGCTTGCTTGCTACTATGGGTTCCACCGAGAACACCAAGTTGTGTGACTTCACTAGTCACAACAACGATGACTTTATCAGCACACCTATCACTACACATGCCACTTCAGCACCTTCATATGAAATTAAACCTGCTTTACTGAACTTAGTCATGAGAGAACAATTCTCCGGTGCTGGAGATGATGCTGCTTTACACTTGAACAACTTTGTTGAACTTTGTGATATGCAAAAGTACCATGAAATAGATGGTAATATTGTTAAGCTTAAGCTTTTTCCTTTCTCCTTGAGAGAAGGAGCTAAAATTTGGTTTCAGTCTTTGCCTAGAAATAGCATAGATTCTTGGAACAAGTGCAAAGATGCTTTTATTGGAAAATACTATCCACCTGCTAAAATTATCCAACTTAGAAGTAACATCATGAATTTTAAACAATTGGATAATGAACACGTTGCCCAAGCTTGGGAACGTATGAAGTCTCTTATCAAGAACTGCCCTACTCACGGTTTGACTACTTGGATGGTTATCCAAACTTTTTATGCAGGCTTGAACTTTACCTCGCGGAACTTGTTAGACTCGGCCGCGGGAGGAACTTTTATGTCAACTACACTTGGTGCTGCCACAAAGCTTCTCGATGAGATGATGGCTAACTATTCCCAATGGCACACCGAACGCGCTCCAACAGGTAGGAAGGTAAACTCTGTCGAGGAGATTTCCTCCCTCAATGAAAAAGTTGACTTGATCATGTCTCTACTTTCGAAGCAATCTACTGTTGATCCTCGTGCTGTTCCTTTAAATTCTTTGATTGCTCAAGAACAACTAGATGTCAAAAATTATCTCTAGAAACAATTTTAACAACAATGCTTATAGGAGTAACTTTGGTAACAATTCTAGACCGTTCCCCTCTAACTCTTATGGGAACAACAATGCTTATCCTAGTACCAAGAACTCCAATACTGAACTAGAGACCATGCTTAGAGATTTCATCACTACCCAAAAAGCCTTTAATAAGAATGTAGAAGAGAAACTACATAAACTAGATGAGGTAAAATTGCTAAAAATTGAAACTTCTCCACTTAAGGAGAGGGAAGTCATCCCTATTAATGCTACTCAAGTGCAAATTAATGAAAACATTAGGATGATGGCTAAACTTAAAGAAAGATGGGCTAGAGAAGGGAAGAAGAGGAAAGAATTAAGAGCCTTCCTACCCACCACACTATTGCTACTATCCAAGTTATTGAGGATGTTCACACTCTTAGCACCCAATGTACTCCTGGTCCCAATGGACCTATTAATGGTGATGCTATAGAAACTACCAACCAAGTGAACCTTAAGTACACCACTACCACTTTACTTGATGCTCGTGACCTTGATTTTGATAATTGCACTCTTACAGAAGTTATTGATTTCCTTCACAAGATGTCTAGAGATCCCCGCACTAGCACGCTTAACCTTGCCTTCACAGAGCATATCACTAATGCTCTCATCAAAGCTAGGGAGGAGAAACTTAGAGTAGAAGCCTCCATACCTAGAAAGCTAGGAGATGGTTGGGATCCTATGATAAAAATTTATTTGAATGACTTCTCTTGTTATGCATTATGTGATGTTGGTGCTAGTACCTTTCTTATGCCCAAAAGGATATATGATATGCTTAAATTGAAACCTTATGATTCTTGTTCTTTTGGTGTTCGTCTCGTTGATTCTTCCATAAAGAAACCTTTGGGGAGGATCGATGATGTTCTTATTGTTGTCAATGATAATTATGTCCCGTTGATTTCGCTATTATGGATATTGAATGTGATCCTTCTTGTCCAATTATTTTGGGACGTCCCTTTTTACGCACCGTTGGTGCTGTCATTGACATGAAAGAGGGTAATATAAAATTTCAGTTTCCTCTCAAGAAAGGGATGGAACACTTCCCTCGAAAGAAGATCAAGTTACCTTTTGAGTCCGTTGTACGGGCTAGCTATTCTTTTACTCTTGATAAAACTTGATCTATGCATTATGCCTAGCTTAAAGGCATAAAAGGAAGCGCTTTTGGGAGGCAGCCCACATGAATAATTTTTTTGCTTTTGTTGTGTCTTGATGTTGTTTACTGCTGTAGCATCATCATTGTATCTTTGCTTTTCATATTTGTGCCTAGTATAGCCTCCGATTGCTAGAAAGTTCAAAAGTTGTGAGGTGCTGTCCAGGAAACTGATTTTGTCCTTGGATAGAAAAATTTGTATAAAATCACCAGGTCATCTTTTTGGTCTGAATTTTTTCTACAGCGTTCCCTATATAATTGTCTTTCGTGCGTCAGTTCTGAGTTTTTTGATTTGAGTTGCAGAAGTATCCCGAACAGATCAATTACTGCCTGCTGTTCTGTTTTTCACAGATTCTGTCCTGTTTTACCTTACCTTCACTTTGCAAATTAAGAACTTGCTTTTTCTTTGCAAAAACCTTTTGGCAATCTTGCGAAACAGTAGAACTTCAAGAATATCCTTATTTACAGCAAGTTATAATTATTTTATTAAGGGTACTAACCTCGCTAATCAGAATATGATGAGTTATGTATGAAGGGAGTTTTCAAGTGTGCGAGGGAAGATGATAAAAAGATTCAGGAGTGTCAAGCGCTCAAGCTTGGGGATGCCCCCGTGCACCCCCAAGAAATATTCAAGGAGACTCAAGCGTCTAAGCTTGGGGATGCCCCCGTGCATCCCCTTCTCCATCAACATTATCAGTTCGTCTTTCGTTTCGCTATATTTTTATCACTTCATGTGTTATGTGCTATGCTTGGAGCGTCTTGCTTTTAGTTTTCTTTTTAGTTTTTCATAACGAGTCAGAACCCAGCATTCCTTTATGTGGGAGATAAAAACGCTCCACCTCTACCTAGAACATTACATAGAATTTTCATGTCTATCTATGTTGTGTGTGTTCTTTGTCTTTTAATAGCTACTATCATACTCTGCTCTTAGTATTCATGCTTATCTTTTCAGGAGCTTTTATTTAGTTGGTTGCTTGAACTCTCTTTAATTACCATGCTCACCTTATTAAGAGAGTTTGCTTCCGTTGCATTGGTTAATGTGTCTATGATAAAGATGCTACTTGCATGATGGTGCTTAGTAGTTCAGGTTTTCTTATGGTTAATCTCAAATAGCTGGGAGGTTCCCAATGTGTTATTGGAGTACCAACTTGATTTGTTTGCCTATGATATGGTATGGTTTAGTAATATCTTCCTTCGAGAATTTATTTTGACTGACTTGGCGTATGCTCACGCATATTTAAGACTGTAAAGAAAGTCTGTCAAGCCTTGATGATCTTTTATTTCTAAGTAGCGATATAACTACCATGCCTGATTCAATATTGCTTTGTCGCTCTGCATGATTATGACCGTCATTGCTCTCTTAGTTGGTCGCTCATAGTCTTTTGCTAACCTCCACCTGTACTAAGCAAACTAACCATGCAATACATAGCTCATGGGAAAGTAGCCTAAAAACTATTGTGGTAAAGAATATGTTGCTTATGTATCTTATTTCTTATAAGTTGCTTGCTGAGTGGTAACCATGTTTCTGGGGACGCCATCAACTGTCACACTTTTGTTGAATATCATGTGAGTTGCTATGCATGTTCGTCTTGTCTGAAGTAAGGGTGATTTACCGTGGGTTGAATAACTATGCATATTGTTAGAGAATAACATTGGGCCGCCAACCAAAGCCATGCATCATGGTGGAAGTTTTAGCTTGGACCTTAATCCTCAATCTCTCATGAGAATATGCTTATGCATTAAAGAGGAGTCCATCATCTATTTTCTATGTTGTCTCGGTATGGATGTCCTCAAGTTGAGATCTATCAAAAACGAGAAATCAAATGCGATCTATCTCCTTGGACCTTTGTACAGGTGGCATAGAGGTACCCCTTTGTGACACTTGGTTAAAACATATGTAATGCAATGATAACCCATGGGGATCCGAGCTAATTAGGACAAGGAGCGAGCACTATTGGTATACGATGCATGAGGCTTGCAACTTATAGGATGTTTTATGCATGACACATATGAAGTACTACTACCGTTGACACAATTGCATCCATGTTTTCAAAATAAAAAGCTTTAGCACTTAACCTTTCTTTTACCTTTATGTTGAAGCACCAACTACTGAGAGCATGATTGTCATTCTGAGTATAATGTGCATTGTCCCAAAGTAGCATTGTCTTTTGCATGATTGTGATATCGTTTATTCTGAAATGATTGTATCTAGTCATCACTTAAACCTTGAAGGTGCCCCTGCATTTATGTTTTGCATCACTAAAGGGGGCAAGCTAGATATCACTTTATCATATTTGCACATCATGTTCATTGCAAATCTTTTTGATGTTTCAGTTTCATGTTGTAAAACTTTCAGTCATTTGTGATTTTCTCTTGAGGCAACTTAATTACTTTAGAATCATTGTCTCAGTAAGCTTTTATCATATGACTATGAGAAAGTCCTATATGGTTAATAGCATGTCACCACAGAAATTATTCTTGTTATCACTTACCTACTCGAGGACGAGCAGGAATTAAGCTTGGGGATGTTGATACGTCCAAAACGTATCTATAATTTCTGCTTGCTCCATGCCACTTTTGGGTGATATTGCTATGATATTCATACACTTCCATACACTTTTGATCATATTTGGACTAACTTACTAATCCAGTGCACCCCAGTGCCAGTTTCTGTTTTCGGCTGTTTTTGTATTTCAGGTTTTCACGTTTCGAGAACTGCCCAGAAAAATCCAGAAAATTTATATAAAAAACCAGCGATCCGGAAACAACACTGCGTCCGAAG
Source organism: Secale cereale (assembly GCA_902687465.1). NCBI lineage: Eukaryota > Viridiplantae > Streptophyta > Magnoliopsida > Poales > Poaceae > Secale > Secale cereale. The sequence goes on from LR738712.1 coordinate 100,888,041, forward strand.
GGCAGCCTGGGGGGGCCACCAGGGCTCCAGGCGCCCTGGCGGTGCCCCCCGGGCCGCGCCGGGGGGCGCCTGGGCCCCCCGAAGCCCGTCCGGTGCCCCCCTTTGGCATATATTTAGAGGGACCTCTGAAACCCTCAGAACAGGAACTCTTTTCGCGATCCCATCTCTGTTCCGCCGCCGCCGCCGCTTCCAAGATCGGGAGCACCAGGAGAACTCTTCCCGGCACCCTGCCGGAGGGGGGGATCACCACCGGGAGCTTCTCCACCACCATGGACCCCTCCCGGATGACTCGTGAGTAGTCTCCCTTGGACCATGAGTCCATGACCAGTAGCTATGTGATGTTCTCCTCCCGTTCTTGTGCTTCACTAATTAGTCCTCGTGAGCTGCCCTACATGATCGAGGCACCTATGTAATCCTTATGATGTTGCTATGTTGAGTTTGCTGGGATCCGATGGATTATGAGATTATGTTCAGATTGATCTTGAGTAATATATTTGATTCACCTCTTTTATATTTTAGTTCATAAGTAATTCTTGCATGTTCTCCGTTGTTACTTATTGCTTTGGCCGAGTAGTAGGTAGTGACTCCAAGAGGGAACGTTATGCTTGATTGTGGGTTCATGCCCCTCGATGACTAGCTTGAGTGAAAGAAACATGAGTCTAGGGGGTGTGCTGTTGCCACAAGGGGGAAAACAACGGTGCTTGTGCCCGCGGGTGCAAGGATTGTTTACTTTACGCAAAGTTCTTTTAATGCAGTTGTCTGTTGCATTGAGTTTACACTATGGGTGGGACTCGCAACTTAATACCAGCGAGATGTTCTGGATAGATATCTCAAGGTGGATGATTAGTAGTAGATATTGATGGATTTCGGTCTACTTACTTTGGCGTACCGCCCATGCTTTGAACCTCAACCTTTCTTGCAATGTAGTCAGCATTGGTTTGCGTTCGTGGTCCTGTCAATTGCCCAGCTGTAATTTGTTTACCTCACATAGCTGTTTTATCGTCTTTTGGGAGAGAGACATCACTAGTGAACATCATGAGACTCCGGTCCATATTACCATCATTGATCACATCCACTATTTACTTTTCGTTACTTACCTACTATTGCAAAAACTATCTATCACTACTATCATTGCTTTTAACCCTTTGTGAACTACAAGGACGGAGAGATTGACAACCTCTCTGTACTCGTTGGGAGCAAAGTTATTTGTATCTGTGTGCAGGTCCACGTTGGTTGCTACTAATCTGGCGCCGTAGCAATTGACACCTACTTGTTGAACCTAGGAGTCTCTGGGGAATCAATCCTTGGCATCTTTGCTAGGGGAAAACACTTCTACTTATTGCATCTTACACCTTCCACTTGGGGTAACCAACGAGGGGTTCGAGGCCCATCAGTTAGTCTCAAATAGCTGGGGGTTCTTAATGTGTTATTGAAGTACCAGCATGATTTGTTTGCCTATGATGTGGTATGGTTTAGTGATATCTTCCTCCAAGAATTTATTTTGATTGACTTGGCATATGCTCACACATATTTAAGACTGTAAAGAAAGTCTATCAAGCCCTGATGATCTTTAATTTCTGAGTAGTGATATAACTTCCATGCCCGATTCAATGTTGCTTTGTCGCTCTGCATGATTATGGCCGTCATTGCTCTCTTAGTTGGTCGCCCCTAGTCTTTTGCTAGCCTTCACCTGTACTAAGCGGACTGACTGCTTGTGCATCCAAAATCCTTGAAACCAGTTATGCCATATGAGTCCACCATAACTTCCTATAATGGTATTTACTTGCCATTCCTAACGAAGACTTTCTTGTACCATCTCGAAATTATTGAAATTTACTCCTGTTTTGTGCCTCTATTTTAGCTCATGAGGAAGTAGTAGGTAATTCATGATCTTCTTGTGTTGGACTTGTTTTATCCCGGGATTGCATGTCTAATCTGCAAACCCCTAATACGAGAAGGGACTGGCATGAGTGCGCCCAGCTCACAAAAGATAATCACAACCAACAAACCCTCCTTAACGCTTGTTTATGAGAAATCAGAAAACTCTGGCAGTGATAAACAAAGGAGATTAAGGGGATGTGATCGTCCCCGCGTGGGAGCCGTTCCTCGCAACTTGTCCAGCATAAGAAGTAATTGGGTTATCCACTAGCATTCGTTGACGAATTATGCACCTCCCAAAAGCTTTTTATCTCTGTTTTTAAAACCACGAGCTCTGGTACTTGTTTAGTCTTTGCTTCCAGCCACGGGTTTTCAACCTTGCCATCAAAATCCACGGTTCGAGAGTCTCCACCTTCTTTCTTCAAAGCACCAACGAGTGTAATGTGCATTGTCCCAAAGTACCATTGTCTTCTGCATAATTGTGATATCGCTTATTCTGAAATCATTGTATCTAGTCGTCACTTAAACTTCGAAGGTGCTCCTGCATTTATGTTTTGCTTCACTAAATGGGGCAAGCGAGGTATCACTTTGTCATGTTTGCGCACCATGCTCACTACAAATCTATTGGATGTTTCAGTATCATATTGTAAACTTTTAGTTCTTTGTGATATTCTCATGAGGCAACTTAATTACTAAAGATTCATTATCTCAATAAGCATTTGTCATGTGATTGTGAAAGACTCTTTGGTAGCATGTCACCACAGAAATTGTGCTTGTTATCGTTTACCTACTCGAGGACGAGAAGGAATTAAGCTTGGGGATGTTGATACGTCCCAAACGTATCTATAATTTCTGCTTGCTCCATGCATGTTTTGGGTGATATTGCTATGCTTTTGATACACTTTCATACACTTTTGATCATATTTGGACTAACCTATTAACTCAGTGCACCCCAGTGCCAGCTTCTGTTTTCTGCTATTTTTGTATTTCAGGTTTTCCCATTACTTAAATTGCCAGAAAAATTCCGGGAAAAATATATAAAAAAAATCAGCGCTCCAGAAGCTTCCGTGCGCCAGAAGGGGGGCCAGAGGGGGGCCAGAGGGGCCCCAGGCGCCCTGATGGCGCGGCCCCACCCCTGGCCGCGCCGGGGGGGCGCCTGGGCTGCTCCCACCTCCTCTGGTGCCCCACTTGGCCTCCTATTTATTCTCCCGTCGCGAAAACCCTGATTCCAGAACCCTTTTCTCCAGAAGCAATTCGGATCTCCGCCGCCATCGCCACCAAGTTTCGGGGGACCAGAATTCCTGTGACGGCATCCTGCCGGGACGGGGAAGTGCCCCCGGATTCATCTCCATCGACGTTGCTTCCTCCCTCCATGATGTGGGAGTAGTTCCTCCTCGGGGCTGAGGTTTCTACCAGTAGCTATGTGGTCAATTTTCTCTCCCATGATGTGATCTTCGTTGTGATCATAGGCTATATTAATCTAGGGTGATCCCATCATATTTCCCCTTCCTCTATGTATTGGATTCATGTACTCACTTGTCTTTATCTAGTATAATCCCCGAGACTAAGGTGACAGCGGTCTATTGGACATGGATTAGAAGAATATTTTCATGAATGATTTCCTCTTTTGTGTGTTGATTGAAGATTGAGAGTCTCTTGGTGCTTGTCTTTGACTATCCTTGAGATATGTTGTGGTGATTGTGGTACTCTCTTTGGATGGCCGCGGTGACATTGGGAAATCCATAGATTGAGAACTACGAACTTTGAGGTGTGCTTTTGTAACCCTACATAATTCTCGTCCTCTCTTGACCACAAAGGAATGACCTCCGAGTGCGTCTCCATTGCATGTTTTATGGGAAATATCATGTGATTAGACTATGTTAGTGTTGTTGGGAGTTGCCACTAGTGAAAGTATGAAGCCTAGGCCTTGTTTCCACCATTGCAATACCATTTGTGCTCACGTTTACCACTTGTTTGCTTGCTGCACTTTTTATTACAGATTTATATTACTTTGCTTTGCCACTCCTATCATCCATATTTTACCATCTCTTCGCCGAACTAGTGCACCTATACAACTCCTAGTTGTATTAGGTGTGTTGGGGACACAAGAGACTTCTTGTATCTTAGTTGCAGGGTTGCTTGAGAAAGACCATCTTCAACCTCTACTTCCCTGAGTTCGAAAAACCTTAGGTCATCCACTTCAGGGAACTTGCTGCTGTCCTACAAACCTCTGCGCTTGGAGGCCCAACATAGTCTACAAGAATAGAAGCGTGTGTAGACATCACTATCGCAAAAGCTTGGATGCATTCTCCAAAATCCTCGACAGTCACCTTGGCCCAACCAAAGGCCTTAGAGTGGGCAAGCTCCGTTCCAACGGCAAGGACCGAACCAAGCTTGATGTCCGGTTCCGATCCCCCGCCCTAGATCAGCTCAAGGAGCTCACCTTTGATGATGGGCATATGCGGTCGCTGCCAACGTCCGCACTGTGCCTCGCGCCCACGCTGCGTGTCGCCAAGTTCAGGAACTACCATTTCCCGCCCCTTAATGACGCGCCCGCTCTTATTCTTCCACGACTGAAGCACCTCGAGCTCGTCGCCGTCTGCCTTTCAAAGGGTGACATGGAGCGCCTGCTCCGTGGCTGTACTGCACTCGAGTACCTTTGTCTTCATGCGATCAATGGGTTGAGTACCTTCCACATCACCTCCATGACTCTCCGGACTATTTATCTGTGTTGCTGGTGTGATAGGAAGACATCACAAGATGTGTACCGCGGTATGGTCATCCAGGACACACCTGCACTTGAGAGATTACTTGTAGTTGATCAAGAAGGTCCAACAAGAATAAATGTCATTTCTGCGCCGAAATTGACAATGGTGGGCTACTTGCCTGACGTATACTCCGAACTTGTTATTGGATCCACACCCGTTCAGGTACAACAACCGCTTTCTACCTCTCCTTCTACAAATTAACATTATTTCTAATTTTGAATATGTTTGTTCGTCTGTCATTCAGAAAATGATTCTGACAAGCTTGACCCCGAAACTGTGCACAATGAAGGTCTTGGCACTACAATCTATCGGGCCCGACCTGGAGCAAGTTGTCAGTTTCCTGAGATGCTTTCCGTGCCTGGAGAAGCTATATATCGAGGTGATGTTCCTTTCCTGTTAAATGTTAACCATAAGGTAGTTCAATTTGTGACACCTTTTTCCAAGTTTACAATGACAATGTACTACGATTTCTGAAGGTTCTTTTGGAGGATTTCAATACATACATGTCCCCCCATATTGGTTGCTTGATCCATATTGTTACAATCAATAAACATTTCTCTTTTGGATTCATCTGTACTAGTTTTCTTAGGGACTTTTCATCCACTCCAACCTCTTATGAAGAAGGCTACATTTTTCTAGAATGTAATCAAATGCCCATGTTAATCATGTTAGATCGAAGATGTCATCTTAGTGCATTTTACAAATCCTGCAAACCAAATAGCTAGGCTTGTAGTAATGTTCAAAACTGCATGTAGGCACTAACACATTTTCTTCTTTTGCGGATAAGATTAGGCCTAGTGGTGGATAATGTGATACAGTATAACAATCGCGTCGAATGCCTAGATCTGCATCTCTCAGAAATTACTTTGAACTACTACCGAGGGACCTTACCGAAGATTATATTCGCTAGGTTCTTTGTTCTCAGAGCAAGGGTGCTGAAGGAAATGAGGTTTGCCCTACATTTATTTCGCAAAAATGAATGGTTTGTTGATCAGCGCCGGCACCTGCGGCAGAATGGAGTAGGCTCCAAAAATGCTGAATTTCATTTTGGAACTTTAGATGACAGAGTAATCGGAAGTCTTCGTGTCAACCCCATACATGACTTCTCAATGGCTGACCCCTTTGCAAAAATTGTGAGGTTTCAAAGCCAGACTAAAAAGTGATGATATTAGTTTGAACCTCTCTGATATCCATGTTCAGCGGATCAGCGTGAGCGTTTGCAGCTGATGAGCTGAATTTCATTTCTAATATCAGTTTGAACCTTGTAATCTTTGAATTTGAGCCATATAAATCTGGAATTTGAACCTTGTAACATTTTGAGCTTTTGTGGTACATTCGTTGAAATGGCATCGTATGAGACTCGTATATTGCTAGCACTATTTTGACCTTAATATGCAATGGTCTTAGATTTTATTAAGCACTCTCGAATCAGTTTACCTTGTTGATCTCACAGCACATGATCTGTATAGCTAACTCGACTGCGATCTTCGACATTATTGCACACAGTTGGTTTCTTCCATCGTGTGCACTGTAGCGCGCAGAATTAATTATCGCACTCGAGTGTCCATCATCGACCTTCTGTGTAACTTTGACCTCATCACCCAAGGGTAAACTTATGACTGAAATCATTCCACATACTTAATTTTTACAAAGCTTTTTGCCAATAAATGCCCACGATTTGTCCCTCTTCTAGCCGATGCATGGCCAAACTAGCCGGGCGGGAAGCTTGTGTGGTAAAATGCGTGGTAGTGCAGGAACGGGCTCACTGACTATACATTTGGCACCTCTTCGAGGCCACGCGTGTGGTGCGGTGTTGTCAAGTGTGCACTGGAATCCTCCGCTATGAATGACGTGAGAAGACATGACGATTACAGGCCGGTCGCCCCCATTTATTACAGCGGCCATTTAACCTACCCTTGTGTCTCTTCAACATTTCGATCGTGCCTCACCATTGCAAGAATCACACCCACCATGAGAAATTCTTAGAGGGTATCCTGCGTGGCTCCAACGGCGCTCCGAGCGGCTGCCAACGACGAGCAGCAGTTCACCATGCGTGACGTGGTGGACACCCACAGAAGGTTCATGGACCTCTTGGTGGTGTACACCAACGACCCGGTCTGGGTGGAGCACTCCATCCACATCATGGAGCTGTTTCTTGCCGAGGAGAAGTACAAGGTGGTCGAGTTCAACCTCGAGTACACCCGCGCTCATGCGGGGTCTCTTCCCAAGGTCCTCGTCGCCCAGATGTGCATGTGCCACCACATCCTCGTCTACCACTACTGCCTGGCAAAATAGGCCTTGCGAGCGTTTCGCCAGGCTTGTCAATAGCCCCCACTACATGTTCGCTATGGTGGACATCACCAACGATGTAAAGGCGCTTGAGAATTCGTGCATCGCCTGCCAGAAGCTTGTCGACATCCAGGGCCAATACAAGATCTGGGGCAGCAAGGAGCATGAGAAGGACTCACTGGTTCACCTTGACGTGGCCATCATCGACCCCTACTACAGAGACATGGAGGATTCGTGCAACAAGGACAAGTGTGCCTGGCACTCGGCCTGGATGGAGAAACTCGACAAAGCTCACGTCGTGTACGCAGCCAAGGAGGTGTACATGAGCTACGACATGTACAGGCGGATCGTTGACATGAGGAAGTGCCTCCTTCCCCAAAATGGCGAGGGATCCAGCCCGAAGCGTCATCGCAAGAATAAATAGATGATTAGATCCTCGTTTCTCCTACTTTAGTATGCATGTAATTGCTTTCTTTGGTGTGTGGAAATGTTATGTGTGTAGTCACTTGTGTAATTGTATGCTTAATTTGGTTATGCAATGTTGTCTTTTTAAGTATATATGTTGACGCTCTGTAGACAGGGCGTAGATGTTGTGCGGACAAAGAAAATCACATCGCACACGAACTTAATAATGGAACCCGTCGGTGATGTTTTCATCAATCACTCACAATTGTATACCAGCCATCGTTTGCTCACAACACACATGGCTTGTTAGGAGTAATCGTCTGTGTTGTCATCGGTTTTCGCACATGTTTCTGATTATAGACATGTTTGCCACGTATCACACATATCTTTTTCATTTGAACCGTTTCTGTTCTCATGTCTCAACGTAAACAGTTCATCCGAGTGAACCGCATGTCGTATATCACACACATCTTTGATCTGGCTGACCGTTTCTTTTGTGTTGCCTAATCACAAACAGTTCATTCGAGTGAACCGTATGCTGTACATCGCACACACCTTCATCTGGTTGCCCGTTTCTTTTGTTCCTCCTCATCGTAAATGGTTAATTGAGCTAAACTGTATGCCCTTCATTGCACACACAACTAAAATTTGAACTGTGTTTGATGCATCCTCCATCGCAAACGTTTTGCACCTTTTTGATAGGTTATTTACACCACCGTTTGCGATTATGGCATCACACACAGTTTCGTCGAAGGGTCCCTGGTCGTAGTGTCGCATTAGTAGCATTCTGCAGTAGTGGTGATCTTTCCCTTAGGAGGACTCCTGCCGAGGTTGATTCCTTGAAACATGCCGGTGACCTTGAGCTCCTCATCTGATATCTGTACTTTGACGATGACCTTTGGGGATATTAGATTCAACCCATCCCCGTTGTCAACCAATATCTTTGTGACCTTGAGGTTGCGAATTGTTGGAGAGACCAACAATGGAAAACACCCTACCGTTGTGGTGCGGTTAGGGTGGTACTCTTCGTCAAAGACGATGGGCGTGCAGGACAATTTGAGTGGTTTCCAAGAATCTGCCGCTGGCTCTGCTGCATTGACCTCACGCGCCCACTGTTTAAGTTGGCGGTGAGAGGAGTGCAAAGATGCGCCTCCATCAATGCAAAGGGCGTGAGTGGCTTTCTTGAACTCTTGCTCGTTGCTTTCCTCTTCATCCCCTTCCTCACTTTCGTCATCACAATCTTTCTTCTCAAGGCCCCTAGTGGGTTTTCCTTGATACCGAGGTGCCTTGCCGAGGCGATTTCCTCCATCGCCACGGCGCCCCTTCCCGCCCGCACCATCCTGACATTTCTCCTTCTCATGCTTATCATACTCTGCCCTATGCTTCTTGACAAGCTTGTCAACCTGGCGGCACTCCTGAAGATGGCCCTTTGTCCGATGGATCTTGCAGGGCCCATCACCCTTCCCAGCTTTCTCGGCAGCCGCAGCGTCTCGATAGTTAGTGCATGTGGAGACTTCTTGCCAGGGGCCTTTGTCTTAGCATTCTTTCCAGTGCTAGGTGAGCTCGATCCTTCAACAATCATCACCACTTTATCCTTGTGCTTCAGATTACGCTTCTTGCTCTTCTTCTTCTGACTGGTGGCGTCGTCGCTGTCCTCTGAGTCAACGACCTCGCCATCTTGTTCTCCAGGGAGTCGCCTCCCTTCCTCCATGTGGGCACACTTGTCCACCAGTGTGTATAGCTCATTCACAGTCTTGGGAAACCACACGTGCATCTTGGAATGCAACATGTGGTTGCACACATTGGACTGGAATGCAGCTATCATAGCCGCCGGGTGGATATCTGGAATGTTTCTGTGCACTCGGCTGAATCTCTGCATGTACTTCCAGGTCTTGACACGCTCGAGGATTTAGATGAAGCCATCGACACGTTGTCGGGCACTTGGTCACGTAGCTCTGGTTGTGATCCCTGCGCCGGCCGCCACGGAGGGGATTGCACCATGGGTGGCCCCGTCCGTGCGATCAGCAGCTCGGGCTGTCGTTGCTGCCTGTGGGGAACGTAACAGAGCCACTTGTTGCGATCCTCCCGCCTCGGTGAAACCAATCAAGCTCTGAATGCTGGCTCACCACTCATCCATTTGATCGGCAGACGGTGGCAATTTCAGCAGGAGTTGGGCCCACACCATAGCATCCGAAGCAGTGCTTGACATAGATGTTGATGCAGAGCGCAGCGTCACCTGGCTCCGGACGGTGCTAGCGATGTTAACACCATTCTCTCGCCACCGTGAGCCAGTCGCCAAGGTGGCATGATGGTGGGGCGGAGGTGCTTGGTGGTCGACGACTCCGTTCGACGCATCGGCGTGGGCGGCTTGCCCTGGGGGTGGCGCATGTCCTGTGGCTGTACCCGTAGCGGCAGCAACCACAGGGTCACGATTCACCCCAGAGCGAGCGCTGCCGCTGCAGCTACGTCCTTCGGTGGGATGGAGAGGTGGAGATGGGATAATCTCCCAATTCGTACCTTGAGGGGCGTGGCCGCTGAGATGTTGATGGAGTTGCTCTCCCCCGGCGCCTCCAGTCCCTGCTTCGGCCATAGGGGAGGTGGCGGCGGTGCTGCCTGCGCCGGCCACGTCCTCCATGACGTCCACATTAATGTGCGCCTTCGTAGCACCCGCAACCCAAGTGGCTGCGGGTGGAGGGGCTCTCGAGGTGGACGGGTGAGCTGTTGCGCTAGATTTATTCTTGGGCGCCATGGATGACGGAGCCACTGATGAACATGACGATGACAAAGATGACGCGCTGCACACATGCTCGGGTTTGTACAAGAGCTCCCCCTACCTGGCGCGCCAAAGATGTCATGGGGGAACACGGACACCTATGGGGCCTTCAGCCCCTTTGGGGTTCGGAAAGGGGCAGTGGCACGTTGCACAAAGAGCGGAGGGTGTGCAGCAGCGCGGCGACGGTTACATAGGCGATTTTTACCCAGGTTCGGGCCGCCGGGAGGCGTAAAACCCTACTCCTGCTTTGGTGGATTGATGGGTGGATTGTGGTGGAAGGCGCATCGCTCGTTCTCGGTAAGGGTTGCCTAGGGGCGAGAGCCACTACGCGCGTACGTGGGTACAAATGTCCAGGGTCCGAATCCCTTCTCTGGTCACCATGGGCCTTCTTATATAGATTAAGGGCTCACCACGGTGGCAAATCAGTCATTATGCACTGATTAGATAGCAAACAGTGCTATCCTACCTAACTCTGCACACAAGACAAGGCGCATTAAATGCGCCGCCTAGTGTCTTGTCAAGGAGCTTCCCAGCAAGCCTTGTCGGACGAATATTACCACCTCATCGCCTGTCTGCTTGACAAGTCGCTGGACAGGTGTCATCTGCGGGTTATTTCCCCAAGAAATGGCTGCCATGTACCAAATTATAGCCACTTAGTCATTTGGGGGCTTGACATCGCACCGATCGATGACTTGTTGGGTAATCTGCCCCTCGCGTCCCCGGCAGGCTTGTCCGGGGATTCTTGGGGCTTGCCTTTGGGGTAGCCTTGCTCTTGCCAGGCTCGCCTGCCTGGCAAGGGAGGCCTTCTCCTTAGTGGTGTTTTGTTCCTCTGCCTTGGTATGGTCCTCTTGATCCGCCCCTTGATTTCTCGAAGGGCTATCTTCCTTTGCTTGGTCTTGGTCTTGGATGCTTCAACTTTAGCTCCATGCCTATGTACAATCTGGGCAACATACACCCATGTTTGTTGCGCCGACAATAAAGAAGATTACTTGATAATTATGTAGGGTAGCATTCCACATCAAAAAAAATCTGTTTTTTAGCACGTACCTACTCGAGGATGAGCAGGAATTGAGCTTGGGGATGCTTGATACGTCGCCAATGTATCTACAACTCTTCATTGTTCCATGCTACGTATTATCAACTTTGGATGATTTATATGCATTAATGTGCTATTTTATATTATTTTTGTGACTAACATATTAACCTAGAGCCCAGTGCAAGTTTCTGTTTTTCCTTGTTTTTGAGTTTTTCAGAAATGGAATATCAAAACGGAGTCCAAGCGGAATAAAACTTTCGTGATGATTTTTCTTGGACCAGAAGACATCGAAAAGGCTTGGTGTCCAAGTCAGAGCAGCGCCGAGGAGATGACAAGATAGGGGCGCGCCCTAGGGCGGGTGCCCCTAGGGCTGATGTCTACTACACAACCTTCTACTTGTAGACGTTGTTGGACCTCCAAGTGCAGAGGTTTGTAGTACAGTAGCAAATTTCCCTCTAGTGGATGACCTAAGGTTTATCAATCCGCGGGAGGCGTAGCATGAAGATGGTCTCTCTCAAACAACCCTGCAACCAAATAACAAAGAGTATCTTGTGTCCCCAACACACCCAATACAATGGTAAATTGTATAGGTGCACTAGTTCAGCGAAGAGATGGTGATACAAGTGCAATATGGATGGTAGATATAGGTTTTTGTAATAAGAAAATATAAAAACAGCAAGGTAGCAAGTGGTAAACGTGAGCATAAATGGTGTTGCAATGGTAGGAAACAAGGCCTAGGGTTCATACTGTCACTAGTGCAAGTTCTCTCAACAAGGATAACATAATTGGATCATATTACTAGCCCTCAACATGCAACAAAGAGTCACTCCAAAGGCACTAATAGCGGAGAACAAACGAAGAGATTATGGTAGGGTACGAAACCACCTCAAAGTTATTCGTTCTAATCGATCTATTCAAGAGTCCGTAGTAACGTTCAATCTATCATAGAGTTCGTACTAGAATAACACCTTAAGACACAAATCAATCAAAACCCTAATGTCACCTAGATACTCCGTTGTCACCTCAAGTATCCGTGGGCATGATTATACGATATGCATCACACAATCTGAGAAACATCTATTCAACCAACACACAGAACTTCAAAGAGTGCCCCAAAGTTTCTACTTGAACGTCAAGACAAAAACGTGTGCCAACCCCTATGCATAGATTCCCAAGGTCACGGAACCCGCAAGTTGATCACCAAAACATACATAAAGTGGATCACATGATATCCCTTTGTCACCACAGATAAGCACGTGCAAGACATACATCAAGTGTTCTCAAATCCTTAAAGACTCAATCTTATAAGATAACTTCAAAGGGAAAACTCAATCCATTACAAGAGAGTAGAGGGGGAGAAGCATCATAAGATCCAACTATAATAGCAAAGCTCATGATACATCAAGATCGTGCCATCTCAAGAACATGAGAGAGAGAGAGAGATCAAACACATAGCTACTGATACATACCCTCAGCCCCGAGGGTGGACTACTCCATCCTCGTCATGGAGAGCGTCGGGATGATGAAGATAGCCACCGGAGAGGGATTCCCCCCTCCGGCAGGGTGCCAGAACAGGGTCAAGATTGGTTTTTGGTGGCTACAGAGACTTTCGACGACGGAACTCCCGATCTAGGTTAATTTCTGAAGGTTTCAGTATTTATAGGATTTTTTGGTGTACGGCACAAGTCAGGGGGCCCTCCGAGCCGTCCACCACATAGGGCAGCGCCACCACTTGCCCAGGGCGCGCCACCCACACTCGTGGGCAGCCCGTGGCTCACCTGGCCCAAGTCTTTTACTTCAGGGGCTTCTTTTGGTCTAGAAAAAATCATGAAAAATTGGCACGTCATTTGGACTCCGTTTGATATTCCTTTTCTGTAAAACTCAAAAACAAGGAAAAAACAGAAACTCGCACTGGGCTCTAGGTTAATAGGTTAGTCCCAAAAATAATATAAAAGTGTGTAATAAAGCCCATAAAACATCCTAGAAGGATAATATAATAGCATGGAACAATAACAAAATATAGATACATTGTAGACGTATCAGCATCCCCAAGGTTAATTCCTGCTCGTCCTCGAGTAGGTAAATGATAAAAACAGAATTTTTGATGTGGAATGCTAACCAACATATTTTTCAACGTAATTCTCTTAATTGTGGCATGAATGTTTAGATCTGAAAGATTCAGGACAAAAGTCTATATTGACATAAGAAATAGTACTACTTTAAGCATACTAACAAAGCAATCATGTCTTCTCAAAATACTATTGCTAAAGAAAGTTATCCCTACAAAATCATATAGTCTGGCTATGCTCCCTCTTCATCACACAAAATATTCATATCATGCACAACCCCGGTTTCAGCCAAGAACTTGTTTTCATACTCTATTCTTTCAAACCTTTTCAACTTTCACGCAATACATGAGCGTGAGCCATGGACATAGCACTATGGGTGGAATAGAGAGGTGGTTGTAGAGAAGACAAAAAGGAGGGAGATAGTATCACATCGACTCGGCGTATCAACGGGCTACGGAGATGCCCATCAGTAGATATCAATGTGAGTGAGTAGGGACAGCCATGCAACGGATGCACTAGAGCTAAAAATATATGAAAGCTCAACAAAAGAAACAAAGTGGGTGTGCATCCAACTTGCTTGCTCACGAAGACCTAGGGTATTTGAGGAAGCCCATCATTGGAATATACAAGCCAAGTTCTATAATGAAAATTCCCACTAGTATATGAAAGTGATTAAACATGAGACTCTCTATCATGAAGAACATGGTGCTACTTTGAAGCACAAGTGTGGAAAAAGATAGTACCATTATCCCTTTTTTCTTTTTTTTCTTTTTTGTGCCTTTCTTTTTTTCTTTGGACTTTCCTTTTTTTGGAGGGGCTTTCTTTATTTAGCCTTTCCTCACATGGGACAATGCTCTAATAATGTTGACCGTCACACTTATATTGATTTACAACTCGATATTACAACTCGATACTAGAACAAGTGTGACTCTATATGGATGCCTCTGGCGGTGTACCAGGATGTGCAATTGTAGCGACCCAACCCGAATGGATCAAGTCTCTGTGCTTAAGTGTCATCCCTGGATCGGTATGCTGACAAACACTGTACTCGAGGATTTATAACAGAGGTAAATCACATGTATTAAGTAACGTAAATACTATTACCTCAATCGATCATAGCGGAAGCATCAAAGGTTGTGGATTCCCATCAACACCAACGGCAAAGTTGAGTGTAGACAGCGCAACCCTAACGTAACACTTACTCGTCGAACAAATCCTGCAACATGAGACGTTGCAACCATGTAGGTCAGTACATTGAATGTACTGGCAATTTCACACTGTAATGAGAATGATTTACAAGGCCTACAACTACATGCATATTTGGCTGGAGGAGGCTGTATGGCTGTTTTTGCGTAAAGCTGATTTTTCACTACCAAAAAAAGGAATGCATTTATTTAACTACTTTGTTAAATTTAAATCATGAACAATTGAGAATGGTACCCCCATCTCAAATCCCAAATTAAAGTCATCATTAACCCAACAAATTAAATTATAGAGTGATGAGATCAACAAAAAATCCACTTCTAGATACTCAAAGATGTCCATAACCGGGGACACGGCTACTCATGAATAGTTTGTACACTCTGCAGAGGTTTGTGCACTTTTCCCCACAAGACTCGATCGCCTCCATTGGAATTCTCGCACTACATGTTGTTTGAGAAACAGATGACAGAGACACAGTCTTTCAGAAGCACTAGCACCTTACGTCCAGGTGGACCGTACCAACCTACATCCCCTACATTTGCTAGTCCACCACTGTAAGAGTTCGCACGACTTAGTCAACTATGCTAGAGCCCATAATAGCTTGTGGCTGCACACGGAAGTTTCTAGGCATGAAAATATTATATGATCCCTTTGAGCCTGGGTGGCATTGCAATAGGATAATCACACGGTACCCTCGGGATTTCCTAGGACAACACTAGTAACCCCTGGTGTCCGGGCAATCCACTGGTCCATCCCCAGGGTGCCCCAACCAATCCACCGAGATGTGTATTCAAGTAGCCACCTTAAGTTGAACCATTAATTAACACTCACATCTATCGTGGATTTCACTCAAACCCAAACCACGTCTACGAGCATAGCATAGCAACCTAAGAAAATGTAGAAGTAACTCCCAAGGGTTTGAAAATAATGCACGTAATAGGTTCTAGCTCAAACTACTTCCCAGTCCCACAAGTTAAGAGATCCTACTCATGCAATGTGTTTGAGGATATAACTAATGCAATGAAAACTAGGTATTGGAAAATATGATCAAAGTGTGAACTTGCCTGCAATGTTGATGAAGATGATTCGCACTCAAAACTCTTGATAGCTCTACTCGTCAGACTCCGGTCAATCTATCGTAAGCAAGCAATAGTAACCACACATAAGCAATCACTCAGAAAGATCGGACAGAATGAATAAACACTTCAGAAAACTTCGAAAACAAAACGAATGACTCTTGAAACATAAAACAATTTCTAACAGTACCAAAATTATGTGAATTTGGCCTTATCAGAAAATTTAGGTCAAGAGCTTCGATTTGCAAAAAGAATCAACTAAAACGAAGTTACGAAACTCAAGTTATGATCAAACGAAATTCAAATCTAAAACTAGTTGAATTCAAATTTTAAAATTTTCAAAAACATGTTTAAGTTGTATTACTGGAAAGAGGGGTTCGTAACGAAGACGTGGGCATTGGTTTCGTTGGATTTGGACCAACGAGCAAAAAGTTAGGACCGTTTGAAGTTCAGGGGCTAAACTGCAAAACTTTTGTTTACAGCTAAGTCCCTGGCAGAAAGCTAAAAGAAAAAGCTTTCGAGCGAACGCTCGTTTTCTAACTCTAACTAAAGAACGTTCACTGAATAGATAAAACCTAAACAAATAAACCGATCTAAAGGAAAACCAATCTACCGGAAAAAAAGACCGGGGCGGTTCGGCGGGTCTTACAGTCCCGACAGTTTTCGCCGAAAAACTGGCGGATCGGACAGCGCGTCGGCCGGCAGCGGCTCCGGCGAGTCTGGCCACTCCGGCGGGCGAGGCGAGCGTCGCAGGGCGGGACCAGCAGCGGGGCGGCGGTGTTGGGCAGCACGGGCGGCGGCGGCGAGCAACGCGGGCGGCAACGAGCAAGGGCGGCGGCGGCGGTGGCAGGTCGCGGCAGCGGCGGCGAGATCACAGGCGGTGGTGGCGCTCGAGGAGGGAGAGAGAGGAGAGAAACGGGGCGGGGCGGCAGCGCTATATGATACGTCCAAAACGTATCTATAATTTATGCTTGCTCCATGCTTCTTTTGTGTGATATTGCTATGATATTGATGCACTTCCATGCACTTTTGATCATATTTGGACTAACCTATTAACTCAGTGCACCACAGTGCCAGTTCCTGTTTTCTGCTGTTTTTCTATTTCAGGTTTCCCCCATATTAAAAGTGCTCCAAAAATTCCAGGAAAAATATAGGAAAAATCAGCGTACAGGAAGCTTCGCGAAGAACCAAAGATGGGCCAGAGGGGAGCTAGGGGAGGCCCAGGCGGCCACCTGGCGCGGCCCCACCCCTGGCCGCGCCAGGGGGGCGCCTCGGGCCCCTGCTCCGCCTCTGGCTGCCCCCCTTCGCATATATATCCCTCTCGTCCCGAAACCCTCGAGGACATAACCCTTTTTCGTGATCTCGCCTCTGTTCCGCCGCCGCAGCGCTTCCAAGATCGGGAGCATCAGGAGAACTCTTCCCAGCACCCTGCCGGAGGGGAGAACCACCACCGGGAGCTTCTCCACCACCATGGACGCTTCCCGGATGAGTCATGAGTAGTCCACCTTGGACCGTGGGTCCATGATCAGTAGCTATGTGATGTTCTCCTCCCCTCTTTGCTCTTCATGGTTTAGACCTCGTGAGCTGCCCTACATGATCGAGGCACATATGTAATCTTTCTGTTGTTGCTTTGCTGAGTTTGCTGGGATCTGATGGATTATGAGACTATGTTCAGATTGTGTTTGAGTAATATATTTGATTCACCTCTTTTATATCTTTGTTCTTGAGTAATTCTCGCATGTTCTCCGTTGCTGTTTATTGCTTTGGCCAAGTAGTAGGTAGTAACTCCAAGAGGGAGCGTTATGCTTGATTGTGGGTTCATGCCCCCTGATGACTAGCTTGAGTGACAGAAACATGAGTCTAGGGGATGTGCTGTTGCCACGAGGGAGAAAACAATGGTGCTTGTACTTGCGGGTGCAAGGATTGTTTACTTTACGCAAAGTTCTTTTAATGCAGTTGTCTGTTGCTTTGAGTTTACACTTTGGGTGGGATTCACAACTTAATACCAGTGAGATGTTCTGGATAGATATCTCAAGGTGGATGATTAGTAGTAGATGCAGATGGATTTCGGTCTACTTGCCTTGGCGTACCGCCCATGCTTTTGAGCCTCTACCTTTCTTTGCAGCATAGTTAGCATTGGTTTGCGCACATAATCCTGTCAATTGCCCAGCTGTAATTTGTTTACCTCGCTTTGCTGTTTTATCGTCTTTTGGGAGAGAGACATCACTAGTGAACGTCATGGGACCTCGGTCCATATTACCACCGCTGATCACACCTTCTATTTACTTCCTGTTTTTATTTCCTAGTTGCAGTCATAGCTATCATTATTATCTCTTGTGTTTAATCCTTTGTAAACAACAAGGCCGGAGGGATTGACAACCTCTCTGTACTCGTTGGGAGCAAAGTTATTTGTATCTGTGTGCAGGTCCCGTCAACCGCTCAGTTTCTGGCGCCGTTGACACCTACTTATCGACCCTCGGAGTCTCACGGGATTCGATCCTTGGTATCTTTGCCAAGGGAAATTTGCCGCTACGCTACATCTCAACCTTCCACTTGGGGTAACCAACGAGGGGCGAGAAGCCATGAAGCAAGTTTCTGGCGCCGTTGCCGGGGACTCCATTCTTCAAGATAGGGGAGTTGCACGCTATCTTTTATCTTTGCTTTTTAGTCTTGTTAGTTTACCTTTCAGTTTTTGCTTTAGTGTCCCTTACCAAAAATCACAAAAGTAGTTATCTTGCTTGCTGCTGCTATGGGTTCCACCGAAAACAACAAGTTGTTTGACTTCACTAGTCATAACAACAATGACTTTATGTGCACGCCTATTGCTACACCTGCCACTTCAGCACCTTCTTATGAGATTAAACCTGCTTTGCTGAACCTAGTTATGAAAGATCAATTCTCCGGTGCTGGAGATGATGCTGCTTTGCACTTAAATAATTTAGTTGAGCTCTGTGATATGCAAAAGTACAAAGAAGTAGATGGTGATATTGTTAAGCTTAAGCTTTTTCCTTTCTCCTTGAGAGGAGGATCCAAAATCTGGTTTCAATCCTTGCCTAGGAATAGTATAGATTCTTGGGACAAGTGCAAGGATGCCTTTATTGGGAAGTACTACCCCCCTGCTAAAATTATCCAATTAAGGAGTAACATAATGAATTTTAAACAATTGGATAATGAACACGTTTCCCAAGCTTGGGAACGCATGAAATCTCTTGTCAAGAACTGCCCTACTCATGGTTTGACTACTTGGATGGTTATCCAAACTTTTTATGCAGGCTTGAACTTTACCTCGCGGAACTTGTTAGATTCGGCCGCGGGAGCAACCTTTATGTCAACTACACTTGGTGCTGCCACGAAACTTCTCGACGAGATGATGACCAATTATTCCCAATGGCACACCGAACGCGCTCCAATAGGTAAGAAGGTAAACTCTGTCGAGGAGATTTCCACCCTAAATGAAAAAGTTGACTTGATCACGTCTCTACTTTCCAAGCAATCTTCTATTGATCCTCATGATGTTCCTTTAAATTCTTTGATTGCTCAAGATCAAGTAGATGTGAACTTTATCTCTAGAAACAATTTCAATAACAATGCTTATAGGAGTAATTTTGGTAGCAACCCTAGACCGTTCCCCTCTAATTCCTATGGGAACAACAATGCTTATCCTAGCACCAAGAACTCCACTTCTGAACTAGAGATTATGCTTAAAGACTTCATCACTACCCAAAAGGCCTTCAATAAGAGTGTAGAAGAAAAACTAGACAAACTAGATAATCTCTCTTCGAAGGTAGACAATTTAGCCCATGAGGTAGAGTTGCTTAAAATTAGAACTTCTCCTCTTGAGGAGAGGAAGACCACTCCTATGAATGCTATTCAAGTGCAAATTAATGAAAACATTAGGATGATGGCTAAACATAAAGAGAGATGGGCTAGAGAAAAGGAGGAAGAAGATAGGGTTAAGAGCCTTCCTACCCACCACACTGTTGCTACTATTCAAGTTGTTGAGAATATCCAAACTCTTAGCACCCAATGCACTCCTAGTCCCATTGGACCTATTAATGGTGATGCTATGACCTCAACCGTAGAAGAAGAAACTCATATGACCATAGAAGCTACCAAACAAGTGAGCCTAAAGGACACCACTACCACTTTACTTGATAGTAGTGACCTTGATTTTGATAATTGCACCCTTTCTGAAGTTATTGGTTTTCTTCACAAGATGTCTAGAGATCCCCACACTAGCACACTTAATCTTGCCTTCACGGAGCATATCACTAATGCTCTCATCAAAGCTAGGGAGGAGAAGCTTAGGGTAGAAGCCTCCATACCTAGAAAGCTAGAAGATAGTTGGGATCCTATGATTAAAATTAAGTTGAATAACTTCTCTTGCTATGCTTTATGTGATGTTGGAGTTAGTACCTCCGTTATGCCCAAAAGAATGTATGATATGTTTGGATTGAAACCTTTTGATCCTTGTTCTTTTGGTGTTCGTCTTGTTGATTCTTCCGTAAAGAAACCTTTGGGGAAGATCGACGATGTTCTTATCATTGTCAATGACAATTATGTTCCCGTTGATTTTACTATTATGGATATTGAATGTGAACCTTCATGTCCAATTATTTTGGGACGTCCTTTTCTTCGCACCGTTGGTGCTATCACTGACATGAAAGAGGGGAATATAAAATTCCAATTCCCACTCAAGAAAGGGATGGAACACTTCCCTAGAAAGAAGATTAAGTTGCCTTTTGAGTCCGTTACACGGGCTAGCTATTCTCTTACTCTTGATAAAACTTGATCTTCTCTTTTTGCATCATGCCTCGCTTAAAGGCATAAAAGAAAGCGCTTTTGGGAGGCAGCCCACAACGAATTAGGTTATATTTTGCTTTTGCTGTGTCTTGATGTTTGTTACTACAGTAGCATCATCATTGTATCTTTTCTTTTCAGCTTTGTGCCAAGTTTAGCCGCCGATTGCAAGAAAGTTCAAAAGTTGTGACGTGCTGTCCAGAAAACAGATTTTGTCCTTGGACAGAAAAATTCGAATAAAATCACCATATCATCTTTTTGATCTGAATTATTTTGACAGCGTGCTCCATACAATTGGCTTTCGAGCGTCTGTTCTGAGTTTTTTGATTTGAGTTGCAGAAGTGCCCCGAAAAAATTATTTACTACCTGCTGGTCTGTTTTTCACAGATTATGTTCTGTTTTGCCTTTTCGTCGTTTTGCAAACCTTGAGCTTGCTTTTTCTTTGCAAAAACCTTTTGGCAATCTTGAGAAACAGTAGCTCTTCAAGATTATCTTTATTTCCAGTAGGGAAAAATTATTTTATTGTGGGTACTAACCTCGCTAATCAGATTATGATGAGTTATGTATGAAGGGAGTTTTCAACTGTGCGAGGGAAGATGATAAAAGAAGATTCAGGAGGGTCAAACGCTCAAGCTTGGGGATGCCCCCGTGCACCCCCAAGAAATATTCAAGAAGACTCAAGCGTCTAAGCTTGGGGATGCCCCCATGCATCCCCTTCTCCATCAACAATTATCAGTTCGTCTTTCGTTCCACTATATTCTTATCACTTCATGCGTTATGTGCTATGCTTGGAGCGTCTTGCTCTTAGTTTCCTTTTTAGTTTTCTTTAGCTTTGCTTGCTGTTCATAACAAGTTAGAACCCAGCTTTCTTTGTGTGGGAGAGAAACACGCTCCACTTCAACCTAGAACACAACATAGGATTTTCATGCTTATCTTTGTTGTGTGTGTTCTTTGTATTTCCATAGCTGCTGTCATGTTTAGCTCTTAGTTTTCATGCTTTTCTTTTTAAAGAGCTTTTGTTTAGTTGGTTGCTGAACTCTCTTGAGTTTTCATGTTTATCTTGTTAAGAGAGTTTGCCTGTTGCACTGAGTTGTGTGTCTTAACTTAAAGTAGGTAATTGAGGTTGCTATTTAATTTTAGTAGTAACTTGCAATAGTTTTGAGGTATTGCCATGAGTAATGTCTGAACTTTTGGTGTTAAGAGCTTTTGCCTATTAGTGATAGATGTCGTATTTTGGGCAATCCGTGTTTATTTTCGAAAACCTACAAAATAGTTGAGAACTTTAGCTACTAGATGGATCACTAATCTTTGGAGGGATCGAATATTAGAGTACACTCACGTACCATGAGTCGAGGATGCGCAAGGATAACCAAACCCCCATACACTCCTCCTCGGGGTACTTGTCTCTTTGTGAACCTCCTAATTAGATTGAGAGTTACCGATAATAAGTGCATGAGTTCTTCGGACTAATGTGAGTATTCGAAAGTTGACACTTCCACCTAGCCATATTTTTCTAGCCTCTTCGGTACCGTGCATTGCCCTTTCTCACCTCGAGAGTTGGCGCATACTTCGCCGGTGCATCCAAATCCTTGGCACGATACGCTCTGTCATCATAAGCCTAATTATATCCTTCCTCAAAACAGCCACCATACCTACCTATCAAGGCATTTCCATAGCCTTTCCGAGATACATTGCCATGCAACATCCATCTTCTCATGACTTGATCTTCATGTCATACATGCTTTTGCTTGATCGATGAGCCGCATGCTAGTTGGGCCTTGCCCTAATCATTGCTACATGACGCGCTAGTATCATTGCCTATCCTGCTACACTGGCAGAGGCATACATTTGCATACATCATGATAGTTTCATCTTCTTTATGTTGAGTACTTTTGTAAAGTGTGAAAGATCTTCTATACTTCTTCTAATACATAGAGTGTTGCCCCTAAAGTGAGGAAAATATCCCGAAGAGGACAAAATCAAAAGATCCCAACGAGGACAAATGAGAGTTAAATAGAAAGGGCCATTGAGGCCACCAAAAAATAAAAAAGAGAAAAAAGAGAAAAAGAAATAAAAAGAGAGAAGGGGGCACACTACTATTCCTTTTGAGAGATCCACACTCGTATTTCATCTTATAACTTGTACTCCATAGAGATTATCATTCATGCATATAGCTATGTGGGGACCTTCACACTATAGAACTTGGCTTGTATATTCCTATGATGAGCCTCCTCAAAAGAGCTCTAGGTCTTCTTGAGCGAGCAAGTTGGATGCACCCCCACTAGTTCCATTGGAGAGCTTACCTTAGCTCATATGTGCATCCGTTGCATGACAATCCCTACTCCTCACATCATATCTATCATTTGGCTTTCTCTCGCCTCTGATTGTCCACATTGATGTGAGCCTTTCACACCTTTTTTGTCTTCCCCCTTCATCGTTTTTCTCTCTTTGCCATCCTAAGTGTCAACTTTCTTGCTTACGCTCATCCATTGCATGAGTGCTCAAAATATCGAAAGGGAGTGGATCATTTTGACTTGTACCTGGCTAGTGGTCTGGGGATGAGTCAAGATAAGATTCCAAAGAAGACCAAGTGTGAAACTTTAGTAGATTAAGTTCTCAACAATACAAAAACTATGTTTTACTCTCTCGTATATCCCTATCCCCTTTCTTGCACGCAAACACCATTTGGAGACATTCGAGTCACGGACAGCGAGAGCTCTTGCACCTTTATGTTCTTATGTTGCTTGTTACAATGCTAATATAGACTCTTGCTTGTTATGACTTGAATTGAATTACATGCCTTGATTGCTTTACTTAAAAGTTCTTATATGGTTGGTAGCATGTCACCACAGAAATTATGCTTGTTATCATTTACCTACTCGAGGACGAGCAGGAATTAAGCTTGGGGATGTTGATACGTCCAAAACGTATCTATAATTTTTGCTTGCTCCATGCTTCTTTTGTGTGATATTGCTATGATATTGATGCACTTCCATGCACTTTTGATCATATTTGGACTAACCTATTAACTTAGTGCACCACAGTGCCAGTTCCTATTTTCTGCTGTTTTTCTATTTCAGGTTTCCCCCATATTAAAAGTGCTCCAAAAATTCCAGGAAAAATATAGGAAAAATCAGCTTACAGGAAGCTTCGCGAAGAACAAAAGATGGGCCAGAGGGGAGCCAGGGGAGGCCCAGGCGGCCACCTGGCGCGGCCCCACCCCTGGCCGTGCCAGGGGGCGCCTGGGGCCCCTGCTCCGCCTCTGGCTGCCCCCCTTCGCATATATATCCCTCTCGTCCCGAAACCCTCGAGGACAGAACCCTTTTTCGCGATCTCGCCTCTATTCCGCCGCCGCAACGCTTCCAAGATCGGGAGCATCAGGAGAACTCTTCTCGGCACCCTGCCGGAGGGGAGAATCACCACCGGGAGCTTCTCCACCACCATGGACGCTTCCCGGATGAGTCGTGAGTAGTCCACCTTGGACAATGGGTCCATGATCAGTAGCTATGTGATGTTCTCCTCCCCTCTTTGCTCTTCATGGTTTAGACCTCGTGAGCTGCCCTACATGATCGAGGCACATATGTAATCCTTCTGCTGTTGCTTTGTTGAGTTTGCTGGGATCTGATGGATTATGAGACTATGTTCAGATTGTGTTTGAGTAATATATTTGATTCACCTCTTTTATATCTTTGTTCTTGAGTAATTCTTGCATGTTCTCCGTTGCTATTTATTGCTTTGGCCAAGTAGTAGGTAGTAACTCCAAGAGGGAGCGTTATGCTTGATTGTGGGTTCATGCCCCCTGATGACTAGCTTGAGTGACATAAACATGAGTCTAGGGGATGTGCTGTTGCCACAAGGGAGAAAACAACGGTGCTTGTACTTGCGGGTGCAAGGATTGTTTACTTTACGCAAAGTTCTTTTAATGCAGTTGTCTGTTGCTTTGAGTTTACACTTTGGGTGGGATTCGCAACTTAATACCAGCGAGATGTTCTGGATAGATATCTCAAGGTGGATGATTAGTAGTAGATGCAGATGGATTTCGGTCT
Source organism: Secale cereale (assembly GCA_902687465.1). Taxonomy (NCBI): domain Eukaryota; kingdom Viridiplantae; phylum Streptophyta; class Magnoliopsida; order Poales; family Poaceae; genus Secale; species Secale cereale. The sequence goes on from LR738712.1 coordinate 100,912,384, forward strand.
ACTTGCCTTGGCGTACCGCCCATGCTTTTGAGCCTCTACCTTTCTTTGCAGCATAGTTAGCATTGGTTTGCGCACATAATCCTGTCAATTGCCCAGCTGTAATTTGTTTACCTCGCTTGGCTGTTTTATCGTCTTTTGGGAGAGAGACATCACTAGTGAACATCATGGGACCCCGGTCCATATTACCACCGCTGATCACACCTTCTATTTACTTCCTATTTTTATTTCCTAGTTGCAGTCATAGCTATCATTATTATCTCTTGTGTTTGATCCTTTGTAAACAACAAGGCCGGAGGGATTGACAACCTCTCTGTACTCGTTGGGAGCAAAGTTATCTGTATCTGTGTGCAGGTCCCGTCAACCGCTAAGTTTCTGGCGCCGTTGACACCTACTTGTCGTCCCTCAGAGTCTCACGGGATTCGATCCTTGGTATCTTTGCCAAGGGAAATTTGCCGCTATGCTACATCTCAACCTTCCACTTGGGGTAACCAACGAGGGGCGAGAAGCCATCACTATATAGGCAGAGGGGGAGGGCGGCCTTTCGTGCAGGAGGGACAAGGTGGAGGCCGGGGTGACCACGACACCTATGGCGGCGTGGGCGCTGCCGTGCGGAACGAGGAGTCCCGACGGGGACGGGGACGAGCTGGGCCGCGGCCTGGCGGAGCTGGGCCGGCCCAGGTTCGGCGGGAGATTTTTTTTAAACAACGAAAGAAATAAAAGAAAAGGAAAATAATTTCAATATATAATATAGGCATATTATATATCAAAATTATCAAAAAACAAATTCTACAACATGAACATTTTTATACAGCAAAATAAAATGCTCACAAATTCTAATAAATCAAAAGGTCCTACTGTTGCAATAAAAACCACTTTAAAATACCAAAAAGACTTCAAATTTATTTCTCTCCAATTTTCTGTTGTATGGAATCATGTTACCCTATTTTCCATGTATTTTATTTTGGAGAAAAATAATTTGAATAAAAACCAAATAACTCAATATTTGAAATTGAGTTGCAGAAAGTTTCAGAAAAACTTCCAACTCATATTTCCTATATTTTGAAGAAGTCATTTTATCTTCTCTTGGGAAAATCATTGAGTTGCTTAAAGTTTCTGAATTAAAAAAATATCTCGAGATTGAAATTCAAAATCCTTTCAAACCCTTTATCATTTAAAATAAATGGAAGAAGTCATATTATCTTCACTCTAGGGTTTTGTGTTGAAAAGAAATTGAATTCCCGGAGATCAAAATGCAAAGTGAAAGTTTTGGGAAAGTCATTTTATTCCCTCTCATTTAACTTTCAAAAGTTCAATTTCCACTCAATTTCACTCAGCACATCAAGCAACAATCAAATCTATCTATTTATTATAACATTCCAAAATTTAGAATTTTGGGATGTTACAAACCTTCCACACTTAAAATGAATCTCGTCCTCGAGATTCGGAGAGGCTAGCAAGAAATAGGTTAGGGTTTGGGGGTCTTCTAACAAATCCACTAATTGGTGTGGCCTAGTGTGCTACCACACTTAGGAACATGGATACGGTTCCATCAAAACTCAGGTTCTCCATCCTTTGGGTTGACGGCGTCGGTCTTCTCAAATCTTCAGGGTAACTCCTCTGGGCTCTTTCGGTAGTGGTATAACCTTTGTCTTCAATCCTTGTATCCTTTCATCTTGATAAAGTTCACTCGAAACATTGGTTCTTCTCAGCTGACACGTCTCGCGCCAATACTAAACTAGTATCGATATCTCACGGTGGTCATCGGACAATTTATTGGGTCCCTGCAGAAACGGGTCTGGGCTTCATCCTCACCGTATAACCTACGGTTGGCAATAGCATGCCGTGTACAGGGAAAAATTTCTATACCATACTAAGGTTTAAACAAGGTTTGGCATCGCCGTCTCTCTACTATAGGTAAGTCACTCAGATTTACCATCTTGTATAACAGAGGCGAATAATAAGAGTAAGTCGGTATGGTGATCAATCCATCCCGCACCCAAATCATTACCTTGTATATGGTTTAGTGAATCTCGCATTCTAACACTCGGTCATCCTCACAAGCATTGCAGAATTTCTCTTGTCAACGAACTAAGTTCGGATAAATCCATTGATTCTGCAAACCCAACAAAACATCTAACGTTTCTTCACAACCCTCGGGTTTAACGTAACCACCTATAAAATCGTCCGTTGATAAGGTCGTAACTTCTTCCAGGGGTTTTCCTTTCGCAAGAGTGTGCTTGCTTCCATGACAGGTCCTGGGGCATGTGGGTTATGGCTCATCTCACCACTAGTAACACTTGGTCTCATCACCGGGTTGTAACTGGTCATTCTTCTGTTTGGTATCCCTTTTTCTCTGGGTACCAAACTGAGCGTAATTACTCACACTCATCCTTGGGTAGTCCTTTCCAAGTCGGACGTATCTAACCACTAGCTAGTGTATTCGGGTAACGGTGTTGGATTCTACCACACTTAAAATGAATAACACTAGTTTCCTCAAAATCTTGATCCATGTATCATGTCTTCACCCTTCACTTATGTAGTAACAGTTCATAGAATCCAAATCAATACCCTGATGCCAACTGTATTGATTCTCAACTTACTACGATCTACTGCACTTCCATTTTCTTGCTTCAGCTCCAATACTTAGCACAAAAGTCCTTCTTCTTGGTACAGTCTATAGCAAAATGCACTGCTTTACTACAGTAGATACACATAACTATTGACAAGTCTCGTGGTTCCCTTGTGATTATGTAGCCTCGTTAGGTCCTCGGCTAAAGGGTCCACGTCAGAACTTGTATATCCATAACACAATCTTTGGAGTCACTATAGTTCCATAGTCCAGCCTTACACCCTCTTAAAAATCCAATTGTATTTCTTTCCTCATAACCTTGGGTAAGCATCATAAATAAACTCCAACTTATTTGTGCAAACTCTACTCCTTGGAGCAACACTTGCATTTCCATTCGTCCAGGGTTCACTCAGAAAAGTATCGTCCTGAACAAAATGCACTGGTTCATCCTTAATCCATATTCTCCTCATATCAAATCTCTTATTATATCATGAACCATTATTCATCACTCCAATTACAAAGGTGCTTCACTACAAATGTTGCCATCCACATAGTGGGGTATGGTCAAACATTCCTCCCATGTTTATTCCTTTGTCCTAGCTAAGGACGCTTCAGTCCCACCGGAATTGTGCAACGTGATTCTTGAATTCATCAATCTTTTGCTCCATACTATTGGTAGTGTGCTTCATCTCCATCATCTCTGCATGCACTCTACTCATGCATTCCTGGGTATAATGAAGTCTGGCTTTGAGTATTTCTCCAATCTGACATATGGCCTCCATAGCAGCTTCACGAACAGCACCGAAGAATGTACTTCGTGGTACTCGAGAGATGAAAAAGTATTGACCCATAGTTTTTGGGCAAACTCCTTTCACACGGTGGAGGTGTACCTCCACGTACCAAAGTTCAACTCCGTTCTCCATGAAGGGATAACCCTTGTAAACTGCATCTCCTTCCAGGTGAATATGCTTCATCATGTCCTTCAGGATCTTTGGATAATCCTGATCACTAGTCAGGGTCATGATGGTTTCCGGGCCTTTGAGAAAAGACTCGTAAAGGGTTGTCATCTGTAGGCATAAGACAGAAAGGGGTTCTCAGGACAACATATGGACATCCTTGGGTAAAATGGAGTCGTTTGTCCGAGAAGGGTTTGGGGTAAACTGGTCCATGGGTTCTAGGTCTTGGTCTGGGTGAGAGAACTCATAATCATCCAACAACTCATAACATTTCCTTCTTAGCTCTCAATATATCAACTTCTATTGCTTCACGAACTATTACAATGTTATTCCCATACTCAACTCAACATTGTAGAAGGGTGTTCCACATTTAGCTACATGCTTCATTCTAATAAAAAAATCTCAACTACCCTTCTCAATATTTCCTCTGGTCTGAACCATCTCTGGCAAAATGCTCTACTTCCTTGTAGTGTAAACTAATGTCATCAGATAAATCTAAGGACTTCATGGTGACTATTGGGTTCTTCGCTTCTTGGTTGGGCAATTTCTAGCATAATGACCTAAATCCTTGCACTGGTAACATGTGATGTGACTCAGGTCCTTTTCCGCAAAAATTGGGTTCTTCTGGGGGCACATGCTCTTTCTCTTCCTCGACTTCTTCGTTCCTATCAATTCTTCTATCTTTTGTGGATCAAACTCCACTTCTTCTGTCGGGAAGTCTCCTAGATACTCATGGCTTTCCTTTTTGCAATACTGTGAAAGGTGTCCTTTTTTTCCACATGAGTAGCAAGCACGTGAGTAATATCTGTCTAGTCCTTCTCCATCAGGGTCATCAATATCTTCCTCCATCGTGGAATCCTTTAAGGTTTCCTTGAGGACTTCTTTCATTGCTTCTTTCTTCTGCTGGATAGTTCGTTGCACCATGGGGTAAATGTGACACTAGGCAGGGTAGTGGGTAGTCCCTTCACACAAGAAACAAGTAATTTGCCTAGTTGGGCATTCTTCAGCTGGGTGACCTCCTTCACAATTAGGGCATTCACCCTTGTGCTCCTCCTGGGTGTGTCCTATTTCTCCGCAAATCCTGCAGGCACAACGTTTCTTTTTCGGGTTGTCACCACGCTCTTGGATGAGACGGGATCTTAACAGGGTCTTCTTGAATTCCTTCCAACTTCCTGCTCCATTACATCCTTGTAGGGCTTGATGCATCTTCCACCATGCTGCAACACTTTTTGTAAAGTACTGAAGAACGTATTGAACCTCATACTTCCTTTCAACTAAATTTTTCCTGAAGTGGTCCTCCATGCTTTGTATCCATAGTTCTGCCTCCGGTTGGGTCATTGGTCTAGAGACTTCAAGTCTATCTTCAGTCATCCTCTATTGGGTCCAAGGGTTTTGGGATGAGATTCAGAAGAGATAGAGAGGTACACTCAAAACAAACAATAGTTTTGAAAAGACGGTTTTAGTTTGTGGCCGTCAGAAAACATCAAACAAATGACGGCTCACAATCGTCGCATCTATTGTAAGTACATAACAGGGGTTTGGTCTTTCAAAGGTCATCATCTCTTCAAAGTTGTCAACTCTTCAAATCTTTGGAGTATCCATTGTTGTAGCTTCAACACTTTCAAGGCATGGTGAAATCATCTTTACTCCGAAGTGGTCCAAATGGTAAAGGGTATTGTCTAACTATTTAAGGTCAATGGGAAGATTTGAAAAAACTCAGAAAAAGGAGAAAGATAAGAATCTTTTGAAAAAGATAGTTTTAGAGAAATCCTTTCCTATGGTCTGGTCAGTTTCTAGGGTTACGTACTACAGTCAACATGTGCTCTGATACCATCTTGTAGCGACCCGACCCGAATGGATCAAGTCTCTGTGCTTAAGTGTCATCCCTGGATCGGTATGCTGACACACACAGTACTCGAGGATTTATAATAGAGGTAAATCACATGTATTAAGTAACGTAAATACTATTACCTCAATCGATCATAGCAGAAGCATCAAAGGTTGTGGATTCCCATCAACACCAACGGCAAAGTTGAGTGTAGACAACGCAACCCTAACGTAACACTTACTCGTCGAACAAATCCTGCAACATGAGATGTTGCAGCCATGTAGGTCAGTACATTGAATGTACTGGCAATTTCACACTGTAATGAGAATGATGAACAAGGCCTACAACTACATGCATATTTCGCTGGAGGAGGCTGTATGGCTGTTTTTGCGTAAAGCTGATTTTTCCCTACCAAAAAAAAGGAATGCATTTATTTAACTACTTTGTTAAATTTAAATCATGAACAATTGAGAATGGTACCCCCATCTCAAATCCCAAATTAAAGTCATCATTAACCCAACAAATTAAATTGTAGAGTGATGAGATCAACAAATAATCCACTTCTAGATACTCAAAGATGTCCATAACCGGGGACACGGCTACTCATGAATAGTTTGTACACTCTGCAGAGGTTTGTGCACTTTTCCCCACAAGACTCGATCGCCTCCATTGGAATTCTCGCACTACATGTTGTTTGAGAAACAGATGACCGAGACACAGTCTTTCAGAAGCACTAGCACCTTACGTCCGGGTGGACCGTACCAACCTACATCCCCTACATTTGCTAGTCCACCACTGTAAGAGTTCGCACGACTTAGTCAACTATGCTAGAGCCCATAATAGCTTGTGGCTGCACACGGAAGTTTCTAGGCATGAAAATATTATATGATCCCTTTGAGCCTGGGTGGCATTCCAATAGGATAATCACACGGTACCCCCGGGATTTCCTAGGACAACACTGGTAACCCCAGGTGTCCGGGCAATCCACTGGTCCATCCCCAGGGTGCCCCAACCAATCCACCGAGATGTGTATTCAAGTAGCCACATTAAGTTGAACCATTAATTAAAACTCACATCTGTCATGGATTTCACTCAAACCCAAACCACGTCTACGAGCATAGCATAGCTACCTAAGCAAACGTAGAAGTAACTCCCAAGGGTTTGAAAATAATGCAGGTAATACGTTCTACCTCAAACTACTTCCCAGTCCCACAAGTTAAGAGATCCTACTCATGCAATGTGTTTGAGGATATAACTAATGCAATGAAAACTAGGTATTGGAAAATATGATCAAAGTGTGAACTTGCCTGCAATGTTGATGAAGATGATTCGCACTCAAAACACTTGATAGCTCTACTCGTCACACTCCGGTCAATCTATCGTAAGCAAGCAAAAGTAACCACACATAAGCAATCACTCGGAAAGATCGAACAGAACGAATAAACACTTCAAAAAACTTTGAAAACAAAACGAATGACTCTTGAAACATAAAAAATTTTCTAACAGTACCAAAATTATGTGAATTTGGCCTTATCAGAACATTTAGGTCAAGAGCTTTGATTTGCAAAAAGAATCAACTAAAACGGAGTTACGAAACTCAAGTTATGATCAAACGAAGTTCAAATCTAAAACTAGTTGAATTCAAATTTTAAAATTTTCAAAAACATGTTTAAGTTGTATTAATGGAAAGAGGTGTTCGTAACGAAGACGTGGGCGTTGGTTTCGTTGGATTTGGACCAACGAGCAAAAAGTTAGGACCGTTTGAAGTTCAGGGGCTAAACTTCAAAACTTTTGTTTACAGCTAAGTCCCTGGCAGAAAACTAAAAGAAAAAGCTATCGAGCGAACGCTCGTTTTCTAACTCTAAATAATGAATGTTCACTGAATAGATAAAACCTAAAAAAATAAACCGATCTAAAGGAAAACCAATCTACCGGAAAAAAAGACCGGGGCGGTTCGGCGGGTCTTACAGTCCCGACCGTTTTCGCCGAAAAACCGGCAGATCGGACAGCGCGTCGGCCGGCGGCGGCTCCGGCGAGTTTGGTGACTCCGACGGGCGAGGCGAGCATCGCAGGGCGGGACCAGCGGCGGGGCGGCGGTGTTGGGCAGCGCGGGCGGCGGCGGCGAGCAACGCGGGCGGCAACGAGCAAGGGCGACGGCGGGAGTGGAAGGTCGCGGCAGCGGCGGTTGAGCGGCGGCGGCGGCGAGATCGCAGGCGGTGGCGGCGCTCGAGGAGGGAGAGAGAGGAGAGAAACGGGGCGGGGCGGCAGCGCTATATATAGGTGGAGGGGGAGGGCGGCCTTTCGTGCAGGACGGGCAAGGTGGAGGCCGGCGCGACCACGGCACCTATGGTGGCGGCGGCGCTGCCGTGCGGAAGGAGGAGTCCCGACGGGGACGAGGACGAGCTGGGCCACGGCCTGGCGGAGCTAGGCAGGCCCAGGTTCGGCGGGAGATTTTTTTTTAAACAACGAAATAAATAAAAGAAAAGGAAAATAATTTCAATATATAATATAGGCATATTATATATCAAAATTAACAGAAAAACAAATCCTACAACATGAACATTTTTCTATAGTAAAATAAAATGCTCACAAATTCTAATAAATCAAAAGGTCCTAGTGTTGCAATAAAAACCAATAAAAACCACTTTAAAATACCAAAAAGACTTCAAATTTATTTCTCTCCAATTTTCTGCTGTAGGGAATCATGTTACCCTATTTTCCATGTATTTTATTTTTGGAGAAAAATAATTTGAATAAAAACCAGATAACTCAATATTTGAAATTGAGTTGTAGAAAGTTTCAGAAAAACTTCCAACTCATATTTCCTATATTTTGATGAAGTCATTTTATCTTCTCTCGGGAAAATCATTGAGTTGCTTAAAGATTCTTAATTAAAAAAATATCTCGAGATTGAAATTCAAAATCCTTTCAAACCCTTTATCATTTAAAATAAATGGAAGAAGTCATATTATCTTCACTCTAGGGTTTTGTGTTGAAAAGAAATTGAATTCCCGGAGATCAGAATGCAAAGTGAAATTTTGGGAAAGCCATTTTATTCCCTCTCATTTAACTTTCAAAAGTTCAATTTCCACTCAATTTCACTCAGCACATCAAACAACAATCAAATATATCTATTTATTATAACATTCCAAAATTTAGAATTTTGGGATGTTACAGCAATGAATCAAGAGTGACATGTATGAAAAATTATGCATGATGGCTTTGCCACAAATACGATGTCAACTACATGATCATGCATGGCAATATGACAATATGATGCATGTCATATGAACGGAATGGTGGAAAGTTGCATGGCAATATTTCTCGGAATGGCTATGGAAATGCCATGATAGGTAGGTATGGTGTCTGTTTTGAGGAATAATATGGTGGGTGTATGATACCGGCGAAATTTGCGTGGTACAAGAGAGGCTAGCAATGGTGGAAGGGCGAGAGTGCGTATAATCCATGGAATCAACATTAGTCATAAGAACTCATATACTTATTGCAAAAATCTACGAGTCATCAAAACAAAGCAATTAACGCCTGCTCCTAGGGGGGAGGTTGGTAGGAGTTAACCATGGCGCGCCCCCGACCTCCACACAATGGTTGACACTTTACAAATACCTCATGCTCTAACTTCGTCACATAACGGTTCACCATACGTGCATGCTACGGGAATGACTAACCTTAACACAAGCATTTCTCAATTTAATAATAACTCCACTAGCATGACACTAATATCACTATCCTCATATCTCAAAACAATTAACAAGCATCCAACTTCTCATCATATTCAATGCACTTAGTGTGAAAGTTTTTACTACATTGATATTGGATGTCTATCATGTGAAGACTAGTTTTATAGCCTAAGCACATTACCATGCTGTTTTAATAGACTCTCAAAAGGATATAAGTGAAGCATGAGAGTTCATCAATTTCTTCAAAATAAAACCACCGCCGTGCTCTAACAGATATAAGTGAAGCACTAGAGGAAACAACAAACTACTCCAAAGATATAAGTGAAGATCAATGAGTAGTTGAATAATTATGTAACTATGTGAAGACTCTCTAACATTTAATAACCTCGGATCTTGGGGTATTATTCAAACAGCAAGCAAAAGAAAATAAACTAAATTGACGCTCCAAGCAAAACACATATCATGTGGTGAATAAAAATATAGCTCCGAGTAAAGTTACCGATGGATGAAGACTAAAGAGGGGATGCCTTCCCGGGGCATCCCCAAGCTTAGGTTTTTGGTTGTCCTTGAATTTTACCTTTGGGTTCCATGGGCATCCCCAAGCTTAGGCTCTTGCCACTCTTTGTTCCATGGTCCATCAAAGCAATAGTCAAAACTTGAAAACTTCACAACACAAAACTTAGACAAAAATCTCGTGAGCTCCGTTAGTATAAGAAAACAAACCACTACTCAAAGGTACTGTAATGAACTCATTCTTTGTTTATATTGGTGTTAAACCTACTATATTCCAACTTCTCTATGATTCATACTTCCCAATACTACTCATAGATGCATTGAAATAAGCAAACAACACACGAAAAACACAATCTGTCGAAAACAGAACAGTCTGTAGTAATCTGCAGATTTCACATACTTCTGTAACTCCAAAAAATTCAAACTAAATTGGTAAAAGTGAGGAATTTGTCTATTAATCATCTTCAAAAATAGTCAACTAAATAGCACGCTCCAGTAAAATCTTATGACCATTCTAGCGAGCGCTAACGATTCTGTTTTTCACAGCAAGATCATATAAACTTCACACAAGTCTTCCCAAAGGTTCTACTTGGCACAAACACTAATTAAAACACAAAACCACATCTAAACAGAAGCTAGATGCAATATTTATTCCTAAACAGAAGCAAAAAAAGTAACTAAAATAAAGTTGGGTTGCCTCCCAACAAGCGCTATCGTTTAACGCCCCTAGCTAGGCATGATGATTTCAATGATGCTCGCGTAAAAGATAAGAATTGAAACATAAAAAGAGCACCATGAAGAATATTACTAGCACATTTAAGTCTAACCCACTTCCTATGCATAGGGATTTTGTAAGCAAACAACTTATGGGAACGATAATCAACTAGCATAGGAAGGGAAAACGAGCATAACTTCAAGATTTTAAGCACATAGAGAGGAAACTTGATATTATTGCAATTCCTACAAGCATATGATCCTCTCTAATAATAATTTTTAGTAGCATCATGAATGAATTCAACAATATAACCAGCACATAAAGCATTCTTTTCATGATCTACTTGCATACAAATTTTACTACTCTCCACATAAGCAAAATTCTTCTCATTCATAGTAGTGGGAGGAGCAAATTCAACAAAATAACTATCATGTGAAGCATAACCCAATTGAAAACTAAAATCATGATGACAAGTTTCATGGTTATCATTATTATTAATATCATACAAGTCATCACGATAATCATCATAGATAGGAGGCATGCTATCATCATAATAAATTGGCTCATCAAAACTTGGGGGACTAAAAATATTATCTTCATCAAACATAGATTCCCCAAGCTTGGGCCTTTGCATATCATTAGCATCATGGATATTCAAGGGATTCACACTAACAACATTGCAATCATTATCATCATGCACATATTTTACGCCAAGCATTCTATGTAATTCTTCTTCTAGTACTTGAGCACAATTTTCCTTCCCATCATTTTCACAAAAGATATTACAAAGATGAAGCATATGAGGTAACCTTAATTCCATTTTTTTTGTAGTTTTCTTTTATAAACTAAACTAGTGATAAAACAAGAAACTAAAAAATTTGATTGCAAGATCTAAAGATATACCTTCAGGCACTCACCTCCCCGGCAACGGTGCCAGAAAAGAGCTTGATGTCTACTACACAACCTTCTTCTTGTAGACGTTGTTGGGCCTCCAAGTGCAGAGGTTTGTAGGACAGTAGCAAATTTCTCTCAAGTGGATGACCTAAGGTTTCTCAATCCGCGCGAGGCGTAGGATGAAGATGGTCTCTCTCAAACAACCCTGCAACCAAATAACAAAGAGTCTCTTGTGTCCCCAACACACCCAATACAATGGTAAATTGTATATGTGCACTAGTTCGGCGAAGAGATGGTGATGCAAGTGCAATATGGATGGTAAATATAGGTTTTTGTAATAGGAAAATATAAAAACAGAAAGGTAGCAAGTGGTAAACGTGAGCATAAACGGTGTTGCAATGGTAGGAAACAAGGCCTAGGGTTCATACTTTCACTAGTGGAAGTTCTCTCAACAAGGATAACATAATTGGATCGTATTACTAGTCCTCAACAAGCAACAAAGAGTCACTCCAAAGTCACTAATAGCGGAGAACAAACGAAGAGATTATGGTAGTGTATGAAACCACCTCAAAGTTATTCTTTCTGATCGATCTATTCAAGAGTCCGTAGTAATGTTCAATCTATCATAGAGTTCGTACTAGAATAACACCATAAGACACAAATCAATCAAAACCCTAATGTCACCTAGATACTCCATTGTCACCTCAAGTATCCGTGGGCATGATTATACGATATGCATCACACACTCTGAGAAACATCTATTCAACCAACACATAGAACTTCAAAGAGTGCCCCAAAGTTTCTACCGGAAAGTCAAGAGGAAAACGTGTGCCAACCCCTATGCATAGATTCCCAAGGTCACGGAACCCGCAAGTTGGTCACCAAAACATACATCAAGTGGATCACATGATATCCCATTGTCACCATAGATAAGCACGTGCAAGACATACATCAAGTGTTCTCAAATCCTTCAAGACACAATTTGATAAGATAACTTCAAAGGGAAAACTCAATTCATTACAAGAGAGTAGAGGGGGAGAAGCATCATAAGATCCAACTATAATAGCAAAGCTTGCGATACATCAAGATCAAGCCATCTCAAGAACACGAGAGAGAGAGAGATCAAACACATAGCTACTGATACATACCCTCAGCCCCGAGGGTGGACTACTCCCTCCTCGTCATGGAGAGCGTCGGGATGATGAAGATAGCCACCGGAGAGGGATTCCCCCCTCCGGCAGGGTGCCGGAACAAGGTCTAGATTTGTTTTTGGTGGCAACAGAGGCTTTCGGCGGCGGAACTCCCGATCTAGGTTAATTTCCGAAGGTTTCAGTATTTATAGGATTTTTTGGTGTAGGACAAAAGTCAGGGGGGCCTCCAGGCCGTCCTCGAGATAGGGCGGCGCCACCACCTGCCCAGGGCGCACCCCCACCCTCGTGGGCATCCCGTGGCTCTCCTGGCCCAACTCTTTTACTTCGGGGGCTTCTTTTGGTCCAGAACAAATCATCAAAAATTAGCACGTCAATTGGACTCCATTTGATATTCCTTTTTTGTAAAACTCAAAAACAAGGAAAAAACAGAAACTGGCACTGGGCTCTAGGTTAATAGGTTAGTCCCAAAAGTAATATAAAAGTGTATAATAAAGCCCATAAAACATCCTAGAAGGATAATATAATAGCATGGAACAATAAAAAAATATAGATACGTTGGAGACGTATCAAGGGCTTGTGGGCCCCTCGGAGACCCCCTGACCTCCTACCTTGGCCTATAAATTCAGAAATATTCCCGAAATCCTAAAGGGAGCCACGAAAACACTTTTCCAGCGCCGTGGGTCTCTGACCTTGTGAGATCCCATCTGGAGGTCATTTCTGGTACTCTCTCGGAGGGGGATTCGATCACGGAGAGCTTCTACAACAACCTTGCTGCCCCTCCGATGATGCGTGAGTAGTTTACCACAGACCTACGGGTCCATAGCTAATAGCTAGATGGCTTATTCTCTCTCTTTGATCTTCAAGACAATGTTCTCCTCGATGTTCTTGGTGATCTAGTCGATGTAATCTTCTTTTGCGTTGTGTTTGTCGAGATTCCATTAATCGTGGATTTATTATCAGATTATATACGACTATTATTTGAGTCTTCTCTGAATTCTAATGTGCATGATTTGATATCTTTGTATTTCTCTTCGAATTATTGGTTTGGTTTGGCCAACTAGATTGGTAGTTCTTGCAATGGGAGAGGTGCTTAGTTTAGGGTTCAATCTTGCGGTGTCCTCACCCAGTGACAGAAGGGGTAGCGAGGCACATATTGTATTGTTGCCATCAAGGATAAAAAAGATGGGGGGGGGGACTATATGATATTTCTTGAGTTTATCCCTCTACATCATGTCATCTTTCTTAAAGTGTTACTCTATTCTTATGAACTTAATACTCTAGATGCAGGCAGGAGTTGGTCGATGTGTTGAGTAATAGTAGTAGATGCAGAATCGTTTCGGTCTACTTGTCATGGATGTGATGCCTATATTCATGATCATTGCCTTAGATATCGTCATAACTTTGCATTTTTCTATCAATTGCTCGATAGTAATTTTTTTACCCACTGTATGCTTTATTCAAGAGAGAAGCCTCTAGTGAACCCTATGGCCCCCGGGTCTATTTTCCATATTATTTATTCAGATCTACATAATCAAAAATACAAAAATATTTCGCTGTGTTTTATTTACTTTATTTTGTTTATCAGATCCAACTCTTGTTCGTGACGTCGAAGGGATTGACAACCCCTTTTTCTGTTGTGTGCAAGTGTTTGTTAGTTTATCCAGGTGCATATATCGGAGACATGCTTGTACCTCCTGTTGGATTGATACCTTGGTTTTCAACCAAGGGAAATGCTTATCTATACTTCACCGCATCAACCTTTCCTCTTCGAGGGAAAAATCAACGCAAGCTCAATAAGTAGCAACACCTTTCCTAAAAACAGCCACCATACCTACATATTATGGCATTTTCATAGCCATTCCGGGATATATTGCCATGTAAGTTCACCGTTCCGTTATTCTGAATTTTCACATTGACTTGTAGTTTTGAGTTGTAATTAAATTAAAGTGTCATGATCATCTTTATTAGAGCATTTTCCCATGTGAGGTTTATGTAAAAAAGGTTCAAATGAGTCCAAGAGAAAAGAGAGGCCAAAGTGCCCTAAAAAAGAAAAGAAAAAAATGAATGAGAGAAAAAGAGAGAAGGGACAATGTTACTATCGTTTTCCACACTTGTGCTAGAAAGTAGCACCATGTTCCTCATGATAGGGAGTCTCCTATGTTGTCACTTTCATATATAACTAGTGGGATTTTTCATTATAAAACTTGGCTTGTATATTCCAATGATGGGCTTCCTAAAATGCATGAGGTCTTCATGAGCAAGCAAGTTGGATGCACACCAACTTAGTTTTCTTTTCCGAGCTTTGTCGCGACCCTGATCCTAAGTCACACCAATCTAGCATGTCATACATCATATCACTTTGCGGCCTCACACATGGTAACCCACGGCTGCCACCTCTTACCTGGGCCAAGACCATTTGCGCCTTTTGGCTTACGTATATGATAGTGCTGCTAGCATCCATATGACAAAGAACCCATGCCGACATGACTAGTCGTAAACCCAAAGTGGCGCTAAATTACAGGGACATGCATCCATGACCCAACAATGCACATGTCGGTCAACAACAAGTGTAACCGGAATGTAGCAAGCTATTAGGAGTCCGGTAAACATCAAGTGACATTTCCCCGGAGGGACAGACACAGGAGCATGGAAGGACACATGCCGGTCCATCCATGTGTTTCGGAATAGTAGCAAGCTACCATGGCTCAGTGGAAGTACTAGGATGCATTTCCCCACAAGATAGGCTACCAAGGATAAATAACTAGGTGTCGGATCCCACACATACCAATTATTTAAATAACATACACCCAATATGCTCGATATGTGTAAATACAACATGGCATCAGAACAAAACTCTACGACTCAAAGTATTTATTCAAAAGGCTCCAAAAAGCCATACATTATATGATATTACAAACATTGGTCTCATGACCCCACATACAGAGTCACACAAGCATCAAGCGCATGCAGAAGCTTATCCTGTCTGAGTACACACAGCAGAAATGAAAGAAGGCTAGGAAGCCTGTCTATCTACAAGACCCTCCACAGTAACCAGACCTCAGTCTGGGATTCCCAAGCTAATCGGTCAATGTCGAACTCATCGTAGGAATCTAAGGTGAGACGGTAGTCTCCTCTATGAAAACATAAATTAAGCAAACATGAGTACAAATGTACCTAGCAAGACTTACATCAGAACTAACTACATATGCATCAGTATCAACAAAGGGGTGGTGGAGTTTAACTGCAGCAAGCCGGCTTTGACTCAGTGGCTATCCTGTACTACAACTGCCAGTATTTTTTTGGGGGTGAGAAAGCGCACACGAGTCAAGTTATTCACCGTATCAATACACCACTATGGATCCGCTCCCGTCACCCTATGAGAAGGCCATCCATAGCACTCACACTTATCTTGCGCATTTTAGAGTATCCCTTTAAGTTGTCTATGAACAATTAATGTAAGCTTTCCAAGTAGTCCATATCCAAGGACGCGGGTATCTAAATAGATCATTAACCTTGGAGGGGTATACTTCTTCACACACGCTCTCACCACTTAACACGAGGGTGTCAGCCACGACAAATGAAATGTGATGTGTGAAATCAATACTCCTAGTACCAAACATACCAAACGTGGTTGATGTAGTTGAACTTCTTCGTGATCCAACCGATCCAGTACCGAACGTACGACACCTCCGCGTTCAGCACACGTTCAGCTCGATGACGTCCTCGCCTTCTTAATCCAGCAAGACTGGCGAAGTAGTAGATGAGTTCCAACGGCATGACGGCATGGTGACGGTGATGGTGAAGCTATCTCCGCAGGGCTTTGCCTAAGCACTACGAAAATATGATCGAGAGACAAAACTGTGGAGAGGGGCACCGCACACGGCTAAGACAATGTTCTGTCCTTGTGTGGTGCCCCCTCCCCATATATATAGGGATTGACTATTCGTCACCCTGGGTGAGGAATAGTTATTCTTCACCCCCCTCTATTTTACCACCAATGCACTATAATTTTATGTTCCGTAAGTTTTGTCTTATTTCTGACGTAAAAAGAGACCGTAAGAAAATATATAATCGCCGTAAAAATTATTTAATGTTATGTAAAATTACAAACGTAAAACATAGTGTAAAATATACATAAACTCCAAATTTTCTTGTCTTATGACCTATATTTTTATTTTCTTATACAAAATTTTACATAGTGAATCAATAGGAATGTAACTATTTGAATTCCAAATGTAATTTAATTATGAAGCGATCATAATATTACCTCGGGTGAAGAAAAACTTATTCTGCACCCTGGGTGATGAATAGCATCACTATATATATATAGGTGGGGGAGAGAGAGGTAGTCAGGGGCACCACAAAGGTGGCCGACCAGCCCTAGGGCTCCTGCCCTGGCATGCGCCCCCTGCCATAATTTCCCTAAGGGGGAAGGAAAGAGGAGGAGAGGGAAGGAAGGAGGAGGCCTATTCCCCTCTTTCCTTCACTCCCCTAGGGGCGGCTACCATAGAGGGGTGCACCAGCCACTTGTGGGCTGGTGTGACCCCTTCTCTTGGCCCATAGACCTCCCGGGGCTTACCGGAACCCCTTCCGATGACCCGATGACTACCCGGTACGCCCCGAAACTCTTCCAGTGTCCAAGTAGTGTCGTCCTATACATCAATCTTTACCTTCGAATCATTCGGGAGATCCTCGTCGTGTCTGTGATCTCATCTGGGACTCCGAACAACATTCGATCACCAAATCACATAGCTCATATAACATTATATTGTCAACGAATGTTAAGCGAGCGAACCCTACGGGTTCGAAAACTATGCAGACATGACCAAGGCACTTCTCCGGTCAATAACCAACAACGGAACCTGGATGCCCATATTGGTTCCTACATATTCTACGATGTTCTTTATCAGTCGAACCGTTATGACAACATACGTAATTCCTTTCGTCTGTTGGTATGTTACTTGCCCGAGATTCGATTGTCGGTATCTCCATACCTAGTTCAATATCGTTATCGGCAAGTCTCTTTACTCGTTCTGTAATACATCATCTCGGAACTAACTCCTTAGTTACTTTGCTTGCAAGCTTCTTGTGATGTTGTATTATCGAGAGGGCCCAGAGATACCTCTCTGATACACGAAGTAACAAATCCTAATCTTGATCCATGCCAAGTCAAAAGACACCTTCAGAGATACCTTCAACGCATCTTTATAATCACCAAGTTACATTGTAATGTTTAATAACACACAAGGTATTCCTCCGGTATCCGGGAGTTGCATGATCTCGTGGTCGAAGGAATATGTAGTTGACATTAAGAAAGCAATAGCAATAAACTGAACGATCATATGCTAAGCTAATGGATGGGTCTTGTCCATCACATCATTATCCTAATAATGTGATCCCGTTATCAAATGAAAACTCATGTCTATGGTTAGGAAACCTTAACCATCTTTGATTGACGAGCTAGTCTAGTAAAGGCTCACTAGGGACACGGTATTTGTTTATGTATTCACACATGTATTTAAGTTTCCGGTCAATACAATTCTAGCATGAATAATAAACCTTTATCAGGATTAAGAAAATATAATAATAACCATTTTATTATTGCCTCTAGGGCATATTTCCATCACATGGACCTGCTGGTTCCATACAGTTAGGCTCTGTATAAACAGGTCTTGTGGTTTCACACACGAATTTCATGCAAATCGGATGATTTTTAGTGAAACCATACTAAATTCATTGCATTTTACATATTTATTTTTATTATGGAATATTTTTACATATTTAACTAAAAATAACCGACTAGGCCTTTTCTGAGTCTATGGGAGGCGCTTGTCGTGATACTTAACTATTCTGGAAGGTGAGTGAGTCCTGGACTAGGGGGTCCTCGGGTGGCCAGAATACTCATTATGGGCCGGACTGGTGGGCCGTGAAGATCAACACAGAATATTATCCCTCGTGTCCGGATAGGACTCCTATATGTGTAGAATGGCAAGTTTAAGTTCGGGTGTAATCTTTCCTTCCTCTGCAAGATGATTATGTACAACCCTAGGTCCCTCGGGTTCCTATATAAACTGGAGGGTTTAGTCCATAGAGACAATCACAATACCATAGGCTAGACATCTAGGGTTTAGCCACTATGATCTCCAGGTAAATCAACTCTTGTAGTCTCTATATTCATCAAGATCAATCAAGCAGGAAGTAGGGTATTACCTCTATTAAGAGGGCCCAAACCTAGGTAAACATCGTGTCCTTGCTTCCCCTGTTACCATCAAACTTCAGATACTCAGCTTGCGACCTCCTACCCGAGATCTACTGGTTTTGACACCGACATTGGTGCTTTGATTGAGAGCTTCACTGTGTTGTCAATAGAAGGATTGATGGCTCGCTTCGTCATCAGCGACGACACCACTCCCGAGGAAATCTTCCTCCCCAGTCAACTTTTTGTGTTTGGCGGCTTCGAGATACATGTCAACTCAGATGGCCACCTTGAGCAGGTTGACAGCTACGACCCTGGTCATCAGATCAGGTTTGAAAGTCTGAATTATGTCGCTGATGTTCGAGGGGATTTGATCTTCGAAGGATCCGCGCCCTCGGCTGTCACTCCCTGCCTACATGATGAAGATATCTCGGGCCTATAATCAGATTCCGTCCAGGGGTCAATACCTATTGGGGAACATAACATGCAATTTCAGAAAAATTCTACGCTCACGCAAGACCTATCTAGGAGATGCATAGCAACTAGAAGGGGATAGTGTGTCCACGTACCCTCATAGACTGTGTCGACACACGAACACGTCACGTGTACCCTCGACGCCGGGGGTGATGCACTGCAGCTCACGTCGAAGGAGACCCGACCAACAGCGTGATACGAAAGACAGTAGGCGGCCGCTTTTGAGACCCGAAGCCCCGCACACCCGGGAGGGACCCCGTCAGGGAGTGCGGCAGCAATGGGCTGCCCTAGGTCGATTCGCTCGCCCCCAGAGCCTCGGGATTCGCAGCTCTCAAACACGAAGAACAACAAAGAACAAGAGAGAAAAACGGCGGAGAGATAAAACGTAGACTGAAAAAGTAGTATATTGATTTGTTCGATTGTGTGTTGTTTAATCGGCCATCACCTCAAACATATATAAGAGGCGACTGGACTTCCCGTACAAGTAAAGGACTCATCTAGGCTTTGCTTACAAGAAAATTACATCAATTCACGCGCTACAGTCCTAGTTCCAGCCCAACTCGGATTCAGCCCGAATCTGGTCCAAACTTCTGTTTTGTTCCGACCGTGGAATTTTGAGTTGAATTTATGAGAGTCGTTCATCTCGTCGTGGAATTTTTATATGACCTACGATTAAGAAGATTAAAATACCAAATTTGTGCGCCTCGACGAGATGAACGACGCTCATTTTGATCATTTTTCCAAATAAAGTCATCTTCAATACTTTACGAGGCCATCTCTAACTTCTAGTCAGACAGCCTCCACCCCGGCAAGCTTTCCACCCCGGCAAGCTTTTCACACCGGCAAGGTTTGTGCCCGGCAAGCTTTCACACCGGCAAGGTCTCACCCCAGCAAGCTTTTCACACCGGGAAGGTTTCTACCCAGCAAGCTTTCACACCAGCAAGGTCTCCATCCAGGCAAGCTTCATTCAGCCGGCAAAGTCTCACCCCGGCAAGCCTTTCACACCGGCAAGGTCTCACCCGGGCAAGCTGCTACTTCTCGAGCTTGCATTGCAGTCCCTCGAAGAGGAAAGGGTGATGCATCATAGTAGCATAAGTATTTCCCTCAGTTTTTGAGAACCAAGGTATCAATCTAGTAGGAGACCACATGCGAGTCCCTCGCACCTGCACAAACAAATAAGAACTTCGCAGCCAATGCGATAAGGGGTTGTCAATCCCTTTACGGTCACTTACGAAAGTGAGATCTGATAGAGATGATAGTTTGATATTTTTGGTATTTTTGGATATAAGAACAGAAAGTAAAAGCGGAAAAGTAAAGTAGATTGTAGATTGATATGTTGAGAATAGACCCGGGGGCCATACTTTTCTCAAGTGGCTTCTCTCATGATAATGGTATTCTACGGCGGGTAAACAAATTACTGTCGAGCAATTAATAGAAAAGCGAATAATTATGAGACCACCTAGGCATGATCATTATATATAGGCATCACGTCTAAGACAAGTAGACCAAAACGATTCTGCATCTACTACTATTACTCCACACATCGACCGCTATCCAGCATGCATCTAGAGTATTAAGTTCATAAGAACAGAGTAATGCCTTAAGCAAGATGACATGATGTAGAGGGATAAACTCAAACATAGTGATATAAACCCAATCTTCTTATCCTCGATGACCACAATACAATATGTGCCTTGCTGCCCCTACCGTCACTAGGAAAGGACACCGCAAGATTGAACCCAAAGCCAAGCACTTCTCCCATTGCAAGAACTATAGATCTAGTAAGCCAAACCAAACCAATAATTCGAAGACACTTGCAAGGATATTATAATCATACATAAAGAGTTAAGAAAAGAACTGTCAGGGATATTACTAGCAGGTATGAACCGGCTAGTGTAAACCGGCTTAGTTATAGTATGCTTGGTTGTAATATTTAGTAAAGGCTACGGCCCATGAGATCTTAGGGCCCATGTATAGAATTATGGTTTGTAAACCGCCAAGCGATGTAACTTGAGAGATAAGGAAGAAAGGATAGAGACCGAGGCGGACACAAGTACGAGCCGGCCTCGGGACTCTGTAAACCGGACCAGGCGTCACCTCTATATAAAGGGACGACCCGGCGACGGTTCAGGGACAAGCAAGAATCAACCCGTCGAGACTACAGGCAAGCGATCCGCTCCCTGTAAGCCGACGCCCAAGCAATACCAAACCAACTAGACGTAGGCTTTTACCTTCATCGAAGGGGCCGAACTAGTATAAACTCTCTGTGTCCTTTGTGTGCTATGAACCCCTTCAATTTAACCCGTGCGATGGTTCTATCATCAAGTCCGTTAAACCGGACATCTGCCGTGCTAATTCCACGACAGTTTGCGCCCACCGTGGGGCCTCCGCACGATGGTTTCGAGTTCTTGAAGGGCAGCTTTGAAGGGCTCAAGGGTTACGCGGTCGGCCAGATGACCAAGAGTCGCCGCGGCCGGATCTACATCGACAACGCAGGTTGGGGACCGGAGGCCGATTCAATCGAATACGGGTACCGGGTTCCCTTCGGTGGCATCCAAGTCTTCATTGGCAAAATCGGCGAATCGGGACCTGAGCCGGACATCTTCCCCAACATCGTCGAGCCGGCTCAGCGTGCGAGATCGGCCCGGGTTCAGCCCGCCATGAAGCACGTGTTCGTTGGAGCAATCCACGGAGTTCGAGTCGAAGACGGATCGGAATCCGATGGTGCAACAGTTATCTACTCCGACGACGAATCTTCATCCGGAGAAACTGAGTCTTTGTATCAGTTGCAGGACGGCCGGTCTGAGGGCGAGACCGATGGAAACAGTATTCCGGGCCCCCTCGACCCGCCAAACCGGGTGGCTGTCTTTATGGCCGGTTCACAGCGCACGGTGAACGGGACAACAGCAGAAGCTGGTGTAGGGGGGAGCGGCCCGGCCCTCTCACCTACTGACGTTCTATCCACCTTGATCGAGGAGTTCACAGCTAAAGCGGTGGAAACAATAGATCCAGCAGACAAGGCGCATCATGATGCAGAGCTCCTTCAGTTAAAAGGCCGGATTGATCAATTAAAGGAGGATCTGAAAGCAGAGAAGGCAATGATAGCGGTAAGACAAGCGGAGCTGAATGATCAGGCTTTTCATCTAAGGATGGAGCAGGCCTCGATGGAAGGAGTAAGGGGTCGAAAATACCAATCTCGTCTACCGCCGATTTATGAAGCGACGGATCTGTTCAGGACACCTCGGGCTGGGACTAGCAATGATCCAACTTTAAACCGGAGGGCACCTCCGGCCAGGGAGGAGCCGGTTCAGCAGCCCACCGCAGAGCAAGATCGGAGGATCACGTCTACAACTTACGTTCCCACCCCTCCAGGTCATTATTCAAATCCTTTGGATAACATCGCTGCTGATGCTGCACGTTTGGCCGCTTTACCCGTGGAGGAGACGTCCCCGGTGGCATTGGAGGCACGCAGAGTCAAGGAGCTGCTTAATACGGCGTTAATACAACAGCAAGCATATTCTCATAGCAGGGAAAGGCTACATTCAACACCCCGTCCTAGCCGGAGTTACACGCGGCATTGGGAGGAGCCGGAAGTGTCTAGCAGTGAGCGCAGGCGACATCGGCGCAGACAGGATAAACCGGCGGGTGCGGATGCTCAAGCTCAAGATGCAAACCGGGTTAGATCAGGAGCCCGGGAGGAGGTTCGTCAAACGACGCCGGTTCACACAGCCACAGCGGAAACAGGAGTTACGACGAGTTCTTTCGGGGTTCAATGTCTTATCCCCGCTTTACGGATTGTCAAGTTGCCTAAGGATTTCAAAGGGCCCCGCAAGGTACCTAATTACACAGCGGATTTGGCTCCAGAAGCTTGGGTTGAAAGTTATGAGATGGCCATGGAGATGCTGGACGTGGATGAATCAGCTTGTGCAAAGTACTTTACTATGATGCTTGAGGGTACAGCCCGGACCTGGCTGAAGGGTTTACCCCCGAATTCCATCGGATCATGGGGGGAACTACGCAGCCAGTTTATCAAAAACTTCAAGGATACATGCAAGCAACCGATGTCAGTGGTGGATCTAGCAGCTTGTGTGCAAGGAGAGCAGGAGTCTACAGGTGCCTGGGTGCGGAGAGTAGCGGAGATCTTGCACTCTTCGAATGGTATCAATCCTAGTACGGCGATAGTGACTTTGGAAAACAATTGCCGGTTTGAATCTTTAAAGTTAAAGTTAGGACGGCTTAAAAGGGATTGTAATGATATGGGAACTCTCATGAGTGCTTTGGTAAAGTATGGGGACTCTGATAATACCAAGCATCCAGAAGCTGAAGGAGACAAGGCAGGGAAGGTTAACAAACCTGGTAAACCGGCGCAAGTTAACCCGGCTACTGCAAGTTTCTTGGGCAAGCGAAAGGCAGAAGGTGGCTCTGATTTCGTAGCCAACACCCAAGTTCAAGGGGGTTTTCAGCGTAGTATGGGCAACCCACCTCCACAAACCGGCGGAGGGGATGTTAGTTGGGACCAAGAGTTAGATCAGCCTTGCCCGAAGCATGGCACGAAACAACGACCGGCGAAACACACTATAAGAGAGTGCAGGCCCTTTATGGAAGCGATGATGGGCTGCTTTAAACCTAGTGACAGGCCTCCAAATGGCGGTGCAGGACCAGGGTTTTTCGGTCCGGGTTATCAGGGGAACAGCTCCGGATCAGGATATAGAGGCAACAACAATGGTTATCAAAACCGGGGCGGTAATCAAAATGGTCAAGGAAGTTATAACAACCAAGGCAATCAGCCACGTAATCAGGGTGGTTACAATAACCAAGGCAGTCAACAGCAGGGCCAAGGTAACTACAATAATCAAGGTAATCAGCAGCGTCAGCAATAGCAGCCACAGTCCGGGTATCAGAGTAATCCAAAGGAGTTGAGTAGTGGGCAATACCATGTATTCACCACAAGTCTGTGTAAACGAGATCAGAAGGTTTTGAAGCGGGCAGTTAACGCGGTTGAACCGGCAACACCGCAATTTCTGCGCTGGTCAGAACAGCCCATTGTATGGAGTAGGGAAGACCACCCAATGCGGGTGGATAATCCGGGCCACTTGGCCTTGGTGGTGGCACCCCAGGTGGGAGGTTATAAATTCACTAAAGTTCTCATGGACGGTGGTAGCAGCATCAACATCTTGTACTATGAGACTTTCCGTCGTATGGGCTTGACGGATAAGAAGTTAAGACAATCGAACACAGTGTTCCATGGGGTGGTCCCAGGTAAGTCGGCTTATCCGGTTGGAAAGATTGACTTGGAAGTTACCTTTGGAGATGAGCATGATTCCAGGTCAGAGATGATAACTTTCGAAGTTGTCAAGATCAAAAGCCCTTATCACACTCTGTTTGGGAGGACGGTTTATGCCAAGTTTATGGCTAGGCCCTGTTATGTTTATCTGCAACTCAAAATGCCGGGTCACAAGGGCGCAATCACGGTTCATGGAAGTCGCAAGATAGGAGTGGAATGTGAAGAGGGAGATGCAGCTTATGCGGAGGCGGTATGTGCCACAGAAGAGTTGAAGTTTTATAAAGATAATGTTGATCCGGCAGATATGACTCCGCTGAAGAAGCCAACTACCGAGCATGATCCGGCGTTGAAGTTTAAATCGGCAGAGGAGACCAAGCAAGTTGATTTTGTGCCAGGTGATTCGTCCAAGCAGTTCACTATCAGCGCTAACCTTGATCCTAAATAGGAAAGCGCGCTCATCGAGTTCATCAGTGAGAACCGGGATATCTTTGCGTGGAAACCTTCTGACATGCCAGGTATACCGAGGGAACTCGCTGAGCACAGCCTTAACATTGATCTGAAATACAAACTGGTTAAACAATATTTGCGCCGCTTCAACGAAGAGAGGCGCAAGGCTATAGGAGAAGAAGTGGCCAGGCTTTTGGCCGCAGGGTTCATAGTGGAAGTTTTTCACCCAGAGTGGTTGGCTAATCCGGTGTTGGTATTAAAAAAGAATGGGAAGTGGAGAATGTGTGTGGACTACACAGACCTCAACAAAGCTTGCCCAACTGATCCCTTTGCTCTCCCCCGCATTGATCAGATTATCGATGCCACAGCAGGATGTGAGCGGCTAAGCTTTTTGGATGCATATTCAGGATATCACCAGATCAAGATGGCAGTTAAAGACCAAGAGAAGACAGCTTTCATAACCCCTTTCGGTGCTTTTTGCTATGTGTCTATGCCTTTTGGGCTTAAGAGTGCTCAAGCAACTTATCAGCGTTGCGTTCAGAATTGTCTTAAAGGGCAGATAGGGAGGAATGTTCATGCCTACGTGGATGACATTGTGGTTAAATCAAGGAAAGAGGAGACGATGATAGAGGATCTTAAAGAGACTTTTGATAATCTTCGAGCTTATAAAATGATGCTTAATCCGGAGAAGTGTGCCTTTGGTGTTCCGGCAGGTAAACTACTGGGATTCTTGGTCTCAAACAGAGGAATAGAAGCTAATCCGGAGAAAATCAAGGCTATCACATCTTTGACTAAGCCAGTTTGCATCAACGATGTTCAGCGTATCGCTGGCCGGATCACAGCATTAAGCCGGTTCATCAGCCGTTTGGGAGAGAAGGCGATCCCGCTTTACCAGATGCTGAGGAAAACAGACCGGTTTATATGGAGTGATGAGGCAAACGCGGCGTTTGAGGATCTGAAACGGCAACTGGCAAAGCCGCCGGTCCTAGCTGCCCCTATTGATAAGGAGCCGTTGCTGTTGTACGTCGCTGCCAATGCACGGGCAATCAGCGTCGCAATTGTGGTTGAGCGCAAGGAAGCAGGGAAGGAATACCCGGTTCAGCGCCCGGTTTATTACGTGAGTGAAGTACTCATTGAATCCAAGCAGAGGTACCCTCATTGGCAGAAGTTGGTGTATGGTGTGTTCATGGCAAACCGGAAGCTGAAGCACTATTTCCAAGGTCATCCAATAACTGTGGTTAGTTCAGCGCCGTTGGGGGACATAATCCAGAACAGGGAAGCTACAGGTAGAGTAGCAAAGTGGGCTATAGAGCTCAGCCCGCATGAGTTGAAGTATGTGCCACGCACCGCTATAAAATCTCAGGCATTGGTGGATTTCATCAATGATTGGACAGAGTTGCAAACCCCTGAGGAGAAGCCGGATCTTACTTGCTGGACGATTCACTTTGACGGTTCAAGACAGTTGGAAGGCTCGGGGGCTGGAGTTGTCTTAACTTCCCCCCGAGGTGATAAATTTTGTTACGTCCTCTGACTATTGTTTCCTTGTACTAACAATGCAGCGGAATATGAAGCATTACTTGATGGCTTGCGGCTGGCAAAGGAGATGAACTTGAGCCGGGTCAAGTGTTTTGGCGACTCAGATTTGGTGGCACAGCAAGTTTCAGGCAACTGGGATTCAAGAGATCCCCTCATGGCAGCTTATAGACTAGAAGTTGAAGCAGTCGCAGGATACTTCAAAGGGTATCAGGTGGATCATATAGACCGGCGACGGAATGAAGCGGCCGATGCTCTAAGCCGGATGGGCTCCCAACGTAAACCGGTGCCGCCAAATACTTTCTTGGATGAATTGCACAGTCCGTCGGTTCAAATACCATCGGAGGAAGACCTAGCTGTTCCTGATCCGGAGGCACAGTTAGTTGCAGCACTTCATGTTATCCCAGATTGGATGCTGCCTTATTTGGCATATCGGACGATGAAGAAGAAGCACGACAGATAATCCGGCGTTCTAAATCCATGACAATTGCAAACGGAGAGCTTCATCATCGCAGTACTTCTGGAGTATTTCAGCGGTGTGTATCAACTGAGGAAGGATGTGAGATTCTTCGCGAGATCCATGAAGGGGATTGTGGTCATCATGCCGGTTGAAAATCATTGGTGGCTAAAGCGTTCCGGCATGGTTTCTATTGGTTAACCGCTCATGCTGATGCGGCGGATCTAGTCCGGAAGTGTGATGCTTGTCAGAAATTTTCGAGGCGTGCTCTGGTTCCGGCGTAGGAGCTCCGGATGATACCAATAACTTGGCCGTTTGCGACTTGGGGGCTTGATATGGTTGGACCCTTCAAGCGATCCCAAGATCAGAAAACTCATCTACTAGTAGCAGTGGATAAGTTTACAAAGTGGATTGAGGCAGAGCCTATAAGCAAGTGTGATGCGGCAACGGCAGTCAAATTTATCAAAAAGGTAATTTTCCGGTTTGGCTTTCCGCATAGCATCATCACAGACAACGGCACCAATTTATCTTAGGGTGAGATGGAAGAATTCTGTCAACGAGAACATATTCGCTTGGATGTATCTTCTGTGGCCCATCCCCAATCTAATGGTCAGGCCGAAAGGGCAAATCAGGAGATATTGCGAGGTATCAAGCCCCGACTTATGACTCCTTTGCAGAGAACCCTAGGATGTTGGGTTGAGGAGCTACCATCTATTCTTTGGAGTATCAAAACTACACCAAACCGGTCCACAGGTTACACACCTTTCTTCATGGTCTATGGTGCTGAAGCAGTCCTTCCAAGTGATATCCGTCATGATTCACCAAGGGTAACGGCTTATGTTGAAGCAGCCAATGAGAGAGCAAGGCAAGACAGCTTGGACCGGCTGGATGAAGAGCGTGATATAGCTGCGGCACGATCTGCAATTTATCAACAAGATTTACGCAGGTATCATAGCCGCCGGATCAAAACAAGGACGTTCCAAGAGGGCGACTTGGTACTCCGGCTCATCCAAGATCAAACAGATATGCACAAATTATCACCACCTTGGGAAGGACCCTTTGTGATCAGCAAGAATCTGCACAATGGTTCATATTACCTGCTGGACGTTCGAGAACACAAGGACTCACGGACATCAGAGGAGGAGATGAAGAGGCCATGGAACATTGCCCATTTGCGGCCATACTATACTTGAGCTATGAGCTCCACTGTATCCTATGTATATATTATGATCAATGAATAAACCGGCACCCTCGGTAAACCAGGGGCTCAGCCTTTTTTCCAATACAAATATCTTGTGAGGAGAACCATGCATGTTTTATCATATGTTATATTTCAACATATTGGCTGGTTTAAAATTGATTTTTTACAGAATATACACAAAAGCAATAAAATTCTCTAAAGAGCATGAGGTCACATCCGGTTCAAGAGAGGACGCTTCAAGATCTACCCATGATTCCATGGAGCCAGGGAAAACTATATGGACAGTTGGGTTTACCCGCATCCATCCACCGGCCCTCTGGAAAGATGGATAATCCACATCCAGTGATTGGCTAGGCCCTCTAGAAAGATGGATAATCCACATCCAGTGATTGGCTAAATTGTTTATTATGGTTCAAGTGGAAAGATGGATAATCCACATCCACCGGCCCTCTGGAAAGATGGATAATCCACATCCAGTGATTGGCTAGGCCCTCTGGAAAGATGGATAATCCACATCCAGTGATTCGCTAAATTTTTTCTTATGGTTCATATGGAAAGATGGATAATCCACATCCAACGACCCTCTGGAAAGATGGATAATCCACATCCAGTGATTGGCTGAACCTTGCTTTGAGCCTGGCATCTCTTAAAAAGCCTCGACTACATGGTTTTATTTGCAAATTCGCATCTTTGGTGTTTATGTTTTATGACTCTTTAAACCGGAGTGGAACAGCTACAGAAGTTGGCCACATATCTATAAAGTGAAAAGTCTGGGTCATGAATACCAGCATGAATAAACCGGTGTTCATTATAACTCGGATCATCCATCAGGCAACAAGCTACAAATTTCTGAACAAAGTTTCAGAACGAGATAAACCGGTGTCTGTTGTCAAAACCCGGGTTTGTCATTGGATCCATGAAAATCTTTATCAAGAGATTTTAAGTTCTACCGGATTAAGAGTATTGAGCATACTTGATCTCAGGTATAACATTATTTATGGTATAGGTATATACTTGTTTGATATCTTGAGAACAATTTAATCGGTCCAGTGGTAAACCGCTAGGACATGTTTTCAGTATTACCTCTGCAGGAACAGATGATACGCAAGATAAGCAACATCAGACAACATTTAAATTAGCAAACATCAAACACAAGAAGATAGAAAATCCGGATCAAAGCGGATAATGTTTCAGCTATCCTATTACAAGGCGTAGCAAGCCTGATGGATTAAAAAGATTGTTCGATAAACCGGGACGGCAACTATAAGAATAAAGTTATGAGCTAGGCTCCCTCCTGCTGAGACGGCTGGGCATCGACTTGATCCGGAGTTTCTTCTTCTTCTTGAAGCGGTTGAAAGTCCGGAACACACCAGTCAATCTTCGTCAGGGCCCGGAAGTACATCTCTTCACTGATAAGCTCAGAAGGTTCGATATCTGGAGCGAAGGTATGAGGGCGAACTGGTGGGATTAAATTGACGGTGTCATAAACCGGCCGCTCCACCCGCTCGTTTTGCAAGTCGTATCCCGGATGATACATGGATAAGTCAGATTCAGCTGCAAGCTTGCTGGCGAGGGGACGCATCTCCTTCGTCAAGGCATGGAGATCCTTTGCGGTAAAAGCGGATCCATCTTCTTTAGTGTCAGGAAATCCAGGCAAAGCTTCTTCCGGATCAAGATCCGGGACCCAGGCTTTAGCCCTGGTAAGTGCCATGAGGGCACCGGCTCGAGCAGCAGATTTCTTAACTTCTTCGAGACGCACTGGCAGAACAGACAACTTCTCCAACGTGCCTTGGATGGTTGTCGGGGCCGGTTTACCGAAAGATGTTGCACTGATGATCCTCTGAGCACCGGAATACAGCTGCTCGACCAAAGTGTAACATGCCTTAAGTTTCTTCCGTAGGTCATCCCCAAGATGGGTGACACGCCGCCCTGCATATATATATCACAGTTAAACCGGCACAGATGGAAGCTTGCAAGGATAAAACAGGAGTTCAGATTATACTTACCAAAGATTGCAGAAGTCATCAACTCAATTTGCCGCTTTAAGCCGGTTAACTCTTCAGTAACCGGATTAAGCGCCCCCTCGGCATCCTGAACCCTTTTCTCCAGCTCTTTCTTCTGAACCTCAAAAGTGGTCCGCTCTTCTTCAAAGAATTTTTTCAGATCTTCGGCAGTCTTTAAACTCACCTGAAGATCTTTCTTGGCTTTCGAAGCAGCAGACTCTGTCTCAGCAAGACGGCTCCGAAGCTCATTGATCTCATCAGCATTCCGGTTTAAGTCAGCCTGCAAATACAATCAAGGGATAAGAAGCAAAAATCAGACAAGTCTCAAGCACACAAACAAGTTGTCTACTTGACACTTGGGGGCTAATGGGCAGTTGAAGTAATAAAAAGCAGCAATTCAAAATCAAAAGTCTCAAGCACACAAACAAGTTGTCTACTTGACACTTGGGGGCTAATGGATAATTGCAGTATTAGAAGAGACTCTTACAAGTATCAAATACATAACCAAGTTACCTACTTGATACTTGGGGGCTAATATAAGGTCAAATTGTTCAAGTTATAAGTTCCGGATCACCTTCAACATGCAGCTAAACCGGAACTTGGGGGCTACTATGAGATAGAGGCATATCAAAAGCACAAAGTCAGAAGGAAAGGATTACCTCATATTTTTCCTTCATCAAGTTAACCAAGCTCGCTTCGTAATCTCGGCTACTGTGGAGCCGGTTTATGTACCCGGAATAGATTTCTTGGGCACTCATATCAGCAAGATTGGATAACTCAATACTCCATTTACCCTTCTCTTTATATAATTTCTCCGTTTTAGCCGTATGTTTGGCTAAAACGGTGGGCTCAGCCGGAGCAACGAAAGCAGCCCCAGTCACTACAACTTCTGGAGAAGCAAGTGCAGTTGGTGGAGTCGCAGTATGAACCGGACTGGGAGAAGCCGGATTGGCCTGAGGAGAGTTGACCCGGGCAGGACTTGGCGGATTGTGGATATCATCAGCAGTAGGGTTCTCGGGTACTGAGATATGATCCGTAGGGGCAGGATTTTCAAGAGTTGTGGGCTCGCCTTCTGGAGGGACGGTTGTCGCCGGATCAACTGCCGAATCATTAACAGTAGTCTCCGCAGTAGGTTTATTGGTTTTGGGTTTCTTGCTAGGCTTTGGTTTGTTGGAAGAAATTGGAAAAATGAGTTAAGATTATGAAACAAAAGGTAATCATAAACCGGAGAAGTTAAAAGAACTTACCCTGGAACAGTTTTAAGTGGGGGAAGTTGCGTAGCAGTCGATTCACCAGAGGAATATAATGGAGTTTCCTGATAATCAGGGTCAGACGGTTTAAGAGGTTTGCGGATAAGCCCGGCCTTGGGATGAAGGAGGGTCGGAGAAAGTATCACCTCAGTGCGGCGCTTCCGAGCCGGAGTGAGAGAAATTCCGGATGACTCCACTGCCAAGCCGCTATGGCGAGTGGTCCGGCGAAGAGCTTCATGTTGTTGTTTCTTCAAAAGAAAATTAGGATCCAATTGAGCATAAGGATGAGAAAATTGATATTTCCGGACTATCCGACGACTTTTTTGTGGGAGTGGTTCTGAATCGGAGGAAAGGATAGTTACCTCAACTTCGGCCGGATTATCACCTTCAGCCAGCTCCTGTGGAAAGTTATCATTAGACACAGAGGTGAGTACAAGCAATCAAATTAAAACCAGATTAATTCATACCTCGGAATCCGGAGCATCATCCTCAGCATGAGAGCTAGTGCCAACGGCTGCTTTTCTTTTCTTGTTAGCAAAAGTCTTCCGGCGTGCTTGTTTGCCGGGCTTCTCCACAGGTTTCCTTTTCCAGAAAGGATCATCAGCCTATTTGAACAAAAAGAGAAAGTTAGAGGACGATTTATATAAACGGATCAAACAATATATACAAGAAAGCAAAGATTACCGCAGGCAGCTTGTTCTACTTGTAATATGGGGCTAATCCGACTTTGCTGCAGTCTGCTAAGGAGACGTTGAGCATCTTCTTAGCCGATTCAATAACCTCCGATTCAGAAAGCTTATCCTTGGTAAACCATTGAGGGTCGTCCGGTTTACCAGAATACTGGCACATCAACTACGATCGCCGACTCAAAGGAAGAATACTCCAAGAGAGCCAACAACGCATAAAATCGGTTCCAATTAAACCGTTGGCTATAAAGGCTTTCAGTCTGGAGAGCTGAGATGCAAACCGGGGCTGTTCGGTGGAGCTGAGTCGTGGTGGCAGAGGGTGATTCTCTGGAAGACGGTGCTGGCGATAACCCGGCAGTGGGTTTTCCCCTTCAGGAGAAGTATCAAGACAGTAAAACCAAGATTTGTTCCACTCCTTTGGGTGGGTGTGGAGAGCAGCATGGGGAAAGACTACATCTCTCCTTTTCTGGATGCTAACCCCGCCGAGTTCCTGATGCGGCCCACTTGTGAATTCCGTACGCCGGTTCAGGTGAAAGAAATCCCGGAATAAATCCACAGACGGTTCTTCTTGCAGATAAACCTCTGAGAAAACTTGGAAGTCACAGATATTTGAAATGGAGTTGGGCCCAATGTCCTGAGGATGGAGTTGGAAGACAGCAAGAACATCCCGGAAAAACTTTGAACTGGGGGGGGGGTGAAGCCTCGAGTTATGTGGTCAAAGAAAACAATAACCTCCCCTTGCCTGGGAGTAGGAGGGCATTCGTTTCCTGGAGCCCGCCACTTCAAAACGGATTGAGGGCCTAAAGTACCAATTTCAGCAATTTTGACCAAGTCTTCTTCCGTGATGATGGAAGGGACCCAGTCACAAGAGACAAACTGCTTGGCCATAGCGACAGAAGGACAAGTACTGAAAAAGATAAAGTATAAAACCGGATTATGCGAGTACAGCAGGATAAACCGGAAGATATCTACGAAGATTACGTAACGGTTTAGACAGGGGACTAATGATATGGTTAAACCGGCAATACAGGGAGCTATGTCACTGCCGGTTCATGACAGCAAAAGAGAAACAGCTAAACCATCACGTTCAACTTCAAAAAAATTACAGGAACAAGGCATGACAGTATAAACCGGAGTATACTTAGTAGATTTATAAAGGGAAAGAAACAAGTTTTGACAGACAACTAGGGCAGATCAGATCTAGATATGCAGGAAAAAGAAAAATAAATACGTGAAGATACAGGAAGAACTACAAGGGTGATAGGCGGAGCGGATGAATCTATAGGTTATATAAAGTAACGAGATCTAAAGCATAGAAGCAGCAAAAGAAAGGCAGGATCTAAGGGCAGGACATAAAGGTTAAAGTTTCGGTGTACAAGGCGAAGCTCTCGTAGAGGCTCTAATGGCGGAAGCGCGAGGAAGAACCCTAGAAGACGCGGATCTATAATGAGGAGGAAAGACATACCTGGAACGGTGGAGATCAGCGGCAGAAGTTCTCTGGTCAAGTCAGGTTGATGCAGCGGCCAGTGAGGTCTTGACTCGGCGGGCGACGGCGGCGCTTCAAGCTCGGGCGTCAATGGCGTCTTGAAGCTCGGGCGACGGATGAAGGAAGAAGATGCGGGAAGAGAATAAACGGATGGGGGCAGCAGCATTTATAAGGGAAGGTCAGATATGAAGCGACAGGTGCGGGATTCGAGGGAGCAAAGATCGGATAAAGATCCCTTGACGCCTCGATTTTCGGGATAACCATTAAAACAAAGTCACAGTATAGCTCGCAGCGTTAAATGCGGAGATGATGTCACGGTCAGATTCAATGATTCTCGAGGATGACGTCAGAGCCGGTTTACAAAAAATGAGAAGGCACAGAAGAAAGTTATACAAGACAAGGGAGATTGATATGAACAAGTTCAAATCATTCTGGGGCCTAATGTCAGGGATATTACTAGCAGGTATGAACCGGCTAGTGTAAACCGGCTTAGTTATAGTATGCTTGGTTGTAATATTTAGTAAAGGCTACGGCCCATGAGATCTTAGGGCCCATGTATAGAATTATGGTTTGTAAACCGCCAAGCGATGTAACTTGAGAGATAAGGAAGAAAGGATAGAGACCGAGGCGGACACAAGTACGAGCCGGCCTCGGGACTCTGTAAACCGGACCAGGCGTCACCTCTATATAAAGGGACGACCCGGCGACGGTTCAGGGACAAGCAAGAATCAACCCGTCGAGACTACAGGCAAGCGATCCGCTCCTTGTAAACCGACGCCCAAGCAATACCAAACCAACTAGACGTAGGCTTTTACCTTCATCGAAGGGGCCGAACTAGTATAAACTCTCTGTGTCCTTTGTGTGCTATGAACCCCTTCAAGTTAACCCGTGCGATGGTTCTATCATCAAGTCCGTTAAACCGGACATCTGCCGTGCTAATTCCACGACAAGAACCAAATATTTCTCATAGATAATCTTGATCATAAACCCACAAATCATCGGATCTCGACAAACACACCGCAAAAAGAGATTACATCGAATAGATCTCCTCAAAGACCGAGGAGAACTTGGTATCGAGATCCAAAGAGAGAGAAAAAGCCATCTAGATACTAGCTATGGACCCGAAGGTCTGTGGTAAACTACTCACAACTCATGGTGAGGCGATGATGATGATGTAGAAGCACTCCGTGGAAGATCCCCCCTCCCGAAGGAGGGCACCGGGGGCCAGAAGGGGTGCCCACGAGGCAGGGGGCGCGTAATATAGGGGGGCGCCCCCAACCTCGTGGACGCCACGTCAGCCCTACTCCGTGGTTCTCAAGTCTCCCGTGCGTATTTTGCTCCAAAAATATCTCTCCCGAAGGTTTCATTCCGCTTGGACTCCGTTTGATATTCCTTTTCTGTAAAACCCTGAAATAGGCAAAAAACAGCAACCTGGACTGGGCCTTTGGGTTAATAGGTTAGTCCCAAAAATAATAGAAAAGTGTATAACAAAGCCCATTAAGCATCCAAAACATCATAAATAATAGCATGGAACAGTAAAAAATTATAGAAACGTTGGAGACGTATCAAGCATCCCCAAGCTTAATTCCTGCTCGTCCTCGAGTAGGTAAATGATAAAAACAGAATTTTTGATGTGGATTGCTAACCAACATAATTTTCAATGTAGTTCTTTTAATTGTGGCATGAATGTTCAGATCTGAAAGATTCAAGACAAAAGTCTATATTGACATAAGAAATAATAATACTTCAAGCATACTAACAAAGCAATCATGTCTTCTCAAAATATTATGGCCAAATAAAGTTATCCCTACAAAATCGTATAGTCTGGCTATGCTCCTTCTTCATCACACAAAATATTCATATCATGCACAACCCCGGTTTCAGCCAAGCACTTGTTTTCATACTCTATTCTTTCAAACCTTTCAACTTTCACGCAATACATGAGCGTGAGCCATGGACATAGCACTATGGGTGGAATAGAGAGGTGGTTGTGGAGAAGACAAAAAGGAGGGAGATAGTCTCACATCGACTAGGCGTATCAACGGGCTATGGAGATGCCCATCAATAGATATCAATGTGAGTGAGTTGGGATTGACATGCAACGGATGCACTAGAGCTAAATATGTATGAAAGCTCAACAAAAGAAACTAAGTGGGTGTGCATCCAACTTTCTTGCTCATGTAGACCTAGGGCATTTGAGGAATCCCATCGTTGGAATATACAAGCCAAGTTCTATAATGAAAATTCCCACTAGTATATGAAAGTGACTAAACATGAGACTCTCTATCATGAAGAACATGGTGCTACTTTGAAGCACAAGTGTGGAAAAAGATAGTAGCAATTGTCCCTTTTTTCTTTTCTTTTTTTCTTTGTTTGGCCTTTCTTTTTTTTCTTTGGCCTTTCCTTTTTTCGGAGGGGCCTTCTTTATTTAGCTTTCCTCACATGGGACAATGCTCTAATAATTATGATCATCACACTTATATTGATTTAAAACTAGATATTACAACTCGATACTAGAACAAAGTATGACTCTATATGAATGCCTTCGGCGGTGTACCGGGATATGCAATGAATTAAAAGTGACATGTATGAAAAATTATGCATGGTGGCTTTGCCACAAATACAATGTCAACTACATGATCATGCATGGCAATATGACAATATGAAGCGTGTCATATGAACGGAGCGGTCGAAAGTTGTATGGCAATATATCTCGGAATGGCTATGGAAATGCCCTGATAGGTAGGTATGGTGGCTGTTTTGAGGAAGATATATGGTGGCTGTTTTGAGGAAGGATATATAGTGGGTGTTGATACGTACAAAACGTATCTATAATTTCGGCTTGCTCCATGCCACTTTTGGGTGATATTGCTATGATATTCATACACTTCCATACACTTTTGATCATATTTGGACTAACTTACTAATCCAGTGCACCCCAGTGCCAGTTTCTGTTTTCGGTTGTTTTTGTATTTCAGGTTTTCACGTTACGAGAACTGCCAGGAAAAATCCAGAAAAATTATATAAAAAATCAGCGTTCCGGAAACTACCGTGCGTCCGAAGGACAGCCGGGGGGGCACCAGGGCTCCAGACGCCCTGGCGGCGTGCCCCCCCTGGGCCGCGCCGGGGGGGGCGCCTGGGCCCCCCGAAGCTTCCCCGATGCCCCCCTTTGGCATATATTTAAAGCGTCCTCCGAAACCCTCAGAAAAGGAACTCTTTTCGCGATCCCATCTCTGTTCCGCCGCCACCGCCGCTTCCAAGATCGGGAGCACCAGGAGAACCCTTCCCGGCACCCTGCCGGAGGGGAGGATCACAACCGGGAGCTTCTCCACCACCATGGACGCCTCCCGAATGACTCGTGAGTAGTCTCCCTTGGACCATGAGTCCATGACCAGTAGCTATGTGATGTTCTCCTCCCGTTCTTGTGCTTCACTAATTAGTCCTCGTGAGCTGCCCTACATGATCGAGGCACATATGTAATCCTTATGTTGTTGCTATGTTGAGTTTGCTGGGATCCGATGGATTATGAGATTATGTTCAGATTGATCTTGAGTAATATATTTGATTCACCTCTTTTATATTTATGTTCATAAGTAATTCTTGCATGTTCTCCGTTGTTATTTATTGCTTTGGCCAAGTAATACGTAGTGACTCCAAGAGGGAACGTTATGCTCGATTGTGGGTTCATGCCCCTCGATGACTAGCTTGAGTGACAGAAACATGAGTCTAGGGGATGTGCTGTTGCCACAAGGGGGAAAACAACGGTGCTTGTGCCCGCGGGTGCAAGGATTGTTTACTTTACGCAAAGTTCTTTTAATGCAGTTGTCTGTTGCATTGAGTTTACACTATGGGTGGGACTCGCAACTTAATACCAGCGAGATGTTCTGGATAGATATCTCAAGGTGGATGATTAGTAGTAGATATTGATGGATTTCGGTCTACTTACTTTGGCGTACCGCCCATGCTTTGAACCTCAACCTTTCTTGCAATGTAGTCAGCATTGGTTTGCGTTCGTGGTCCTGTCAATTGCCCAGCTGTAATTTGTTTACCTCACATAGCTGTTTTATCGTCTTTTGGGAGAGAGACATCACTAGTGAACATCATGAGACTCCGGTCCATATTACCATCATTGATCACACCCGCTATTTACTTTTCGCTTTTACTTACTATTGCAAACACTATCTATCACTACTATCATTTGCTTTTAATCCTTTGTGAACTACAAGGCCAGAGGGATTGACAACCTCTCTGTACTCGTTGGGAGCAAAGTTATTTGTATCTGTGTGCAGGTCCACGTTGATTGCTAATATCTGGCTCCGTTAGCAGTTGACACCTACTTGTTGAACCTAGGAGTCTCTGGGGATTCGATCCTTGGCATCTTTGCTAAGGGAAAAACTTCCACAACACTGCATCTTACACCTTCCACTTGGGGTAACCAACGAGGGGTTAGAGGCCCATCAAGGAGTTTTTCTGGCGCCGTTGCCGGGGACTCCACTCTTCAAGATGGGGGAGTTGCACGCTATCTTTTACCTTTGCTTTTAGTCTTGTTAGTTTACCTTTCAGTTTTCTTTATGTCTTTTCACTAGTTATGCTTATGGACAACCCTGTTATTGGATCGTTGCTTGTGGGAAGACGCCCCACACCTGTGGTGGTTGATCCTCCCCCTACTGAAATTGTGCCCTATAAAATACCAGCTGGTATTATCGATTATGTTTTGGCTAATTGTTATGCAGGAGACAGACATCCCGGTGAACACTTGCTATATCTGTCACAACTATGTTCATTATTTAAGCTTGCAGGTGTATCAAGGGAGTTTTTCATGAGGAAATTGTTTGCTGTATCACTTATAGATAAAGCTTCAGATTGGTATAAGCTTCTCGATAACTCACACTTGCTTGATTGGCAAGAGCTTATGTCTCTCTTTTATACTAAGTTTTATCCTCTTCATGATGCTTATGTGGAGAGTAGGAGTACCTTTTTGCATGTGGATCATGGTAACAATGCTTTATGTGATGCTTATATTGTTGAGTTTATTCGTGATCCCACTGAAAATTATTATGAGAAGGGAACATATGCTTATAGATATTTCAATAATATCAAGTTCCCTCTCTTTATGTTGAAGGTTTTGAAGCTGCACTTGTTTTGTCTTCCTATGCTTATTGCTTTGTGCTTCAATGAGTTATTGTATTGCAATATTCCTATGCATAGGAAGCATGTTAGGCTTAAATGTGTTTGGTATTTGCTTCTTGATGCTCTCTTTTGTTCTTCAACTCTTATTCCTACGAGAGCATCATTAAAGCCTTAAGCCTATCTTTATGGCTATAAAGAAAGAGCTTTTGGGAGGCAGCCCAATGAATAAATTTTTTGCTTTTGTTGTGTCTTGATGTTGTTTACTGCTGTAGCATCATCATTGTATCTTTGCTTTTCATATTTGTGCCAAGTATAGCCTCTGATTACTAGAAAGTTCGAAAGTTGTGAGGTGCTGTCCAGGAAACAGATTTTGTCCTTGGATAGAAAAATTCGTATAAAATCACCAGATCATCTTTTTGGTCTGAATTTTTTCGACAGCGTTCTCTATATAATTGTCTTTCGTGCTTCTGTTCTGAGTTTTTTGATTTGAGTTGCAGAAGTATCCCGAACAGATCAATTACTACCTGCTGTTCTGTTTTTCAGAGATTCTGTCCTGTTTTGCCTTTCTTTCATTTTGCAAATCAAGAGCTTGCTTTTTCTTTGCAAAAACCTTTTGGCAATCTTGAGAAATAGTAGACCTTCAAGAATATCTTTATTTCCAGCAAAGTACAATTATTTTATTAAGTGACTAACCTCGCTAATCAGATTATGATGAGTTATCTATGAAGGGAGTTTTCAAGTGTGCGAGGGAAGATGATAAAAAGATTCAGGAGTGTCAAGCGCTCAAGCTTGGGGATGCCCCCGTGCACCCCCAAGAAATATTCAAGGAGACTCAAGCGTCTAAGCTTGGGTATGCCCACGTGCATCCCCTTCTCCATCAACATTATCAGTTCGTCTTTCGTTCCACTATATTTTTATCACTTCATGTGTTATGTGCTATGCTTGGAGCGTCTTTCTTTTAGTTTTCTTTTTAGTTTTTCATAACGAGTCGGAACTCAGCGTTCTTTATGTGGGAGAGAAACACGCTCCACCTCTACCTAGAACATAACATAGAATTTTCATGTCTATCTATGCTGTGTGTGTTCTTTGTCTTTTAATAGCTACTATCATGCTCTGCTCTTAGTATTCATGCTTATCTTTTCAAAGAGCTTTTGTCTAGTTGGTTGCTTGAACTCTCTTTAACTATCATGCTCACCTTATTAAGAGAGTTTGCTTCCGTTGCATTGGTTAATATGTTTATGATAAAGATGCTACTTGCATGATGGCGCTTAGTAGTTCAGGTTTTCTTATGGTTAATCTCAAATAGCTGGGGGGGTTCCCAATGTGTTATTGGAGTACCAACTTGATTTGTTTGCCTATGATGTGGTATGGTTTAGTAATATCTTCCTTTGAGAATTTATTTTGATTGACTTGGCGTATGCTCACGCATATTTAAGACTGTAAAGAAAGTCTGTCAAGCCTTGATGATCTTTTGTTTCAGAGTAGCGATATAACCTCCATGCCTGATTCAATGTTGCTTTGTCGCTCTGCATGATTATGACCGTCATTGCTCTCTTAGTTGGTCGCTCCCAGTCTTTTGCTAACCTCCACCTGTACTAAGCGAACTAACTTTGCAATACATAGCTCATGGAAAAGTAGCTTAAAAACTATTGTGGTAAAGAATATGTTGCTTATGTATCTTATTTCTTATAAGTTGCTTGCTGAGCGGTAACCATGTTTCTGGGGACGCCATCAACTATTACACTATTGTTGAATATCATGTGAGTTGCTATGCATGTTCGTCTTGTCTGAAGTAAGGGTGATTTGCCGTGGGTTGTATGAATATGCATATTGTTAGAGAAGAACATTGGGCCGCCAACCAAAGCCATGTATCATGGTCGAAGTTTTAGCTTGGACATTAATCCTCAATCTCTTATGAGAACATGCTTATGCATTAAAGAGGAGTCCATCATCTATTTTCTATGTTGTCCCGGTATGGATGCCCTCAAGTTGAGATCTATCAAAAACGAGAAATCAAATGCGATTTATCTCCTTGGACCTTTGTACAGGTGGCATAGAGGTACCCCTTTGTGACACTTGGTTGAAACATATGTAATGCAATGATAACCCATGGAAATCCGAGCTAATTAGGACAAGGTGCGAGCACTATTGGTATTCGATGCATGAGGCTTGCAACTTATAGGATGTCTTATGCATGACACATATGAAGTACTACTACCGTTGACAAAATTGCTTCTATGTTTTCAAAATAAAAAGCTCTAGCACTTAACCATTCTTTTACTTTTATGTTGAGTCTCCACCTACTTTCTTCAAGCACCAACTACTGAGAGCATGATTGTCATTCTGAGTGTAATGTGCATTGTCCCAAAGTAGCATTCTCTTTTGCATGATTGTGATATCGTTTATTCTGAAATCATTGTATCTAGTCATCACTTAAACCTTGAAGGTGCCCCTGCATTTATGTTTTGCATCACTAAAGGGGGCAAGCTAGATATCACTTTATCATATTTGCACATCATGTTCATTGCAAATCTATTTGATGTTTCAGTTTCATGTTGTAAAACTTTCAGTCATTTGTGATTTTCTCATGAGGCAACTTAATTACTATAGATTCATTGTCTCAGTAAGCTTTTTTCATATGACTATGAAAAAGTCCTATATGGTTAATAGCATGTCACCACAGAAATTATTCTTGTTATCATTTACCTACTCGAGGACGAGCAGGAATTAAGCTTGGGGATGTTGATACGTCCAAAACGTATCTATAATTTCTGCTTGCTCCATGCCACTTTTGGGTGATATTGCTATGATATTCATACACTTCCATACACTTTTGATCATATTTGGACTAACTTACTAATCCAGTGCACCCCAGTGTCAGTTTCCGTTTTCGGCTGTTTTTGTATTTCAGGTTTTCACGTTACGAGAACTGCCAGGAAAAATCCAGAAAAATTATATAAAAAATCAGCGTTCCGGAAACTACCGTGCGTCCGAAGGACAGCCGGGGGGGGGGCACCAGGGCTCCAGGCGCCCTGGCGGCGCCCCCCCTGGGCCGCGCCGGGGGGCGCCTGGGCCCCCCGAAGCTTCCCCGATGCCCCCCCTTTGGCATATATTTAAAGTGTCCTCCGAAACCCTCAGAACAGGAACTCTTTTCGCGATCCCATCTCTGTTCCGCCACCGCCGCCGCTTCCAAGATCGGGAGCACCAGGAGAACCCTTCCCGGCACCCTGCCGGAGGGGAGGATCACCACCGGGAGCTTCTCCACCACCATGGACGCCTCCCGGATGACTCGTGAGTAGTCTCCCTTGGACCATGAGTCCATGACCAGTAGCTATGTGATGTTCTCCTCCCGTTCTTGTGCTTCACTAATTAGTCCTCGTGAGCTGCCCTACATGATCGAGGCACATATGTAATCCTTATGCTGTTGCTATGTTGAGTTTGCTGGGATCCGATGGATTATGAGATTATGTTCAGATTGATCTTGAGTAATATATTTGATTCACCTCTTTTATATTTATGTTCATAAGTAATTCTTGCATGTTCTCCGTTGTTATTTATTGCTTTGGCCGAGTAGTAGGTAGTGACTCCAAGAGGGAATGTTATGCTCGATTGTGGGTTCATGCCCCTCGATGACTAGCTTGAGTGACAGAAACATGAGTCTAGGGGATGTGCTGTTGCCACAAGGGGGAAAACAACGGTGCTTGTGCCCGCGGGTGCAAGGATTGTTTACTTTACGCAAAGTTCTTTTAATGCAGTTGTCTGTTGCATTGAGTTTACACTATGGGTGGGACTCGCAACTTAATACCAGCGAGATGTTCTGGATAGATATCTCAAGGTGGATGATTAGTAGTAGATATTGATGGATTTCGGTCTACTTACTTTGGCGTACCGCCCATGCTTTGAACCTCAACCTTTCTTGCAATGTAGTCAGCATTGGTTTGCGTTCGTGGTCCTGTCAATTGCCCAGCTGTAATTTGTTTACCTCACATAGCTGTTTTATCGTCTTTCGGGAGAGAGACATCACTAGTGAACATCATGAGACTCCGGTCCATATTACCATCATTGATCACACCCGCTATTTACTTTTCGCTTTTACTTACTATTGCAAACACTATCTATCACTACTATCATTTGCTTTTAATCCTTTGTGAACTACAAGGCCGGAGGGATTGACAACCTCTCTGTACTCGTTGGGAGCAAAGTTATTTGTATCTGTGTGTAGGTCCACGTTGATTGCTAATATCTGGCGCCGTTAGCAGTTGTAACCTACTTGTTGAACCTAGGAGTCTCTGGGGATTCGATCCTTGGCATCTTTGCTAAGGGAAAAACTTCCACAACACTGCATCTTACACCTTCCACTTGGGGTAACCAACGAGGGGTTAGAGGCCCATCAGGTGTATGGTACCGGCGAGAGTTGCGCGGCACAAGAGAGGCTAGCAATGGTGGAAGGGTGAGAGTGTGTATAATCCATGGACTCAACAGTAGTCATAAGAACTCATATACTTATTGCAAAAATTTACGAGTCATTAAAAAAAAGAAATCAACGCATGCTCCTAGGGGGGAGGTTGGTAGGATTTAACCATCGCGCGCCCCCCACCTCCACACAAAGGATGACACTCTACAAATACCTCATGCTCTAACTTCGTCACATAGCGGTTCACCATACGTGCATGCTACGGGAATCGCTAACCTTATCACAAGTATTTCTCAATTTCATAATAACTCTACGAGCATAACTCTAATATCACTATCCTCATATCTCAAAACAATTATCAAGCATCCAACTTCTCATCATATTCAATGCACTTAGTATGAAAGTTTTTTCTACATTCATCTTGGATGCCTATCATGTGAAGGCTAGTTTTATAACCAAAGAACATTACCATGCTGTTTTAATAGACTCTCAAAAGGATATAAGTGAGGCATGAGAGTTCAACAATTTCTACAAAATATAATCACCATCGTGCTCCAAAAGATATAAGTGAAGCACTAGAGCAAAAACTATTCAACTCAAAAGATATAAGTGAAGCACATAGAGTGTTCTAACAATTCCTAGGCCATATTTAATTCTCTCAAATAGGTGTGTCCACCAAGGATGATTGTGGCAAACTACCAAGCAAAGACTCAAATAATACACGAGGCTCCAAGTAAAATACATATCATGTGGCGAATAAAAATATAGCTCCGAGTATAGTTACCGATGGATGAAGACAAAAGAGGGGATGCCTTCCTGGGGCATCCCCAAGCTTAGGCTTTTGGTTGTCTTTGAATTTTACCTTGGGGTGCCATGGGCATCCCCAAGCTTAGGCTCTTGCCACTCTTTGTTCCATAGTCCATCAAAGCAATACTCGAAACTTGAATACTTCACAACACAAAACTTAGACAAAAATCTCGTGAGCACCGTTAGTATAAGAAAACAAACCACTAGTCAAAGGTACTGTAATGAACTCATTCTTTGTTTATATTGGTGTTAAACCTACTGTATTCCAACTTCTCTATGATTCATATCATCCAATACTATTCATAGATTCATGAAAAAAGCAAACAACACACGAAAAACAGAATCTGTCAAAAACAGAACAATCTATAGTAATCTGTAACTTTCGCATACTTCTGTAGCTCAAAAAATTTTGAATTAAATTGGTAAACATGCGGAATTTGTCGATTAATCATCTGAAAAAAGAATCAACTAAATAGCATGCTCCAGTAAAATCTGGTGACCATTCTAGCCAGCGCTAACGATTCTGTTTTTCACAGAAAGATCATATAAACTTCACACAAGTCTTCCCAAAGGTTCTACTTGGCACAACACTAATTAAAACACAAAACCACATCTAAACAGAAGCTAGATGCAATATTTATTCCTAAACATAAGCAAAAACAAAAAAATATAAAATTGGGTTGCCTCCCAACAAGCGCTATCGTTTTACGCCCCTAGCTAGGCACGATACATGGATAGATCTAGGTATTGCCATCTTTGGAAGGCAATCCATAAGTGGTTCTCATAATAGATTCATATGTTAATTTGATTTTATTTCTAGGAAAGTTTTCCATGCCCTTCCTTAACGGAAATTGGAATCTAATATTTCCTTCCTTCATATCAATAATTGCACCAATCGTTCTAAGGAAAGGT
This sequence comes from Secale cereale, assembly GCA_902687465.1. Lineage (NCBI taxonomy): Eukaryota > Viridiplantae > Streptophyta > Magnoliopsida > Poales > Poaceae > Secale > Secale cereale. The sequence continues at coordinate 100,956,988 of LR738712.1, forward strand.
CTACCAAGAATAATAGGACATGAAGGATTGCAATCTATATCAAGAACAATGAAATCTACGGGCACATAATTCCTATTGGCAACAATAATAACATCATTAATCCTTCCCATAGGTTTCTTAATAGTGGAATATGAAAGATGCAAATTTAAAGAACAATCATCAAGCTCATTGAAACCTAGCAAATCACACACCGTTTTTGGGATTGTGGAGACACTTGCACCCAAATCACACAAAGCAAAACACTCATGATATTTTATTTTAATTTTAATAGTAGTTTCCCACTCATCATAAAGCTTTCTAGGTATAGAAACTTCCAATTCAAGTTTTTCTTCATAAGATTGCATCAAAGCATCAACTATTATTTGGTAAAAGCTTTATTTTGACTATAAGCATGCAGAGAGTTTAGTACGGATTGCAACAAGGAAATACAATCAATCAAAGAGCAATTATCATAATTGAATCCCTTGAAATCCAAAGTAGTGGGTCCATCACTATGCAAAGTTTTAATCTCTTCACTCCCACTTTTAGCAAATTTAGCATCAAGATCTAAAAACTCCGAATCATTGGGACACCCTTTAATTAAAGTAGACTCATATCCAATCCCATCTTTATCAAGATTCATACTAGAAAACATGGATCTAATAGGAGACACATCAATAACTTTCAGATCTTCATCTTTATTTTCATGATAACTAGAGGAACACGCTTTTATATAATTCTCTCTTTTAGCACGCGTCCTAGCGGTCCTTTCTTTGCATTCATCAATGGAAATTCTCATAGCTTTGAGAGACTCATTGATATCATGCTTAGGTGGGATAGATCTAAATTTCAAAGTATCAACATCAAGAGTAATTCTATCCACACTTCTAGCCAATTCATCAATCTTAAGCAATTTTTCTTCAAGCAAAGCATTGAAATTCGTTTGCGAATTCATAAACACCTTAACACTAGTTTCAAATTCAGAAGGCATCTTTCCATAAGGGTTGTTGTAGGAATTACCATAATTATTAGAGGAATTACTAGGAAAAGGCCTAGGATTAAAGTTTCCTCTATAAGAATTGTTACCAAAATTATTCCTACCAACAAAATTCACATCCAAAGATTTATTATTATTTTCAATCAACGTGGATAAAGGCATATCATTTGGATCAGAAGAAGCACTCTTAGCAGCAAATAATTTCATAAGTTCATCCATCTTTCCACTCAAAACACTAATCTCGCATGTACTTTTTTACTAGTAGATCTTTCGGTGTGCCATTGAGAATAATTAACCATAATATTATCTAGGAGTTTGGTAGGTTCTCCTAAGGTAGTTTCCATGAAAGTGCCTCCTGCGGCCGAATCTAAAAGATTTCTAGAAGCAAAATTCAAGCCAGCATAAAAGTTCCGAATAGTCATCCATAAGTTCAAACCATGTGTAGGGCAATTACGTATCATTATTTTCATTCTCTCCCAAGCTTGTGCAACATGCTCATGATCTAGTTGCTTAAAATTCATAATATCGTTTCTAAGAGAGATGATCTTAGCAGGAGGGAAATACTTAGAGATAAAAGCATCTTTGCACTTATTCCACGAATCAATACTATTTCTAGGCAAAGAGGAAAACCAAGTTTTAGCACGATCTCTAAGTGAAAACGGAAATAAATTCAATTTAACAATATCATTATCCGTATCCCTTTTCTTTTGCATATCACACAAATAAACAAAGTTGTTTAGATGGGTAGCGGCATCTTCACTAGGAAGGCCGGAAAATTGATCTTTCATGACAAGATTCAACAGAGCAGCATTGATCTCAAAAGATTCAGCATCGGTAATAGGAGCAATCGGAGTGCTAATAAAATCATTATTGTTAGTATTGGAGAAGCCACACAATTTAGTATAGTTCTGAGGTATAGTGACAAGCAAGCAATCCAACACAGAAGCAAACAAGAAGCAAGCGAACGGTAAACACACGGCCAAAGAAGGGCAAATAAAACGGCAAGGGCGAAGTGGGGGGAGAGGAAAATGATAGGAAAAAAATGTAATGCGAAGGATAAGGGTTTGTGATAGGTACTTGGTATATGACTTTTGCGTAAGCCTCCCCGGCAACGGCGCCAGAAATTCTTCTTGCTACTTCTCGAGCTTGCGTTGTATTCCCTCGAAGAGGAAAGGGTGATGCAGCACAGTAGCGTAAGTATTTTCCTCAGTTTTTGAGAACCAAGGTATCAATCCAGTAGGAGACCATGCGCGAGTGCCTCGCACCTGAACAAACAAATAGGAACTTCACAGCCAACGCGATAAGGGGTTGTCAATCCCTTTACTGTCACTTACAAAAGTGAGATCAAATAGAGATGATAGTTTGATACTTTTGGTATTTTTGGATATAAGAACAGAAAGTAAAAGCGGAAAAGTAAAGTAGATTGTAGATTGATATGTTGAGAATAGACCCGGGGGGCCATAGTTTTCTCTAGTGGCTTCTCTCATGATAGCGGTATTCTACGACGGGTAAACAAATTACTGTCGAGCAATTGATAGAAAAGCGAATAATTATGAGACTATCTAGGCATGATCATTATATATAGGCATCACGTCCGAGACAAGTAGACCAAAACGATTCTGCATCTACTACTATTACTCCACACATCGACCGCTATCCAGCATGCATCTAGAGTATTAAGTTCATAAGAACAGAGTAATGCCTTAAGCAAGATGACATGATGTAGAGGGATAAACTCAAACATGGTGATATAAACCCCATCTTTCTATCCTCGATGGCAACAATACAATACGTGGCTTGCAGCCCCTACTGTCACTGGGAAAGGACACCGCAAGATTGAACCCAAAGCCAAGCACTTCTTCCATTGCAAGAGCTATAGATCTAGTAGGCCAAACCAAACCAATAATTTGAAGAGACTTGCAAGGATATTATAATCATACATAAAGAGTTCAGAAAACAACCAAATATTTCTCATAGATAATCTTGATCATAAACCCATAATTCATCGGATCTCGACAAACACACCGCAAAAAGAGATTACATCGAATAGATCTCCTCGAAGACCGAGGAGAACTTGGTATTGAGATCCAAACAGAGAGAAGAAGCCATCTAGATACTAGCTATGGACCCAAAGGTCTATGGTAAACTACTCACAACTCATGGTGAGGGGATGATGATGATGTAGAAGCACTCCGTGGAAGATCCCCCCTCCCGCGGAGCTCCGGAACATGCCCCAAGATGGGATCTCATGGGAACAGAAGGTTGCGGCGGTGGAACTAGGGTTTTCTCTGTTTGTCTGATGGTTTCAGGGTACGTAGATATATATATAGGAAGAAGGAGGGCACCGGGGGCCAGACGGGGTGCCCACAAGGGAGGGGGCGCGCCCTATAGGGGGGCGCCCCCCACCCTCGTGGACACCACGTCAGCCCTACTCCGTGGTTCTCAAGTCACCCATGCGTATTTTGCTCCAAAAATATCTCTCCCAAAGGTTTCATTCCGTTTGGACTCCGTTTGATATTCCTTTTCTGTAAAACCCTGAAATAGGCAAAAAAACAACAATCTGGACTGGGCCTTTGGGTTAATAGGTTAGTCCCAAAAATAATATAAAATTGTATAACAAAGCCCATTAAACATCCAAAACATCATAAATAATAGCATGGAACAATAAAAAATTAAAGATATGTTCGAGACGTATCACAAGCTTTTCATCCTGGCATGCTTCATTCAGCCGGCAAAGGCCGAATAACTCACGCGACCCATCACACACCACCTATATGGGTGTCTGGTCCCTTGCGTCACTTTTTCACTCAGGACCGGTCTGCGAAGCGTCGCCTCTAACTTTTGTAGACCAACTTGGATTGGAACAATTTTTATATCAAAATCGATTTTTTGACGTGTCGAAGACAATTCATGTAGATCATTTTCCTATCTGAGGCTGTCTTGGGGGCTTAATCATCCAAATAGTGTTCTGTATACGGAATCTCAGTACTTCGAACACAACTTCGGCCCTAGAGATGAGATAGGTTGGCTACAGCCCAATTATCAAAGTCCCTCTTTTTGAAGATACAACACTTTCTCACTTTGAGTACCTTTTCATTTGAGGCTATTTTAATAATGTTCTTGACCATGCCAAAATCTAGTGTCAACAGACCGAAAGCGGAAGCGCTAGATCAACGCGGTTGATGTAGTCGTACGTCTTTGCAATTCAACCAATCAAGTACCAAACGTACGGCACCTCCGAGTTATGCACACGTTCAGCTCGACGACGTCCCTCAAACTCTTGATCCAGCAGAGTGTCGAGGAAGTAGATGAGTTCCATCAGCACAACGGTGTGGTTACGGTGATGATGAAGTAATCCGTGCAGGGCTTCGCCTAAGCACTACGATATTATGACCATGGGAGTAAATAGTGGAGGGAGGCACCGCACAAGGCTAACAATGATGGTGTGTGTCTTAGGCGCCCCCCTCCCCCACATATATATATAGGTTGGAGAGGGGAGGTGGCAGCCAAGGGTGCGCCCAAGTAGGCCGAATCCTACTTGGTTTTGCTCCCCAATTCGCCCCCCTTCCTTATTCGGTGTAGGGGAAAGGAAAGAGAGGGGGGAGAAGGAAAGGGGGGAGGCCGAATCCTCCTCCTTCCCCTTCCTTTCCTCCTTCTCCTATTCGGCCTAGGGGAGCGCACTAGCCCACTAGGAGCTGGTCTGTCCCTCACTTGGCCCAATAGGCCCATAACTTTGCTGGGGGGGTGCCCAGAACCCCTTTCGGTGACCTGATATCACTCGGAACACTTCCGGTGTCCAAATATCATCATCCTATATATGAATATTTAGCTCTCGACCATTTTGAGACTCCCCGTCATGCCAGTGATCTCATTCGAGACTCCGAACAACATTCGGTCATCAAATCACATAACTCATATAATACAAATCGTTATTGAACGTTAAGCGTGCGGACCCTACGGTCTCGAGAACTATGTAGACATGACCCAGACACCTCTCCAGTCAATAAGCAATAGCGGAACCTGGATGCTCATATTGGTTCCTACATATTCTACGAAGATCTTTATCGGTCAAACCGTAATGACAACATACGTTATTCACTTTGTCATCGGTATGTTACTTGCCCGAGATTCGATCGTTGGTATCTTCATACATAGTTCAATCTCGTTACCGGCAAGTCTCTTTACTCGTCCCGTAATGCATCATCCCGCAACTAACTCATTAGTCACATTGCTTGCAAGGCTTCTTATGATGTGCATTACCGAGAGGGCCCAGAGATACCTCTCTCATACTCGGAGTGACAAATCCTAATCTTGATCTATGCCAACCCAACAAATACCTTCGGAGATACATGTAGAGCATCTTTATAATCACCCTGTTATGTTAGGACGTTTGATAGCACATAAGGCATTCCTCCAGTATCTGGGAGTTGCATAATCTCATAGTCGGAGGAATATGTATTTGACATGAAGAAAGCAGTAGTAATAAAACTGTACGATCCATATGTTAAGCTAACGGATGGGTCATGTCCATCACATCATTCTCCTAATGATGTGATCCTGTTAATCAAATGACAACACATGCCTATGGTCAGGAAACTTAACCATCTTTGGTTAACAAGCTAGTCTAGTAGAGGCTTACTAGGGACTTGGTATTTTGTCTATGTATCCACACATGTATCAAGTTTCCAGTTAATACAATTCTAGCATGAATAATAAACATTTATCATGAAATAAGGAAATATAAAATAACAACTTTATTATTGCCTCTGGGGCATATTTCCTTCAGTCTCCCACTTGCACTAGAGTCAATAATCTAGATTACATAGTAATGATTCTAATCACCATGGTGTCTTGGTGCTGATCATATTTTGCTCGTGGAAGAGGCTTAGTCAACGGGTCTGCCACATCCAGATCTGTATGTATTTTGCAAATCTCTATGTCTCCCTCCTTGACGTGATCGCGGATGGAGTTCAAGCATCTCTTGATGTGTTTGGTTCTCTTGTGAAACATGGATTCCTTTGCCAAGGCAATTGCGCCAGTGTTGTCACAAAAGATTTTCATTGGACCCAATGCACTAGGTATTACACCTAGATCGGATATGAACTCCTTCATCCAGACTCCTTCATTTGCTGCTTCCGAAGCAGCTATGTACTCCGCTTCACACGTAGATCCTGCCACGACGCTCTGCTTGGAACTGCACCAACTGATAGCTCCACCATTCAACAAAAATACGTATCCGGTTTGTGACTTAGAGTCATCCGGATCAGTGTCAAAGCTAGCATCGATGTAACCATTTACGATGAGCTCTTTGTCACCTCCATAAACTAGAAACAAATCCTTAGTCCTTTTCAAGTACTTCAGGATGTTCTTGACCGCTCTCCAGTGATCCACTCCTGGATTACTTTGGTACCTCCCTGCTAGACTTATAGCAAGGCACACATCAGGTCTGGTACACAACATTGCATACATGATAGAACCTATGGCTGAGGCATATGGAATGACTTTCATTTTCTCTCTATCTTCTGTAGTGGTCGGTCATTGAGTCTGACTCAACTTCACACCTTGTAACACGGGCAAGAACCCTTTCTTTGACTAATCCATTTTGAACTGCTTCAAAACTTTATCAAGGTATGTGCTTTGTGAAAGTCTTATCAAGTGTCTTGATCTATCTCTATATATCTTGATGCCCAATATATAAGTTGTTCACCAAGGTCTTTCATTGAAAAATTCTTATTCAAGTATCCTTTTATGCTATCCAGAAATTCTACTTCATTTCCAGTCAATAATAAGTCATCCACATATAATATCAGAAATGCCACAGAGCTCCCACTCACTTTCTTGTAAATATAGGCTTCTCCAAAAGTCTGTATAAAACCATATGCTTTGATAACCTCATCAAAGCGTATATTCCAACTCCGAGATGCTTGCGCCAGTCCATAGATGGATCATTGGAGCTTGCACACTTTGTTAGCACCTTTAGGATCGATAAAACCTTCTAGTTGCATACTATACAACTCTTCTTTAAGAAATCCATTGAGGATTGCAGTTTCGACGTACATTTGACAGATTTCATAATGACAAAATGTGGTAATTGCTAACATGATTCGGACAGACTTAAGCATCGGTACGGGTGAGAAGGTCTCATCGTAGTCAACTCCTTGAACTTGTCAAAAACCTTCCGCAACAAGTTGAGCTTTGTAGACATTAACATTACCATTAGCGTCAGTATTCTTCTTGAAGATCCATTTATTCTCTATGGCTTGTAGATCATCAGGCAAGTCAACCAAAGTCCATATTTTTTCTCATACATGGATCCCCTCTCAGATTTCACGGCCTCAAGCCATATTGCGGAATCTGGGCTCATCATCGCTTCCTCATAGTTCGTAGGTTCGTCATGGTCTAGTAACATGACTTCCAGAACAGGATTACCGTACCATTCTAGTGCGGAACATGCTCTGGTTGACCTATGTGGTTCAGTAGTAACTTGATCTGAAGTTTCATGATCATCATCATTAGCTTCCTCACTAGTTGGTGTTGGCATCACGAGAACGGTTTTCTGTGATGAGCTACTTTCCAATTCGAGAGAAGGTACAATTACCTCATCAAGTTCTACTTTCCTCCCACTCACTTCTTTTGAGAGAAACTCCGTCTCTAGAAAGGATCCATTCTTAGCAACAAAAATCTTGCCTTCGGATGTGGGATAGAAGGTGTACCCAACAGTTTCTTTTGGGTATCCTATGAAGACGCACTTCTCCGATTTGGGTTCAAGATTATTAGGCTGAAGCTTTTTCACATAAGCATCGCAACCCCAAACATTAAGAAACGACAACTTAGGTTTCTTGCCAAACCACAGTTCATACAGTGTCATCTCAATGGATTTAGACGTGCCCTATTTAATGTGAATGCAGCCGTCTCTAATGCATAACCCCAAAACGATATTGGTAAATCGGTAAGAGACATCATAGATCACACCATATCTAATAAAGTACGGTTACGATGTTCAAACACACCATTACATTGTGGTGTTGCAGGTGGCGTGAGTTGTGAAACTATTCCACTTTGTTTTAAATGAAGACCAAACTCGTAACTCAAATATTCGCCTCCGCGATCAGATCGTAGAAACTTTATTTTCTTGTTACAATGATTCTCTACTTCACTCAGAAATTCTTTTAACTTTTAAAATGTTTCAGACTTGTGTTTGATCAAGTAGATATACCCATATCTACTCAAATCATCTGTGAAGGTTAGAAAATAACGATACCCGCCGCAAGCCTCAACACTCATCAGCGCGCATACATCGGTATGTATTATTTCCAATAAGTCAGTGGCTCGCTCCATTGTTCCAGAGAACGGAGTCTTACTCATCTTGCCCATGAGGCATGGATTGCAAGTATCAAATGATTCATAATCAAGTGATTCCAAAAGCCCGTCTGCATGGAGTTTCTTCATGCGCTTTACACCAATATGACCTAAACGGTAGTGCCACAAATATATTGAACTATCATTATCATATTTTCATCTTTTGGCATCAATATTATGAATATGTGTATCACCACAATCGAGATTCAACAAAAATAGACCACTCTTCAAGGGTGCATGACCATAAAAGATATTGTAAGTGCATCTAGTGCCACCCCTAGTTGGTTTTGGAGTTTGACGACAAACCTGGTTGAGGGACTAATGTGTTTGTGAGAACTGCAGGATAACACAGGTAGTAGTCCCTCATTGATTCGGTTTACCTACCGGAGATGACCATTAAAAATGTATGAAGACATTGACATCAGTGGTGGTATATGAAGATAATTCTATTGAAGAATATGACAAGAGAAGACATTGTGTGAAGACTATGGAGACCGAAAACTTAGACGTTTCATTGTTTCCTTTTCTTCTTTGTGAGTCATAGGAACCACCGTACTATTAAGTGGGGTCCAAGTGATCTAAGTCAGAGTGACTGAAGTGATGCTCAACCAAATCCTATGTCTTCGAGTGAAGACAATGAGAGCAAATCTTATCCAGAGTTGGATGACACAGCTTTACTTGTAGCCCAAGTAAAGTTGCCGTGTGAGTGTTTGAAATCTGACCGTTGGAACACGTGTCAGTTCCTTAGTGACCCAGGGTCACTTCGGACAAATCAGGTCGGGTTGCCCAGTGGCTATAAATAGCCCACCCCCTACACCATAAATTGGTGGCTGCTCAGAGTTATTACACGGCTTTTGTCGTTTGAGAGCAACCCACATCCGAAGCTTTTGAGAGAGAAATCCTTGCGAGGACAAAGCCAAAACACCAGAGCCAAAGAGTGTTAGGCATCACTGAAGTCTTTCTGTCTGTGTGACCTGAAGACTTATTACACTTGAGGACTGTGTTTCCTCCAGCCGGTTAGGCGTCGCGTTCTGAGCATCCAAGAGTCATTGTGGATCGCCGGTGAACGAAGTCTGTGAAGGTTTGGAAGTCTACCTTGAAGACTTACCAGAGTGATTGGGCGAGGACTAGGTGTCCTTAGCTCAAGGGGAATAAGGTGAAGACGCGGTCTTCTGAGTTAAATCTCAGCCTCCCTAACCAGACGTACAGTTGTCACAGCAACTGGAACTGGTCTAACAAATCACTGTCCTCCCCGAGCTACTGGTTCTATCCTTTCCTTCCCTTTACTTACTGTCTTATGTTGTGAAGTCATTGCCTGCTTGCCTTATCTGATTGACTTCACTGAGTATCTACTTGTTCCGATTGGCTTCATTCCTTCTTCCATCTTGATCCCTACTGCCTAGCTGCTATTAGTCTTCGTGCTTTAACTTCATTGAACACATGACTATGGCTTGTCTAGTGTAGTCTACTTTCCGCTGCATATAAATAGGATTGGATTTATCTTTTGTCTTCAAAACTACCATGTTTTGAAGCATTTCATAAAAATTGCCTATTCACCCCCCTCTAGTCGATATACTGCACTTTCAATTGGTATCAGAGCAAGGTACTCCCTTGTTCTGTGTAATTCGGTTTAACCACCTGGAGTTTTAGCTATGTCGACTACAGGGATAATTAAAGTCTCTGCTGCGTGCCCCGTCTTCGATGGCATCGAATATCCCTACTGGAAGAACAAGATGCGCATGCACCTTTAAGCCATTGACGTGGACCTCTGGTTTGTCGTCAAGAACGGCGTTCCCAAGACTGGTGAAGGTATCACCCCTGCTGATGTCAAGAGGCTCGTTCAACTGGATTCAACGGGCAAGAACATCATCTGTGGTCATCTGACCAAAGGACAGTATGGTCGTGTAAGTGCTCTAGGACTGGCTCTCAAAGGTCAACGAAGGAGTCTCAACCCAGAGAGATCAAAGGAACAGCGTCCTTCGCAATCTCTTCAATCACTTCAAGAGACATGACAATAAGAATGTCCAGCACACATTCGATCGTCTCACTGACATCACTAATGAGCTTCAAGCGCTTGGCGCCACTGAGATCACCAAGCATGAAATCATCAAGACCCTCCTGAGATCACTCAACGTCTCATTTGATATCCTTGCCCTGATGATTCAAGAATGTCCTGACTTCAAGACTCTTGATCCGTCTGACATACTTGAGAGGCTCAACACACATGAGTTCCAGCTATGTGAGAAACGTGACATCTATGGTCCCAACTATGTCCGATCTCGCGCCTTAAAGGCAAAGGTTGTTTCTTCATCTGAAGAAGAATCTGACTGTAGTTCTGATGATCCTGAAGACATTGGAAAGGAGCTTGCCATGCTTGTGAAGAAGTTCCAGAAATTGACTAGGAAGAAAGGCTTCAAAAAGTTTTCACGATCCATCTCAAGAAATGATGAAGCTTCTACCCATGGCCACAAGAAGAGAACATGTCATTAGTGCAAGAAACCTGGTCACTACATCTCTGAGTGTCCTCAGTGGGACAATGAGAAGAAGAAGAAGAAGAAGAACAAGGAATAAGATTCTGATGACAAGAAAAAGAAGAAATACTCAAAGTCTTCTTCCAAGTCTTCATCAAAGTATTCATCACACAAGAAGAATTCATCTGGCAAGGCTCGCGCGTTTGTTGGCAAGGAGATGGATTCACAGGAGGAGTCTGCTTCTGAAGAGGCGGAGGTGGAGTCTGAGGAGGAGTCTGATTCTGGTGCTGCGAGGCTGGCTCTAGCCACTGCCTACGTTGCCAAGTCCATCTTCAACACTGAAGACAATGGCCCCATCCCCAATATTGATGATGAGGACGATGACTCTGCTCCCACCTACTGCTTCATGGCATGCGGTGCCAAGGTAAAATCACGCGATGCTTACTTTCAAACATCTAGTGAAGATGACTCTGATTGTGAATCAAAACCTAGCTACAAAACACTTGATAAAATTGCCACTGAACAGCAGAAAGCCATGGAAAATATTCAAAAACTGTTAGACAAAAACGATGACTTGTTGGACGCGGAAATGACCCGTTCTTTGTCCTTAATTGAAGACATAAAAAATATTCATGTTAAGTACAAGGAACTTGAAGGTCTTTATGAATCGCTCTCAAAAACTCATGAAAAGCTTTCCCACGATTACATTCAAAGGAAGCGAGAACTTGAGAAATTGAAAGCGGCTCATGAAGATCTTCAAAAAGAGAATGAGTCACTCCGCGCACAACTGATCAGATCCACTCACGAAGAGTTTGAACCACCATGTCTAAAATGCATTGAGCATGATAATGCTACATCTGTTGCTGAATGTTCTATTGCTACCACTGTTGCAATATCCTCAACTACTGATGTGGTAACTAACCCCTCTGCTGAGGATACCACTACTATTGCTGATGAAAATGCTAGGTTGAAGACTTTGCTTGAAACATGGATGTACAAAAGCCTCAAAGGGCATCAGACTCTATGTGATGTCCTCAAAAAGCAGATACTGAACTGAAACCCTAGGAAAGAGGGTGTTGGGTTCGACAGGAAAATGAATGTTGATGGTTCATACTATAAGCCTGAGCAGTATCCCAAAACCACATGGGTTGCTGCAAAGGAACCTTCAGTGGATCCATCTACCCTATCTGGCTTCACTTGTGCTAATCCTCTTATCATTGATGAATCCTTTGATGCAAACTATAAACTGTTTAAGAATCAAAATGGTGAAGTGTTTTCCAAGTACATTGGTACTAACTGCAGGAACGGGCCACCTATGAAGAAGATCTGGGTACCCAAAGGTTGTCTTGAGAAACTTCCAGCAAATGTCATCATGACACCTCTTGGGAAGAAGACAAACCCCAGACCAAAGGCTTCATATGGTCCTAAGGCTTCATACAGACAAATGACTCACCTGAGTCACCCTAACGCGAATGTTTTGCAGGGAAACCATACTCAGACCCATGAATATTAGCGTGTTTCGTCAAACCGCTATATTCATAAAACAAAGAATTTTTCTGCTTATTCTTATGAGTATTATTCTCCTCCTGCAAGATTATTTGCTAGGGCTTCTAAGCCAAAATTCTCAGATGCTGCTCTTAGACTCGTTGCTTCTAAGCCACCCCTAAAGATGTGGGTGGTTAAGAAGAACTAACCTTCTCTTACTGGGAAAGGTCTCTAGCCAAAAATCAAAGGCATCTGATGCTATTTCTGGGGACCTAAAACACTTGTAGGGCACAAACTCAAATGCCCAAAATGACTTACTGCTCATACTGCTCATGAATCACTTGCTAATCATCTTATCAGTCCTAACTTGGGTCTAAGCTTTGATAATCCACTTATACGTCAAATGTTTATGCTTCATAATGGCTTTTGGTGAAGCCTATCCTCCTAACTGCATTGTAGGGAGTGACACCAAAGTCTTCGGAATGGATTATGGACAGCGGATGCACAAATCATATGACTGGAGATCGAAATCTTCTCATGGACTCAACCTTACGTCCATCTAACAAGAGTCACATCACATTTGTTGATACTGGTAAAAGCAAAGTGTTGGGTCTAGGTAGAGTTGCAATCTCAAGAGATCAGCACATGGATAAAGTCATGCTTGTTGAATCTCTTGGTTTCAACTTAATGTCTGTCTCAATGCTTTGTGACTTAAACATGATTGTGATATTTGGTAAATTCCATTGACTTGTACTAATGGAATCTGACAAGTCTTTAGTATTTGAAGGATACAGAAAAGGTGATCTGTATATGGTAGATTTCTCAGCTGGACCGCAGATAGCCGTATGTCTTCTAGCAAAAGCTTCAGAGTGCTGGCTCTGGCATCGGAGGCTAGGACATGCCGGCATGAGGAACTTGCACATTCTCGCAAAGAATAAACACGTCGTAGGCATCGAGGACGTCAAGTTCAAGAAAGACCATCTATGTGGTGCCTGTGAAGCTGGGAAGATGACTAGGGCCAAGCATCCCTCGAAGACAATCATGACGACATCCAAACCCTTCGAGCTGCTTCACATGGACTTATTTGGCCCTACTCACTACTCCACGTTCTCTACCACAGTCTGTCTCTATGGCTTTGTCATTGTTGATGATTATTCAAGATACACATGGGTGCACATAATACTCTACAAGACTGAAGTGCAAGATGTCTTCAGACGCTTTGCCAACCGTGCCATGAACAACTATGGCGTCAAGATCAAGCATATCAGAAGTGACAATGGCACTGAGTTCAAGAACACTGGCCTTGATCTTTATTTGGATACAATGGGAATCACTCATGAATTCTCAGCCCCGTATACACCTCAGCAAAATGGGATCGTTGAGCGCAAGAACAGAACTCTAATTGAGATGGCTCGAACGATGCTCGATGAATACAAGACACCAAGAAGGTTCTGGCCCGAAGCTATTGATACTGCATGCCATATCATCAACCGTGTTTATCTTCACAAGCTTCTGAAGAAAACGTCCTATGAACTCCTCACTAGAAAGAAGCCTAACGTAAGTTACTTCAGAGTATTTGGAGCTAAGTGCTGGATCAAGGATCCACATCACAAGTCAAAGTTTGCACCGAAAGAACATGAAGGCTTCATGCTCGGATATGGAAAGGACTCGCACTCCTACAGAGTCTTCAACATCTTTCTCTATAAAGTAGTGGAAACTATGGATGTGCGGTTTGATGAAACAAATGGTTCACAAAGAGAGACCCTACCAAATGTGCTAGATGAGGCTTCACCAAATGAATCTATCAAGCTAATGGGAACTGGTGAGATCATGCCTTCTGAAGCACAACCTGACGAGGAACTCATCATTTCTGCTCGAAATCAACCTGACGACAATGCTCAGCCTGAAGACAACCCTCCTGACGATGACAATGTAAAGCAAGAGCAAAATCTTCATCCATCTCATCCTCGTGTTGCGAATGAAGTACAAGTTGAGAAGATAATTAACAGCATAAATGCTCCTGGTCCACTTACTCGTTCAAGAGCAACACAACTTGCAAATTTCTGTGGGCACTTTGCATTTGTCTCAATATCTGAACCCAAGAAAGTTGCCGAAGGTTTTATGGAACCCGAATGGATTCAAGCAATGCAAGAAGAGCTCCAACAGTTTGAGCTGAACAACGTGTGGAAACTTGTCAAGCGTCTTGACCCTCGCAAGCACAACATAATAGGCACAAAATGGATCTATCGCAACAAGCAAGATGAGCATGGTCAAGTGGTCAGAAACAAAGCTCGTCTCGTTGCTCAAGGATACACTCAAGTCGAAGGGATTGACTTCGATGAAACATTTGCTCCTGTGGCTAGACTTGAAGCTATTCGTATACTGCTAGCCTATGCAAATCATCACAACATACTTCTGTATCAAATGGATGTAAAGAGTGCCTTTCTCAATGGAAGGATTAAAGAAGAGGTGTATGTTGCACAACCACCTGGCTTTGAAGATCCAAAACGTCCTGATATGGTATACAAACTCAACAAGGCACTGTATGGCCTCAAACAAGCGCCTCGTGCTTGGTATGACACACTCAAAGACTTCCTGAAGAGCAAAGGCTTCAAACCTGGATCCCTAGATCCCACACTCTTCACGAAGACATATGATGATGAACTATTTGTCTACCAAATCTATGTGGACGACATTATCTTTGGCTGCACTGACAAAAGATACAGTGATGAGTTTGGTCACATGATGCAAGAGCAATATCAGATGTCCATGATGGGTGAGCTGAAGTTCTTCCTTGGTCTTCAAATTCGTCAGCAAAGCAACGTCATCTTCATATCTCAAGAGAAGTACCTTAAAGACTGCCTGAAGAAGTTTGGAATGCAAGACTGCAAAGGGTACTCGATGCCTATGCTTGCTAAACACCATCTGGGTCCCGACGCCAATGGTAAAGAGTTTGATCAACAGGTATACCGCTCCATGATTGGTTCTTTGCTTTATTTATGTGCATCTAGGCCAGATATTATGCTTAGTGTTTGCATGTGTGCTCGATATCAAGCGGCACCAAAGGAGTCACATCACTTAGCTGTGAAGCGAATACTTCGATATTTGGCTTACACCCCAACACTAGGATTATGGTATCCAAAGGGCTCAGAGTTTGATCTAGTTGGATTCTCAGATGCTGATTATGCTAGTGACAAAGTTGATCGCAAGTCTACATCAGGCACATGTCACTTTCTAGGACGATCTCTTGTCTGTTGGTCTTCAAAGAAGCAGAACTGTGTATCACTCTCCACTGCTGAATCTGAATAGATTGATGCTGGATCTTGCTGCGCTCAGCTTCTCTGGATGAAGCAGACGCTCAAGGACTATGGCGTCCATCTGAAGCATGTGCCACTCTACTGCGATAATGAAAGCGCTATCAAGATTGCCAACAACCCAGTTCAGCACTCGAAGACAAAGCACATTGAAATTCGTCATCACTTTCTCAGAGATCATGTCATGAAGGAAGATATTGATATCATACACGTCAACACTGAAGAGCAACTGGCAGATATCTTCACAAAGCCCTTGGATGAGAAAAGGTTTTGCAAGTTGCGGTGTGAGCTAAATATCTTAGAATCCTCAAATGTCTTGTAATCAGGCACACATCCTAACACTTATGCAAATTGATGACTTAGATGTGCAACACACGAAGTAAAGTATATCTTCAATCAATGAAGACTTACATTCTAAGTGTGAATACATTAACATGGAAATTGACTTCGGAGCGCCACGATAATTGTGCACCGTGTCTGGGTCTAATACTTCCTATACGGTGGGTAACGCCACCACCAAATCCTTGTTTGAAGTGTTTTTCATGGCATTACATTTGCAATGTCTTCACACTTGGTTTATCTTCATTTAGGATATATATATATATATATATATATATATATATATATATATATATATATATATATATATATATATATATATATATATATATATATATATATATAGTTGTGTTCTGTCCTCTACAACATTCACTTATAGCTATGTCTTCTTATTTGAATCTTTTGAACTAAGTGAATGTGATCGGACCCTAACCTCTCTATGCTTTCTCATCTCACACTGTGTCTGTCCAAATCATATGCATTTTGTTGGAACTGTCGAATATCTTCTCTGCATTCTTGTCAGTAGAAGATACGGAGACAAACTTTAAATCTGATTTTAATGCTCCATCCTTTATGCCTGAAATCCGGAGAAGCCTGAACGACCACTCCGATAGTCGTGGTGTATGTGGGATCGTGGGACAACTCCCAATGCGCTACATGACGCCACGTGTCCCTCAGATGTGAACCGCCAGGGGCACCTGCGTAATTGCGTTGTGCCGTCTCCCATGCTTATAAATGCACGTCCCATCACGGTCAAAAATTCTTCTACCACCTCTCCACCTCGACCAACCCTAGCGCCTCTGCTAGCTCTCGACGACGCCGACGACGATGCGCTTCGCTGCCGCGACCTCGTCGACGCTGTCTTAACGCCGACCGCGGACATCGTCTACTCCGCCGTCGCCGTAGCTGTCCTCCGTCGCCAAGTTAGGGCACGGAAGATCGAACTGCTGGGCATCCAACTCCTCTCTGTCTAAGCAGTTCATCGTGTGGTAAATTAAACTCTCCTTTTACCATCTTCTTGATCCAAAAAGATTCATCACTTTTACCACAAGAGGTTTTTGCCTACACAAATATATAGATCTATCCTGTCTGCATCTCATATCTTGCCTAGTGCATTCACATATGCTTCAAACATAGTTAGATTCCTCACTTGTACCTATTCATGGATTCGTACAAATCTGGAACCAACTCTCATCATATGGGTGAATGTCTTCGCGCTATGAGGTCAAAGTCTTCAAAACTGATTTATCTTCAAAAACTTCTGAGAATGCATATGACCTCTTCCCCTTCCCTCGCATCTCTAATGCTGTCACAGGTACATGTCCGTGGGAGAATACCTTGGTTCTCATAGTCTGCATTCATTTGCATAATTCTTGCAGCGTTACATTCACTCTCCTGAAGCCAGTTCCTGTCTGACCAACAGACCGAAGCATTTGCCAGTGTTGAAGCCATTCAGTTTGAAGCCCTTCAGATTGAAGCCAATGGCAACTGACAAGACAGTTAGGGAGGGTGGCAGACAGCGCCGTGGCAACACCTCCAAAAATTTGCCTCCTGATCTAAGTGAGATGTACAAGACTGATCCAGAGGAGGATTACAATCAGAGGAAGACACGAATCCAATGGATTCGGAGATATTGGGCTGAACAGTGGTTCAAGTACAAGTTTGTGACACAAGAGTATGCTGAAAAGAACGCCATCAAGCATCCATGGGAAGATATTACCTATGAAAATCTTCCACCCAAGACTCGAGCTGAAGCCATTGCTCAAGGCTTCTACCCTTGCATGGTCAGAGGGCCTCAACCTGCTGATGCTGATCCTAACTCTCTACTCTGGTGTCGCGACGACAATTTGTTCAAGCGAAATCTTCAATATGCCAAGAACTCAGCCAAAGAGAACAAGAAGAACTGGGGATTGGACTTCAATCCTGGCCCCTCTGTGCCCCGCGCTGATGGCATGCACGAAGCTGAACCAAACCTGGTTGGGCCCTTCTACAACTTAGAAGGCCTCATCAGTCACATCAGGGTTCAAGGGGTGGATGTGGATCAACCTGCAGATGACGCCGATTCTGATGAAGCGCCTGCAACCCCGAAGCCCAAGAAGAAGAAATCCAAGGCTTCGAAGACCACTCCACCAATTGCTTCTAGCGTGAAGCCTTTGGCCACTGCTCCACCAGCACCAAGTGTGCAGTCTGAGGAGCACTCTCGCATCTCCAAGAGCAGACAGCTAAGGAAGAAGCCCTCGCACAACCCCAGTCCAGCTCTCACTCCTGACGCTGTTCTGAAGACTGCCAATGAAGCCTTTGATCTCTCGAGCGATGAGGATCTTGGTGATGATGCTCTGGAGCAACTGATCAAGAGCAAGCAAGATGCAGAAATCTTCAATGAATTGCCGCTCTTCGACGTGGAATTGCTCAACAATTTCATTGATGAATGGTTTGACACCCCCAACCTCAGCTTCGACGATCTGCAGCTTCCTGTTGGCCTCAGTGTCTCCTTCCATGGTGCCATTGCTTCTGAGCTAGCCTGGCTCAGAGAATTGTTGAGCTGAAGCAAAAGATCGATTATGAAAAGGCTCAGTTCAAGAAGCATGTGGACAAGCTCAGCGTCCAAGAGATTCAGAACTTCAAGGTAATGATGCATGAGCTCAAGGAAGCCTTTTGCTAGAGGCATGATGAAGCTAAAGGTTCTCGTGAGCGAATCAAGGACTTGTCTGCCAAATGCGTTCAAGCTTACAATGAAGCTGAAAAGCGCAAGGCCCTTGTGCGTCCTGGCATTGACCCAAGGATGTCTGCCAAGAAATAGAAGAAGCAACCTGTGCCCGAAGCTGAAGAATCCAGGCAGGAAATGCCTCGCATAGTCTTCCCTACCAGCATGACTGGCACGAAGCCTAAGGTCACCCCAACTGCTTCCGAGCTCAAGAAGACAAAGGTGGCTAAAGCTGAAGCTCGCAAGCGCAAGTAAACTACTGATGAAGCTCCACCCACCAAGAAGCGCAAGACAAAGAAGGATAAGGCTGCTTCCAAAGAGCCTATCTTTGTCAAGCCCATATCAGTTGCTCGCCCTGCATCTACACACCGAGAACGTCGCATGACAGTCCATGAGCCTGCTCACACAGAGGCTGAAGACATTCCAACTGTTGACCCCACCGCAGTTGAAGACATTGGTCCTCATGACAATGTTGAAGATGATGAAGTCCTTCCTCAGATCGAGTACAATGTTGAATCATCGCCTGTTCTTACGAATAGCGAACGCATCAGCATTGGTCGTCCATTAACGCCAATTGCACAGGATGACTCGTGGGCTGATCACCCACAAGATACACCAGCAACTCCCCAACCAACTCAAGACACCAATTCGGTGCTTGAAGATGAAGACTTTGAGGCCCAACAACCTCCATCCCCTCAGGCGGCGCCAACATTTCACAGGCTTCGCAAAGGACCAAGGCCTCAAGTCGTCACCCCAAGTATTCCAGAAGGAGAAGAGCAACAATTTGTACCTGACATTGCTCCTACTGTGAACCCCTGAGAATCTGAAGCCAAAGCGGCTGAAGATATTCCAGCTGCATCAGCCGAAGAAGAACCACCCCAAGAAGAAGAACAACCCCAAGCAGAAGAAGAACGTGCTGCCACACCCCCTGTTCTCAAGGAGAACGTGTCTGACCCTCCAGCTCCTTAAGTGGAGGTTACAAAATCAGAGGCTGCCACCACCAACAGTGAAGCCAATGACGTGGTCATGGCTGAAGCTAATGTGGCACCTGAAGTGATAGTGGTGCCTGAAGTGATGGCGCCTGAAGCAAGTGCTGCACCTGAAGCAAATCAGCAGCCTGAAGCCACTGCATCTGCTCCTGTTCCGCCTCCAAGGTCCCATACAATTGAGCAAGCATACAACCAAGATGATCAGCTCATCACTGTCCGATGGCCCATTCTGACTCCACCACCTGCTACTGGACCGCATGCTGCTGGTCCTCAGTTTGACCATCATGTTGAGCACAGGCCTCAAGTTCAGAAGCCTAAGCCAAGACTGCCAAGGTTTCCAGGTATTGCCACCTCTAAAGGGTCATTCAATGCCAATAGCTTCACTACGCACAACACATTCTTTGACAGTGCCAAGAACCCATATTCCAAGCCAAGAATATCATCAGATAGGTTCTGGAGCCATCAGCAGCGTAGTTATTACTCAAGAGTACTCTATGATCAAGGGCGCATTTTCCCTCATATGCGTCTTGACACTGAAGCTATTGCTGAACTGCCCTGTCTGGAGGAAGTTCTTGATTGCTTCCTTGATGCTGGCCTGCTAAATTTTGTGATTGACAACGAGCATTGGAATGAAGAGTTGCTTCTGCAATTCTATGCAACCCTCCACATTCGAGGCTACAACAGGGATCCGAAGACATGGGTCCTTGAGTGGATGACAGGCAATGTCCATCATGAAGCCAAAGCCTTTGATCTCATTGAGCTTACTGGCCTGTCCACTCCAGGAGATCTGTATGAACCTGGCTGTAAATTGCATAATGAAGCCTCGGAAAGTATCTTTCAGAAGCGCAAGCCCAACATGAGCCAGATGCTAAGCATGATGAAGCCTCTGCCAAGTGATGCTGAATATCCAAAGGACATTCTTCAACAGCCAAGCTTGAAGGCACCATGAATACATTGGTCTTCTATATCTTCAATGGCATCAACTTCAATGCTCAAGATTTCTTCATTAGGCAGTTGGCTATGTCTGGATCTGATCTGTTTGGTCTGAAGTTCTATGCTCCATGGATTATGCGCCTCATCAAGCTTCATTCAGCTATCACCTATCAGCCCTCTGCTCGCAACCATCATATATTCTTGCCTGAGGTTGATATGTCAGCTGAAGCTATATACCAAGAGCCTGCCAAAGAGCCTGTTAGTCTTCACAATGCTGATCACCAGAGCTTCACTCAGCAAATTGAAGGAGTTCCAGCAGTCTCTCGCATTTATCCTCTGGCTGGTCGTACTCGTCTACCTCGACACGCTGAAACTGAAGCCACTGAGAGCACCATTGCCCAAAGGCCTCAGAAGCAATCTCGTGTTCTCAATAACCGAGAGCTTCTGGTTGCCCTTCATCAAAAACAGGATAAGCATCACTACTGGCTGAAGCGTGAGATGCAAAGCCTCTTGGAGGACGGTAATCGCATTCGCAATCTTGCCACCAAGAATGCCTTTGTTGCTCATGAAACCTGTAGGAGGTCATGGAAGAGTTTAACCTTGCTGAGTGCTGAAGCGGATCTTCAAGATGATGGCTTCACAGAGAGATTCAAGTTTGACCACACTCCTCCAAGGAATGTTGTTCTGTGTCGAACTCCGTCTCTTGAAGATTCTAACTACTCCTCCTCCGCTGCAACAATTGATGCCAGGGTAATAGATGATCAAGATGATGCTACCTCACCTCCTCCTACTTCAGCGCGTATCGACACTGCACCAACTACTTCTGCACCGCCAAACACCAACGTCGACCCTGCATCCTCCCCTGCTCCAACTAGGAACGAGTAGAGGCTCTATGTCTTCAAACCTTTTTGGTCCTTACAGACAAAAGGGGGAGAAGCATATGAGTTGATAGTCTTCAAGCGGGTCCATATGGGCGGGTGCTTTATATTTTGCCTAGTGATTACAACTCTCGTTTTTTCTACATTTGGTTCTTTGAGTTATAACACTTAAACTAATGGTCGTCTGCTACGTTTTCTGCTACTCTGTAATGCGATGATAAATTCCGCATCTGCTACGTTATATTCCGCACTTAGTCATTATTGCAGACGTCCATTTTTCATTATGCATATCATTATATTCGACATATCAATTGTGCATGATGAATTGTCTTCATAAGTTGAAGAGGATGTCCACAAGTACAACCTGCCATGTGCATTTGCATTCAAAGGCAAATCAACTATATGCACATCTTCAGGGGGAGCCTTTTGCTACTTACAAAGACAATACCTTTATCCTTTACAATTTCACATACCTTTTATCCCCGTTAAAAACTTCAACCAGTTTTTCATCAATCACCAAAAAGGGGGAGATTGTAAGTGCATCTAGTGCCACCCCTTGTTGGTTTTGGAGTATTGATGACAAACTTGGTTGAGGGACTAATGTGTTTGTGAGAATTGCAGGATAACACAGGTAGTAGTCCCTCATTGATTCGGTTTACCTACCGGAGATGAACCCTAAAAATGTATGAAGACATTGACATCAGTGATGGTATATGAAGATAATCCTATTGAAGACTATGACAAGAGAAGACATTGTGTGAAGACTATGGAGACCGAAGACTTAGACATTTCGTTGTTTCCTTTTCTTCTTTGTTGAGTCATAGGAACCACCGTACTGTTAAGTGGGGTCCAAGTGATCTAAGTCAGAGTGACTGAAGTGATGCTCAACCAAATCCTATGTCTTCGAGCGAAACCAATGAGAGCAAATCTTATCCAGAGTTGGATGACTCAGCTTTACTTGTAGCCCAAGTAAAGTTGCCGTGTGAGTGTTTGAAATCTGACCGTTGGAACATGTGTTAGTGCCTTAGTGACCCAGGGTCACTTCGGACAAATCAGGTCGGGTTGCCCACTGGCTATAAATAGTCCACCCCCTACACCATAAATTGGTGGCTGCTCAGAGTTATTACACGGCTTTTGTCGTTTGAGAGCAATCCACCTCCGAAGCTTTTGAGAGAGAAATCCTTGCGAGGACAAAGCCAAAACACCCAGAGCCAAAGAGTGTTAGGCATCACTGAAGTCTATCTGTCTGTGTGACCTGAAGACTTATTACACTTGAGGACTGTGTTTCCTCCAGCCGGTTAGGCGTCACGTTTTGAGCATCCAAGAGTCATTGTGGATCGCCGGTGAACGAAGTGTGTGAAGGTTTGGAAGTCTACCTTGAAGACTTACCAAAGTGATTGGGCGAGGACTAGGTGTCCTTAGCTCAAGGGGAATAAGGTGAAGACGCAGTCTTCTGAGTTAAATCTCAGCCTCCCTAACCAGACGTGCAATCATCACAACAACTGGAACTGGTCTAACAAATCACTGTCCTCCCCGAGCTACTGGTTCTATCCTTTCCTTCCCTTTACTTACTGTCTTATGTTGTGAAGTCATTGCCTACTTGCCTTATCTGATTGACGTCACTGAGTATCTACTTGTTTTGATTGGCTTCATTCCTTCTTCCATCTTGATCCCTACTGCCTAGATGCTATTAGTCTTCGTGCTTTCACTTCATTGAATACATGACTATGGCTTGTCTAGTGTAGTCTACTTTTTGCTGCATACAAATAGGATTGGATTTATCTTTTGTCTTCAAAACTACCATGTTTTGAAGCATTTCATAAAAATCGCCTATTCACCCCCCCTCTAGTCGATATATTGCACTTTCAGATATTACTCATAAAAAACAACCATTATTCTCTGATTTAAATGAATAACCATCTCTCATCAAACAAGATCCAGATATAATGTTCATGCTCAACGCTGGCACCAAATAACAATTATTCAGGTCTAAAACTAATCCCGAAGGTAGGTGTAGAGGTAGCGTGCCGACATCGATCACATCGACTTTCGAACCATTTCCCACGCGCATCGTCACCTCGTCCTGAGCCAATATTTGTTTAATCTGTAGCCCCTATTTCGAGTTACAAATATGAGCAACCGAACCTGTATCAAATACCCAGGCGCTACTACGAGCATTAGTAAGGTACACATCGATAACATGTATATCAAATATACCTTTGTTTACTTTGCCTTCCTTCTTATCCGCCAAATACTTGGGGCAGTTCCGCTTCAAGTGACAAGTTCCTTTGCAGTAGAAGCACTCAGTTTCAGGCTTAGCTCCAGACTTGGATTCTTCCCGGGAGTTGCAACTTGCTTGCTATTCTTCTTGACGTTCCCTTTCTTTCCCTTGCCCTTTTTCTTGAAACTAGTGGTCTTGTTAACCATCAACACTTGATGCTCCTTTTTGATTTATACCTCCGCAGCTTTGAGCATTGCGAAGAGCTCGGGAATTGTCTTCTCCATCCCTTGCATAATATAGTTCATCACGAAGCCTTTATAGCTTGGTGGCAGTGATTGAAGAATTCTGACGATAACTCTATCATCCGGAAGATTAACTCCCATCTGAGTCGAGTGGTTATGGTACCCAGACATTCTGAGTATGTGTTCACTGATAGAACGATTCTCCTCCATCTTGCAGCTATAGAACTTGTTGGAGACTTCATATCTCTCAACTCGGGCATTTTCTTCAAATATTAACTTCAACTCTTGGAACATCTCATATGCTCCATGACGTTCAAAATGTCTTTGAAGTCTCGATTCTAAGCCGTAAAGCATGGCACACTGAACTATCGAGTAGTCATCAGATCGAGCTTGCCAGACGTTCGTAACATCGGCAGTTGCTCCTACAGCAGACCTTTCACCTAGCGGTGCATTAAGGGCATCATTCTTCTGCGCAGCAATGAGGATAATCCTCAAGTTACGGACCCAGTCCTTGTAGTTGCTAACATCATCTTTCAACTTAGCTTTCTCTATGAACGCATTGAAATTCAAGGGAACGGTAGCACGGGCCATTGATCTACAACATAGATATGCAAAAACTATCAGGACTCGGTTCATGATAAATTTAGTTCAATTAATCATATTAATTAAAACTCTCACTTAGATAGACATCCCTCAAGTCATCTAAATGATCACGTGATCCATATCAACTAAACCATGTCCGATCATCACGTGAGATGGAGTAGTCTTCAATGGTGAAGATCTTATGTTGATCATATCTACTATATGATTCACGTTCGACCTTTCGGTCTCCAGTGTTCCGAGGCCATGTATGTACATGCTAGGCTCGTCAAGTTTTACCCGAGTATTCTTCATGTGCAAAATGGTCTTGCACCCATTGTATGTGAACGTAGAGCTTATCACACCCGATCATCATGTGGTGTCTCAGCACGACGAACTGTCGCAACGGTGCATACTCAGGGAGAACACTTGTACCTTGAAATTTGAGTAAGGGATCATCTTATAATGCTACCGCCGTACTAAGCAAAATAAGATGCATAAAAAGATAAACATCACATGCAATCAAATTATGTGACATGATATGGCCATCATCATCTTGTGCCTTTGATCTCCATCTCCAAAGCACCGTCATGATCTCCATCGTCATTGGCTTGACACCTTGATCTTCATAGTAGCGTCATGGTCGTCTCGCCAACTATTGCTTCTAGTACTATTGCTAACTCATAGTCATAAAGTAAATCAATTACATATTTCATACAATAAAGAGACAACCATAAGGTACCTGTCGGTTGCCGATAATTTAGAAAACATGACCATCTCATACAAAAACGTATAACTCATCACGTCTTGATCATATCACATCCCAACATGCCCTGCAAAAACAAGTTAGACGTCCTCTACTTTGTTGTTGCAAGTTTTACGTGGCTGCTACGGGCTTCTAGCAAGAACCGTTGTTACCTATGCATCAAAACCACAATGGTGTTTCATCAAGTTCGCTATTTTAACCTTCAACAAGGACCGGCCGCAGTCGAATTCGATTCAACTAAAGTAGGAGAAACAGACACCCGCCAGCCACCTTTATGCAAAACTAGTTGCATGTCTGTCGGTGGAAGCGACCTCATGAACGTGGTCATGTAAGGTTGGTCCGCGCCGCTTCATCCAACAATACTGCCGAATCAAAATAAGACGTTGGTGGTAAGCAGTATGACTATCACCGCCCACAACTCTTTGTGTTCTACTCGTACATATCATCTACGCATAAACCTGGCTCATGATGCCACTCTTGGGGAACGTAGCATGCAATTTCAAAAAAATTCTACACTCATGCAAGATCTATCCTGGGCAGTCTTAACTTTGCTATTGCCTTTGAATGGCTTCTTCTGTTGACCAGATTTGGAGCCACTGAATCCGGCATTCACTGTCGTGTCATCTGTTTCTCCGCTATAGTTCTGACGCTTGTTCTTGTTGCGTCGTGGCCTACCATTGCCGTCCCTGGCTTCGGAAGTGCCAGGGTCGCTGGAACTGTTGCTTCTACGAGCTACCCTAACCTCGCCCGCGCAAAGGCGGGTAATAAGTGTAGTAAGAGCTGCCATGGTCTTCGACTTATCCTGGCCGAGGTGTCGGGCAAGCCATTCGTCGCGGACGCTGTGTTTGAATGCCGCTAAGGCCTCGGCGTACGGACAGTCGACGATTTGTTTTTTTGGTTAAGAACCGATTCCAAAGTTTACGGGCTGACTCCCCAGGTTGCTAGATTATGTGACTTAAATCATCAGCATCCAGTGGTCGGACATAAGTCCCCTGAAAGTTAGCCTGAAAAGCATCCTCTAAATCTTTTCAGCTTCCAATGGAGTTCTCTGGGAGGCTATTCAACCAGTGACGTGCTGGCATCTTCAGCTTTAGAGGGAGGTATTTAATGGCGTGGAGGTCATCCCCACGAGCCACGTGGATGTGGAGAATAAAGTCTTCAATCTATACAGCGGGATCCGTCGTTCCATCATACGCCTCCATGTTTACGGTTTTAAATCCTTCCGGAAATTGGTGATCCATCACCTAATCGCTAAAGCACACATGGTGCGTAGCACCCCTGTATCGTTCAACATCGCGACGTAGTTCGGATGCCATCTATGTTCGGTGTTGACTCCGGACCTGATTATATCCGGTGTGCTTGGCTTCATAGCTGCCATCCCGTGTGGGAGCACATTCTCTTGACCCGTAGATCGGTCTAGCTCCTGTCATAGGTCGTACTTGTGGCCCTGAGCCGCTGTATCATTTCCTTTATGGTTGAGAGGTGCGGGTTGGTATGCGGCGTTGCTAGCAGCTTTGTCCTGGCCGCAAGGTAATCGGTTCGGTTGGTCTACCTTATCGTGCCTTAAAAGATTTGGCGCAAGGGCCTCGTCGTTGAATTGTGGCAGCAGATTGCGCTTGGGATAGCTCTTTGTTTGGTGCTCAAAACCGTATCTCTTCAGCGTTTAGCACTTCATTCCATCTGTCGTTGAGCGTATCCTGTTCGGCTTTAAGTCGTTGCTACTGCTTTTTTAGGCTCCTTGCTGTCGCAATAAGCCGTCGCTGAAAGCGTTATTGTTCGAGGGGTTCCTCTGGGACGATGAACTCCTTGTCTCCCAGGCTGACCTCCTCTTCAGAGACAAGTAAGTAGTTACTGTCTTCGGAATCATTGTGATCGGTGAGTTGTTCAGTACTGCATTGGCCATCTTCCCGCTCATCCTGCTCTAACACTAGCTCTGCGGGGTCTTCGGCATCCTCTAGAGCCTCATTGTCTCTGGTGCCGATATTACTTTCCCTTTCTCGATGCGATCGTGAGCGGCACCGCTAACGCCGGCGCTTAGGAGGTTCATCGACGGGCTTATCCTCTTCTGGATCTTTATCGCCATCGCCGTCCTTCTCCTCGGGTGTGTCCACCATGTATATGTCGTAGGTAGAAGTGGCCGTCAATCGCCCGGTGACGGACGGGTTTTGACCTTGATCTGTTTCAACGTCGTGGTCCATGCCATCGAAGTCTTCAGAAGCGTAGCCTAGTAAGTCGGTTAAGTCTTCGACTGTGGCTACCAAGTGGGTGGTAGGTGGGAAGCAAAATTCCCTTATCTCAGCCCCCAACTCTGACTGGGTATAGTTCGGTGGTGAATCTTCCGTGATGGTGAAAGATTGTAGTAAGTCCAGCGCCTCGTTTAAGAGTGAGACCTGGACAGGAGTCTGAGGGTGTGCGGAGCCAGGCTCGGTGATGACCACTTAATGGAGCCCAGAGAGTGCGGATCCCAAGAGTTCAGAGCTTGTTATTGAAAATGAGTCCAGCTTCCCAGTGGCGGGGAGAGTCCCGTTCGATTCTATCTCTGTGAGTAGCACAGTCGCCGTTGAACCTCCGGCTAAAGGTTCCACGGAGGGGGAGAGTCCGGCGGGGTTTATCTTCCCGTCTTCGGATGAAGGGATCTGCTCTGGATCTAGGGCTAGAGCGGACATGGGTATTGAAGGAAATAGGCCCTGGAGGCAATAATAAAGTTGTTATTTTATATTTCCTTGTTTCATGATAAATGTTCATTATTCATGCTAGAATTGTATTAACTGAAAACTTGATACATGTGTTGATACATAGACAAAAGACCAAGTCCCTAGTAAGCCTTTACTAGACTAGCTCGTCAATCAAAGATGGTTAAGTTTCCTGACCATAGACATGTGTTGTCATTTGATTAACATGATCACATCGTTAGGAGAATGATGTGATGGACACGACCCATCCGTTAGCTTAGCATATTGATTGTACAGTTTTATTGCTACTGCTTTCTTCATGTCAAATACATATGCCTTGTGTGCTATCAAACGTCACAACGTAACTGGGTGATTATGAAGATGCTCTATAGGTATCTCCAAAGGTATTTGTTGGGTTGGCATAGATCAAGATTAGAATTTGTCACTCGGAGTATCAGAGAGGTATCTCTGGGCCCTCTCGGTAATGCACATCATAAGAAGCCTTACAAGCAATGTGACTAATGAGTTATTTGCGGGATGATGCATTACGGAACGAGTAAAGGGATTTGCCGGTAACCAGATTGAACTAGGTATGAAGATACCGACGATCGAATCTCGGGCAAGTAACATACCGATGAGAAAGGGAATAACTTATGTTGTCATTATGGTTTGACCGATAAAGATCTCTGTAGAATATCTAGGAATCAATATGAGCATCCAGTTTCCGCTATTGGTTATTGATCGAAGAGGTGTCTCGGTCATGTCTACATGGTTCTCGAACCCGTAGGGTACGCATGCTTAATGTTTGATAACGATTTGTATTATATGAGTTTTGTGATTTGATGACCGAATGTTGTTCAGAGTCCCAGATAAGATCACGGACATGGCGAGGAGTCTCAAAATGGTCGAGAGGTAAAGATTCATTTATAGGACGATGATATTTGGTCACCGGAAGTGTTCCGGGTGATATCGGGTCACCTGAAGGGGTTCCGGGCACCCCGCTGCAAAGCTATGGGCCTATTGGGCCAAGTGAGGGACAGACCAGCCCCTAGTGGGCTGGTGCGCCCCCAGGCCAGATAGGAGAAGGAGGAAAGGAAGGGGAAGGAGGAAGGAAGTAGAAGGATTCGGCCTCCCCCTTTCCTTCTCTTTCCTTTCCCCTACACCAAATAAGGAAGGGTGGGCCGAATTGGAGTGCAAACCCAAGTAGGATTCGGCCTACTTGGGCGCCCCCTTGGCTGCATCCTCCCCTCTCCAACCTATATATATATATATATATATATATATATATATATATATATATATATATATATATATATATATATATATATATATATATATATATATATATATATATATATATATATATATATATATATAGCCGGTCTATTATCATAACATTATGAGAATAATATTCTCATAACACTTCCGAACTGCTTTGTTTTACTGCATTGGAAAGCTATGCGCACTGCACAGATACTGCAACAAAACCTCATGTTTGAAAAAATTGTACGTGTTGTTTTTTCGGTACCTTTTTTGTTCTAGTTTTTTAATCGTTTATCGGAATTATGCGTGTAATATACCGTTGAAAAGCTATGGAGTAGACGCAACTTCGCCATGTTGAACACTTTTCAAAATTCATCATAGTTTAAGAGCAGTTTCAAAAATCGTGCGGCTCACAACGAATGGCAGCGAGCGTTTTTTGCGTCTTTTTCTAAACCGCTCGTCGGAATGAAACGTATGATACACCGTTGGAAAGGTATCGACGGCGCGCATCTTTTTCATATCTATTATTTTTTTCTAATTCGCTACGGTTTAAGAGCAGTTTTAAATTTACTAAATCGCGGAATTGTGTTTTTCGAATTTTTTCAAATTTCCGGTAGTGTTTTCACTCCAGTTTTCTAACCGTTTGTCGAAACAAGACGTGTAATATACCGTTGGAAAGCTACGAACGAGGCGCAACTTTCATATGTTGAAATGTTTTTGAGATTCCTTACGGTTTTTAGTTACATTTGAAAATCGTGCGGCTGACTACGGAGGGAAGTGGCCGTTTTTCGTGAAATTTTTACAAAACGTTGGTCGAAATGATCCAAATGATACACCGTTGGAAAGATATCGTCGAGACGCTATTTTTTTCATGTAGAACACCCCTCTAATTCATTATGGTTTAAGAGCAGTTTTGAAATTACAAAAACGCGGAAACTCTGTTTTTCGCGACACCCAAATCGACGCGTTTTTTTTGCGCTTCCGAACTGCATGTTACTGCAACACTGAGACCAGTGAACTGCATGTTTGAAAAAATTGTACGTGTTGTTTTTTGATACCTCTTTTCCTCTAGTTTTTTAACCGTTTATCGGAATTATGCGTGTAATATACCGTTGAAAAGCTATGGAGTAGACGCAACTTCGCCATGTTGAACACTTTTCGAGATTTTGCATTGTTTAAGAGCAATTTTGAAAACGGTGAACTGCATGTTTGAAAAAACTGTACATGTTGTTTTTTCGGTACCTTTTTTGCTCTAGTTTTTTAACCGTTTATCGGAATTATGCATGTAATATACCTTTGAAAAGCTATGAAGTAGACGCAACTTCGCCATGTTGAACACTTTTCGAGATTCCGCACGGTTTAAGAGCAGTTTTGAAAATGGTGAACTGCATGTTTGAAAAAACTGTACGTGTTGTTTTTTCGATACCTTTTTTGCTCTAGTTTTTTAACCGTTTATCGGAATTATGCGTGTAATATACCGTTGAAAAGCTATGGAGTAGACGCAACTTTGCCATGTTGAACACTTTTCGAGATTCCGCACAGTTTAAGAGCAGTTTTGGAAACGGTGTGACCGACGAATAATGGCAGCGAGCATTTTTTTACGCTTCCGAACTGCACAAGAAAACCGCACTGCATCAGGGTAGGAGCCGGCGCGACGGTGCTGGGGAAGGAGGCGGGGCGGCAGCGCGGGGGTAGGAGGCGGGGCAGTGGTTGCTGTCCTCGAGGCGCTCCGCGCTTGAAACCTATTTAAGTGGGGGTGTTATGAGAATAATGTTTTTGTTATGAGAATAAGGTCTTAAGGGGTGTTATGAGAATAGACCCACCCTATATATATATATATATGGGGGAGGGGGTGCCTAAGACACACAACATCATTGTTAGCCATCTCAGGCGCCTCCCTCCACTGTTTACTCCCACGGTCATAATATCGTAGTGCTTAGGCGAAGCCCTACGCGGATTACTTCATCATCACCATCACCACACCGTTGTGCTGACGGAACTCATCTAATTCCGCGACACTCTGCTGGATCAAGAGTTCGAGGGATGTCATCGAGCTGAACGTGTGCAGAACTCGGAGGTGCCGTATGTTCGGTACTTGATCGGTTGAATTGCGAAGATGTTCGACTACATCAACCACATTGATCTAACACTTCCGCTTTCTGTCTATGAGGGTACGTGGACACACTGCCCCCTTCTCGTTGTTATGCATCTCCTAGATAGATCTTGTTGGGGAATGTAGTATTTTAAAATTTTCCTACGATCACGCAAGATCTATCTACCAGATGCATAGCAACGAGAGGGGAGAGTGTGTCTACGTACCCTCGTAGACCGGGAGCGGAAGCGTCAAGTGACGCGGTTGATGTTGTCGAACTTCTTCGCGATCCAACCGATCAAGCACCGAACGTATGGCACCTCCGCGTTCAGCACACGTTCAGCTTGATGACGTCCCACGAGCTCTTGATCCAGTTGAGCTTCACGGGAGAGTTTCGTCAGCACGACGGCGTGGTGACGGATATGATGTGTTCACCGGCGCAGGGCTTCGCCTAAGCTCCGCGACGGTACGACCGAGGTGTGATTCTGTGGAGGGGGGCACCGCACACGGCTAAAACAATTCAACTTGTGTGTCTTTGGGTGCCCCCCTGCCCCCGTATATAAAGGAGCAAGGGAGGAGGGGCCGGCCAACTCCTATGGTGCGGCTAGGGAGGGGACTCCTACTAGGAATAGGATTGCAATCCTATTCCTAGTAGGATTCACCGGAAGGAAGAAGGGGGAAAGGATTAGGAGAGGTGGCGCCCTCCCAATCCTAGTCCAACTAGTATTCCTAGGTGGGGGCGCCGGCCAGCCCTATGGGCTGCCTCTCTCTCACCCTTTAGGCCCACTATGGACCATCCCCTCTCGTAGGGGGTTCCGGTAACCCCCTCCGGCATTCCCGATAAATCCGAAACTTTTCCGGTATACTTCCGGTGTCCGAATATAGCCGTCCAATATATCAATCTTTATGTCTCGGACATTCCGAGACTCCTCGTCATGTCCGTGATCTCATCCGGGACTCCGAACTACCTTTGGTACATCAATACTCAAAAACTCATAATACCGATCGTCATCAAACGTTAAGCATGCGGACCCTACGGGTTCGAGAACTATGTAGACATGACCGAGACTCATCTCTGGTCAATAACCAATAGCGGAACCTGGATGTTCATATGGGCTCCTACATATTCTACGAAGATCTTTTATCGGTCAGAACCGCATAACAACATACGTTGTTCCTTTTGTCAAACGGTATGTTACTTGCCCGAGATTCGATCGTCGGTATCTTTATACCTAGTTCAATCTCGTTGCCGGCAAGTCTCTTTACTCGTTCCGTAACACATCATCTCGTGACTAACTCATTAGTCTTTTGCTTGCAAGGCTTATTGTGATGTGTGTTACCGAGAGGGCCCAGAGATACCTCTCCGACACTCGGAGTGACAAATCCTAATCTTGATCTATGCCAACACCACGAATACTTTCGGAGACACCTGTAGAGCATCTTTATGATCACCCAGTTACGTTGTGACGTTTGATAGCACACAAGGTGTTCCTACGGTATTCGGGAGTTGCATAATCTCATAGTCATAGGAACATGTATAAGTCATGAAGAAAGCAATAGCAGTTAAACTAAACGATCATAGTGCTATGCTAACGGATGGGTCTTGTCCATCACATCATTCTCCTCATGATGTGATCCCGTTGATCAAATGACAACTCATGTCTATGGCTAGGAAACATAACCATCTTTGATCAATGAGCTAGTCTAGTAGAGGCATACTAGGGACATACTGTTTTGTCTATGTATTCACACATGTATTAAGTTTCCGGTTAATACAATTCTAGCATGAATAATAAACATTTATCATGATATAAGGAAATAAATAATAACTTTATTATTGCCTCTAGGGCATATTTCCTTCAGTCTCCCACTTGCACTAGAGTCAATAATCTAGCTCACATCGCCATGTGATTTAATACCGATAGTTCACATCGTTATGTGACCAACACCCAAAGGGTTTACTAGAGTCAATAATCTAGTTCACATCGCTATGTGATTAATACCCAAGAGTAATAAGGTGTGATCATGTTTTGCTAGTGAGAGAAGTTTAGTCAACGGGTCTGTCATATACAGATCCCTATGTATTTCGCAAATTTCTATGTCTACAATGCTCTGCATGGAGCTACTCTAGCTAATTGCTCCCACTTTCAATACGCATCCAGATTGATACTTAGAGTCATGTGGATTTTGGTGTCAAAGTTTGCATCGGCGTAACCCTTTACGACGAACTCTTTATCACCTCCATAATCGAGAAACATTTCCTTAGTCATCCAATTACTAAGGATAATTTTGACCGCTATACAGTGATCTACTCCTGGATCACTATTGTACCTCCCTGTCAAACTCTTGGCAAGGTACACAACGTGTTTTGTAAACAGCATGTCATACTTTATAGAACCTAAGGCTGAGGCCTAGGGAATGACTTTCATTCTCTCTATATTTTTCTGCAGTGGTCGGGCATTGAGTCTTACTCAACTTC
Source organism: Secale cereale (assembly GCA_902687465.1). Classification (NCBI taxonomy): domain Eukaryota; kingdom Viridiplantae; phylum Streptophyta; class Magnoliopsida; order Poales; family Poaceae; genus Secale; species Secale cereale. Next base: position 100,990,750 of record LR738712.1, read on the forward strand.
ATACCTTGTAGTACAGGCAAGAACCTTTTCTTTGACTGATCCATTTTGAAATTCTTCAAAATCTTATCAAGGTATGTACTCATTGAAAGTCTTATCAAGCGTCTTGATCTATCTATATAGATCTTGATGCTCAATATGTAAGCAGCTTCACCGAGGTCTTTCATTGAAAAACTTTTATTCAAATATCCTTTTATGCTTTCCAGAAAATTCTACATCATTTCCGATCGACAATATGTCATATACTTATCAGAAAGTTTGTAGTGCTCCCACTCACTTTTTGTAAATACAGGCTTCTCCAAAAGTCTGTATAAAACCATATGCTTTGATCACCTCATCAAAGCGTATATTCCAACTCCGAGATGCTTGCACCAGTCCATAGATGGATCGCTGGAGCTTGCATACTTTGTTAGCACCTTTTGGATCGACAAAACCTTCTGGTTGCATCATATACAACTCTTCTTTGAGATATCCATTTAGGAATGCAGTTTTGACATCCATTTGCCAGATTTCATAATCATAAAATGCGGCAATTGCTAACATGATTCGGACAGACTTAAGCATCGCTACAGGTGAGAAAGTCTCATCGTAGTCAACTCCTTGAACTTGTCGAAAACCTTTCGCAACAAGTCGAGCTTTGTAAACAGTAATATTACCGTCTGCGTCGGTCTTCCTCTTGAAGATCCATTTATTTTCGATGGCCTGCTGATCATCGGGCAAGTCAACCAAAGTCCATACTTTGTTCTCATACATGGATCCCATCTCAGATTTCATGGCTTCAAGCCCTTTTGCGGAATCTGGGCTCATCATCGCTTCCTCATAGTTCGTAGGTTCATCATGGTCTAGTAACATGATTTCCAGAACTGGGTTGCCGTACCACTCTGGTGCGGAACGTACTCTGGTTGATCTACGACGTTCAGTAGAAACTTGATCCGAAGTTTCATGATCATTATCATCAACTTCCTCACTAATTGGTGTAGGAATCACTGGAACAATTTCCTGTGATGTACTACTTTCCAATATGGGAGAAGGTACAATTACCTCATCAAGTTCTACTTTCCTCCCACTCACTTCTTTCGAGAGAAACTCTTTTTCAAGAAAGGATCCGTTCTTAGCAACGAATATTTTGCCTTCGGATCTATGATAGAAGGTGTACCCAACAGTCTCTTTTGGATATCCTATGAAGATTTACTTCTCCGGTTTGGGTTCGAGCTTATCATGTTGAAATTTTTCACATAAGCATCGCAGTCCCAAATTTTAAGAAACAACAACTTTGGTTTCTTGCCAAACCACAGTTCTTGAGGCGTTGTCTCAACGGATTCAGATGAAGCCCTTATTTAACGTGAATGCAGTTGTCTCTAATGCATGACCCAAAACGATAGTGGTAAATCGGTAAGAGACATCATAGATCGCACCATATCTAATAAAGTACGGTTACGACGTTCGGATACACCATTATGCTGTGGTGTTCCGGGTGGCGTGAGTTGTGAAACTATTCCACATTGTTTCAAATGAAGACCAAACTCGTAACTCAAATATTTTCCTCCACGATCAGATCGTAGAAACTTTATTTTCTTGTTACGATGATTCTTTACTTCACTCTGAAATTCTTTGAACTTTTCAAAAGTTTCAGACTTGTGTTTCATTAAGTAGATATACCCATATGTGCTCAAATCATCAGTGAAGGTCAGAAAATAACGATACCTGCCGCGAGCTTCAACACTAATTGGTCTGCATACATCAGTATGTATGATTTCCAACAACTCTGTTGCTTGCTCCATAGTTCCGGAGAACGGAGTTTTAGTCATCTTGCCCATGAGACATGGTTCGCAAGCACCAAGTGATTCATAATCAAGTGATTCCAAAAGTCCATCATTATGGAGTTTCTTCATGCGTTTTACACCAATATGACTTAAACGGCAGTGCCACAAATAAGTTGCACTATCATTATTAACCTTGCATCTTTTTGGCTTCAATATTATGAATATGTGTATCACACGATCGAGATCCAATAAACTATTTTTCATTGGGTGTATGACCGTAGAAGGTTTTATTCATGTAAACAGAACAACAATTATTCTCTAACTTACATGAATAACCGTATTGCAATAAACATGATCAAATCACATTCATGCTCAACACAAACACCAAATAACAGTTATTTAGGTTCAACACTAATCCCGAAAGTATAGGGAGTGTGCGATGATGATCATATCAATCGTGGAACTACTTCCAATATACATCGTCACTACATCCTTTAACTAGTTTATGTTCATTATGCAACTCCCATATCGAGTTACTACTCTTTAGCAACTAAACCAGTATCAAATACCGAGGGGTTGCTATGAACACTAGTAAAATACACATCAATAATCTGTATATCAAATATACCTTTGTTCACTTTGACATCCTTCTTATCCGCCAAGTATCTAGGGCAATTCCACTTCCAGTGACCATTTCCTTTGCAGTAGAAGCACTTAGTTTCAGGCTTGAGTTTAGCTTTGGGTTTCTTCATGGGAGTGACAACTTGCTTGTCATTCTTCTTGAAGTTCCCTTTCTATCCCTTTTGCCCTTTACTTGAAACAAGTGGTCTTATTAACCATCAACACTTGATGTTTTTTCTTGATTTCTACCTTCGCCGATTTCAGCATTGCGAAGAGCTTGGGAATTACCTTCGTCATCCCTTGCATATTATAGTTTATCACGAAGTTCTACTAACTTGGTGATAGTGACTAGAGAATTTTGTCAATTACTTTCTTATCTGGAAGATTAACCCCCACTTGATTAAAGTAATTGTAGTACCCAGACAATCTGAGCACATGCTCACTGGTTGAGCTATTCTCCTCCATCTTGTAGGCAAAGTACTGTCAGAGGTCTTATACCTCTCGACACGGGCATGAGTATGAAATACTAATTTCAACTCTTGGAACATCTTATATGCTCCATGGCGTTCAAAACGTTTTTGAAGTCCCGGTTCTAAGCCGTAAAGCATGGTGCACTTAAACTATCAAGTAGTCATCATATCGAGCTTTTGTCAAAACGTTCATAACGTCTACATCTGCTCCTGCAATAGGTTTTTCACCTAGCGGTGCATCAAGGACATAATTCTTCTGTGCAGCAATGAGGACAAACCTCAGATCACGGAACAATTCCGCATCATTGCTACTAACATCTTTCAACTTGGTTTTCTCTAGGAACATATGAAAAATAAACGGGGAGCAACATCGCGAGCTATTGATCTACAACATAGATATGCTAATACTACCAGGACTAAGTTCATGATAAATTAAAGTTCAATTAATCATATTACTTAAGAACTCCCACTTAGATAGACATCCCTACGGTCATCTAAATGATCACGTGATCCAAATCAACTAAACCATGTCCGATCATCACGTGAGAAGGAGTAGTTTTCAATGGTGAACATCTTATGTTGATCATATCTACTATATGATTCACGCTCGACCTTTCGGTCTCCAGTGTTCCGAGGCCATATCTGTATATGCTAGGCTCGTCAAGTTCAACCCGAGTATTCTGCGTGTGCAAAACTGGCTTACACCCGTTGTATTTGAACGTAGAGCTTATCACACCCGATCATCACGTGGTGTCTCGGCACGACGAACTTTCGCAACGGTGCATACTCAGGGAGAACACTTATACCTTGAAATTTAGTAAGGGATCATCTTATAATGCTACCGTCGTTCTAAGCAAAATAAGAAGCATAATAAGATAAACATCACATGCAATCAAAATATGTGACATGATATGGCCATCATCATCTTGTGCTTTTGATCTCCATCTCCAAAGCACCGTCATGATCACCTTCGTCACCGGCTTGACACCTTGATCTTCATCGTAGTATCGTTGTCGTCTCGCCAACTATTGCTTCCACGACTATCGCTACCGTTTAGTGATAAAGTAAAGCAATTACATGGCGATTGCATTTCATACAATAAAGCGACAACCATATGGCTCCTGCCAGTTGCCGATAACTTTACAAAACATGATCATCTCATACAAAACCGTATAACTCATCATGTCTTGACCATATCACATCACAACATGCCCTGCAAAAACAAGTTAGACGTCCTCTACTTTGTTTGTTGCAAGTTTTACGTGGCTGCTACGGGCTTAGCAAGAACCGTTCTTACCTACGCATACAAAACCACAACGATGTTTCGTCAAGTATGTGCTGTTTTAACCTTCACAAGGACCGGACGTAGCCACACTTGTTTCAGCTAAAGTGAGAGAGACAGACACCCGCCAGTCACCTTTAAGCAACGAGTGCTCGTAACGGTGAAACCAGTCTCGCGTAAGCGTACGCGTAATGTCGGTCCGGGCCGCTTCATCTCACAATACCGCCGAAGCAAAGTATGACATGCTGGTAAGCAGTATGACTAGTATCGTCCACAATCTCATTGTGTTCTACTCGTGCAAATCATCTACGCATAGACCTGGCTCTGATGCCACTGTTGGGGAACGTAGTATTTTAAAATTTTCCTACGATCACGCAAGATCTATCTACCAGATGCATAGCAACGAGAGGGGAGAGTGTGTCTATGTACCCTCGTAGACCGGGAGCGGAAGCGTCAAGTGACGCGGTTGATGTTGTCGAACTTCTTCGCGATCCAACCGATCAAGCACCGAACGTACGGCACCTCCGCGTTCAGCACACGTTCAGCTTGATGACGTCCCACGAGCTCTTGATCCAGTTGAGCTTCACGGGAGAGTTTCGTCAGCACGACGGCATGGTGACGGATATGATGTGTTCACCGGCGCAGGGCTTCGCCTAAGCTCCGCGACGGTACGACCGAGGTGTGATTCTATGGAGGGGGGCACCGCACACGGCTAAAACAATTCAACTTGTGTGTCTTTGGGTGCCCCCCTGCCCTCGTATATAAAGGAGCAAGGGAGGAGGGGCCGGCCAACTCCTATGGTGCGGCTAGGGAGGGGACTCCTACTAGGAATAGGATTGCAATCCTATTCCTAGTAGGATTCACCGGAAGGAAGAAGGGGGAAAGGATTAGGAGAGGTGGCGCCCTCCCAATCCTAGTCCAACTAGTATTCCTAGGTGGGGGCGCCGGCCAGCCCTATGGGCTGCCTCTCTCTCACCCTTTAGGCCCACTATGGACCATCCCCTCTCATAGGGGGTTCCGGTAACCCCCTCCGGCATTCCCGATAAATCCGAAACTTTTCCGGTATACTTCCGGTGTCCGAATATAGCCGTCCAATATATCAATCTTTATGTCTCGGACATTCCGAGACTCCTCGTCATGTCCGTGATCTCATCCGGGACTCCGAACTACCTTCGGTACATCAATACTCAAAAACTCATAATACCGATCGTCATCAAACGTTAAGCGTGCGGACCCTACGGGTTCGAGAACTATGTAGACATGACCGAGACTCATCTCTGGTCAATAACCAATAGCGGAACCTGGATGTTCATATTGGCTCCTGCATATTCTACGAAGATCTTTTATCGGTCAGAACCGCATAACAACATACGTTGTTCCTTTTGTCAAACGGTATGTTACTTGCCCGAGATTCGATCGTCGGTATCTTTATACCTAGTTCAATCTCGTTGCCGGCAAGTCTCTTTACTCATTCCGTAACACATCATCTCGTGACTAACTCATTAGTCTTTTGCTTGCAAGGCTTATTGTGATGTGTGTTACCGAGAGGGCCCAGAGATACCTCTCCGACACTCGGAGTGACAAATCCTAATCTTGATCTATGCCAACACCACGAATACTTTCGGAGACACCTGTAGAGCATCTTTATGATCACCCAGTTACGTTGTGACGTTTGATAGCACACAAGGTGTTCCTACGGTATTCGGGAGTTGCATAATCTCATAGTCATAGGAACATGTATAAGTCATGAAGAAAGCAATAGCAGTTAAACTAAACGATCAAAGTGCTATGCTAACGGATGGGTCTTGTCCATCACATCATTCTCCTAATGATGTGATCCCGTTGATCAAATGACAACTCATGTCTATGGCTAGGAAACATAACCATCTTTGATCAATGAGCTAGTCTAGTAGAGGCATACTAGGGACATATTGTTTTGTCTATGTATCCACACATGTACTAAGTTTCCGGTTAATACAATTCTAGCATGAATAAAAGACATTTATCATGATATAAGGAAATACAAATAACATCTTTATTATTGCCTCTAGGGCATATTTCCTTCAGTCTCCCACTTGAACTAGAGTCAATAATCTAGATTACAAAGTGATGATCCTCACACCCATGGAGTCTTGGTGCTGATCATGTTTTGCCCGTGGAAGAGGCTTAGTCAACGGGTCTGCAACATTTAGATCCGTATGTATTTTGCAAATCTCTATGTCTCCCTCCTTGACTAGATCGCGGATGGAATTGAAGCGTCTTTTGATGTGCTTTGTTCTCTTGTGAAACCTGGATTCCTTCGCCAAGGCTATGGCTCCAGTGTTGTCACAAAAGATTTTCATTGGGCCCGATGCACTAGGTACTACACCTAGATCGGATATGAACTCCTTCATCCAGACTCCTTCATTTGCTGCTTCCGAAGCAGCTATGTATTCCGCTTCACACGTAGATCCCGCCACGACGCTCTGCTTGGAACTGCACCAACTGACAGCTCCACCGTTCAATAAAAATACATATCCGGTTTGTGACTTTGAGTCATCCGGATCAGTGTCAAAGCTAGAATCGACGTAACCGTTTACGACGAGCTCTTTGTCACCTCCATATACGAGAAACATATCCTTTGTTCTTTTCAGATACTTTAGGATGTTTTTGACCGATGTCCAGTGATCCACTCCTGGATTACTTTGGTACCTCCCTGCTAGACTTATAGCAAGGCACACATCAGGTCTGGTACACAGCATTGCATACATGATAGATCCTATGGCTGAGGCATAGGGAATGACTTTCATTTTCTCTCTATCTTCTGCAGTGGTCGTGTTGGGGAACGTAGTATTTTAAAATTTTCCTACGATCACGCAAGATCTATCTACCAGATGCATAGCAACGAGAGGGGAGAGTGTGTCTACGTACCCTCGTAGACCGGGAGCGGAAGCGTCAAGTGACGCGGTTGATGTTGTCGAACTTCTTCGCGATCCAACCGATCAAGCACCGAACGTACGGCACCTCCGCGTTCAGCACACGTTCAGCTTGATGACGTCCCACGAGCTCTTGATCCAGTTGAGCTTCACGGGAGAGTTTCGTCAGCACGACGGCGTGGTGACAGATATGATGTGTTCACCGGCGCAGGGCTTCGCCTAAGCTCCGCGACGGTACGACCGAGGTGTGATTCTGTGGAGGGGGGCACCGCACACGGCTAAAACAATTCAACTTGTGTGTCTTTGGGTGCCCCCCTGCCCCCGTATATAAAGGAGCAGGGGAGGGAGGCCGGCCAACCTCTCCTGGTGCGGCTAGGGAGGGAGTCCTACTAGGAATAGGATTGCAATCCTATTCCTAGTAGGATTCACCGAAAGGAAGAAGGGGGAAAGGAATAGGAGAGGTGGCGCCCCCCCAATCCTAGTCCAACTAGGATTCCTAGGTGGGGGCGCCGGCCAGCCCTATGGGCTGTCTCTCTCTCACCCTTTAGGCCCACTATGGACCATCCCCTCTCGTAGGGGGTTCCGGTAACCCCCTCCGGCATTCCCGATAAATCCGAAACTTTTCCGGTATACTTCCGGTGTCCGAATATAGCCGTCCAATATATCAATCTTTATGTCTCGGGCATTCCGAGACTCCTCGTCATGTCCGTGATCTCATCCGGGACTCCGAACTACCTTCGGTACATCAATACTCAAAAACTCATAATACCGATCGTCATCAAACGTTAAGCGTGCGGACCCTACGGGTTCGAGAACTATGTAGACATGACCGAGACTCATCTCTGGTCAATAACCAATAGCGGAACCTGGATGTTCATATTGGCTCCTACATATTCTACGAAGATCTTTTATCGGTCAGAACCGCATAACAACATACGTTGTTCCTTTTGTCAAACGGTATGTTACTTGCCCGAGATTCGATCGTCGGTATCTTTATACCTAGTTCAATCTCGTTGCCGGCAAGTCTCTTTACTCGTTCCGTAACACATCATCTCGTGACTAACTCATTAGTCTTTTGCTTGCAAGGCTTATTATGATGTGTGTTACCGAGAGGGCCCAGAGATACCTCTCCGACACTCGGAGTGACAAATCCCAATCTTGATCTATGCCAACACCACAAATACTTTCGGAGACACCTGTAGAGCATCTTTATGATCACCCAGTTACGTTGTGACGTTTGATAGCACACAAGGTGTTCCTACGGTATTCGGGAGTTGCATAATCTCATAGTCATAGGAACATGTATAAGTCATGAAGAAAGCAATAGCAGTTAAACTAAACGATCATAGTGCTATGCTAACGGATGGGTCTTGTCCATCACATCATTCTCCTAATGATGTGATCCCGTTGATCAAATGACAACTCATGTCTATGGCTAGGAAACATAACCATCTTTGATCAATGAGCTAGTCTAGTAGAGGCATACTAGGGACATACTGTTTTGTCTATGTATTCACACATGTATTAAGTTTCCGGTTAATACAATTCTAGCATGAATAATAAACATTTATCATGATATAAGGAAATAAATAATAACTTTATTATTGCCTCTAGGGCATATTTCCTTCAAATCTTGCATGACCGGACCCCATGGAGGGAGCCCTGCAAAGTGCTTCCTTCGTGGAGGAGGACCGCACCGTAATGGGTGTGGTGATGAAGAAGATTCAGTCCGTCAAAGGTGTACTGAATGAAGCTTTCAACAGCCTGTTAACAGGCTTTGCCGTAAGCAATGTAATGTTCTTTATGGAACTTTATTTGTTTTAAATACACATATATAGACAGTAGGCCCTGATGCTTTGTGTGATTCTGAACAGAATCGGACGAAGTATCCATAGTATAGTATATTCTAGAGTTGAACTGTATGTTTTTTGTATTTGAGAAAGCTTCACTAGTTGCGGCAACTGCACGAGATGCAGAAGTTGCCGAACTAAATCAGAAGCTCTTGCTGGCCAACGTGGACCTCGACCGCGTCAACCAGCGTTTAGATGAAACGCAAGGTAGGATTAAAGTGTCAAGATGACTAATAATGTTTAATTGAGTATGTGTATAAACTCTTTTATGATATTCTGTATTAAACAGTTGGCGCCACTGAGCTTGATGCCCTCAAGGGCGAGCTCGCGAAGGCCAAGAAGGAGGCCGAGGCGGGCAAGGCAATCGCTGACAAAGCGGTTGCCGAACTAGAGGCCGAAAAGGCTGCATGCAAGAAGCACCAGGCTCGGGTTTCCGAAGTCGAGGTTGAGCTCAACGATGCTATTCGCAACTGCGAAGCGTTGGAGCTGAAGGCTTCGGAACAAACGTCCGAGCTGAATGCGGCAGTTAAGACTGCCCAAGATGCGCGAAGCGAATCGCGCAACGCCTGTGAAGAAATCAAGCAGGCACGACAGATAGCATCTAGTAAGACCTTTCTCTTACAAAGCATCTTCGGAGGGCTAACACGGTTATGGAGTTCTTCAAGTGTGTTTGCTGATCTTCCGAGGAACAGTGCTGACGCCGCCCAATACTTCCGAGCCTAGGAGGGGAACGACACAGAGAAGTTGTTTTGGTAGCAGTTCTATGCGCCAACACATCTGGTGCCCCTCAACGACCAGATGAAGCAGTTGGTCGAGCTGTACAACATGGCGGGTTCGGCCATGAAGGAGTTGAATAGTCCGGCTATGGCCCGCTGATCCAATCCCAAGTAGCTACTTCAGATTGGTGAAGCGGCTCGTCGAGGCGAGTCCGTGGGTTGATGCATTGAAGCATTCAGCCTGCAGAGAAGGTGCTCGGATGGCCTTCGCTCGTGTGAAGGTGCACTAGGCGAAGACGAGGGTGCAGGACATAGCTACCGCTGCCCCGCCCACAGGCAAGGAGCACCGCAAGCCGGAGAAATACTTCGAGGACGTCATAGAAGGCGCCTGCCTTGTAGAAGGCCAGTGCTCAAAGGATGTTATCTTTGAGTAATTGTATCTGGTTGTCAAGACTTAAGCTTATGGACCGATGTTTATAACTCTTGTGCTATTATATTATGAGCGACTTTTATCTCGTGTGTGGCTGTTTGCATAAACATGAAAGTTTCCAGTCGTCGGCTTCAGCCCCCATGTACATAGTACTGGGGCGTTTGGTCATATTCATATACACTCTTTGTCCAACGTCTTGGCCCGTGTAGGAGGTGTATGCGGAGCGAAAAAGGAAATCAGACTATGCGGCTTTATTGCTTTAACTTAGCCATAGGAATTTGATAAGTGAGACTACATACTAGCCCCTAGTGCGGATATGATATTCCCTAACTAAGGTATCCAATTGCACCTGGCTGGGTGAAAAAAACCAACCCTTCGTATAACACGGGGTAGATATCTATCGATAGTAGTATAAAACTAAGTCACCGGATAGCCGACCAGGTTCTCACCTATCATGACGGTCAGTTTTCGGCTTTCTCTACTGAGGTACTTGCCCGGACGAGCCAGAAGTACAATCGAAGTAGTTCTCCCTTTACACCCTAGCCGAACAATCGGGAACGTAGGGGTAAGAAGAGGAGCCGGGCAACCCAACTATTGACCCAAGACATGATTCGGAACTGATGCATATAAGGCAAACATCCAGGATGCCCAACACTCCCTGTAGGTGTTTGGTCTTTTCGGCATATACCAGGTTGAATACAACCCTTGGTAATTGAACCTATTGACAAGGCACATGTGGCAATCTGACGTGGGGAAAGAACATTTATGGTGAGTGAATAAAACTCCGAACATAATGTGAATCAAGCTGCTCTATTAATATCCCTTTATAGTACGGCGAGCCGTAAGCTTACTGATAATGCCGATGACTTTCTTGGACATTTTACATGCCAGAAAGGTATAAAGCAAGAGAGAGATAAAAAGGTTTACACAGGGTCTTAATCTAAAAACAAACCGTAGCACGGGTCCCTGCTGCACGTCTGCACCGTTTCCTCCTCTGTAATGTGTCCTTCAAGGGGAGAGTGTGATGGCCATCTGTAAAAAAGAAAAAGAAACCTGGAAAAGAAAAAGAGTTCCAGTGTGGTCATAAACAAGACTGGTTCGTTTAGTGAACTTTAAAAGATAATTTTAGAGTCCGAAAAGGGTCGTGCCGAACTATGGACTATATGTATGTAGTGTGCCCCCAGCGTCGCTCAAAGGATTTTGAGGGCATAATTATGTACACGAGGCACGTATGATATCACCTTATGGGGCCGTCGATGGTGGCGTAACTGCTAATCGAGCTCAGGTTCATCTGAGCTGCCGCACTGAGGCATGTGCCGGACACGTTTAACTGTGTCCGCGGTTTTAACGACCGATAAGTTGCCTGGCTTGAATAGGCCGTTTTGGACTTCAGCAGCTAAGGCCGCAGTGTTCTCCTCTGTGCGGAGAGAGCGCTCCATATTTCCATTGACCGTGATAACGCCAGGTGGTCCAGGCATTTTAAGCTTTATATAAGCATAATGTGGGATTGCATTAAAGCGGGCGAAGGTTCTTCCAAGTAGTGCATGATAGCCACTTCGGAATGGAGCTATGTCGAAGATTAACTCTTCGCTTCGAAAAAGATCAGGAGAGCCGAATACGACCTCCAATATTAAAGAGCGTGTGCAACGAGCTTCTACGCCGGTATCACTCCTTTAAAGGTCGTGCTGATTGGCTTTATTCTTGACGGGTCGATCCCCATCTTGCGAACAGTGTCCTGATATATCAGATTGAGACTGTTTCCACCGTCCATAAGGACTCGGGTGAGATGGTATCCATCGATTATTGGATCGAGCACTAGGGCAGCCGAACCCCCATGAAGGATACTAGTTGGGTGATCCCTGCGATCGAAAGTGATTGGACAGGCCGACCATGGGTTGAATTTGGGGGCAACAGGCTCGACGGCATAGACATCCCAGAGTGCGTGCTTGCGCTCCTCTTTTGGGATATGAGTGGCATATATCATGTTCACTGTTTTGATCTCCGGTGGAAATTTCTTCTGTCCCCCTGTATTCGGCTAGCGAGGTTCATCCTCGTCTTCGCTCTGAGGTCCCTTTCCCTTGTGTTCGGCGTTGAGCTTGCCGGCATGCTTGAAGACCCAACAATTATGGTTGGTATGGTTTGCAGGTTTTTCTGGGGTGCCATGGATCTGGCAGGGCCTATCAAATATTTTGTCCAAGCTGGATGGACCATCTTTGTTGCCTTTGAATGGCTTCTTCCGTTGACCGGGTTTGGAGCCGCTGAATCCGGCGTTTACCGCTGTATCATCTAGGCTTCTAGCATTATTTCGACGTTTGTTTTTGTTATGTCGTGGCTTTCCATTGCCGTCCCTGACTTCAGATGTTCCAGGGTTGGTGGTGCAACTACGAGCTAACCAGCTATCCTCGCCCGCGCAAAAGCGGGTCATGGGTGTAGTTAGGGCTGCCATTGTTCTCACCTTTTCCTGTCCGAGATGTCTGGCTAGCCATTCGTCCCGGACACTGTGCTTGAAGGCCTCTAAGGCTTCGGCGTCCGGATAGTCGACGATTTGGTTCTTCTTAGTGAGAAACCGGTTCCAAAGCTTACGGGCTGACTCCTCGAGTTGTTGGATGATGTGACTTAGGTTGTCAGCGTCAGGGGGCCGGACATAGGTCCCTTGAAAATTGGCTCGAAAAGCATCCTCAAGTTCTTCCCATCTCCCAATGGAATTCTCTGGGAGGCTGTTTAGCCAGTGCCGAGCTGGTCCTTTTAGCTTGAGGGGCAAGTATTTAATGGCATCGAGATCATCTCCGCGAGCCCTGTGGATGTGAAGAATAAAGTCTTCTATCCAGATGGTAGGACTGGTCGTTCCATCGTACGCCTCGATGTTCACGGGTTTAAACCCCTCTGGAAAATCGTGATCCAGTACCTCATTGGTGAAGCACAAATGGTGTGCAGCGCCCCTGCATTTTGCTATATCATGACATATATCTGATGGTTGTGATGTTCGGTATTGACCCCAAACTGGTATATGACCGGCGCGATTGGCTTGATAGCTGCCGTCCGTGCGGGAGCACGGTCCCTAGATCCTTAGATGGATCTGGTCTTGCCGGCCTTGTTGTTCATGTCCTCACGCAAATCGTGTTTCCGGACTTGAACCCCATCCTCCTTTCCTTTACGGGGTGGCGGTGCGGGCTTATGTATGTTGTTGCTAGCCACTCTGTCCCATCCACGAGGTGGTCGGTTTGGCTTATCAGCAGTGTTATTTTTCAGAGGTATGGGCGCAGTGGCCTCGTCGTCTAATTCGGGCAACAGTTTACGCTTAGGATAGCCTTTGGTTTGGCGATTGTAGCCATATCTTTGCTCAGCGTCTAGCACTTCGTTCCATCTATCATTGAGTATGTCTTGTGTGGCTCGACGCCGTCTCTTCTGCTTTTTCAGGCTCCTTGCGGTGGCAATAAGCCTCTGATGGAAGCTCTTTTTTTCTAAGGGGGTTCTTCTGGGACGATGTATTCGTCGTCGCCCAGGCTAACCTCCTCTTCGGAGACTGCTACTTCTCGAGCTTGCGTTGTATTCCCTCGAAGAGGAAAGGGAGATGCAGCACAGTAGCGTAAGTATTTCCCTCCGTTTTTGAGAACCAAGGTACCAATCCAGTAAGAGACCACGTGCGAGTCCCTCGCACCTGCACAAACAAATAAGAACTTCGTAGCCAACGCGATAAGGGGTTGTCCATCCCTTTACGATCACTTACGAAAGTGAGAACTGATAGAGATGATAGTTTATATTTTTGGTATTTTTTGTTTATAAGAACAGAAAGTAAAAGCGGAAAAAGTAAAGTAGATGTAGATTGATATGTTGAGAATAGACCCGGGGGCCATACTGTTCTCTAGTGGCTTCTCTCATGATAGCGATATTCTACGGTGGGTAAACAAATTACTGTCGAGCAATTTATAGAAAAGCGGACAATTATGAGACTATCTAGGCATGACCATTGTATATAGGCATCACGTCCGAGACAAGTAGACCGACTCCTGCCTGCATCTACTACTATTAGTCCACACATCAACTGCTATCCAGCATGCATCTAGTGTATTGAGTTCATAAGAACAGAGTAACGCCTTAAGCAAGATGACATGATGTAGAGGGATAAACTCAAGCAATATGATATAAACCCAATCTTTTTATCCTCGATGGCAACAATACAATACGTGCCTTGCTGCCCCTACTGTCACTGGGAAAGGACACCGCAAAATTGAGCCCAAAGCCAAGCACTTCTCCCATTGCAAGAACTATAGATCTAGTAGGCCAAACCAAACCAACAATTTGAAGGTTGACTCGCAAGGATATTATGAGCACACATAAAGAGTTCAGAAATGAACCAAATATTTCTCATAGATAATCTTGATCATAAACTCACAATTCATCGGATCTCGACAAACACACCGCAAAAAGAGATTACATCGAATAGATCTCCTCGATAATCGAGGAGAACTTTGCATTCAGTTCCAGAGAGAGAGAAGAAGCCATCTAGATACTAGCTATGGACCCGAAAGTCTGTGGTAAACTACTCACAACTCATGGTGAGGGCGATGATGATGATGTAGAAGCACTCCGTGATGGATCCCCCCTCCGGCGGAGCTCCGGAACAGGCTCCAAGATGGGATCTGTAATGCCCCGGATGTAATACTTTCCCTTTTTGGCAATATATATCTTTGGCTTCAGCAATTCCATTCCGGGTTCTTTGTCTTTTTGGGGTTTTCGTATTTTTGTCGTGTGCGTGTGTGCATTCATCCATGTCATGTTGTCTTGTGCATTGCATTGCATTTGTGTTGTCGTTTGCATCCGGTCCCACTCGTTCCTTCCCGTTGTCCGTTTCAAGTTCCGGCGCCCTCTCACGTGTCCGTGGCATCCCCGAGGCCTACTTTTGTGTTTGGCTGTGTAACGTTTTCGGTTTGGCGTGAGACTTGTCGTGCGATGTTATTTTGGTGTGTGTAACCC
The DNA here is from genome assembly GCA_902687465.1 of Secale cereale. Classification (NCBI taxonomy): domain Eukaryota; kingdom Viridiplantae; phylum Streptophyta; class Magnoliopsida; order Poales; family Poaceae; genus Secale; species Secale cereale. The sequence goes on from LR738712.1 coordinate 101,005,768, forward strand.
GCCTGTCAAATCTCGTTGCGTTTGGAGTTCGTTTGATGCTCCAACAGTTATCCTCGTGGGCTAAAAGTACCTCCTCTTTGAGGCCCAAGAAACCCCTCCAACAGCCCACCAACCCAACTCAAACCCTTCCCTTCATCTAGGCCATCCAATTGTGATCACGTGGCTGAAAACCTCCCCTCATTTGGACAACCCTAGCTCCTTGTGCCTATATAAACGTCCACCCACCTCAAATTTTGCGTCTCAAACCCTAATGTTTCCACTGTTGCCGCGCTGTGTTTCCACCGTTGACGCGCGGTGCTTCCACCGTTGAGCCGTCGTGCTTCCGAAATCGCTGCGCGTGCTTCCACCTCACCGCAACCGCGCTTTCGACCCGCCGCCCGTGCTTCCATCCGTCGTGTGGGCCCGCGCCCGAGTCGTCTTCCACCTCCAGCCACCTCGCCCCGCCGCCCGAGGCTCTCGCCGCCGCGCCGGCCTCGCCTCTCCTCGCCGCCGGCCAGCAGCAGCCCGCACCGGCCACCTTCTCCAACCGCCGCCACCTCTCGCCACTTCGCCGCACCGGCCGGAGCAGCCCCACCGCCGGGTCCGCCGCCGCCGCCCCGGATCCCCTCACCTCCGGCCAGCCGCGGCCAGGCCCGCGCCCTGCCGGCCGCCGGGCTGCGCCCCTCCCGCCGTTGAAGCCAGCACGAAGGAGGCCGCCGTCCTCGATCGGGAGGAGTCCCCGATCCATCGATCTGGAACCCTAACGGGCCCAGATCCGGGGCCCGGTAGCCCGTTAGCCGATCCGCCCGATCCGGCCTCCTCCGCGGGCCCGTTAGCCCGCGTTGACTCCGTCCGCCCGCGTTGACCGTTGACCCCTGAGGTTGCTTCTTTTCCCTAAGTCCCCAGTTTTCTATTGTCTGATGCATATTTGTATTATGGATAACTTTTGCTGTGATTGTCCGATTTGAGCAAATGATATGTCAAAATGGTCGTGGTGGCATGTACTATGTTTTGTTCCATTGTGCCATGCATGTTTGAGGTCATCTAGATGTCTTAATCTTCATGAGAAGAGTGCTACTTGTTATAAACTGTTGTTTTTAGTTGTTTTCATGCCATGATTGCAATGTGATATCTTGGTGCATGTTTATCCAAATGAAGCAAATGATATGTCCACATGTTCATCATGTCATGCTCTACATGTTGGTTGCTTTAGCTTGCATGATAGATTTCATCTTGCCATGTTTATCTCCTTTGCAAAAGTGTATGTGGCTGTTATGTTGTTAAACTTGTTACGAGATGCCTAGTTGAGGAGCTCGTTGCTATTGATGTGGTTGTCCTCTTGATGCATGCTTAGATGTTTTGGACTCCCCATCATGTGTACTTTGCTGTGGTGCTAACCACTTGCCATGTTATGCTTTGAGGTGACTTAAACTTGCTCACAAACATGCCATGATATTACTGCTGTTTTAACACAGTGAAATTTCACTAAGTCTGGAATCTGTAATTTCCAGATGCCATGTTTGCTTGTTGTTCTAGGCAAATCCATGTTAGTTTTGGGGTGACTCTTGATGATTCCTTGTTGTATAAGTTGTTGGCTATCCATTCATGCTCTCACATGCTCATTTGGGTGGCTGTAGCATATTTAACTCTTGCTCCCAAGTTGCTATAAATTACTGTTGTCAGGATTTTGTTGTCAAGTTCAAAATGTTATAGCTTGTTGCTATTGATCCATGGCTCCTTTGGAGATGCTCCAATGGAATTGTTTGCTGTAGGATATGTCTACTTTATGTCCATGCTTCTTGTCATGATGTTTGAGTGCGGTAGGCTATATATTTCTTGCCCCGAAGTTGCTATGTGGCTGTTAATTTCAGCTTTGCCTTGTTTATTGTTTCGGGTGTATCTTTTAGCCCGTTGCTCCGTTTTGAGCAAGTCCTATATGTAACTTGTGTCATTTTGCATGTAGATTCATATTTTCCTCTTGGTATCATGTTTTGAAGTATTTTGCTTGTTGCATATTTCCATGTTCCTTGTGTTGTACCTCTGTGCTTCCTATGTTGACTTTCTGTGCTTCCTAAGTGCATCTGTAGTGCTTCCTTAGTGCATCAGCCATGCATCCTGTTGTTTGCGCATTGCATCTTGTTGATTTCGTGCCTCGTGTGTTTTGTTTTGAGTAGAGCCGGAAGCCGAGACCAAGTACGAGAACGAGGTTACTACCGAGGTTGAGAACGAGGAGCCTCCTTACGATCCCATCGACGACTCTTCGGGCAGGATGACCTGACCCGGATACCATTACTATCTTTGCCTATTGCTAGAAGTCTCGCTCTATAGCTTTTGCCTCGATGCCCATGTTTTTCCTGTCAGCCTTCTATTGTAACCATGAACCTGTTTAACCACCCTACCTATGCAAACCTTTGATTGGCTAAGTAAGCTTCGCTCAGCCCCTCTTATAGCATTGCTAGTTGCAGGTGAAGTTTGAAGATTCTTGCTTCTTGTTGAAGCTTGTTGGGATATCACACTATATTAATTCTTAAATGAAATCATCTATATATTGGTAATGGGTGGAAGGCTAAGCCTTTTGCTTGGTGATTTTTTCCACTCATGCCGCCTTAGGAACCGTATAAACCGGTGTTATGTTCCTTGATTTTGCGTTCCTCACACGGTTGGGGTTATGGGACCCCCTCGATAAACCGCTAAGTGCTAAGTCTTTTCCAGCAAGTCCCAACATTGGTAATATTTGCCTAATAACTAGAACTTGCATATGGTCTTGCAAACCCGAGTTCTTAATCAACAACCCGGGCCAGTGCTCCTCATGAGTGTTGGTCCAAACTAGGGAGTCTGCGGGGCCACCATGAGGAAACTCGAGGATTGGTAAAAACCTGTAGAATCGCCCATCCGGTCATGGCCTGAGACTAGATATGCGCGACTACTGTCAGGGTGTCGGCACGCCGGGAGGATTTGCTGGATTAGCCTTACCTTAGTCGGAGTATCTTGAGCACGGGATTCCGAGGATACTCGGGCCTTCCCACCTTGGAGTTGCGACTCCGCGGATCGTGGGCTTGTCATGGGCCAAGTTGGAACACCCCTGCAGGGTTATGAACTTTCGAAAGTTGTGCCCGCGGTTATGTGGCAGATGGGAATTTGTTAATATCCGGTTATAAAAAACTTGACACCATGATCAGAATACACTACCAGCGTGAATACCGTGACGGTCACTTTCCGAAAGGGATTCGGGAACTGAACACGATGGGGTTATGTTTGACTTGCTTTAGTTAGGATCACTTCGTGATCATCTTTCGTCCGAGGCACTTCTCTTCTCGCTCTCTTTTACGTAAGCTAGTGCTAGTGCTGCTGCAACCTCTTAATCTTTCTTCAGCCTTGTTCCACACCCAAGGCTTGGATAGTTGTGTTACCCGGGAACGGGATTGCTGAGTCCTCTGTGGCTCACAGACTCTACACCACACCAGATGCAGGTACTCAGGCGATCTATTCAAGTGACGGCACCGAACTGTACTGGGAGTACGACGAGGACCGTAGCCGTTACTATGTGCACTATCCTGATGATCAGTAGAGGTTTCTACTAGGGGCGATTCAAACCTGTGGTTTAATGTTATGTTTGGTATCTTTCATTTGGATCTTCACCCTTAGATGGGTTGTGATGTTTATTTGAATGATGTTTGGATATGTAATGAATTGTGTGACGTGGCGAGTGTAAGCCAACTATCTTTTCCGCTTTCATCCCTATTTTTACATGAGATGTGCAAAGGTACCAAACTTGCGATCATTCCAGAATGGGCTTATATCTTTAAGTCGTGCCTCGACACGTAGGAGATATAGTCCCATCCTGGGCATTACAAGTTGGTATTCGGAGCCTTCTCCGACCTAGAAGTCCCCACTGTTTGATCGAATCGTTGACGGTTGAGTCTAGGCACACACTTAAAATGTTTTGAGTCCTACATTTATATCGGAGAGTAGGATTTCTTTTGTTCCTCATCTCTTTTCATTCTGGTGAGGACTCCTAACGATTATTCTTGCCTCTTCTACTTTCAAAATTGCACCAAATTGTTTTTAGGAATCTCGCGAGTATTGTTTGGATTGTTTCGATGTCTTTGTGACGAGAATATTGTTCTCGATGCCTCCTGACATTAGGGGTTGTGGCAGTGTCCCGGGGAGTTGAGCTTCGGGGTATTGTCGTCACAAACATATCGCGGCAGTTCTAGAATACTTAAGACGGCCGACATCGAAAACTCTCCTATGCAGTTAGTGGCAAGATAACCCCGACATCACCCAGTACTGGGGAGGTAGTTCGGGAGTATTGCCATAGCTTGTATAGTGGATGTGTTTCGAAGGTCCGAGGTAGACGGTTTCCGAAAACAACTGGTTATGTGTTGAAGGATGGATACAGCTGGATGTAGGATTAGAGTTGAGTGTGCGATGCTTCCCCTGTATCCCCAACACCCGATTGCATAACTGGAAACTTTCGGAAATTAATAGGTGGGTTCATCCTGTAGCTCGTAGGCATTCTTCCAACGAATGCAGGTTACGGAGTTCGGGGTTCTACATTGAGTGAAGTGGTTTTATGGCCGATGTTCCGATCGGGAGTTGCATCTTAAAGGGTCCTTGGCTATGATGATCCGGGGATTTCAAAACCCTTTCGTAACACGTTCCATAAGCTTTCAGCACAAAGATGTCGAACGAAGCTCCTATCTTGTATTTGTTCTATCTGCACCTTGTTGTTTTTCTTATTTACCTTTATCTCCCAAGTGGCTTCTCGTGAAGATTGTTGTTATCATTAAACTAAGAATTTCATTCGTTCCTCTTGTTCGAATGATTCTTGTGAAGACTATGTTGCATTTCTAGCCGTTGTTTCAGCTTATATCTTCTTTCAATCAAATGGCTGATTGGTGGTCATCTCTTTCAGGATGGCTCCGAAACGGGTTCCCAACGCTAACCCAGAGGGTGAAGAGGTTCCTGATCGCCCTCCTTCCCCTCCTCCTCTGTCTGAGGCCTGGAGAGCAATTATGTAGACTACAAATCAGAACACCCAGATGCTTATGCAAATGATACAGCAAATGCAAGCAAATCAAGCAAATCAGAGTGCTCCAGGGAACCAAGGCAATTTCTTCAACCAACAGCACCATGCTATGCTCAACCAGTTCTTGGCAAATCAACCAAAGGCTTTCAGTTACTGTGTCGACCCTCTCGATGCTGAAGATTGGATTACTGATATCAAGAAGCATTTTGAGTGCAGCAACGTAAGGCATGAGGACTATGTGAAGTTTGCAGCCTTCCAACTCAAGGACCAAGCAGCTGATTGGTGGCAGCAGTACAAAGACTCTAGAGAAGGGCGTGTGATCTCTTGGGATGATTTCTGCAAGGACTTTTGCTCTCACCACATTCCAACAAGTGTCATCGAGGGTATGCGTGAGCAATTCCGCAACCTGAAGCAAGGCTCTATGACTGTCTACCAGTATAATGTCAAGTTCCAAAACCTTGCCCGTTATGCAAAGCAAGACATTCCAGATGCCAAGAGCAAGATCTATCAGTTCCGTGGTGGTCTGAAGGATGAACTTCAACTTGCTCTCACCTTGTTCGAGCCTGATGAGTTTGAAAAATTCTATAACATGGCACTTAAGCAAGAGGTAGCCCAGCTCAAGATGGAGGCTTCCAAAAAGAGGATCAGAGATGTCGTTCACTCCTCCTCATCTTCTCAAGTGGTCGCGAAGCAACAGAAATTTTGGCTTCCACCTCCTCCAGTGATCCGAGCTCCCTATAACAACAAGAATGCTGGTGGTCGTGGTTTCTCCCTCCCACACAACCAAGGCAATCAGTCCAAGTCGCAGTTCCAAGCTTCCAAGTCAAGTGTTCCTCCTGCTCGTCCGCTTTCTGAGGTCACTTGCTACAAGTGTGGCCAGAAGGGTCATTATTCCAAGAAGTGCACCAACCCAAGGCGCCTTCCGCCTCCTCCACCTGTCAGCACAGCTATTGTCAAGCATAATCCAAAGGCTGCAAGAGTGAATCTGATGAATGCAGCGCAAGCGGAGAATTCTTCTGATGTCATATTGGGTAAACTTCCAGTTAACTCTTTTCCTGCAAAAGTGTTTTTTGATTCGGGTGCTTCATGTTCTTTCATGTCATATCCATCTGCATCCAAGCATAATGTTATAACCAAGAATCTACCCAAGAAGTTGCAAGTGGTTTCTCCGGGCAGGATAATGACTTCTAGTGTGTATGCTCCGGATGTTTCTATTCGCATGGGTGATTAGCGTTTTCTGGCTAAACCGGTTGTTCTCGGCAACTCCGACATTGACCTCATCCTCGGGATGGATTGGCTTTCTCAGCATGATGCTCACATTGATTGTGCAAATAAGGAAGTCAAGATTACTCATTCCGATGAAGACGTGATTATCTTCGCCTCTCGGGATAACACAATCAGGCTTTTCTCTCTCAATGACAAGGGCGAGATTAATGCCATGTCTCAAATTCTGGTGGTAAACGAATACGAAGACGTCTTTCCAGAAGAACTTCCAGGCATGCCTCCACATCGTCAAGTGGAATTCGTCATTGAACTCGAGCCTGGTACTGAGCCAGCATGCCGGCGTCCGTACAAGCTCTCTCCTGAAGAGTTGAAGGAGTTGAAGAAACAGCTTGATGAACAGGAGCGTATGGGTCTGATCAGGCCTAGTACGTATCCTTGGGGTTGTGGTGTCTTATTTGTCAAGAAGAAGGATGGCACGGAGCGCCTTTGCGATGATTACCGGCCATTGAACAAGAAGACAATAAAGAACAAATATCCGCTCCCCAACATCAATGAATTTTTCGAGCAGCTCAAAGGAGCTAAAGTATTCTCAAAGCTCGATCTCCGAATGGGCTATCACCAAATTCGCATTCGCGAAGAAGATATCCACAAGACTGCCTTCAGAACGAGCTACGGCTCCTATGAGTATACAGTCATGTCTTTTCGCCTCGCTAATGCTCCACCTACCTTCTCGAGAATGATGCACTACATTTTCTACCCCTACACCAACGAGTTTGTGCTTGTGTATCTGGATGACATTTTGGTATTCTCCAAGAATGAAGATCACGAAAAGAACCTCCGTCTGGTTCTCGACAGACTCCGTGAACATAAGTTCTATGCCAAGTTCTCCAAGTGCGAATTTTGGCTCGATAATGACTTGTATCTGGGCCATATCATCTCCGCTGACAGTATTGTTGTGAACCCCGAGAAAGTTGAAGCAATTGTCAACTGGGAACCTCCTCAGAACGTCAAGCAACTCCGAAGCTTCCTTGGCCTGGCTAGCTATTGCAGAAGGTTCGTTGAGAACTTCTCCAAGATTGCCAAGCCTCTTTCCAACTTGCTGCAGAAGAATGTCAAGTACAACTGGTCTCCAGATTGTGATGTGGCTTTCAAAACTCTCAAAGAAAAGCTCATCTCTGCTCCAGTTCTTACTCCTCCAGATGAGTCCAAGCCCTACGAAGTATTCTGTGATGCTTCTCTTCAAGGACTTGGTGGTGTGCTAATGCAGGACAAGAAGATTGTGGCATACACTTCTCGTCAACTGAAGCCAAGTGAGAAGAACTACCCCACTCATGATCTCGAACTAGCAGCTGTGGTACATGCTTTGATTACGTGGAGACACCTTCTGTTGGGCAGAAAAGTCGACATCTTCACCGATCACAAGAGCTTGAAGTACATCTTCACACAGCCGAATCTGAACCTCCGCCAGACTCGTTGGGTCGAGATGATCCAAGAGTATGATCCGAGCATCGAATACACACCTGGCAAGGCGAATGTGATTGCAGATGCTTTGATCAGAAAGGCATATTGCAACAGCCTCCTTATCAAGCCGTTCCAGCCTGAGCTTTGTGAAGCATTCAGGAAGCTCAACCTCCAAGTTGTTCCGCAAGGCTTTCTTGCAAATCTTCAAGTTGCTCCTACCTTGGAAGATCAGATCCGTGAGGCCCAACTCAGTGATGCTATGGTGCAGAAGGTGAAACATGGTATTGCCAAGGGTACTCCTAAATACAAGTGCTATCGCGTTGATGAGAGAGATACATTGTTCTTTGAGGACAGACTTGTGGTTCCCAAAGGTGATCTCAGGAAGCTCATAATGGACGAAGCACATGATTCCCTCCTTTCGATTCATCCTGGCTGTTCCAAGATGTACCAAGACCTCAAGCAATCTTACTGGTGGACTCGCATGAAAAGGGAGATTGCCCAATTCGTGAATGAATGTGATGTCTACAGAAGAGTGAAGGCAGAGCATCAACGTCCAGCCGGTCTTCTCCAACCTCTTCCTATTCCCGAGTGGAAATTCGACCACATTGAAATGGATTTCGTCACTGGCTTTCCTAAGTCCAAGAGAGGGAATGATTCTATCTTTGTGGTGATTGACAAGCTTACCAAAGTCGCTCACTTCCTTCCAGTCAAAGAATCCATCAATGCAGCTCAATTGGCAGAATTGTACACTTCTAGAATTGTGTCTTTACATGGCATTCCTCAAGTTATCTCCTCAGACCGTGGAAGTTTGTTCACTTCCAAGTTCTGGGACTCCTTTCAGTCTGCCATGGGCACTAAGATCCATTTCAGCACTGCATTTCACCCTCAGACTAGTGGTCAAGTCGAGAGAGTGAATCAGATTCTAGAAGACATGCTCAGAGCCTGTGTCATATCTTTTGGCTTGAAATGGGAAGATTGCCTTCCATTTGCCGGGTTCTCTCACAACAACAGCTTCCAAGCAAGTGCCGGCAAACCTCCGTTTGAAATCTTCTATGGCAGAAAGTGTCGTACCCCTCTCAACTGGTCCGAGACTAGTGAACGTCAACTTCTTGGCAATGACTTGATCTCAGAGGCCGAAGAAATGTGCAAAGTCATACGTGAGAATCTCAAGGCCGCTCAATCGCGTCAGAAGAGCTACTATGACGGCAAGCATTGTGATTTGGCCTTCAACATTGGGGATCATGTCTATCTCCGTGTTTCTCCTATGAAAGGCACCCAAAGATTCGGTATCAAAGGAAAGATTTCTCCTAGATACGTGGGCCCTTTCAAGATCCTTGACAAAAGAGGCGATCTAGCCTATAACCTTGAGCTCCCTTCCAACTTCGCCAATGTTCATGATGTGTTTCATGTGTCTCAACTCCGCAAGTGCTTCAAGACACCTGAACGCACCATTCCGTTTGAGGAGATTGATCTTCAACAAGACTTGTCTTACCGAGAGCATCCCGTTACTATTCTCGAAGAAACCGAGTGCAAGACCCGCAACAAGTCAATCAAATTATTGAAAGTCAAGTGGTCAGACCATACCGACCGAGAAGCTACGTGGGAATGAGAAGATCACCTTCGCTCCGAGTACCCTTCCTTCTTCCAGTCCTAGATCTCGGGACGAGATCTTTTTGTAGTAGAGGAGAGTCTGTAATGCCCCGGATGTAATACTTTCCCATTTTGGCAATATATATCTTTGGCTTCATCAATTCCATTCCGGGTTCTTCGTCTTTTTGGGTTTTTCGTCTTTTTTCGTGTGCGTATGTGCATTCATCCATGTCATGTTGTCTTGTGCATTGCATTGCATTTGTGTTGTCGTTTGCATCCGGTCTGTCACACCCTGCATTTTGTAACATGTTATTTGCATCAATGAAGCATGAATATTTGAAACAACAATATTTTTGGCATCATTTGGCTTTTATTTGGAATTGAGTTTTCTTCATATGCTTTTTCATGTGCTCATTAAAGTCAGCTATTACCTCTAGTAGAAATCATCTTCTTACCCAAACTTCTGCCCAATGATCATGCCAAGTGTTAGATAACAGTATAGTATTTTCTTACAAAATTAATTTGGCCAAATGTATTTTTATAAAGTTAGTATTCCTAAAACCCCTAATTGAGGTTTGCACTGCAAGTGCTTGATTTAGGGTGAGAAAATTATTTCAAAAGGTACATTTGATACCTAGTAGTCATAGGACTCCCAGAAACCACAAAAATATAATTTTAAAAGTTATTTTTCTATTTTATTTAAAAGCTTTTTCTTAAGGCCAGAAATGGTCTTTAATAGGGAAAAATTATTTAAGTATTTCAAAAATATTTGCCAAAATTCAAGGAGACTCATAGGACATATATTGTCCATATATAAGAGTTTCAACACTTGGTCATGTTCAAAATAATGGGCTAATCCCTCCAAAACCCTTTCTGGATATTTCAAGCTTTTGAAATATTTACAAAGGAAATATTCTCCAAAAATTCCAGGGAAATTCTATCATGTCATATATGACATATTTGATGATCTTGCCAAGTCCCATGCCTTGGGAAGCAAGAAAACATCCTCAAAACCCTTCATAACCATTCTGTCCATATTTGAAGTTTGAGCAACTTTAAATTGCCAAACTTATCCAAATGCTCTTAAACTTGGTGCACATGCTATAATGGCCTAATAAGGCATCTAGACCAAATGGCACAAGATTTGGAGTAGAGCAACTTGATCAGAGTACCCCCAAATCATTTCTGTTCAAATGCAAATTTGAACAACTTTACATTACCAACTTTTTACCTGGAGCTTCAAACTTTGTGGGCATGATCAATACCCCTAATGATGAAACTAAACCAAATGGTGCATCAAGGGGAGATGATTAGCTTGACTCAAACAAGATTAAGCCATTTTTGTTGTTTTCTAGGGTTCACCAAAGTTACATTGGCTCGTTTCTTCAAATGAGCCCAAATTTGGTGTAACACCCTATTTTCACATGTCATTCAATCATGTTAAGTGTCATGGCAAGTCGAGATCATTCGCTTGACTAAAACATGATCAAACACCTTCTGGCTTTTTACTAAAACCCCCTTCTTGATCACTTTTACTATTTACCTTGGCCTCAACTTTGTACCACAGGTTCATCAAGTTACTATCCACCTTCAGTAACTATCCCATGTCTCCAGCTCCATGATTGAGGGGTGAAAACCCTAGTTCGCCTTGCTGGACAGCCATTTTCTACCAAGTTACTAGCTTCTCTTCTCTCTCACAGCATCTCCAGAGCATCCAAAGCCTCATCCGTAGTGCTTGCATCACCCTGGACCCCCCAGACACGGCGGACGCGCCAGAGGGCCAATGGCATGCCATGGCATGCGATAAGGCCGCTCCAGAGCGTGCTACAGTGCGCCCCCGCACTGTAGCTTCGCCCAATCGCCTGCCCCCGACAGCCTCGAGCTCTCCCCTCGCGCCTCCCAACGCCCCTCGACGTCCGCAACCTCCACAGGTGCTGTCCCCCTCCTCCTCCGCCCTCCAGTGGCCGTCGTCACACGCGCGTTGGCCGCCCGCAGCATCCACTCCTCGGCCTCGCACGCGCGTGCTGACTGGAAGCTTCCCCGCTCCTCCTCTCCCCTCGACTAGGCGAAGGACTCGTCCATGAGCCTCCCCGGCTCAATCACAGGCACCAGAACGGCCTCTGGCCTCACCTGCAACCTCGCCGGCGCACGAGTCCACGATGGACCGTGGGCTCGGCTATATAAGCACCCCCCGAGCCTCTCCAACGGCACCAACAGCCTCCACACACTCACAGCAACATGCCAGCACCACTCGCTCGTCCCCAAAAGGCCCCTGTGCTCGGGATCGACCGGAGCTCCGCCGCGTCGGGCGGCCGGGGATCTCGAGGTACAGGCCTCCTCCGCCCTTTCTCTCGCTAGATTTGGAACCGCCGCACCTCACTGATGCATTCCCCTCCCTTTTCCCCTTCTGCAGCTGCCGGAAACAAGCTAGCGAGCAGCTTCTCGACGACCCTCCGCCGTCCCACCTCGCCGCCGACGAACCCGACCTCCCCGGCGAGCCGCACCACCACCACTACCTCCGCGACTCGCTGCTGAGTCCGTCCCTGCCCTCTGTTGGCTCCGCCGTGCCCCGAATCGTCGCCGGTGAGCTCGCCGTCGCCGTGGCCGAGAGGTTGAAGATGACAGGCGGGCCCCGCCTGTCATCCTCACTACCCTCTCTCCCTCCTTGCAGCCACTGACCGCCAGGCCCCGCCCGTCAGGTTTGAAAACCTGACGTGCGCGCACTGACACCCGTGCGGCTGGGCTGTTAGCCCTGGGCCGTGCACTGTGGCCACTCTGGCCTAGTTGCGCAGGGCCTTTTATTCTTTTTCTTTTCTGTAAAACTTCAAATATTTTTACAGAAATAAATATTTGTCCAAATAAAATAATTCCAACTCCTAAATTCTTGTAATATTCCAACCTATTTAATGGTGTCACTTTCACACATATCCATGAAGCTTTTCTGTTCTGTTCAAATTTAAATTCAAATTTGAGCATTATAACTCCTATTCAAAAATCCTTAGAATTCCATTCTGTCACTCCAAAACTCTAACTAAGAATTTTCTCCATCTTTGTTTTCCCTCTAGTATTTAACAAAAATATGTTGACATTTTTCTGAGCACTTTGATTTTTCTGTTTTCATTGTGGTCTTATTTTCCCGTTGTTATTTTGCGACGATTAGATCCCGTATTTGACGAAGTTGCTGAAGAAGGAGAAGGAGAAGGATTTGAAGACTTTGAAGACCAAGCCAATCCAGGCAAGCAGCCCTTTGACCATGATACACTTGTTCTTCGGAACCCGTTTGTTTTCGATGCATAATGATAAAGTTACGGTGGTGACCTAGTTGAAACCACCACATGATGCATGCCTTGCTCATGATCTTGCTATGTGCTAGATGTCATACAAATGGTTAGTAGTGACACTTAGTGATGCATGTGTGCCATGATACCTTCGTGGTTGCATTCTTTTTGGAAAAAACCCGTCGGGTGCCATTCATGCCCGAGGGAGATGATGAGATGGGTAACCACTTGATGACGAAGTGGTGTACCGAGACAAGTATGTGTGATGTTTTTCAAATGGATTGGTTTAAGTTGCGACTGTTATTTCCAACCATACATGTGCAACCACTCTACCCCTTATGGGACGGGGCGTTATTGATTACTTAGGCCGATACTAGCATGGTGCTCTCATTACTAGTGACGGGGAGACTTGAGGTCTTTCCCGGGATGGGGTCGTGCTTGGATAGACGACCATGACTGTTTTCACAGGGCACCGGACACACCGTTGGTCCCTTCGGGTACGTGTGACATTGAAATTAGGGCAAGTCCCGTGATCTATTGTTTGTACTCGAGGGCCGTGTACCAACGAGTGGACTCTATGTTAGTGTCGTCTAAGGAAAAAAAATGACCGGGTGCTTCCCCCGAGTACTTGAGGTACTGCGGGATCGTGGGTGACACGAAAGCTTCCCGGATCTTGTGGGTAAAGTGTACAACCTCTGCAGAGTGTAAAACTATTCGAATAGCCGTGTCCACGGTCAAGGACAGTTGGGTAACCACTCTTGGGCTACGTCCAATGTTTGCGAAACCATGTGTGTGTGTGTGTGAGTCAAGGTGGTGACTTGACTCGATGAGTTGATTCATATTCATGTTGATATCGGTAACCTGTCTTCGAGGTTACGCGAGTTTATTGATGCATAAACTTGATGGTAGGATATTTATTCTAGCCCATTGCTAGATTGTTCATTATTGTTCAATTGCATTGTTACTTTGAACCAAATCATGGGTTGCTTGCGAGTACATTCAAAGTACTCATTGGCTTGCCACTGGTTATTTAATTGGCCAGGCATGGAGGAACAGGAATATGAAGAAGAGTTCTTTGGAGACGAACATGCGAACTAGGACGCTATCCCAGTCAGAATGCCTGTAGGGTTAAGGCAGATGGCATGGGTTCTACCTATCATCGAAGACTTCCGCTATTTGAGTTATTTGCTATTCAGTCTGTGAGGCTTTATCTATGTAAGACTTGGCCATAATGGCCATAATTTGTGTAAGACGATATGTATGGATGTAAGACTCTTGTTATTCAGCTTCTGTGTGTTCAGTGAGCATTGATCTCTGGGATCACTGTACACGTGCATTCGGTGATCTCGACTTCTAAGTCGGGGTCCCCACAGAGCTGGTATCAGAGCCATCCTGACTGTAGGAAGCCTTAGTTAGCATGGGCGTTAGTTAGATGAGACCCTTTTTCAAAAACCTTCTGATCCTCTCTTCTTTTCTAAACCTGAGATTTCATCAGCTTATTAACCCTCCTATTCCACCTTTGTAGATGGCCGCTGTACCCGAAGAGCACCTGACCACTGGGTTTCCCTTGCTTCTCGAGGATAGCCTCCAGGAGTGTCAGTTCCATCGAGCGCCCATCCTCGCCTACCTTGAGCATTGGGTTAGCGACACTGAGGTGGAGTACCATGTGGAAGTGATCGTAAAGGCAAACGATCCTCCTACAAGTTGGTTCTTTGAGGGACCCCAGATGGCAACACTACCACTCGCTGTCGAGGCTGCTGCACTCAAGGCACTAACCCGTCTCCGCGAGCTTCTTCCGGAGATGACAGCCAAGATGACAACTCGCTTCTTGCCTTACCGGAAGGAAGGTGAAGATGAAAGCAGCGCACTAGCCCCTCCACTGAAGGAAGGACTCTCGCTTCGGTTCCAGACCTACTTCAGTTTATGTGCCGACAGCTTGGCACAAGACTTGGCCTCGGAATCAATGAAGCTCCGAGAAGAACTTCACAAGACCAAGGCACTTCTTCGTCGAGCTCAAGAGAAGACAAATAGGATCAAGAAGGAAGGAGCACCTTCCGGACAGTCCGCTATCGCATACCGAGGCGGAAGGCCCTCCGAAGATGTACCTTCCAAGAATGAAGAGCCACCTCGGCGACGCCAGATGACGGAAAGGGAATATCGCAAGCTTTTCCCTGCACCACCGGCGAAGCACCATCGTATCCGACTCCTCCACTCCCCCACACCCTCAAGTGACAAGGGGGCCCAGACAGATGAAGACAAGGAGGAAGACCCAGAAGAGCCGAAATACGCGACCGAGCATTCCGCCGCTTAGGCATTATTCGCTACTCGGATGTGCCAGTTGTGACCTCTATGGTAGGATAGGTCGTGTAACCCCTATGCGCAGTCGAGTCCTTGTATGGTTCATATGAAACCACCTAGTGTTTGCTTTTGTCGTGTTTGGATGTATGTCCTATTCTTCCTTCGGGAATGTGTAAGCGACTGCATCACCCGTTTGGATTTTAATGAATGTGTTTGGCCTTTCGGCCCTTGCATGATTTGATTAGTGTCACACCCACCCCCTTACCAGGCACCCATCTATCTTGCTTTCCCTCTTCCAAGTCATGAGACCTTTTACTGCTCCAACAGGATGCCTGTTGTAACTCGTACTGGTACCTCTACCCAGCATCCTGAAGCCGGAGCATCCGCTCAGTCAGAGGCCGGTCACGACCAAACCAACGACCAAGCTCCACCACCACCACCTCCTCCGAACATGGACATGGCTCAGCTTCTCCAAGCTTTCCGATAGAAACGCCAAGCCAACACTGCAGCCCTTAAGTTGATTGCTCAAGCTGTCACCAACAACCGCCAGCCGGCGGGGAATGGCAATGGACGTTACACGTTGGCAGAGTTCAAGAAGCATGCACCGCCAACTTTCATCGAGACTGTTGAACCCCTGGATGCAGACAACTGGGTCCGCACCATTGAGGACATACTGGAACTAGTCGGATGCACCGAAGACCGCGAGAAGGTGGCTTATGCAGCCCACTGCCTCGGGGGGACTGCTAGAGCTTGGTGGGATGGATTCAAGGTCATGCATGCTGAACGAGACATCACTTGGGTCAACTTCAAGGCAGAATTCCGCAAAGCCCACATTCCTTCTGGGATCATGGCTATCAAAAAGCGTGAGTTCCGAGCCCTGAAGCAAGGAAGTGGCACTGTCAAGGAGTACATGCAGAAGTTCAGTGTTCTGTCAAGGTATGCCCCTGAGGATGTCAGCACTGATGCTGCAAAAAGGGAGCGCTTCATGGAAAGCCTTAATCAGACTCTGCAGTATTCGCTTGTCGTGTGCAACTGCCCAACCTTCCCTGACGTGGTGAACAAGGCACTTATGCTTGAAGACAAACGGCGTGCTTTGGAAGACACTCGCAAGCGCAAGATGGTCAGCAAGGGAAGTTCCAGCAACCAGAAGCCTCGTCCGTGGCAGTCAGCCCCAGCCAAGCCAACCTATCAGCAACCAAGAGCTCCTGCACCTCGCACCAACTTTCAGCCTCAGCAGTATGCCAACCCAAGGCCAGCTTTCAACCCCAACACCAGTGGTGGCAACAAGATCAATCCAAACCAAGTCACTTGCTTTGGATGTGGTCAGTCTGGACACATCTCAAGGGTGTGCCCCAACAAGAAGCCTGATGCCCGCGCCCCAATGCGCAGAACCAAGGACAAGGCCGCAAGATGCCACCAAGGAACCCAGATCCTCGCAACCCGCCTAACCATGGGAAGGGGCGTGTGAATCACATCACTGCTGAAGAAGCCCAGGAAGACCCGGACGTCGTGCTGGGTACGTTCCTTGTCAACTCAGCACCTGCAACTGTTTTGTTTGATTCTGGAGCAACACATTCATTTGTCACTCGAAGATTTGCATTAAAAAGTGGCATGACCCCTACACCCCTGAATAACCCTATGGTGGTACAAACCCCCGGAGCAGAGATGAGAGCCAAGATAGGCTGTAAGGGAGTCAGTATTACCATTAACGGTGTAGATTTCCTAGCAGACCTCATCATCCTAAGATCGCAAGGCTTGGATGTGATCTTAGGGATGGATCGACTCAGTAAGCACCAAGGCTTGTTAGACTGTGCCAATCGGATAGTCACTGTGACCAATGACCAAGGAGTCGAAGTCAAGTTTGCTTCCAACTCCTCTTCCACTCAAGCCGCTCAAGTCAACTGTCTGTCTGAAGTTGGGCTAGAGAAAGTACCGGTGGTATGTGAGTATCCTAATGTCTTTCCGGATGAACTACCGGGAATGCCCCTGACCGTGACATTGAGTTCATCATCAAGCTCGTGCCCGGAGCAGGACCCATCTATAAGAAGCCTTATAGAATGGGGACGGAAGAGTTAGCCGAGTTGAAGAAGCAGCTGGAAGAGCAACTGAGGAAGGGATTTATTCGCCCAAGTGCTTCCCCTTGGGGATCACCTGTTCTGTTTGTGGCAAAGAGGGACGGTACCATCCGCTTATGCATTGACTATCGTTTCCTCAATGAAGTTACAATCAAGAACAAATATCCACTTCCTAAGATCGAAGATCTGTTTGATCAGCTCAGCGGGGCCAAGGTGTTCTCCAAGATCGACCTCGGATCTGGGTACTACCAGCTGAAGATCAGACCCCAAGATATTCCGAAGACGGCATTCGTAACCAGATATGGCCTGTACGAGTGCACGGTCATGTCTTTTGGGTTAACCAATGCCCCATCTTACTTCATGTATCTCATGAATAAAGTCTTCATGGAATATTTGGACAAGTTCATTGTTGTCTTCATCGATGACATTCTTGTCTTCTCGAAGACGGAGGAAGAGCACGAGCAGCATTTGAGGATGGTACTAGACAAGCTTCGGGAGCACCAACTATATGCCAAATTCAGCAAGTGTGAGTTCTGGCTGCATAAAGTTGGATTCTTAGGTCATGTCTTGACCGAAGAAGGATTATCAGTTGATCCCGCGAAGACCGAAGCTGTGACCCAATGGCAATCTCCAATGACCGTCAAGGAAGTCAGAAGCTTCCTCGGGCTTGCGTGCTATTACCGCAAATTCGTGGAAGGATTCTCTAGCATTGCCCGGCCAATGACTCAGCTCCTCAAGAAGGACAAGAAGTTTGAGTGGACGCCAAAATGCGAAGAAAGCTTCCAAGAACTCAAGAAGAGATTGACCACCGCCCCAGTTCTGGCAACACCTGATATTCACAAGGAGTTCGTGATATATTGTGATGCCTCTCGAACCGGATTGGGAAGCATTCTGATGCAAGAAGGCCGAGTCATAGCCTACCTCTCCAGGCAGCTACGACCTCATGAGGAGAACTACGCTACTCACGATCTTGAGTTAGCAGCAGTGGTTCATGCCTTGAAGACATGGCGGCATTACCTCCTAGGGAAACGGTGTGAGATATACACAGACCAGAAAAGTCTGAAGTACATTTTCACCCAAAAGGAATTGAACATGAGGCAGCGGAGATGGTTGGGACTCATCAAAGACTATGACCTCAGTGTTCAATATCACCCCGGGAAGGCTAACGTGGTGGCCGATGCCTTAAGCAAGAAGGCTTGCTCTTTGAATGCCATTATTCAAGAGAGGCAGCCAGCCTTGTTTAAGGAACTCGAACAGTTTAGTTTGGAATTGGTCACCCCTGGATTTCTGGATCATTTGGAAGTCAGACCGACCCTGATGGACGAAGTCAAGAAGGCACAAGACGGACACGCAAGCATTGAAGGCATCAAGAAGAAGATGAAGCTAGGCAAGGCCCCAGGATTCTCTGAAGACGAGCATGGGATTGTTTGGTACAAAGGCCGCATCTGCGTACCAAACAAGACGGAGCTGAAGAACCTGATCCTGCAAGAAGCCCACGACACTCCGTACTCCATCCACCCCGGAGGAACCAAGATGTACCAAGACTTGAAGGCACGATTCTGGTGGCACGGAATGAAAAGAGAGATTGCAACCTATGTTGCAAAGTGTGATGTGTGCCAAAGGGTCAAGGCTGAATATCAGCGACCCGCTGGATTGCTTCAACCACTCAAGGTTCCTGAGTGGAAGTGGGATAAAGTCGGAATGGATTTCATCACTGGACTACCAAGGTCGAATAGAGGACATGACTCCATCTAGGTCATAGTCGACCATTTGACCAAGGTGGCCCATTTCATCCCTGTTAAGACTACCTATTCCGGCAACCAGTTGGTAACTCTCTATATCAACCGAATCGTGAGCCTCCATGGTGTTCCACAAGAAATTGTGTCAGATCGAGGCACCCAGT
Organism: Secale cereale; assembly: GCA_902687465.1. NCBI lineage: Eukaryota > Viridiplantae > Streptophyta > Magnoliopsida > Poales > Poaceae > Secale > Secale cereale. The sequence goes on from LR738712.1 coordinate 101,024,608, forward strand.
TTACTTCAAGGTTCGGGAGAAGATTCCAAGAAGCCTTGGGAACCAAGTTATCCTTCAGCACAACTTTCCACCCATAGACCGGAGGTCAGACAGAACGAGTAAATCAAATTCTCGAAGACATGCTCCGAGCTTGTGTCTTGGCATATGGAGCCAAGTGGGAAGATTGTCTTCCTTTTGCCGAGTTCTCCTATAACAACAGTTATCAGTCGAGCCTTCAGATGGCACCATTTGAGGTGTTGTACGGACGCAGATGTCGCACACCCCTCAACTGGTCAGAGACTGGAGAAGGGCTAGTATTTGGACCAGATATTCTCCGCGGAGTAGAAGAGCAAGTCCAACTAGTCAGAGGACGTTTGAAGGTAGCCAAGTCAAGGCAGAAGAGTTATGCTGACACTCGACGCTGAGACATGAGTTTCCGTGTCGGAGATCATGTGTACCTGCGAGTAACCCCTCTAAAGGGAACCAAGCGTTTCCACGTTAAGGGGAAACTTGCGCCAAGATTCATTGGCCCTTTCAAGATCACCGACCGACGAGGAGAAGTGGCTTACCAATTGGAACTACCACCTGAGCTATCCGATGTGCACAACGTATTCCACGTGTCACAACTCCGGAAATGTCTCCAAGTACTGAGCAAGCCGGATCTCTACAAGGATGTTGATCACCAAGCCATTGATCTGCAGCCAGATCTGACCTACCGCGAGAGGCCTTTTCGCATTCTGGACGAAGCAGAACGACGGACGCGAAGCCGTACCATCAAGTACTTCAAGGTCCAGTGGAGCAACCACACCGAAGCAGAAGCAACCTGGGAACGTGAAGACTATCTTAGATCCGAATTTCCCGATCTCTTTTAAGACCTAGTTTAGGAATCTCGGGGACGATATTCTTGTAAGGGGGGTAGGTCTGTCACACCCTGCATTTTGTAACATGTTATTTGCATCAATGAAGCATGAATATTTGGACCAACAAAATTTTTTGGCATCATTTGGCTTTTATTTGGAATTGAGTTTTCTTCATATGCTTTTTCATGTGCTCATTAAAGTCAACTATTACCTCTAGTAGAAATCATCTTCTTACCCAAAACTTCTGCCCAATGATCATGCCAAGTGTTAGATAACAGTATAGTATTTTCTTACAAAATTAATTTGGCCAAATGTATTTTTATAAATTTAGTATTCCTAAAACCCCTAATTGAGGTTTGCACTGCAAGTGCTTGATTTAGGGTGAGAAAATTATTTCAAAAGGTACATTTGAGACCTAGTAGTCATAGGACTCCCAGAAACCACAAAAGTATAATTTTAAAAGTTATTTTTCTATTTTATTTAAAAGCTTTTTCTTAAGGCCAGAAATGGTCTTTAATAGGGAAAAATTATTTAAGTATTTCAAAAATATTTGCCAAAATTCAAGGAGACTCATAGGACATATATTGTCCATATATAAGAGTTTCAACACTTGGTCATGTTCAAAATAATGGGCTAATCCCTCCAAAACCCTTTCTGGATATTTCAAGCTTTTGAAATATTTACAAAGGAAATATTCTCCAAAAATTACAGGGAAATTCTATCATGTCATATATGACATATTTGATGATCTTGCCAAGTCCCATGCCTTCGGAAGCAAGAAAACATCCTCAAAACCCTTCATAACCATTCTGTCCATATTTGAAGTTTGAGCAACTTTACATTGCCAAACTTATCCAAATGCTCTTAAACTTGGTGCACATGCTATAATGGCCTAATAAGGCATCTAGACCAAATGGCACAAGATTTGGAGTAGAGCAACTTGATCAGAGTACTCCAAAATCATTTCTGTTCAAATGCAAATTTGAACAACTTTACATTACCAACTTTTTACCTGGAGCTTCAAACTTTGTGGGCATGATTAATACCCCTAATGATGAAACTACACCAAGTGGTGCATCAAGGGGAGATGATTAGCTTGACTCAAACAAGATGAAGCCATTTCTGTTGTTTTCTAGGGTTCACCAAAGTTACATTGGCTAGTTTCTTCAAATGAGCCCAAATTTGGTGTAACACCCTATTTTCACATGTCATTCAATCCTGTTAAGTGTCATGGCAAGTGGAGATCATTTGCTTGACCAAAACATGATCAAACACCTTTTGGCTTTTTACTAAAACTCCCTTCTTGATCACTTTTACTATTTACCTTGGCCTCAACTTTCTACCACAGGTTCATCAAGTTACTATCCACCTCCAGTAACTCTCCCATGTCTCCAGCTCCATGATTGAGGGGTGAAAACCCTAGTTCGCCTTGCTCGACAGCCATTTTCTACCAAGTTACTAGCTTCTCTTCTCTCTCACAGCATCTCCAGAGCATCCAAAGCCTCATCCGTAGTGCTTGCATCACCCTGGACCCCCCAGACACGGCGGACGCGCCCAGAGGGCCAATGGCATGCCATGGCATGCGATAAGGCCGCTCCAGAGCGCGCTACAGTGCGCCCCCGCACTGTAGCTTCGCCCAATCACCTACCCCCGACAGCCTCGAGCTCTCCCCTCGCGCCTCCCAACGCCCCTCGACGTCCGCAACCTCCACCGGTGCTGTCCCCCTCCTCCTCCGCCCTTCAGTGGCCGTCGTCACACGCGCGCTGGCCGCCCGCAACATCCACTCCTCGGCCTCGCACGCGCGCGCTGACTGGAAGCTTCCCCGCTCCTCCTCTCCCCTCGACTAGGTGTAGGACTCGTCCATGAGCCTCCCCGGCTCAATCACAGGCACCAGAACGGCCTCTGGCCTCACCTGCAACCTCACCGGCGCACGAGTCCACGGTGGACCATGGGCTCGGCTATATAAGCACCCCCGAGCCTCTCCAACGGCACCAACAGCCTCCACACACTCACAGCAACACGCCAGCACCACTCGCTCGTCCCCAGAAGGTCCCTGTGCTCGGGATCGACCGGAGCTCCGCCGCGTCGAGCAGCCGGGGATCTCGAGGTACAGGCCTCCTCCGCCCTTTCTCTCGCTAGATTTGGAACCGCCGCACCTCACTGATGCATTCCCCTCCCTTTTCCCCTTCTGCAGCTGCCGGAAACAAGCTAACCAGCAGCTTCCCGAAGACCCTCCGCCGTCCCACCTCGCCGCCGACGAGCCCGACCTCCCCGGCGAGCCGCACCACCACCACTACCTCCGCGACTCGCTGTTGAGTCCGTCCCTGCCCTCCGTTGGCTCCGCCGCACCCCGAATCGTCGCTGGTGAGCTCGCCGTCGCCGTGGCCGAGAGGTTGAAGATGACAGGCGGGCCCCGCCTGTCATCCTCACCACCCTCTCTCCCTCCTCGCAGCCACTGACCGTCGGGCCCCACCCATCAGGTTTGAAAACCTGACGTGCACGCGCTGGCGCCCGTGCGGCTGGGCTGTTAGCCCTGGGCCGTGCACTGTGGCCACTCTAGCCCAGTTGCACACGGCCTTTTCTTCTTTTTCTTTTCTGTAAAACTTCAAATATTTTTACAGAAATAAATATTTGTCCAAATAAAATAATTCCAACTCCTAAATTCTTGTAATATTCCAACCTATTTAATGGTGTCACTTTCACACATATCCATGAAACTTTTCTGTTCTGTTCAAATTTAAATTCAAATTTGAGCATTAAAACTCCTGTTCAAAAATCCTTAGAATTCCATTATGTCACTCCAAAACTCTAACTAAGAATTTTCTCCATCTTAGTTTTCCCTCTAGTATTTAACAAAAATATGTTGACATTTTTCTGAGCACTTCGATTTTTCTGTTTTCATTGTGGTCTTATTTTCCCGTTGTTATTTTGCGACGATTAGATCCCGTATTTGACGAAGTTGCTGAAGAAGGAGAAGGAGAAGGATTTGAAGACTTTGAAGACCAAGCCAATCCAGGCAAGCAGCCCTTTGACCATGATACACTTGTTCTTCGGAACCCGTTTGTTTCCGATGCATGATGACAAAATTACGGTGGTGACCTAGTTGAAACCACCACATGATGCATGCCTTGCTCATGATCTTGCTATGTGCTAGATGTCATACAAATGGTTAGTAGTGACACTTAGTGATGCATGTGTGCCATGATACCTTCGTGGTTGCATTCTTTACGAGAAAAAAACCCGTCGGGTGCCATTCATGCCCGAGGGAGATGATGAGATGGGTAACCACTTGATGACGAAGTGGTGTACCGAGACAAGTATGTGTGATGTTTTTCAAACGGATTGGTTTAAGTTGCGACCATTATTTCCAACCATACATGTGCAACCACTCTACCCCTTATGGGACGGGGCGTTATTGATTACTTAGGCCGATACTAGCATGGTGCCCACATTACTAGTGACGGGGAGCCTTGAGGTCTTTCCCGGGACGGGGTCGTGCTTGGATAGACGACCATGACTGTTTTCACAGGGCACCGGACACACCGGTGGTCCCTTCGGGTACGCGTGACATTGAAATTAGGGCAAGTCCCGTGATCTATTGTTTGTACTCGAGGGCCGTGTACCAACGAGTGGACTCTATGTTAGTGTCGTCTAAGGAAAGAAAATGACCGGGTGCTTCCCCCGAGTACTTGAGGTACTGCGGGATCGTGGGTGACACGAAAGCTTCCCGGATCTTGTGGGTAAAGTGTACAACCTCTGCAGAGTGTAAAACTATTCGAATAGCCGTGTCCACGGTCAAGGACAGTTGCGTAACCGCTCTTGGGCTACGTCCAATGTTTGTGAAACCATGTGTGTGTATGTGAGTCAAGGTGGTGACTTGACTCGATGAGTTGATTCATATTCATGTTGATATCAGTAACCTGTCTTCGAGGTTACGCGAGTTTATTGATGCATAAACTTGATGGTAGGATATTTATTCTAGCCCATTGCTAGATTGTTCATTATTGTTCAATTGCATTGTTACTTTGAACCAAATCATGGGTTGCTTGCGAGTACATTCAAAGTACTCATTGGCTTGCCACTGGTTATTTAATTGGCGAGGCATGGAGGAACAGGAATATGAAGAAGAGTTCTTTGGAGACGAACATGCGAACTAGGATGCTATCCTAGTCAGAATGCCTGTAGGGTTAAGGCAGATGGCATGGGTTCTACCTATCATCGAAGACTTCCGCTATTTGAGTTATTTGCTATTCAGCCCGTGAGGCTTTATCTATGTAAGACTTGGCCATAATGGCCATAATTTGTGTAAGACGATATGTATGGATGTAAGAATCTTGTTATTCAGCTTTTGTATGTTCAGTGAGCATTGATCTCTGGGATCACTGTACACGTGCATTCGGTGATCTCGACTTCTAAGTCGGGGTCCCCACACGGTCCCACTCGTTCCTTCCCATTGTCCGTTTCGAGTTCCGGCGCCCTCTCACGTGTCTGTGGCATCCCCGAGGCCTACTTTTGTGTTTGGCTGTGTAACGTTTCCGGTTTGGCGTGAGACTTGTCGTGCGATGTTGTTTGGGTGTGTGTAACACGCCTGTCAAATCTCGTCGCGTTTGGAGTTCGTTTGATGCTCCAACAGTTATCCTCGTGGGCTAAAAGTACCTCCTCTTTGAGGCCCAAGAAACCCCTCCAACAGCCCACCAACCCAACTCAAACCCTTCCCTTCATCTAGGACATCCAATTGTGATCACGTGGCTGAAAACCTCCCCTCATTTGGACAACCCTAGCTCCTTGTGCCTATATAAACGTCCACCCACCTCAAATTTTGCGTCTGAAACCATAATGTTTCCACTGTTGCCGCGCCCTGTTTCCACCTTTGACGCGCGGTGCTTCCACCGTTGAGCCGCCGTGCTTCCGAAATCGCTGCGTGTGCTTCCACCTCACCGCAACCGCGCTTCCGACCCGCCGCCCGTGCTTCCATCCGCCGTGTGGGCCCGCGCCCGAGTTGTCTTCCACCTCCAGCCACCTCGCCCCGCCGCCCGAGGCTCTCGCCGCCGCGCCGGCCTCGCCTCTCCTCGCCGTCGGCCAGCAGCAGCCCGCACCGGCCACCTTCTCCAACCACCGCCGCCTCTCTCCACTTCGCCGCACCGGCCGGAGCAGCCCCGCCGTCGGGTCCGCCGCCGCCGCCCCGGATCCCCTCGCCTCCGGCCAGCCGCGGCCAGGCCCGCGCCGGCCGCCGGGCTGCGCCCCTCCCACCGTTGAAGCCAGCACGAAGGAGGCCGCCGTCCTCGATCAGGAGGAGTCCCCGATCCATCGATCTGGAACCCTAACGGGCCCAGATCCAGGGCCCGGTAGCCCGTTAGCCGATCCGCCCGATCCAGCCTCCTCCGCGGGCCCGTTAGCCCGCATTGACTCCGTCCGCCCGCGTTGACCGTTGACCCCTGAGGTTGCTTCTTTTCCCTAAGTCCCCAGTTTTCTATTGTCTGATGCATATTTGTATTGTGGATAGCTTTTGCTGTGATTGTCCGATTTGAGCAAATGATATGTCAAAATGGTCGTGGTGACATGTACTGTGTTTTGTTCCATTGTTACATGCATGTTTGAGGTCATCTAGATGTCTTAATCTTCATGAGAAGAGTGCTACTTGTTATAAACTGCTGTTTTTAGTTGTTTTCATGCCATGTTTGCAATGTGATATCATGGTGCATGTTTATCCAAATGAAGCAAATGATATGTCCACATGTTCATCATGTCATGCTCTACATGCTGGTTGCTTTAGCTTGCATGATAGATTTCATCTTGCCATGTTTATCTCCTTTGCAAAAGTGTATGTGGTTGTTATATTGTTAAACTTGTTACGAGATGCCTAGTTGAGGAGCTCGTTGCTATTAATGTGGTTGTCCTCTTGATGCATGCTTAGATGTTTTGGACTCCCCATCATGTGTACTTTGCTGTGGTGCTAACCACTTGCCATGTTATGCTTTGAGGTGACTTAAACTTGCTCACAAACATGCCATGATATTACTGCTGTTTTAACACTTAGTGAAATTTCACTAAGTCTGGAATCTGTAATTTCCAGATGCCATGTTTGCTTGTTGTTCTAGGCAAATCCATGTTAGTTTTGGGGTGACTCTTGATGATTCCTTGTTGTATAAGTTGTTGGCTATCCATTCATGCTCTCACATGCTCATTTGGGTGGTTGTAGCATATTTAACTCTTGCTCCCAAGTTGCTATAAATTACTGTTGTCAGGATTTTGTTGTCAAGTTCAAAATGTTATAGCTTGTTGCTATTGATCCATGGCTCCTTTGGAGATGCTCCAATGGAATTGTTTGCTGTAGGATATGTCTACTTTATGTCCATGCTCCTTGTCATGATGTTTGAGTGCGGTAGGCTATATATTTCTTGCCCCGAAGTTGCTATGTGGCTGTTAATTTCAGCTTTGCCTTGTTTATAGTTTCGGGTGTATCTTTTAGCCCGTTGCTCCGTTTTGAGCAAGTCCTATATGTAACTTGTGTGATTTTGCATGTAGATTCATATTATCCTCTTGGTATCATGTTTTGGAGTATTTTGCTTGTTGCATATTTCCATGTTCCTTGTGTTGTACCTCTGTGCTTCCTATGTTGACTTTCTGTGCTTCCTAAGTGCATCTGTAGTGCTTCCTTAGTGCATCAGCCATGCATCCTGTTGTTTGAGCATTGCATCTTGTTGATTTCGTGCCTCGTGTGTTTTGTTCTGAGTAGAGCCGGAAGCCGAGACCGAGTACGAGAACGAGGTTACTACCGAGGTTGAGAACGAGGAGCCTCCTTACGATCCCATCGACGACTCTTCAGGCAGGATGACCTGACCCGGATACCATTACTATCTTTGCCTATTGCTAGAAGTCTCACTCTATAGCTTTTGCCTCGATGCCCATGTTTTTCCTGTCAGCCTCCTATTGTAACCATGAACCTGTTTAACCACCCTACCTATGCAAACCTTTGATTGGCTAAGTAAGCTTCGCTCAGCCCCTCTTATAGCATTGCTAGTTGCAGGTGAAGTTTGAAGATTCTTGCTTCTTGTTTAAGCTTGTTGGGATATCACACTATATTAATTCTTAAATGAAATCATCTATATATTGGTAATGGGTGGAAGGCTAAGCCTTTTGCTTGGTGATTTGTTCCACTCATGCCGCCTTATGAACCGTATAAACCGGTGTTATGTTCCTTGATTTTGCGTTCCTCACACGGTTGGGGTTATGGGACCCCCTCGATAAACCGCTAAGTGCTAAGTCTTTTCCAGCAAGTCCCAACATTGGTACTATTTGCCTAATAATTAAAAGTTGCATAGGGTCTTGCAATCCCGAGTTCTTAATCAACAACCCGGGCCAGTGCTCCTCATGAGTGTTGGTCCAAACTAGGGAGTCTGCGGGGCCACCACGAGGAAACTCAAGGATTGGTAAAAACCTGTAGAATCACCCATCCGGTCGTGGCCTGAGACTAGATACGCGCGGCTACTGTCAGGGTGTCGGCACGCCGGGAGGATTTGCTGGATTAGCCTTACCTTAGTCGGAGTATCTTGAGCACGGGATTCTGAGGATACTCGGGCCTTCCCACCTTGGAGTTGCGACTCCGCGGATCGTGGGCTTGTCATGGGCCAAGTTGGAACACCCCTGCAGGGTTATGAACTTTCGAAAACCGTGCCCGCGGTTATGTGGCAAATGGGAATTTGTTAATATCCGGTTGTAGAAAACTTGACACCATGATCAGAATACACTACCAGCGTGAGTACCGTGACGGTCACTTTCCGAAAGGGATTCGGGAAGTGAACACGGTGGGGTTATGTTTGACTTGCTTTAGTTAGGATCACTTCGTGATCATCTTACGTCCGAGGCACTTCTCTTCTCGCTCTCTTTTACGTAAGCTAGTGCTAGTGCTGCTGCAACCTCTTATTCTTTCTTCAGCCTTGTTCCACACCCAAGGCTTGGATAGTTGTGTTACCCGGGAACGGGATTGCTGAGTCCTCTGTGGCTCACAGACTCTACACCACACCAGATGCAGGTACTCAGGCGATCTATTCAAGTGACGGCACCGAACTGTACTGGGAGTACGACGAGGACCGTAGCCGTTACTATGTGCACTATCCCGACGATCAGTAGAGGTTTCTACTAGGGGCGATTCAGACCTGTGGTTTAATGTTATGTTTGGTATCTTTCATTTGGATCTTCACCCTTAGATGGGTTGTGATGTTTATTTGAATGATGTTTGGATATGTAATGAATTGTGTGACGTGGCGAGTGTAAGCCAACTATCTTTTCCGCTTTCATCCCTATTTTTACATGAGATGTGCAAAGGTACCAAACTTGCGATCATTCCAGAATGGGCTTATATCTTTAAGTCGTGCCTCGACACGTAGGAGATATAGTCCCGTCCTGGGCATTACAGGATCTCATGGGAACAGAAGGTTACGGCGGTGGAATTAGGGTTTTCTCTCTGTTGATGATGGTTTCGGGGTACGTAGGCTTATATAGGAGGAAGGAGGACACCGGGGGACTCACGATGGACCCACGAGGCAGGGGGTCGCACCCCCCACCCTCGTGGGCACCTCGTGGCCCCTACTCCGTGGTTCTCAAGTCTCCCATGCGTGATTTTCTCCAACAATATCTCTCCCGAAGGGTTTCATTCCGTTTGGACTCCGTTTGATATTCCTTTTCTGCAAAACCCTGAAACAGGCAAAAAACAACAATCTGGATTCGGCCTTTGGGTTAGTAGGATAGTCCCAAAAATGATATAAAAGTGTATGACAAAGCCCATTAAACATCCAAGACATCATAAATAATAGCATGGAACAATAAAAAATTATAGATACGTTGGAGATGTATCAAGCATCCCCAAGCTTAATTCCTGCTCGTCCTCGAGTAGGTAAATGATAAAATCAGAATTTTTTATGTGGAATGCTAACCAATATAGTTTTTCAATGTAATTCTCTTAATTGTGACATGAATGTTCAGATCTGAAAGATTCAAGATAAAAGTCTATATTGACATAAGAAATAATAATACTTCAAGCATACTAACAAAGCAATCATGTCTTCTCAAAATACTCACTGCTAGAAAAAGGGCTATAGATAATATGGCCTCTAATGGCGCACCAGACACATGGTGCGCCACTACTATATAGTAATGGCGCACCATGAGTTGGTGCGCCATTAGAGAGGTAGACACTAATGGCGCACCAGACCCTCGGTGCGCCATTAGTAACAAATGTTTTTTTCAAAAATACTAATGGCGCACCGTGGCACAGTGCGCCATTACTAGTTTAACTAGTAATGGCGCACCTCCAACACAGTGCGCCAGTACTATTTTTTTTTTTTGCAAAACTACTAATGGCGCACCTCAAACTGGTGCTCCATTAGTAACTAGGGTTACTAATGGCGCATTTTGGGTAGTGCGCCATTAGTAACCTGGGACCAGCTAGATATTTTGGACAGCCACACCTACACACTCACTTTCCCCACTTCATTCTCACCACCTCCTCCTCCAAGCTTGTGTCGGCTGCCTCCTCCTCCTCACCTCATTTGCACCATAGATTCGTCAAAATTAAGTGGTTAAATTACCTTTTTTGATAGGTAAGTAAGGGGGGAAGCTATCTTTATGTTGTAGATCTACATTTTTTCTCCCTCGAGCTCCAACAACCGTGCACATGCACTTTTTATGGCCTAGCTAGATCTATGTATATTTGTGGTGTTGCATATGTTTGTGGTGTTGCATATATGTTTGTGTTTGCAGGTACCGGTATTTTGTTGGGGAACGTAGTATTTTAAAATTTTCCTACGATCACGCAAGATCTATCTACCAGATGCATAGCAACGAGAGGGGAGAGTGAGTCTACGTACCCTTGTAGACCGAAAGCGGAAGCGTTAGAACAACGCGGTTGATGTAGTCGTACGTCTTCATGGCCCGACCGATCAAGCACCGAAACTACGGCACCTCCGAGTTCTAGCACACGTTCAGCTCGATGACGTCCCTCGAACTCCGATCCAGCCGAGTGTCGAGGGAGAGTTCCGTCAGCACGACGGCGTGGTGACGATCTTGATGTTCTACCGTCGCAGGGCTTCGCCTAAGCACCGCTACAATATTTATCGAGGAGAACTATGGTGGAGGAGGGCACCGCACACGGCTAAGAGATCAAGAGATCAATTGTTGTGTCTAGAGGTGCCCCCCTGCCCCCGTATATAAAGGAGGGAGGGAGAGGCCAGCCCTAGAGGGGGCGCACCAAGTGTGGGGAGTCCTACTAGGACTCCCAAGTCCTAGTAGGATTCCCCTTTCCTCTGCGGAATAGGAGAGAAGGAAAGAGGGGGAGAGGGAGAAGGAAAAGGGGGCTGCACCCCTTGTCCAATTCGGACCAGAAGGGGGGTGCACACCTCCTTCCTTTTGGCCTCTCTCCTCTATTCCCGTAACTCCCTGGTAGTCCGAAAATACCCGAATCACTTGGAACCTTTCTGATGTCCGAATGTAGTCGTCCAATATATCGATTTTTACGTCTCGACCATTTTGAGACTCCTCGTCATGTCCCCGGTCTCATCCGGGACTCCGAACTCCTTTGGTACATCAAAACTCATAAACTCATAATAAAACTATCATCGAAACCTTAAGTGTGCGGATCCTACGGGTTCAAGAACTATGTAGACATGACCGAGACACGTCTCCGGTCAATAACCAATAGCGGAACCTGGATGCTCATATTGGCTCCCACATATTCTATGAAGATCTTTATCGGTCAAACCGCATAACAACATACATTGTTCCCTTTGTCATCGGTATGTTACATGCCCGAGATTCGATCGTCGGTATCTCAATACCTAGTTCAATCTCGTTACCAACAAGTCTCTTTACTCGTTCCGTAATACATCATCCCACAACTAACTCATTAGCTGCAATGCTTGCAAGGCTTATAGTGATGTGCATTACCGAGTGGGCCCAGAGATACCTCTCCGACAATCGGAGTGACAAATCCTAATCTCGAAATACGCCAACCCAACAAGTACCTTCGGAGACACCTGTAGAGTACCTTTATAATCACCCAGTTACGTTGTGACGTTTGGTAGCACACAAAGTGTTCCTCCGGTATTCGAGAGTTGCATAATCTCATAGTCATAGGAACATGTATAAGTCATGAAGAAAGCAATAGCAGTAAAACTTAAACGATCATAGTGCTAAGCTAACGGATGGGTCTTGCCCATCAGATCATTCTCCTAATGATGTGATCCCGTTGATCAAATGAAAACTCATGTCTATGGCTAGGAAACATAACCATCTTTGATCAATGAGCTAGTCTAGTAGAGGCATACTAGGGACACTATGTTTTGTCTATGTATTCACACATGTATTAAGTTTCCGGTTAATACAATTCAAGCATGAATAATAAACATTTATCATGATATAAGGAAATAAATAATAACTTTATTATTGCCTCTAGGGCATATTTCCTTCAGTCTCCCACTTGCACTAGAGTCAATAATCTAGTTCACATCGCCATGTGATTTAACACCGATAGTTCACATCGTCATGTGATTAACACCCAAAGGGTTTACTAGAGTCAATAATCTAGTTCACATCGCTATGTGATTAACACCCAAAGAGTACTAAGGTGTGATCATGTTTTGCTTCGTGAGAGAAGTTTAGTCAACGGGTCTGTCACGTTCAGATCTGTATGTATTTCGCAAATGTCTATGTGTCTACAATGCTCTGCATGGAGCTACTCTAGCTAATTGCTCCCACTTTCAATACGCATCCAGATTGATACTTAGAGTCAGCTGGATTTAGTGTCAAAGCTTGCATCGGCGTAACCCTTTACGACGAACTCTTTATCACCTCCATAATCGAGAAACATTTCCTTAGTCATCCAGTTACTAAGGATAATTTTGACCGCTGTACAGTGATCTACTCCTGGATCACTATTGTACCCTCTTGACAAACTCATGGCAAGGTACACAACATGTTTGGTACACAGCATGGCATACTTTATAGAACCTATGGCTGAGGCATAGGGAATGACTTTCATTCTCTCAATATTTTTCTGCCGTGGTCTGGCTTTGAGTCTTACTCAACTTCACACCTTACAAGTCAGGTAAGAACTCCTTCTTTGACTGATCCCTTTTGAACTACTTGAAAATTATATCAAGGTATGTACTCATCGAAAGTCTTATCAAGCGTCTTGATCTATCTCTATAGATCTTGAAGCCCAATATGTAAGCAGCTTCACCAAGGTCTTTCTTTGAAAAACTCCTTTCAAACACTCCTTTATGCTTTCCAGAAAATTCTACATCATTTCCGATCGACAATATGTCATTCACATATACTTATCAGAAAGGTTGTAGTGCTCCCACTCACTTCTTGTAAATACAGGCTTCACCGCAAGTCTGTATAAATCTATATGCTTTGATCAACTTATCAAAGCGTATATTCCAACTCCAAGATGCTTGCACCAGTCCATAGATGGATCGCTGGAGCTTGCACATTTTGTTAGCACCTTTAGGATTGACAAAACCTTCTGGTTGCATCATATACAAGTCTTCTTTAATAAATCCATTAAAGAATGCAGTTTTGTTATCCATTTGCCAGATTTCATAAAATGCGGCAATTGCTAACATGATTCGGACAGACTTAAGCATCGCTACGGGTGAGAAAGTCTCATCGTAGTCAACTCCTTGAACTTGTTGAAAAACTTTCGCAACAAGTCGAGCTTTGTAAACAGTAACATTACTGTCAGCGTCAGTCTTCCTCTTGAAGATCCATTTATTTTCGATGGCTTGCCGACCATTGGGCAAGTCAACCAAAGTCCACACTTTGTTCTCATACATGGATCCCATCTCAGATTTCATGGTCTCAAGCCATTTTGCGGAATCTGGGCTCATCATCGCTTCCTCATAGTTCGTAGGTTCATCATGGTCCAGTAACATGACTTCCAGAACCGGGTTGTCGTACTACTCTGGTGCGGAACGTACTCTGGTTGATCTACGAAGTTCAGCAGTAACTTGATCCGAAGTTTCATGATCATCATCATTAGCTTCCTCACTAATTGGTGTAGGAATCACTGGAACTAGTTTCTGTGATGTACTACTATCCAATTCGGGAGAAGGTACAATTACCTCATCAAGTTCCACTTTCCTCCCACTCACTTCTTTCGAGAGAAACTCCTTCTCTAGAAAGGATCCACTCTTAGCAACAAAGACCTTGCCTTCGGATCTGTGATAGAAGGTGTACCCAACAGTTTCTTTTGGGTATCCTATGAAGATTTACTTCTCCGATTTGGGTTCGAGCTTATCATGTTGAAACTTTTTCACATAAGCATCGCAGTCCCAAACTTAAAGAAATGACAGCTTAGGTTTCTCGTCAAACCACAGTTCATACGGTGTCATCTCCACGGATTTAGATGGTGCCCTATTTAACGTGAATGTATCTGTCCCTGATGCATAACCCCAAAAGCGATAGTGGTAGATCGGTAAGAGACATCATCGATCGCACCATATCTAATAAAGTACGGTTATGACGTTCCGACACACCATTACACTATGGTGTTCCAGGTGGCGTGAGTAATGAAACTATTTCACATTGTTTTTACTGAAGGCCAAACTCGCTAACTCAAATATTTTACCTCTACGATCATATCGTAGAAACTCTTATTTTCTTGTTACGATGATTCTCCACTTCACTCTGAAATTCTTTGAACTTTTCAAATGTTTTAGACTTGTGCTTCATTAAGTAGATATACCCATATCTGCTCAAATCATCAGTGAAGGTCAAAAAATAACGATACCCGCCGCGAGCTTCAACACTCATTGGTCCACATACATCTGTATGTATGATCTCCAACAAATCTGTTGCTCGCTCCATTGTTCCGGAGAACGGAGTTTTAGTCATCTTGCCCATGAGGCATGGTTCGCAAGCACCAAGTGATTCATAATCAAGTGATTCCAAAAGTCCATCACTATGGAATTTCTTCATGCGCTTTACACCATTATGACCTAAACAGCAGTGCCACAAATAAGTTGCACTATCATTATTAACCTTGCATCTTTTGGCTTCAATATTATGAATATGTGTATCACCACGATCGAGATCCAACAAACTATTTTCATTGGGTGTATGACCATCGAAGGTTTTATTCATGTAAACAGAATAACAATTATTCTATGACTTTAAATGAATAACCGTATTGCAACAAATATGATCAAATCATATTCATGCTCAACGCAAATGCCAAATCACATTTATTTAGGTTTTACACTAATCCCAAAAGTATAGGGAGTGTGCGATGATGATCATATCAATCTTGGAACCACTTCCAACACACATCGTCACTTCACCTTTAACTAGTCTCTGTTCATTCTGCAATTCTCGTTTCGAGTTACTAATTTTAGCAACTGAACCGGTATCAAATACCCAGGGGTTGCTATGAACACTAGTAAAGTACACATCAATAATCTGTATATCAAAATATACCTTTGTTCACTTTGCCATCCTTCTTATCCGCCAAGTATCTAGGGCAGTTCCACTTCCAGTGACCATTTCCTTTGCAGTAAAAGCACTTAGTTTCAGGCTTGAGTTTTAGCTTTGGGTTTCTTCACGGGAGTGACAACTTGCTTGTCATTCTTCTTGAAGTTCCCCTTCTATCCCTTTGCCCTTTACTTGAAACAAGTGGTCTTGTTAACCATCAACACTTGATGCTTTTTCATGATTTCTACCTTCGCCGACTTCAGCATTGCGAAGAGCTCGGGAATTCCTTTCGTCATCCCTTGCATATTATAGTTCATCACGAAGTTCTACTAACTTGGTGATAGTGACTAGAGAACTTTGTCAATTACTATCTTATCTGGAAGTTTAACTCCCACTTGATTCAAGTAATTGTAGTACCCAGACAATCTGAGCACATGCTCACTAGTTGAGCTATTCTCCTCCATCTTGTAGGCAAAGTACTGTCAGAAGTCTTATACCTCTCGACACGGGCATGAGTATGAAATACTAATTTCAACTCTTGGAACATCTTATATGCTCCGTGGCGTTCAAAACGTTTTTGAAGTCTCGGTTCTAAGCCATAAAGCATGGTGCACTTAAACTATCAAGTAGTCATCATACCGTGCTTTTGTCAAAACGTTCATAACGTCTACATCTGCTCCTGCAATAGGTATGTCACCTAGCGGTGCATCAAGGACATAATTCTCTGTGCAGCAATGAGGATAATCCTCAGATCACGGAACAATTCCGCATCATTGCTACTAACATCTTTCAACTTAGTTTTCTCTAGGAACATATAAAAAATAAACGGAGAGCAACATCGCGAGCTATTGATCTACAACATAGATATGCTAATACTACGAGGACTAAGTTCATGATAAATTAAAGTTCAATTTAATCATATTACTTAAGAACTCCCACTTAGATAGACATCCCTCTAGTCATCTAAATGATCACGTGATCCAAATCAACTAAACCATGTCCGATCATCACGTGAGATGGAGTAGTTTCAATGGTGAACATCTTATGTTGATCATATCTACTATATGATTCATGCTCGACCTTTCGGTCTCCAGTGTTCCGAGGCCATATCTGCATATGCTAGGCTCGTCAAGTTTAACCCGAGTATTCTGCGTGTGCAAAACTGGCTTACAACCGTTGTATTTGAACGTAGAGCTTATCACACCCGATCATCACGTGGTGTCTCGGCACGACGAACTTTCGCAACGGTGCATACTCAGGGAGAACACTTATACCTTGAAATTTAGTAAGGGATCATCTTATAATGCTACCGTCGAACTAAGCAAAATAAGAAGCATAATAAGATAAACATCACATGCAATCAAAATATGTGACATGATATGGCCATCATCATCTTGTGCTTTTGATCTCCATCTCCAAAGCACCGTCATGATCACCTTCGTCACCGGCGCGACACCTTGATCTCCATCGTAGCATCGTTGTCGTCTCGCCAACTATTGCTTCTACGACTATCGCCATCGCTTAGTGATAAAGTAAAGCAATTACATGGCGATTGCATTTCATACAATAAAGCGACAACCATATGGCTCCTACCAGTTGCCGATAACTTTACAAAACATGATCATTTCATACAAAACCGTATAACTCATCATGTCTTGACCATATCACATCACAACATGCCCTGCAAAAACAAGTTAGACGTCCTCTACTTTGTTGTTGCAAGTTTTACGTGGCTGCTACGGGCTTAGCAAGAACCGTTCTTACCTACGCATAAAAAACCACAACGATATTTCGTCAAGTATGTGTTGTTTTAACCTTCACAAGGACCGGGCGTAGCCACACTTGATTCAACTAAAGTTGGAGAAACTGACACCAGCCAGCCACCTGTGTGCGAAGCACGTCGGTAGAACCAGTCTCGCGTAAGCGTACGCGTAATGTCGGTTCGGGCCGCTTCATCCAACAATACCGCCGAATCAAAGTATGACATGCTGGTAAGCAGTATGACTAGTATCGTCCACAACTCACTTGTGTTCTACTCGTGCATATCATCTACGCATAGACCTGGCTCATGATGCCACTGTTGGGGAACGTAGTATTTTAAAATTTTCCTACGATCACGCAAGATCTATCTACCAGATGCATAGCAACGAGAGGGGAGAGTGAGTCTACGTACCCTTGTAGACCGAAAGCGGAAGCATTAGAACAACGCGGTTGATGTAGTCGTACGTCTTCATGGCCCGACCGATCAAGCACCGAAACTACGGCACCTCCGAGTTCTAGCACACGTTCAGCTCGATGACGTCCCTTGAACTCCGATCCAGCCGAGTGTCGAGGGAGAGTTCCGTCAGCACGACGGCGTGGTGACGATTTTGATGTTCTACCGTCGCAGGGCTTCGCCTAAGCACCGCTACAATATTTATCGAGGAGAACTATGGTGGAGGGGGGCACCGCACACGGCTAAGAGATCAAGAGATCAATTGTTGTGTCTAGAGGTGCCCACCTGCCCCCGTATATAAAGGAGGGAGGGAGAAGCCGGCCCTAGAGGGGGCGCACCAAGTGTGGGGAGTCCTACTAGGACTCCCAAGTCCTAGTAGGATTCCCCTTTCCTTTGCGGAGTAGGAGAGAAGGAAAGAGGGGGAGAGGGAGAAGGAAAAGGGGGCTGCACCCCTTGTCCAATTCGGACCAGAAGGGGGGTGCACGCCTCCTTCCTTTTGGCCTCTCTCCTCTATTCCCGTAACTCTCTGGTACTCCGAAAATACCCGAATCACTCGGAACCTTTCCGATGTCCGAATATAGTCATCCAATATATCGATTTTTACGTCTCGACCATTTTGAGACTCCTCGTCATGTCCCCGATCTCATCCGGGACTCCGAACTCCTTCGGTACATCAAAACTCATAAACTCATAATAAAACTATCATCGAAACCTTAAGTGTGCGGACCCTACGGGTTCGAGAACTATGTAGACATGACCGAGACACGTCTCCGGTCAATAACCAATAGCGGAACCTGGATGCTCATATTGGCTCCCACATATTCTACGAAGATCTTTATCGGTCAAACCGCATAACAACATACATTGTTCCCTTTGTCATCGGTATGTTACATGCCCGAGATTCGATCGTCGGTATCTCAATACCTAGTTCAATCTCGTTACCAACAAGTCTCTTTACTCGTTCCGTAATACATCATCCCGCAACTAACTCATTAGCTGCAATGCTTGCAAGGCTTATAGTGATGTGCATTACCGAGTGGGCCCACAGATACCTCTCCGACAATCGGAGTGACAAATCCTAATCTCGAAATACGCCAACCCAACAAGTACCTTCGGAGACACCTGTAGAGTACCTTTATAATCACCCAGTTACGTTGTGACGTTTGGTAGCACACAAAGTGTTCCTCCGGTATTCGGGAGTTGCATAATCTCATAGTCATAGGAACATGTATAAGTCATGAAGAAAGCAATAGCAGTAAAACTTAAACGATCATAGTGCTAAGCTAACGGATGGGTCTTGTCCATCAGATCATTCTCCTAATGATGTGATCCCATTGATCAAATGACAACTCATGTCTATGGCTAGGAAACATAACCATCTTTGATCAATGAGCTAGTCTAGTAGAGGCATACTAGGGACACTCTGTTTTGTCTATGTATTCACACATGTATTAAGTTTCCGGTTAATACAATTCTAGCATGAATAATAAACATTTATCATGATATAAGGAAATAAATAATAACTTTATTATTGCCTCTAGGGCATATTTCCTTCACTAGGATCCCTAGGTGGGGTGCCGACCAGCCTCTATGGGCTTCCTCTCTCCTTTCCTCAAGGCCCACTATGGACCATCCCCCCTCGTAGGGGGTTCCGGTAACCCCCTCCGGCAATCCAGTTAAATCCGAAACTTTTCCGGAACACTTCCGGTGTCCGAATATAGTCGTCCAATATATCAATATTTATGTCTCGGACATTCCGAGACTCCTCGTCATGTCCGTGATCTCATCCGGGACTCCGAACTACCTTCGGTACATCAAAACTCATAAACTCATAATACCGATCGTCATCAAACGTTAAGCGTGCGGACCCTACGAGTTCGAGAACTATGTAGACATGACCGAGACTCATCTCCGGTCAATAACCAATAGCGGAACCTGGATGTTCATATTGGCTCCTACATATTCTACGAAGATCTTTTATCGGTCAAAACCGCATAACAACATACGTTGTTCCTTTTGTCATCGGTATGTTACTTGCCCGAGATTCGATCGTCGGTATCTCTATACCTAGTTCAATCTCGTTACCGGCAAGTCTCTTTACTCGTTCCGTAACACATCATCTCGTGACTAACTCATTAGTCTTTTGCTTGCAAGGCTTATTGTGATGTGTGTTACCGAGAGGGCCCAGAGATACCTCTCGGACATTCCGAGACTCCTCGTCATGTCCGTGATCTCATCCGGGACTCCGAACTACCTTCGGTACATCAAAACTCATAAACTCATAATACCGATCGTCATCAAACGTTAAGCGTGCGGACCCTACGGGTTCGAGAACTATGTAGACATGACCGAGACTCATCTCCGGTCAATAACCAATAGCGGAACCTGGATGTTCATATTGGCTCCTACATATTCTACGAAGATCTTTTATCGGTCAAAACCGCATAACAACATACGTTGTTCCTTTTGTCATCGGTATGTTACTTGCCCGAGATTCGATCGTCGGTATCTCAATACCTAGTTCAATCTCGTTACCAACAAGTCTCTTTACTCGTTCCGTAATACATCATCCCGCAACTAACTCATTAGCTGCAATGCTTGCAAGGCTTATAGTGATGTGCATTACCGAGTGGGCCCAGAGATACCTCTCCGACAATCGGAGTGACAAATCCTAATCTCGAAATACGCCAACCCAACAAGTACCTTCGGAGACACCTGTAGAGTACCTTTATAATCACCCAGTTACGTTGTGACGTTTGGTAGCACACAAAGTGTTCCTCCGGTATTCGGGAGTTGCATAATCTCATAGTCATAGGAACATGTATAAGTCATGAAGAAAGCAATAGCAGTAAAACTTAAACGATCATAGTGCTAAGCTAACGGATGGGTCTTGCCCATCAGATCATTCTCCTAATGATGTGATCCCGTTGATCAAATGACAACTCATGTCTATGGCTAGGAAACATAACCATCTTTGATCAATGAGCTAGTCTAGTAGAGGCATACAAGGGACACTCTGTTTTGTCTATGTATTCACACATGTATTAAGTTTCTGGTTAATACAATTCTAGCATGAATAATAAACATTTATCATGATATAAGGAAATAAATAATAACTTTATTATTGCCTCTAGGGCATATTTCCTTCATATTTGAAATGCGATAGTTGCCAATATTTTGCCGAATTTTTGATTCATTTCTGTTTCGGCGAGAATTTTGGCACTATGCATTCTTTTTGGTCCTATTTTTAGGGAAAGTCATGCCAATTTTTTTCTTGGTTCTAAAATATCGTTTTTCTCTACCCCCAGGCGGCCATGGTGCGCACGATGACCGAAGGCATCGTGAATAGGTTTTTGAGCTCCACGAAGGCCAAGATGCTTCAAAAGAACGAGACTGAGATAAGATGTCTGTGTCGAAGATGCAAGCTGAAGAGCCTTATTGCGGACCCGGATTCCGGGCAGGTGCGGGACCACCTTCTCTTGCGTGGTTTCATGGTTGGCTATCGGTGGCAAGGTGATGAAGATGACTATGAAGTCGTCCATGGCCGGGCAAGAAATGAGGAAGGGCAGCAAGACAACCACCGCGGCGAGGGCCGGCGAGAAGACGAAGAATCTCCAGGACATGATCACGACGGTGATGCTGTACACAGTCATCTTGTAGAAGATGTCGGACATGATGATGAGGAAGATCAAGACAAAGGGCATGATCATGATCTAGATGAAGATGCCGGAGCAGACGATGATGGAGGTTGGGTGCAGGACCATCATATTCAAGAGCTGCTTCTCAAGCAGACGGATAACGCAAGAGCTGCCGCCCGAGAGAAAGCCAAGCTGTATCAACTGGAGATAGACGTGGTTACTCCATTGTATGAAGGATGCAGGCCCGAGGATACCTGCCTGAAAGTAACGCTCATGGCTCTGGAGATGAAGGTAAAACACAAAATGACCGACGCATGCTTCGACGAGAACATGCCATTCTGGCACGAACGTCTTCCTAAGGGGAACAAGTGCCCGACCAGTTTCGAGGAGGCGAAGAAAATCGTGTGTCCTCTGGATTTACCACACGTGAAATACCATGTGTGCATGAACAATTGCATCATTTATCGGGACGAGCACGCGGAGTCTACCATATTTCTGGTGTGCGGCCTCACTCGATACAAGAAGCGGAAGAAAGCTCCTCGAAAAGTGGTGTGGTACTTTCCGATCACTCCTCGTCTGCAGCGGTATTTCGCGAACCCTAAGGTAGCAAAGCTCCTGCATTGGCACATGGATAGGGAGGAGAAGAAGCGAGAAGATGACGGAAATGATCCGGAGATAAGTAAAAAAGACAAGATGCTGAGTCACCCTAAGGATGCGAGCCAGTGGCAAGTGTTGAACTTCGAAGTTCTAGAATTTGGGAATGATCCAAGGAACATCATGATGGGCGCGGGCACCGATGGAGTCAATCCGTTTGGCAGCCAGAGAAGCACACATAGCACATAGCCTGTGTTTGTGTGGATGTACAACCTTCCCCCCTATTTGTGCATGAAGAAGAAGTACATTCACATGAGTATGCTAATTGAAGGGCCGAAACAACCAGGGAACGACCTGTATCTGGGGCTGCTGAAAGAGGAGCTAGACACGCTGTGGAAAACGCCAGCCAATACGTGGGACGCCGTAGAGAAAGAATATTTCCCTATGAGAGCCGCACTACTCACGACGGTGCACGACTATCTCAATTACGGATATCTCGCGGGGCAGGTGGTCCACGGATTTTCTGGATGCGTCAGGTGCATGGATGACACAACGTATCGCCAGCTAGATAGAGATCCCGGGTCTTCGAAAACCGTGTTCATGGGACATCGAAGGTGGCTTCGCGACGATGACCCGTGGAGGAAACGCAAGGATATGTTCGATGGTGAAACCGAACCCCGAAGACGCCCGCGTACAAGGAGCGGCGAGGAAATAGACGAGCTGTAGAAAAATTGGAAAGATTGCCCACTGCCGGGAAAGAAGCAAAAGGCGCCAAAACCGGGAAAGAAGTGAAAGGCGCCAGAGCTGCTGCTGAAGGTATGGAAAACGAGGTCTGTTTTCTGGGACTTGCCATACTGGAAGATCCACCGTGTGCCTCACAGCCTTGATGTCATGCATATCATGAAGAACATGTGCGAGAGTATGCTTGGTACCCTGCTCAACATGCCAGAGAGGACCAAAGATGGGCCGAAAGCAAGGGCAGACTTGAAATCAATGGGCATCAGGCAGGAGGTTCACGCTAATGATGATGATGATGATGAGGCGAAGTAGGACACGGAAAGTCATCGCAAAGGCAAAAAGGCCAAGAAGACCGGAAATGACTACCCTCCCGCGTGCTTCACTCTAAGTCAGGAGGAGATCGAGCAGTTTTTCACCTGCCTCATAGGAGTAAAACTTCCTTACGGTTACACGGGGAAGATAAGAAGATACCTAGACCCAGCAAAGCAGAAGTTTAGCGGGATGAAGTCTCACGACTGTTACGTGCTGATGACGCAGATACTTCCAGTTGCAATCCGTGGGATCATGGACGCGCACGTCCGTGAAATGCTATTTGGCCTATGCAACTTTTTCGACGTCATCTCTCGGAAGTCGATTGGCGTGAGGCAACTCAGAAGGCTACAGGAAGAGATCATGGTGATACTATGCGAGCTTGAGATGTACTTCCCGCCCGCATTCTTCGACGTTATGGTGCATCTGCTGGTCCATATCGTGGAGGATATCATCCAACTCGGGCCGACGTTCCTGCACAGCATGATGCCGTTCGAAAGGATGAATGGTGTCATCAAAGGATACGTTCGCAACATCTCACGTCCAGAGGGAAGCATAGCCAGGGGCTTTCTGACCGAAGAGTGCATCTCCTACGGCATGAATTATCTAGGCATCGAGAACCCCGTTGGTTTGCCCATCAACAGGCACCTCGGCAGGCTCGCTGGATGGGGTCACCGCAAGGGTCTCCACAAAATGCATGTCGACTTCGAGGGTCGACTCGCCGACTTTGAAAGAGCAAACCTAGTCGCGCTACAACACATAGACATGGTCGATCCTTGGGTGGTCGAGCACAAAACCTTTATTGAGAAGATGTACAATGATCGAGGCCAACAGAGGATGGACGGAGATATAATCAAAGAGCACAACTCATGTTTCACGCATTGGTTCAAGCAGAAGCTTCTGTCGTACCCTTTACATGAGGATTCTTCCGCGGAAGAACAACTCATATTCGCCTTGTCACAGGGCGTCGAGCACAACCTGATGACCTATGAGGCGTACGATATCAACGGCTACACATTCTACACCGAGGACAAGGACATGAAGAGCGATGGTTATCAGAACTTCGGGGTAACGATGGAATCCTACACCGGTAACGGCAAGGACAGATACTACAAAAGGATCGAGGAGATCTGGGAGCTGAGCTACGCTGGAGAGAAGGTCCCGATGTTCCGTGTCAGATGGGCCAAGAGCGTCCTAAAAGAAGACTGCTATTTCACCACCATGGTTATACCCGAAGCCAAATCCAAGACCGTGGGCGCAAACGTCACCGCGAAAAATGAGCCATGGGTACTGGCTTCCGAAGTGGACCAATGCTTCTTCATTATCGACCTGTCAAAGCCCAGTCGTGTTGTCGTGAGGAGAGGCAAAAGGAAGATCATCGGAATGGATGGAGTCGCCAATGAGCAAGACTTCGACAAGTACGGCAACCCGAAGATGGAACATGACGACGACGATGAAATAGCAGCATACACCACAAGAAGAAGCAGGACCACCCTACCTAAAGGACGTCCGTTCCACAGAAGAACTCCATTTGCGAAAAAGAAGGGCAAGAAGATTGTGAACAGATAGCTAGCTAGCTAATATCGATTGTATTTAAATTGTAGTCTTCATTTCTCGATTGTATTTCATGGGCACTTTTTGAACTATTATGAATATTTTTAAATTTCATGGGCACTTTTTGAATTCATGAATAAAATATTGAATATTCATGAGAACACTCGATCTCGATCCCCCTCCATCTCGACCGCTATCCCCCCTCGCCAGATACCCCTCGCCGCCGAGCACCCCCCGCACCCTCCCCCGATCCACCACCGTCGACGACCCCCAAACCCTCCCCCGCTCCACCGTCACAAATGAATGCAACTAAAAATCCAAAAAAAACAAATTTGATTATATTTTCAAATAACAAATTTGATGCTATTTTTTATATTCATAAATATTTTCAAATAACAAATCTGATGATATTTTTAAAAAAATTATTACTGTTTTTATAAAAAAATATTACTATTTCATATTCATTTTCATTTTCTATAAAATTATTAGATGCAACAAAATAATAATAATAATAAATTACTTATGGCGCACCGCTGGTTGGTGCGCCATTGCTATCTAAAAAAAAGATTACTTATGGCGCACTGTCCCGTTGGTGCGCCATTGCTATAAAAAACATTCTAATGGCGCACCGCTCGGGGGTGCGCCATTAGTAAGCTTCCCCCTATAGCTAGTCCCCGGCCGATCCCTTCGTCCCTCCCTCACCAGATCCCTTCGTCCCTCCCTCGCATACTTCTCCACCGCGCCGCCGCCACCACAGCCCCGACCCACTAAGCCGCAGCCGCCCACGCGCCCCCGCCGCCTCCCTCTCCCCATCCTCCCCTTCCCCCCCCCCTCCGACCCCACCCCGATGCGTCTTCGT
>LR738712.1:101050205-101111894 GCA_902687465.1 Secale cereale
CTCCCAACCCGCGTGCTTTTCTTTGGTTTCAGTGAGTTCGTCCCCTCCCAATTTGATTTGCATCACTAGGGTTTTTGTTTGGCAAAATTAGGAGGATGAATAGATGAACAATTTAAAATGCCATGTGTTGGACAATTAGGAGTTTGACTAGATGGGAACTGCCATGTGTTTGTATGGTGGTGCCTTGCTAATTTGAATAGATAGGATAATTTGTATGACAGTGCGAGAAATTGCCACGTGTTTGTATTCGTAGGAAATGCCATGTGTAGGACATTGAGTAGAAAATGCCATGGTATATTGCTAGGCTTCTCGCCCCTCGTTGGTTACCCCAAGTGGAAGGTGTGAGATGTAGTGTTGCGGAAGTTTTTCCCTTGGCAAAGATACCAAGGATCGAATCCCCAGAGACTCCTAGGTTCAACAAGAAGGTGTCAACTGCTACGGCGCCAGATATTAGCAATCAACGTGGACCTGCACACAGATACAAATAACTTTGCTCCCAACGAGTACAGAGAGGTTGTCAATCCCTCCGGCCTTGTCGTTTACAAAGGATCAAACGCAAGTGATAGTAGTGATAGATATAATTGCAATAGTAAATAATAGCGAAAAGTAAATAGCGGATGTGATCAATGATGGTAATATGGACCGGAGTCTCATGATGTTCACTAGTGATGTCTCTCTCCCAAAAGACGATAAAACAGCTATATGAGGTAAACGAATTACAGCTGGGCAATTGACAGGACCATGTGCGCAAACCAATGCTGACTACATTGCAAGAAAGGTTGAGTTTCAAAGCATGGGCGGTACGCCAAAGTAAGTAGACCGAAATCCATCAATATCTACAACTAATCATCCACCTTGAGATATCTATCCGGAACATCTCGCTGGTATTAAGTTGCGAGTCCCACCCATAGTGTAAACTCAATGCAACAGACAACTGCATTAAAAGAACTTTGCGTAAAGTAAACAATCCTTGCACCCGCGGGCACAAGCACCATTGTTTTCCCCCTTGTGGCAACAGCACATCCCCTAGACTCATGTTTCTGTCACTCAAACTAGTCATCGAGGGGCATGAACCCACAATCAAGCATAACGTTCCCTCTTGGAGTCACTACCTACTACTTGGCCAAAGCAATAAATAACAACGGAGAACATGCAAAAATTACTTACGAACATAAATATAAAAGAGGTAGATCAAATATATTACTCAAGCACAATCTAAACATAATCTCATAATCCATCGGATCCCAGCAAACTCATCATAGCAACAACATAAGGATTACATATGTGCCTCGATCATGTAGGGCAGCTCACGAGGACTAATTAGTGAAGCACAAGAACGGGAGGAGAACATCACATAGCTACTGGTCATGGACTCATGGTCCAAGGGAGACTACTCACAACTCATCCGGGAGGCGTCCATGGTGGTGGAGAGGCTCCCGGTGGTGATCCTCCCCTCCGGCAGGGTGCCGGGAAGAGTTCTCCTGGTGCTCCCGATCTTGGAAGCGGCGGCGGTGGCGGAACAGAGATGAGATCGCGAAAAAGAGTTCCTCCCTCGAGGGTTTCGGGAGACGCTTTAAATATATGCCAAAGGGGGGCATCGGAGGAGCCTCGGGGGGCCCAGGCGCCCCCCCGGCGCGGCACAGGGGGGGCGCGCCGCCAGGGCGCCTGGAGCCCTGGTGCCCCCCCCCCCCCGGCTGTCCTTCGGGCGCACGGTAGTTTCTGGAACACTGATTTTTTTATATAATTTTTCTGGATTTTTCCTGGCAGTTCTCGTAATGTGAAAACCTGAAATACAAAAACAGCCGAAAACAGAAACTGGCACTGGGGTGCACTAAGTTAATAGGTTAGTCCAAATATGATCAAAAGTGTATGGAAGTGTATAAATAACATAGCAATATCACCCAAAAGAGGCATGGAGCAAGCAGAAATTATAGATACGTTTTGGACGTATCAACATCCCCAAGCTTAATTCCTGCTCGTCCTCGAGTAGGTAAATGATAACAAGAATAATTTCTGTGGTGACATGCTATTAACCATATAGGACTTATTCATAGTCATATGACAAAAGCTTACTGAGATAATGAATCTATAGTAATTAAGTTGCCTCATGAGAAAATCACAAAGAACTGAAAGTTTTACAATATGACATTGAAACATCAAATAGATTTGTAATGAACATGATGTGCAAATATGATAAAGTGATATCTCACTTGCCCCCTTTAGTGAAGCAAAACATAAATGCAGGGGCACCTCCTAGGTTTAAGTGATGACTAGATACAATGATTTCAAAATAAACGATATCACAATCATGCGAAAGACAATGCTACTTTGGGACAATGCACATTACACTCAGAATGACAATCGTGCTCTCAGTAGTTGGTGCTTTTAAAAGAAGGTGGAGACTCTCGAACCGTGGCTTTTGTTGGCAAGGTTGAAAACCCGTAGTCGGAAACAAAGACAAAACATGTACCAGAGCTCTTGGCTTTAAAACTGAGGTAATAATTATTTTTTTGATTATGCATGTTTCGTCAATGAATGCTAGCAGACAACTCAATCACTTTTCGAGATGGACAAGTTTCGAGGAACGGCTCCCGAATGAGGACGATCACATCCTCTTAATCTCCTTTGTTTATCACTGCCAAAGTTTTCTGATTTCTCATGAACAAAGCGTGAAGAAGGGTTTGTTTGTTATATTATCTTTTTGAGCCGGGCGCACTCAATGCCAGTTCCTTCTCGTGTTATGAGTTTGCACATTATACATGCAATCCCGTGGTGAAGCTTGTCCAACTTAAAAAGATCATGAATTAACCACTACTTCCTCATGAACTTACAACAGAGGCACAAAATAGGAATGCTTTTCTTTGAATAATTTCGAGATGGCACATGCAAGTCTCCGTTAGGAATGGCAGGTAAATACCATGTAGGAAGGTATGGTGGACTCATATGGCATAACTGGATTAAAGGAATGTGGATGCACAAGCAGTCAGTCCGCTTAGTACAGGCGAAGGTTAGCAAAAGACTGGGAGTGACCAACTAAGAGAGCAATGACGGTCATAATCATGTAGAGCGACAAAGCAACATTGAATCAAGCATGGAAGTTATATCGCTACTCAGAAACAAAAGATCATCAAGGCTTGACAGACTTTCTTTACAGTCTTAAATATGCGTGAGTATACGCCAAGTCAATCAAAATAAATTCTCGAAGGAAGATATTACTAAACCATACCACATCATAGGCAAACAAATCATGTTGGTACTCCAATAACACATTGGGAACCTCCCAGCTATTTGAGACTAACCATAAGAAAACATGAACTACTAAGCACCATTATGCACGTAGCATCTTTATCATAGACATATCAACCAATGCAACGGAAGCAAACTCTCTTAATAAGGTGAGCATGGTAATTAAAGAGAGTTCAAGCAACCAACTAAACAAAAGCTCTTTGAAAAGATAAGCATGAAAGCTAAGAGCTGAACATGATAGTAGCTATTAAAAGACAAAGAACACACACAGCAAAGATAGACATGAAAATTCTATGTTATGTTCTAGGTAGAAGTGGAGCGTGTTTCTCTCCCACATAAAGAAAGCTGAGTTCTGACTCGTTATGAAAAGCTAAAGAAAACTAAAAACAAGACGCTCCAAGCATAGCACATAACACATGAAGTGATTAAAATATAGTGGAACGAAAGACGAACTGATAATGTTGATGGAGAAGGGGATGCATGGGGGCATCCCCAAGCTTAGACTCTTGAGTGTCCTAGAATATTTCTTGGGGGTGCATGGGGGCATCCCCAAGCTTGAGCGCTTGACACTCCTGAATCTTTTTATCATCTTCCCTCGCACACTTGAAAACTCCCTTCATACATAACTCATCATAATCTGATTAGCGAGGTTAGTACCCATAATAAAATAATTGTACCTTGCTGGAAATAAAGATATTCTTGAAGTTCTACTGTTTCTCAAGAATGCCAAAAGGTTTTTGCAAAGAAAAAGCAAGCTCTAGATTTGCAAAATGAAGGAAAGGCAAAACAGGACAGAATCTGTGAAAAACATAACAGCAGGTAGTAAATGATTTGTTCGGGGCACTTCTGCAACTCTAATCAAAAAACTCAGAGCAGAAGCGCGAAAGACAATTATATAGAGCATGCTGTCGAAAAAATTCAGACCAAAAAGATGATCTGGTGATTTTATACGAATTTTTCTATCCAAGGACAGAATCTGTTTCCTGGACAGCACCTCACAACTTTTGAACTTTCTAGCAATCAGAGGCTACACTTGGCACAAAATTGAAAAGTAAAGATAGAATGATGATGCTACTGTAGTAAACAACATCAAGACACAACAAAAGCAAAATAAAAAATTATTCATGTGGGCTGCCTCCCAAAAGCGCTTTCTTTTATGCCTTTAAGCTAGGCATAATGCATATAGATCAAGTTGTATCAATTGAACCGTCATCAAGATCATCAAAAAGCTCTTCAATAATACAACTAGTCTTAAGAGGACTTTCTAATAAAGGCCTCATAGAGATACTTCTAGGTAGAAGACCAAAAGGATAAAAGTCAAGGGAAGATTCATTTATAAATTCATCAAAGACAGGTGTTTCCTCCAAAGTCTTTACAGTTTCAACCCCTTTGGCAATAGGTGGATTACTTTTAGAGCGGGGAGCCTTTGGAACGTGAACGAACTTAGGCTCCTTCTTTGCCGGAGTTTCTACCTTTTTGGTTTTGATTGAGGAGAAGGTGGTTCCTAGAGTATCAAAGATATCCTCAATCTTGTCTATCCTAGAAGAGTCCAAGTCATGGAATTTGACAGTCTCCAAAATTTTGAAAATTTTATGCATGGAGCTATCAAGCCTATTCAAATTCCCTTGGATCTTACGATCCAACTCATTTATCTTATTAATGCTTGGCATCTCTAGCTCTATCTTTTCAAGTTTTTTCATAATGTGAGCTAGGGTGATGTCCTCTCGAATGCTAACAACAGGGAGATTCCCAACAAGATTTTCAATAATACTAAGGGACTCCCAAACTGGGGCCTCTAGGAAATTCCCATTGATAGCGGTATCTAGAATAAACCTATTCCAAGAAGTAATTCCAACATAAAAATTTCTAAGCAGGATAGTAGTAGGTTGCTTCTTGGTGGCTCTTTTTTGTGAATCATTAATTCTATACCAAGCATCTTTCAAACTTTCCCCACCTCTTTGTTTAAAGGTGAGAACTTCTGCCTCGTCAAAGACAAAAGGACCCGACATAATGACAACTAAAGAACGAGATAACTATTTTTGTGATTTTCGATAAAAGATACTAAAGCAAAAACTGAAAGGTAAACTAACAAGACTAAAAAGCAAAGGTAAAAGATAGCATGCAACTCCCCTATCCTGAAGAGTGGAGTCCCCGGCAACGGCGCCAGAAAAACTCTTGCTAGGCTTCTCGCCCCTCGTTGGTTACCCCAAGTGGAAGGTGTGAGATGTAGTGTTGCGGAAGTTTTTTCCTTGGCAAAGATACCAAGGATCGAATCCCCAGAGACTCCTAGGTTCAACGAGAAGGTGCCAACTGCTACAGCGCCAGATATTAGCAATCAACGTGGACCTGCACACAGATACAAATAACTTTGCTCCCAACGAGTACAGAGAGGTTGTCAATCCCTCCGGCCTTGTCGTTTACAAAGGATCAAACGCAAGTGATGGTAGTGATAGATATAATTGCAATAGTAAATAATAGTGAAAAGTAAATAGCGGATGTGATCAATGATGGTAATATGGACCGGAGTCTCATGATGTTCACTAGTGATGTCTCTCTCCCAAAAGACGATAAAACAGCTATGTGAGGTAAACAAATTACAGCTGGGCAATTGACAGGACCATTTGCGCAAACCAATGCTGACTACATTGCAAGAAAGGTTGAGGTTCAAAGCATGGGCGGTACGCCAAAGTAAGTAGACCGAAATCCATCAATATCTACTACTAATCATCCACCTTGAGATATCTATCCAGAACATCTCGCTGGTATTAAGTTGCGAGTCCCACCTATAGTGTAAACTCAATGCAACAGACAACTACATTAAAAGAACTTTGCGTAAAGTAAACAATCCTTGCACCCGCGGGCACAAGCACCGTTGTTTTCCCCCTTGTGGCAACAGCACATCCCCTAGACTCATGTTTCTGTCACTCAAACTAGTCATCGAGGGGCATGAACCCACAATCAAGCATAACGTTCCCTCTTGGAGTCACTACCTACTACTTGGCCAAAGCAATAAATAACAACGGAGAACATGCAAGAATTACTTACGAACATAAATATAAAAGAGGTAGATCAAATATATTACTCAAGCACAATCTGAACATAATCTCATAATCCATCGGATCCCAGCAAACTCATCATAGCAACAGCATAAGGATTACATATGTGCCTCGATCATGTAGGGCAGCTCACGAGGACTAATTAGTGAAGCACAAGAACGGGAGGAGAACATCACATAGCTACTGGTCATGGACTCATGGTCCAAGGGAGACTACTCACAACTCATCCGGGAGGCGTCCATGGTGGTGGAGAGGCTCCCAGCGGTGATCCTCCCCTTCGGCAGGGTGCCGGGAAGAGTTCTCCTGGTGCTCCCGATCTTGGAAGCGGCAGCGGCGGCGGAACAGAGATGAGATCGCGAAAAAAGTTCCTCCCTCGAGGGTTTCGGGAGACGCTTTAAATATATGCCAAAGGGGGGCATCGGAGGAGCCTCGGGGGGCCCAGGCGCCCCCCCGGCGCGGCCCAGGGGGGCGCGCCGCCAGGGCGCCTGGAGCCCTGGTGCCCCCCCCCCCCGGCTGTCCTTCGGGCGCACGGTAGTTTCTGGAACGCTGATTTTTTATATAATTTTTCTGGATTTTTCCTGGCAGTTCTCGTAATGTGAAAACCTGAAATACAAAAACAGCCGAAAACAGAAACTGGCACTGGGGTGCACTGAGTTAATAGGTTAGTCCAAATATGATCAAAAGTGTATGGAAGTGTATAAATAACATAGCAATATCACCCAAAAGAGGCATGGCGCAAGCAGAAATTATAGATACGTTTTGGACGTATCACAGTGTTACAAGGATTGACAAATGGCAATGTTACTAGATCAACAAATGTAAATCTTTCCAGTTGGACAAATGGCAACATGCCCAATATGACAGATGCAAATCTTACCAAATTGTTTGTACGTGGTTGCACACGGGTCATCCAAAACAACAGTTTGCGTTGAAGGGATGCACAAATCTTGCGCTGCTCTCACTCTGCATACGGGTGTTCTATCTAAAACGTTTGCGATCAAGAGCTGCACAAATCCCGCTCGGCACATTTTCCCTTGGCTTCCTGGGGAAGCTGTCGGTTTGCATACGGGTGTTCTAACTAAAACGTTTGTGAGCAAGGCAGGCGGCCATGGAAGTTAAAGGGCTTGCTTCCCGGTGAGCCTGCGCGGCGAACAGCTTGGACGCTTCCCGTTGAGCCTCTGCATTGGAGTACAGCTCGCACGCCTTTCGTTTAGTCAAGCACTCAAGCACCTATCCACACGGCACCTCCTAGCCATTAAAAGAGTGAGGCGTGGCGTCACGTGAATGGTTAACAGAATGCACACAATTTAAATTATACAAAATGTTTGAGATGTTACAGTGGCAGCTATTTGTTTCAAAATGCCTTTGTTGGATGTTATTCGAGTGTGCCTTCTCTCAAAATGGACACGAAAAATACCACAGCATGTCGGGTGCCATTCCATTATAGCATGCCAAGTTTCATGAATTTCAGACGAGTTTTGAATTTACTATAATTTAAAAACAAAGTATCTCAACGTTTTGCCGGCAATCAACAGTGCCCTGGTGTTTGAAATTCATTCACATTTCTTGCATGGGACCTAAGCATGCCCCGAAGGACACAGATTCGATTTTTCAACCAATTTATATGCTCTCGAGCTTGTGCATGTAGTTCAAATTTGAATTATGCACATGAAATGCCTAGAAAACCAAGTTAATGTATAAAAATGTCCAAACGAACCCCGAAAAATTCCAAAAGTAAACACAGCACTCCTGTTGTTCTATGTTGACACTCGAAATTCTTTGAAAGCAATAAGAGGCAACGGATATCGTTTCTTCCCCAAAGGTGGCACGTTCCCTACCAAAACCATCACGCTTGTTGTGAGAAGCTTATACCCAAACCTGCCCCAAATGGGACAATTTTTTACCACAGCATGTTGATGCCGCTCCATGATAGCATGCCAAGTTTCATGAATTTCAGATGAGTTTTGGATTTACAAGAATTTAAAAACCATGTATCTCAATGTTTGCGGTCGAGTGACGGTGGCAGCGTGTTTGAAATTCATTCTCATTTCTTGCATGGGACCTAAGCATGCAACCAAGGACATAGATTTGATTTTCAACCAGTTTATATGCACTGGAGAATGTGCATGTAGTTCAGATTTGAATTATGCGCATAAAATGCCTGGAAAACCCAGTTAATCTATAAAAATGTCCAATCGAACCCCAAAAAATTCCAAATTTGAACACGACACTCATGTTGTTCTACGTTGACACTCGATTTTTTTAAAGCAATAAGAGGCAACGGATATCGGTTTTCCCCAAAGGTGGCATGTTTCCTACCGAAACCATCACGCTTGTTGTGAGAAGCTAAGGTCAGTGAGAAGCTTATACCCAAACCTGCCCCAAATGGGACAAAAAATTTACCATGGCAGGTTGATGCCGCTCCATGATAGCATGCCAAGTTTCACGAATTTCAGACGAGTTTTGGATCTACTAGAATTTAAGAAATCATGTATCTCAGTGTTTGCGGTCGAGTGACGGTGGGAGGGTGTTTGAAATTCATTCCCATTTCTTGCATGGGACCAAAGCGTGCAACCAAGGACACATATTTGATTTTTCAACCAGTTTATATGCACTGGAGAATGTGCATGTAGTTCAAATTTGAATTATGCGCATAAAATGCCTGGAAAACCCAGTTAATGTATAAAAATGTCCAAACAAACCCCGAAAAATTCCAAAATTGAACACAACACTCCTATTGTTCTATGTTGACACTTGAAATTTTTTGAAAGCAACAATAGGCAACCGATATCGTTTCGTCCACAAAGGTGGCACGTTCCCTACCGAAATCAGCATGTTTGTCGTGAGAAGCTAAGATTTGTGAGAAGCTTATACCCAAACCTGCCCCAAAATGGGACAAAAAAATTTACCCCGACATGTTGATGCTGCTCCATGATAGCATGCCAAGTTTCATGAACTTCAGATGAGTTTTGGATTTACTAGAATTTAAAAGCCATGTATCTCAATGTTTGCGACCGAGTGGGGGTGGCAGGGTGTTTGAAATTCATTCTCATTTCTTGCATGGGACCTAAGCATGCAACCAAGGACACATATTTGATTATTCAACCAATTTATATGCACTGGAGAATGTGCATGTAGTTGAAATTTGAATTATGTGCATAAAATGCCTCGGAACCCCAGTTAATGTATAAAAATGTCCAAACGAACCCCGAAAAATTCCAAAATTGAACACAACACTCCTGTTGTTCTATGTTGACACTCGAAATAATTTTTTTACCACGGCATGTTGATGCTGCTCCATGATAGCATGCCAAGTTTCATGAATTTCAGACTAGTTTTGGATTTCCTAGAATTTAAAAGCCATGTATCTCAATGTTTGCGGCCGAGTGGCGGTGGCATGGGTGTTTGAAATTCATTCACATGTTTTGCATGGGACCTAAGCATGCAACCAAGGACACATATTTGATTTTTCAACCAGTTTATATGCACTGGAGAATGTGCATGTAGTTCAAATTTCAATTATGCGCATAAAATGCCTCAGAAACCCAGTTAATGTATAAAAATGTCCAAACGAGCCCCGAAAAAATCCAAAAATGAACACAACACTACTGTTGTTCTATGTTGACACTCGAAAGATTTTGAAAGAAATAAGAGGCAACGGATATCGTTTCGTCCCCAAAGGTGGCACGTTCCCTACCGAAACCATCACGCTTGTTGTGAGAAGCTAAGGTTTGTGAGAAGCTTATACCCAAACCTGCCCCAAATGGGACAATTTTTTTACCATGGGATGTTGATGCCTCTCCATGATAGCATGCCAAGTTTCACGAATTTCAGACGAGTTTTGGATTAACTAGAATTTAAAAACCTAGGTATCTCAATGTTTGCGACCGAGTGACGGTGGCAGGGTGTTTGAAATTCATTCTCATTTCTTGCATGGGACCTAAGCATGCAACCAAGGACACATATTTGATTTTTCAACTAGTTTATATGCACTTGAGAATGCGCATGTAGTACAAATTTGAATTATGGGAATCAAATGCCTGGAAAACCCAATTAATGTATAAAAATGTCCAAACGAACCCCGAAAAAATCCAAAATTGAACACAACACTCCTGTTGTTCTATGTTGACACTCGAATTTTTTTGAAAGCAATAAGAGGCACTGGATATCGTTCGTCCCCAAACGTGGCAGGTTCCCTACCGAAACCATCACGCTTGTTGTGAGTAGCTCTAGTTTGTGAGAAGCTTATACCCAAACCTACCCAAAATGGGACAATTTTTTTACCATGGCATGTTGATGCTGCTCCATGATAGCATGCCGGGTTTCACAAATTTCAGACAAGTTTTGTATTTACTAGAATTTAAAAAACCAGGTATCTCAATGTTTGCGGCCGAGTGATGGTGGCAGGGTGTTTGAAATTCATTCCCATTTCTTGTATGGGACCTAAGCATGCAACCAAGGACACATATTTGATTTTTAAACCATTTTATATGCACTTGAGAATGTGCATGTAGTTCAAATTTGAATTATGCGCATAAAATTCCTGGAAACCCCAGTTAATGTATAAAATCGTCCAAACGAACCCTGGATAATTCCAATTTTTTTACGACACACCTATAGTTGCATGTTCACTGCAGATAAAGGTTCTAACAATTCAAACACCATCCGTTGTAGCTGTGACCACATTACGTAATTCAAATCAAGACAGTAAATCAAGTAGATCGCACACAGTTTATTATCACCATCCGTGTGAGATGCAGCACAAAATATCTTGGAGCACCGTTGGTGTATAATACACCTATGGCCTACGCGAGAAGGTGCGTCGGCTATAGACCACAGCCGGCGTGTCAAGCACACTATCTCACTCCCCAAATATCATTTCACTGACCCACGTCGTGAGGGCAACTTCGGCGGCCCACTCCAGCGAGAGCGCGGCCGCAGCCGCCAGGCGCGTGCTTACAAGCTTCATGAGGGCGACCGCAGCCTGCGTCAGGGCGGCCAAAGCAGCCCAAACAACCGTTGTTGCTTCTCAGGCGGCGGCAGCAACATCTGCCTCGGGGATAGCCACTGGCGAGAGCGGCACAACAGTTTTCCATTCCACAGTGGCGGCCTTAGCCCTGATGGAGGCTTCCCACTACCATGTCAAGGCTGTCAAAGACCACCTCGTGGCGGTCACCGCAAAAATCGAATGAAGCTTCTCCGACAACGGTCGGCAACCCACGGTCGAAGAGATGGCAATCGCCGAGAGAGTTCGAGCAGCCACCCGTTCCTGCGCGGCATACCTTGCCACTACGGAGCCCGCTAGAGCCCAGATCACGGCCGCCCATGCCCAGCTCGTGGCGGCCTATGCCAAAGATATGGCAAACGCGAATGGCGAGATGATTGCTGAGTATGGTGCAATTGATGCCATGGAGCCCCTTCCCGAGGAGACCGTCTGGCGTGAGCTGGACATGGAGGCGGCGATGGAGATCGACGAGCACCAGCCGTAGTAGTACTCTTTGTTTTGTTCAATTAAGAGCATCGGTCTTTAATTTGTTAGAGTAATGTTTAGGTCAGCTAGTTCTATTTAATTGCTGAACTTACTCTATTAAGAAGTTAGTCTCCTTTGTGTACCCAAATTATGAAATGACGTGGATGACCATTGTAACCATGGAAATTCAAACAAAAAATTTTGACGTTCAAACTCAACACACACGAGTTAAGCTATCTAAATTGTTTGTGATGTTCACATATCGTACACAGTTCTGAATAAGGGACCGTGTCTGATGACACTTTGCGCGCCAGTTTTTTGGCTGAAGCGATTCCAAATTTTCGGCTTCTGCGGAAATATCTACCTCCCCGCCCCTCCTCCTTACCAAAAGCCACATTTCCCCTCTTTCCGCCTTCCTTTCCAAGTTGAAACCTTCACTCCTTGCTTGCAGCGCCGCTGCCTCCTCGCCGGCGACCTTCCTTCACGCTGCTCGACCTCGCCTATCTAGGCAGCTAATCCACACCCGACCCCCATCCTCCTCCTCCTTCCACATCCCACATGCCTCAACCGCCGGCGCGAGCGCGACACCTTCCACCCAAATCACTGACCCCTCCACCAAATAAGCGCCGCCCTAAGCCATGGTGCATGCAGTATAGCCAGGATCTCAAGGAGCATTTAGCAGCGGAGAGGCAAATCGCGGCCGCACGCGTGGATGAGGTCGCGATGGCCACCATTCGTGCCGACCCCCAGATCTTGGAGGAGCACCTCGTTGTCAAGGCCACCGTTGACGCCTCGCGAGCCGATGTAGCGACGCGGTTGGATGCTTTAAACGACAGTTTGTGGCGCTTTCTCGAGGCCATCGTTTGCTAGCTACTGCCTTTCCTTAACAAATTCTAGTGAATTGTGCTATCTACTTTTACCATGCAATCTTCTGCTATAGTGTATATGTTCTATATGTCGTGCAATGTGGTGTTCAATTAACTGTTTGGTTCAATTATGCAAATGTGATGTTCAATTCTTGAGGGTGAAATATTTCCAAGTTGTTAAGCATGCTTGGTTTGGTTAACTGTCTGATCTTCTATTACGAGTAAGTTATATTGTGCAATGTGGTGCTCAGTTAACGTTTGGTTCATTTGTTGTGGTGTTTAGTTAACTGCTTTGTTCAATTCTTCAATGTGACGTTCAATTGTTGTGGCTGCATTCTGTTATTGTATACCATGTGAGAAATAAATCAAATTTGGTTGTACTAAATACATGAGAAACAAATACAATTGCTATATTTCCAAGTTATTAAGCATGCTTGGTTTGGTTAACTGTCTGATCTTCTATTAGGAGTATGTTATATTGTGCAATGTGGTGCTCAGTTAATGTTTGGTTCATTTGTTGTGGTGTTTAGCTAACTGCTTGGTTCGTACACTCGATGTCCAATTGTCGTGGGTAGAATTTTGTATTGTTGTGCATGTGACGAATAAATCGAATTTGGCTGCACTTAATACATGAGAAACATATACAATTGCTATATTTCCTAGTTCTTAATCATACTTGGTTTGGATAAATGGGTTTTCCATGTGGCTTGAATTAATCTGATGAATCTGCAATGTGCTTATTTTTCATCAACATATTTTACTGATAGCATGCGAACCCTTACTTAACCTGATGACTAACTACCTTATATGTCTTGCAGGGAAACAATGGGAAGCACTGAGGTTTAAAATCGAGGTTAGCATGCGCATGGTCCGTTGTCTAATAGCACATTATTGTGCAATTGCATGAACCATTCTAATATTTTGGTTTTTAACAATTTGGTCTTCCACATGTAGGTCCTGCTGTCAGAGGTTTTGACCCACTGTTCAACCCTTTGTGCATATGGAGAAATGAGTTGTCCATGAATATCAGTCAAGTCAAGAAACTCAGAAAGATTGTTAGGATAAAGAAATTAGCGACAAAAAACAACAAGATATTTGTCTGCACAATGAAGAAGACATCAGTTCACTACAGGATGGTACTAACTATTATACCTTGCCTTTTTATTCCTTTGCCCCATTTCCAATATAGAGAAGATATTTATGCACATCCTTGTTTTCAGGCCATTCCAAAGAAGTTCACTGATGATTACCTCTCAAACCACCTGTATGGTCAGGAGGTGAGGAAGGTATTCATACAACACCCACGGTTCAATATTGAAGTGTTCCTGAAGAGGACGAAGGATGGACGGTCAATCATCCACAGGCACCGACCTATAGTTACAAAGACCTTCAACATCAATGAAGGCTCAATATTCGCCTTCTGCTTCAGCAGTTTTCCAGATGAGATACATCTGTCTACGTACCGTCTAGATGCTAATTTGGAAAGGTTATAGATGTTGCATGTGAAACTTGGTCCTGGTGTAGTTGTGTAATGGGGTAGCTGAGTGATGAAGCTATATGATGTTGTACTCTGATGTATTTCAATTATGAAAATGAAATATATTGTGTGCTTAATATGAAATGTCAATTAGATTACTAATTGATTATGAATAATCGGATAATTAGCCTGCTAATTGGGTTTTTCTATTGCAAACGGTTATTGAGAAAACACCGTGTGCGATGCATTCAATAACGCACATAGTTTCTAGGAATAAACCGTGTTAGATTAATGAACAATCACACACGACATCCTCTTGAAAACTGTTTGTGTTAGGCCACCTGGCGCAAACGTTTACCACGTAAAAATTGTGTGTGATGGACAGCCTTTGCCACACAGTTTCTTCTACGCACCGTGTGTGATGCATTCAATAACACAAACGATGAAATTGTTAATACCGTGTGCAATGAAAACGCTATCACAAATGATTTAACGAGACAAATTATGGGTGATGTACCTGTGAACGGGAACGTTTTCCTTGGAGCGATTGTGTGGAATGTACATACGAATGGAAACGTTTAGCGGGGACTGACTGTGTGGGATGTACTTGCGAACGGAAACAATTTCGCTGTATAATTGTATTTTTTTAGCTCGATTGTACGTATTTCCGTATTTGAGCCCTCGCTGGTCGCACACGACCTCATTTTGCCGAGCATGTGTGCCAGGAGGGCATATCCCCGACGGTTTCTGGGTCATGTGGGAAGGACCCCCTATCGCCCACACTGACTTGGCGACGGTTCCGAAGGCCGTCGCGGAAAGGGGTTTAAAACTGTTTGTTTAGCAGCTCGATGTACTAGTGTCATGTGATTGAGAGGGTTCAGCTACGGATGCGAGGATTCTTCACTCTGCAATGAGCAAAGGATTTACAGTACCCGAGGGAAAGTTTTACCTAGTTGATGGGGGTTATGCAAACACTCAGTCATTTCTCGCACCTTATCGGGGTGTCCTGTATCATTTGAAGGAATTTGGTCATGGACACCCTCGGCCACAAAACCACAGGGAATTGTTCAACCATCGGCATGCTTCTACGGAACCATGTGGAAATATCCCTATGAATTCTTTAAAAAGCGCTTCCCAATTCTTCATGTTGGCACACTGCATTCAATCGAGAACCAAGTGAAACTTCCCGCAGATGTCGCAGTTCTTCACAATATCATCAAAATAGAGAATGGTGACGAGACTTGGCTTGACAACTAGCCCGATAACATAGCGCCAAATGTTTTTGTTGATCTCCCGAATGGCGACGAGAATAACTATGGTAACAACGACTTAGGGAACACTCTAAGGGATGAAATCGCAATGCAAATGTGGGAAGCATACCATCCCGAATAGCCAACATGATGGTGTGTGTTTAATCATATATACACATATTAATTAATTATCTTTTATTGTCCTCATCATCTAATAATGTAGTGTGTGTTGAAATACATATATGTATCCAAAGGGGTCCCCAAAGTATAATCTCATGAAAGCAAGTGGAAAAAAAAGCTTCACACGGTGCGAAGAAGCCATCACCCAAAATTAAAAGACACCTCCAAGAGGTATTTTAATGCTTCATCTCCACATGTAATTTCGTTCATCTATACTTTTTGCATTAATATTTCTCATCTTGAATATTAGCTAACTCGTGATAGTTTATCACTGTTTGTTTTCAAATTGAATGATAGTAACTCCTCTTATCATGTTGAGCATTAAGTTTGAGCAATGTAAATTTGTGTTGGTGTAGTTAAAAAGCCAAGAGATCAATGGAACTCGGTTCTGGAAAAGGATTTGGTGGAGTTACTTTAGGAGCACAACACTCCCAACCATAGGGGGCAAAATAGTTGGTCAACTGAAGCTTGGAATAGGATGGCAAATTTATTTCATGAAAGATATGGCCACACAAATTTTACAAAGCTACAGATTCAGGAAAAACAGAAAGATTTGAAAGCTC
Organism: Secale cereale; assembly: GCA_902687465.1. NCBI lineage: Eukaryota > Viridiplantae > Streptophyta > Magnoliopsida > Poales > Poaceae > Secale > Secale cereale. The sequence continues at coordinate 101,066,314 of LR738712.1, forward strand.
AATACAGGCTTCTTAAGGATGCTCGCAAACAGAGCGGTGTCGGCTGGAACTATCATACACACATGATAGATGATGATGCTCATCTTCGGCAGAACTTGATGATCGTAAGTTCTAGTTTAGTGCATTTTGTCTTTGCAAAACTTGATGACTTGTATTCCATGCTTTTGTAATCAATCTTGTTTTAGAGTAATCTAAGTTTGATAAATCATTTCTTTTGTATACAGACGTGGCCAAAAATAACTAAGTTCCCGAATAAGCCTTTCCCCTCTATGATAAGCTTGGTGATATCTATGATGGTGAGTTACTGAGTTGAATGGATTTTCATTACCTCTCTTCCTGTTGACCTTTATAATGAATTGTCATTGCTATGTGGCCTTTAATGATAACTTGGGTGTTTGTGCAGGACACATAGTAGAAGGTAACTTCAATTTCTCATCAATTGAAGCTACACAAGTGAGTGATGGTGATCATGAAGTGGAAAGATAGGCGAGTGCCTTCTCTTTTGACCTGAATCAATACGGTGATGATTTACACATGTTTGATGATCAAAGAGATGCCGCCCCAAGTGATGGTTCAAGAGATGCTACACAAAGTGATGGTCCAAGAGATGTTGTTCAAAAGTGATGAGCCAAGAGATGCTACACAAAGAGGTGGTGTTGCTTCAAATAAGAAGCCTGTGAAGGAACTAAAGAAGGGTAAGAAGCGTGATGATCCAATGGTGGAAGTGATGGCACAGTATGTGGAGATCAAATGGAAGCAAGCGGAGGAGGAGTCTGCTTTGTTGGCAGGGTCATAAAATGCCCAAGAGTTCTCCATCAGCAAGCGCATTGCTGTTCTGCACAAGATGGAAAGCATCCAATGTGGTGAAAGAGCCGCTGCCTACAACATATTCAAAAATGCTGAGAACCGTGAGATCTTTCTCAATTCTGCCGCCGAAGATGAAGAGAGTGTTGTCGTGTTTCTTCGGAGCAAAATGGTAGAGTTGCCTCGAGGTATGTTCTTGCTCCTGTGATCCAATTTCATTCTGCACTTGCCTCAAGCTAATCTAAGTGATACTGTTCATATGAATCCATTGTAAGTTGTGGGAACACACTGTTCATATGGAGGAAATAGTAATGGTTGCTTGATTTGTTTCATGCAGGTATATATCATGCTCAATGCTTACCATGATCATACCTTCTTATTTTTGTTGATTATCTCTATTTATTTCAGTAAATCTCATGATTTATGTCTCTATATAACAAGTGATTCTTTAGTAAATATGCATACCAAACTGAATCTTATATTTGTGAATTGTCACAATAGCATTATGTGTAGTTTTGGATGGAAGTACCATACTGAAATTGTGTACCTAAGCCATCATCACTTTCAAAAGTACTAGCACTCCTATTAACTTAGGCAAATTTTATATCCAACTATGTGGAAAAAAAATTGAACATGGTTTCCTTGTGATAATTGTGCTGAACTATCACATTACATGATCTCTTTTTAGTATGGGTAGAAAGAATTTACACTTCACGCTGAGTAGTTATGCCAATCAGTATCATCATCTTTTTTGGGGTCTCATTGAATCAGATTAAGAAATGGAACGAGCAGAGGGAGAATGGGACATTTGCACGCCCCCTCTAAATTATCCGTTTGAGAGTCTCCTCACTTGCTTTTCTGTCATCGCTATTGCTGTCTTTTGGTTCGAATTTGTGCTCCTGTCATGTACTCTCTTCTAGTAATTGTTGCAAAACAGAAGTGATGTTTTTCTGTTGCACAAATAACTCAACGTGATTATGTATTTTGTTATCCAGTATACTTAAATGTACACTTTCCTGGGACTTGCGAATGCACAAATATGTTGTTGTGATGTGATTGCACAATCATGTGATGATATATTGATTCCAAGTCAAGCAAATTATGTTGTTGATGTGAAGAAATTGATGCAAGATTAGATTTTTAACTATTCTACACCATTTTAATTCAATGTGGCAATCCCTGCCTGTCAAACAACGTCCTGTATGGAGGGGATGTATGGCTGGAGGGGAATTTGAGGTTTCAAGGGCATTGGGTGAAAGAGGAGAATTCACCAAATCTCCTCCTCCCAAAACCTCCATAATCCCTTTTTGTCAAACAAGGCCTAAGAGTGAGTGATGTAACGATTATTATAACAGACCTCTTTTTTCTACAAAGGCACATGCTTTTTTGGCCAAAAAAAATCTTTATATGAACGTTGTGGTTCCTTGTAACACCCCGGACACACCCACCGGTGGTGTTACAAGTTGGTATCAGAACCGACCCTTGTGGTTACACGGATGTTTGCGGACAGATGCACGGTCATGTTGTGCATGACGTTTGTGACCCGTCGTGGCACACGGCATGGCACATGTGCCGGACTGTAAGCAGAGACGTTTGTGCCAAGAGGGAACGTTCGTGTGGCCCGATGATGACGTCGGTTCCTCTGAGTGGGGGTGTATGTGATAGCGTGACTTATTAGGGATGATAGACTGCACATATCGATAATGAATTCTTTCTTTTCCGGTTAAGCGTGCTCAGCTTGGAGTAATTTCAGGATAGGTGACTGATCGGGAAGTTGGTCCCAGGTGTGCACAAGTGAGGACAAAGTGCGCAAAAAAGATTAGTATTGGTCTGTCGGGCCAGTCTAGATCCCGCCAGGAGTAACGACCATCGACGAATGTGTTTGGGGTGTTACATTCCTCTTCCGGCCTATGTGATCTTATGCGAAGATTCGTGTGGATATATTATTTTTATTTTTGTTTTTTATGCTTGATTGAGTCACTTAGATGTGCAAAAAATAGGGCACATCTAGATGTTCCCTAGACGGACCATAGGCACATATAGATACGCTTTAACGGGGCGTGCTGCGCGTCAGCCGGTGGATCTTTTAAAATGATTCGCCGCCTCATGAGCTGTTTAATTTTCTGATGCGAGCCGTCAGTTTCTCTCTATAATTTTCTGTAACAATACTAGTGTTGGAAAACCTCCTCTTCTCTAATTTCCTGCAACAAGAACTTTGTTGCAAAACCTGCTCTTCACTAATTTCCTGCAATAAGAGTTTTGTTGTGAAACCTTTTTTTCCTCGAATTTCCTGCAACAAGTCACATGTTGCAAAACCTCTTATTCTCTAATTATCTGCATCAAGACCCTTGTTGCAAAAATTGAAAACACATGTCATGTCGCGTCTAATTTTCTGTAACAAGACCCTCGCTACAAAAATTGCAACAACATGATCGGCCGCATCACACAGTCTTTCGCTGCCGCCGTTCTACAACAATGTTGTTGTTGCAGAAACTTGGAGTGTGCGTGTACGTAAGACGTTGTGATGTGGTTGTGTCTAGTGCTGGTGGTGCCAGGACGGTGCTGAGGTTGATAGCGCTCCACACCAGTGTGGCGGATCCCGCCAGGTATGTTCATCCGGTTGACAGGAGGCGTTTGGCGGCAGAGATCCGGCATGGATGTGTTCGTGGTGACGATGACCTACAGGCACCGGCGCTCCACGAGGACGACCTACATGCGGCGACCTATATGTAGGGGCGCTCGACTTGGCTACTGGTTGTGAGTGCTCGGTGTGCAACATGCCATTTGTTTCGGTCAAGCCAATTGAAACAATTAGCAGTTGAAAAAATAATACTAGGATAGAGATTGCTTCGGAGTCGTTCGATCTAAACCAAATCCAACGATCACGGAGGAGACCGACGCATGCATAAACATCAGCCAATTGATCGATAGCTTTTCCCTTTAACGGAACTGAAAAGATTTCGCTACAGATTGAACGTTAGATGGTCACAAGAGTGACAATTTCCAAATTTAGTTGTCACGTACTGTCAGGACCCGATGTAGCTACACGATTTGTACACAAGAGTAGCAGAATTTGGGCATAGGATATCTGAGATCCAGATGTATTTGCTATTGAATTGATATAGAGTATTGGCTAAGCCCTTGAGGCGAATTTTGGAAGAAGGAAAAGCTAATATGCCAGCCACAACCCAGCTGGTTATATAGGCGAAAGTGACCGACAGTAGGTGAAAAGTAACAGTAACTACTGTCTAACGGCACATTAGGAAATCAACGGCTCTCGACGACGCGGTAAAGCAAGGAGGTATCTCAGTCGTTGGATAACTGAATCTCATTGACACTTGCAGGTTCTATCCTGACATTGCCCCCGTCTAAGCAACGACATGCCCTCATGGCATTTGGTTTGTATCTCGCCAAGCTTGCACGGTCGCCTTGAAGAACTCCAGAAATGTATATTTTATAAAATATGCATCTTCCCATGTTGCTTCTGTTGGAGAAAGATTTTCCCATTGAATGTACCATTGCACCACAGGAAGGTTGTTCCGAGGTACCTGTCGGACCTATAACACTACAGCTGGTCCAGTTTTGACAGTACCATCTTCATTGACCATAGGCAGATTGGGGCTAGGAATTGCTTTGCTTCCAATGTGTTTCTTGAGTTGGCTCACATGAAAATATGGATGGATTTTAACATGGTTAGGGAACTGTAGTTTGTATGCAGCCCTGCCCACCTTATGTGTCACCAAAAAAGGCCTGTAATACTTGTTATGCAATTTGAGTGCCCCTCTGAAACCAAAGGCAGCTAGTCTGTAAGGAGCCATTTTGAGATAGACCAAATCCCCAGTCTCAAAACTTCTTTCCACTCATTTCATGTCAGCAAATCTCTTCATCATGTTCTGGGCTTGATACAGATTTGCTTTTAGTTGTTCCAACATGCTTTGTTTTGCTATTAGGAAATCCTGAGCTTCCTCATCCTCAGGTCCTGGTATTGCTAACTCGGCAATCATTGGAGTAGGAAAACCATACAATGCTTGGAAGGGAGACATCTTGATGGATGTGTGGTAAGTGGAATTGTACCAGTATTCAGCTAAAGGCAACCAAGCATTCCATTTCTTTGGTTCCTAAGTTGTCATGCATCTGATATAGGTTTCCAAATGTTGGTTAACCCTTTCAGTCTGTCCATCAGTTTGGGGGTGATAAGCTGAACTGTATCTCAGCTCTACTTTCAAAGCTGCAAATATGTCCCTCCATAACTTGCTGGTAAAGATCCTATCTCTGTCAGAGATGATCAACTTAGGCGGGCCATGTAACTTGATTATATTGTCCACTACTGTTTGAGCTACTGTCAGTACTGAGTAAGGATGAGATAAAGGAATGAAATGGGCATATTTGGTGAATCTATCCACTACTACAAATATCAGTTCCTTGCCTCCAGAATTTGGTAATCCTTCAATGAAATCCATTGATATGTGCTCCCAGGCCATGTCAGCCACAGGCAAAGGTTGTAACAACCCTGGTTGCAAGCAATGTTCATTTTTTAGCTCTTTGATAAGTAGGACATGCTACAATAAAGCTTTATACATCAGCTTTTAACCCTTGCCAGTAGAAAACCCCTTTAACTCTGTGGTACGTGGCTCTTACACCAGAATGTCCTCCTACAGGAGAGCTATGGAGAGCTGTGAGCAGTCTGTTTCTCAGCTCATGAACCTTGCCAACTAGAATTTTTCCTTTAAACCTGATAATACCAGATGTCATGGTGTAATCATCCACAGTCTGGTCTTTGTGTAGTAACAACTTTTCCGCAAGTGTTTTGCTTGAAGGATCTCTCAGATAACTGTCCACTAGCTCCTCAGCCCAAGCTGGTACAGGAGAGGATATTGCCAAACACTTAGGTAGTAATCTAGATAATGCATCTGCCACTCTATTTTCTGCATCTTTATTATATTGGATTGTGAAATTGAATTCTAGTAGTTTCATCATTAACTTGTACTGAACTCCCTCAGTAAGCTTCTGATCTATTATAAACTTCAAGGATTGTTGGTCAGTCTTGGTTATTACTTCATTTCCCAAGAGGTAATGTCTCCATTTCTTTAAAGCTTCCAATATGACCAAGGCTTCTTTCTCATAAGTTAACATAGCTGCATTTCTAGGGCAGAGAGATGAACTATAATAAGCTAGAGGTCTTCCTTGTTGCATGAGTACAGCTCCTATCCCTTTACTAGATGCATCCGTTTCCAGCACAGATGACTGAGAAAAATTGGGCAAGGCTAGCACTGGGGCTGATATAAGTGCTTGTTTTAGTTGAGAGAATGCAGTTGCATGTACTATTGTCCAGAGGAAATTTCCTTTTCTCTTCAATAGATCATGCAATGGCCTACAGATCAATCCATATTTTTAATGAATCTCTTGTAGTAGCCAACCAATCCCAAGAAACTTCTTAGCTGAGTGACATTATCAGGCATTGGCCAGACAGTAATGGCAGAGATTTTCTTGGGGTCTGTAGCCACTCCTTCAATAGAGATAACATGTCCTAGATATTCCACTTGTTTCTTAGCAAATACACATTTGGAGAGTTTGGCAAACAACTGATTATCTCTGAGTACTTGCAACACAGTTTTGATATGTTCTTCATGCTCTTTCAAGGTCTTACTATATATCAATATGTCATCAAAGAAAACCAGCACAAATACCCTCAGGTATGGACTGGATATTTTGTTCATTAGTGCCTGGAAGGTACCTGGTGCATTGGACACGCGAAAGCGCATGACTAAATATTCAAAGTGACCCAAGAAGGTTCTGAATGCAGTTTTATGTATGTCCTCAGGGTTCATTCGGATCTGGTGATAGCCAGATCTCATATCCAGCTTGGAGGTATTTTTTGCTCCATGTAACTCATCTAGGAGGTCTTCAATTACAGGAATGGGAAATTTATTTTTGATTGTGAGAGAATTTAGTTTTATGAAGTCAGTGCATAACCTCATGGAAGAATCCTTCTTCTTTACCAAAATCACAGGTGCTGCATAGGGACTCTGGCTATGTTTGATCAAGTGAGCAGCCAATAGCTTTTTAATCTGCTCTTCCATTTCTTTCTTTTGGTGATGTGGTACTCTGTAAGGTCTCAGTTGAGGAGGGGTTTCTCCTGGTATTAATGGAATGGTGTGGTCCAACTCCCTGTGAGGAGGAAGAGTAGTTGGTTCTTCAAACATGTCTGCATATTCCAATAACAACTTTTGTATTTGAGGAGGTGTTGGAACTTTCTCCGGTACTTCTTTGAGTATAGTTTCCACTTGTAACAAAAATCCTTCCACACCCTTGTCCAGCAACTTGTGCATTTTCTCAGCTGGAATTTCCTTTACATTTTCCACGTTATTATATATTGCTGATGTGATTGTTTTGTTTGCCTCCTTGTGTAAAACTAAAAGTGTTTCTTGGTATATCAAAAGCAATAGGGCTCATCCTATATACTTAAGAAGTTCACCACCACAAACCTATTTATCTAAACATGCAGTCTATCCACATCAGCAGCCCAGCCACATTAGCATTTTTTACAGGCTTACATGAGGGGCCCACCAGAGTACAGAACGTCCACATAAGCTTTCGGTTACCAGCAGTAGGACCCACCATAGGCGGCCACAGACCCCTCTTTCCCTGATTGGTTCCACTTACACCGGAAACAAATCGTCCATTCGATTCCCCTTCCACCATCTCAAACTGAGGAGGCAATCTAATATACACCACCTCCCCATCTGCATCCAGAATTCCAGATCGCCCGACATTGACCCGACGAGTTGCAGTGACGCTGTCTAGCGACCCCGGATGAGACTGAAACGCCATTCGGTGTGACCCCGACGAGCCGCCACATGATCCCGGCGTAACGGCGTTGCCATGACCCCGCGTCCCCATCGACGCTGCCACGTGTGACCTCGCCGAGCCACCCCGCGAACCTCTGCGAGCCATGCCGCTTCGGCGACCTCGACTGCTAACTGTGCGTATGTTCTTCCACCTATCACTCCATCTGTTGTTCTTGGGGAGGACACTCCCGTGGGCGTCAGGTGCCCGGCAGAAGTCTCCCTCTACCAGATCTACCGACAACTCAATGCACGAAGAGATTTTCTCTCACTTCAATCGAGCTAGCCCTTGTCAAGGATTACTGATGGCGAGGAAGGAGGTCTAATTGGCTGCTCATTGTTCCTCTGGCATCCGTCCGTTTGAGGGACATCAAAATTTGTTTATTGTGCCCTACTGTATCAGGTTTCATTCGGATCCCCCTCATCCCAATACTTTGATTGTCTAGCTCCTTTACTGCCACAATATCTATTAGTTAATTAAGCTGCCAATTATTTTTGTCAGCCAGTGTTACTTTCCAAATATTGATGTTCCATGTATATCTAATTGACAATTGTGCTCTGCATTCTTATGTTGTCTTTTTGGATTCTAATGAAAGTTTTCTGTTGGCACATTCAGGAAAAAGTGCATGGTTTAAACCATGTTTATTTGATTATCGTTTATCCAAAATATTATAGCTTTGAACCATGCTGATGTATTCCAAGTTATCCATAAGACATGGCAATACATTAGGGGATCCATGGCTCACATGGTATCAGACTTTCCATTTCTTTAGGGCATGTTCATCTTTATCTCTTTTGGATTCAGAAAAAAGAAAAAGAAACATTGGCATTCAACCGTCTGGGGTCATCAATTTATCTGATGTATGATTGTTTATTCTAAGTGGTTGTTCACCATTTTTTCTTACATATTGATTCTCAAGTCACGCCAGGTAATCCTAGGTTATTATGATACTTTTCATTGATATTAGGTTTCAGTTGACTTGAATAAGATTATTCACTTTGCAGTTATTTGGGAGAAGTATGCAAAAAAACACGTTCTTTTTTCAAGATCACACAATCTGCATCCAAAAACTATTGCATCAACTCTAATTTCTATATCTGACATAAGATATTACAGTGGCATATACCTTTAATAAAAATACACTCAAGCAACTAATAACTTCTAACTGGTCCCTATTGCCATTTCTCATATGTAAAAGTACACATATTTCTCTCATCACATTTTTTGCAATTGAATAACAATGTGTCAACTAATCTGTTACAGATTTTCGTAAAAATATGCTATTTTTCTTCAACTGCAGTTTCTCAACTAGACATAGTTATAGTTTTATGGTGTTTGCGCATGACTTTGCTCCATAACTAAGTTCATACATTTTTAGTCATTTCATATCCATTGTTGTTCCATTGAGTAGACAAATGGAAGACCTTCTTGACTCTATAGCCATTCATAGTAAATAGAGGGCCCTGAATGGAATGGTGAATTTGAAATAGAATAGGGAATTTGTTTGTAGGCTCAATAGAAAAGTTAATTGTATGGACAAGTTCAGAAGCTTTCGCAATGTATCCACTGTATTTCATGCTTTCTTCTCCTTGCCTCCTCTCATTTGTAATATATTGTCTTTTTAAGCAGTTTGGCATGCTAATGTACCATGACATAATTCATATTTTTTTCTATGGACCATTAAGAAAAGTCACAACAAGTTCCCGCAGCAACGCGCGGCGTATCATCTAGTTAGTGTAAACCAATCATACCCTAAGATCACATCATGGCTGGGCAGTGAAAGTGTTCTAAAGGTATGCTTTAATTTGGTTTTGGCCAATTGGAATTCACACTCAGGTACTACTGTTGTGGACAACAATTTGCTTCCTCCTAATACTGCAATAATTATGGGTTTAACTGGCAATAATTGACAGTTTGCTTTGACTGCAAATTCAGGATTGATGAAAGAACAAAAACTGCCAGAATCCAACAATGCCACAGCTCTCTTGCCATTAATGTGAATGAGGACAACAGGAGTTTTAACTGCTATCTTATGTCCCATAGCAAAAGCAGAAATAAACATAACTTGCTCTTGTGCCTCTGTGGTTTTTTCCTGCTCCTGCAATAGATTTTCTTCAAAGTTTAGCTGTATTTCCTCTGGTGCTTCTTGTTGTAGGAGATGGACATTTGGGATAAGTTTTCACTTGTGACAATGTACCCATTTATCTCCACATCTCCAGCATTCACCCACCTTTCTTAACTTCTGAACATTGCTTGTAGAAGATTCAGTATTTTGATTTGTTGTATGTTGCTGCATAGAAACAGAGGCAATACTGGCTTTGCTTGCAGTTCCCCCACTATTTTTCTGGTAATAGTTGGTATAGGCAAAACCTTGTTTCTTCCCAGCTGTAGATACAGGTGGATGATTAAGTTCTACATCTCTTGCTAAACAGTAAGCATCTGTGAGTGATTGTGGTCTTAACGGTCAGATCTGAAACTTAATCCCATCCTTAGACCATTCACATAACATCTGACAAACCACATCTCTCCTAGCTCGGGATTTTCTTCTTGCACTTCAGCCATCAAATCCTCAAAATCCTTGGTATATGCTGATACTGTATTGTTGAGCTATTTCATACTAGTAAACTTCTCTGTTAGATCATAAGTGCCCTGCTCAAAGAACCTTTTTACCACTTCAGCTCCAAATTGCTTCTAGTTCAATTGTTTCTTTAATAAACCAGACCTTCTCAACCAAGTATCTACTTCATCCACAATGTACATTTGAGCTAAAGATACTTTATATTCTTCAGGTGCCCCAAACATTTGAATTTTTTTGTTACATTGTCTTATCCACCCCACATGGTCTATTCTAGAAAATTTAGGGAAATCCACCTTGGGTCCTCTATTAATAGATTTCATGAATTGTGCCTGCATATCCTGCTCATATGTTTTGTAATACCCCTACCACAAATGCCTGTTGGGGATCGTAGCAGAAAATCAAAAAAATTCCTACGCATCACCAAGATCTATCTATGGAGTAGTCTAGCAACGAGGGAGAGGGGAGTGCATCTACATACCCTTGTAGATCGTGATGCGGAAGCGTTACAAGAACGCGGATGAAGGAGTCGTACTCGTAGCGATTCAGATCGCGGTTGATTCCGATCTAAGCGCCGAACAACGGCGCCTCCGCGTTTAACACATGTGCAGCCCGATGACGTCTCCCACGCCTTGATCCAGCAAGGAGAGAGGGAGAGGTTGGGGAAGACTCCATCCAACAACAGCACGACAGTGTGGTGGTGGTGGAGGAGCGCGGGACTCCAGCAGGGCTTCGCCAAGCACTGCGAGAGACGAGGAGGGAGAGAGGTAGGGCTGCGCCAAGCGAGAGAGGTCAAACGTGTTATGGGCAGCCCCAAACCTCACATATATATAGGGGGAAGGGAGGGGCTGCGCCCCCTTTAGGGTTTCCCACCCCTAGGGGTGTGGCCACCCCAGATCCCATCTAAGGGTGGCGGCCAGAGGGGGAGAGGGAGAGGGGGCGCACCAGATTGGGCCCTATGGCCCATCTGCCCTAGGGTTTGCCCCCTTCCCCTCTATGATGCGCCTTCGGACCTGGTGGGGGGCGCACCAGCCCACCTAGGGCTGGTCCCCTCCCACACTTGGCCCACGCAGCCCTCTGGGGCCGGTGGCCCCACCCGGTGGACCCCCGGGACCCTCCCGGTGGTCCCGGTACGCTACCGATAGCGCCCGAAACTTTTCCGGTGACCAAAACGGGACTTCCCATATATGAATCTTTACCTCCGGACCATTCCGGAACTCCACGTGACGTCCGAGATCTCATACGGGACTCCGAACAACATTCGGTAACCGCGTACATACTTTCCCTATAACCCTAGCGTAATCGAACCTTAAGTGTGTAGACCCTACGGGCTCGGGAGTCATGCAGACATGGCCAAGACAACTCTCCGGTCAATAACCAACAGCGGGATCTGGATACCCATGTTGGCTCCCACATTCTCCACGATGATCTCATCGGATGAACCACGATGTCAAGGATTCAATCAATCTCTTATACGATTCCCTTTGTCTATCGGTATAGCACTTGCCCGAGATTCGATCGTCGGTATACCGATACCTTGCTCAATCTTGTTACCAGCAAGTCTCTTTACTCGTTCCGTAACACATCATCCCGTGATCAACTCCTTGATCACACATTGTGCACATTATGATGATGTCCTGCTGAGTGGGCTCATGTCGGGACCCCGATCCTAAGTCACACCGGTCTAGCATGTAACACACCATATCACTTTGCGGCCTCACGCACGGTATCCCCACGGGTGCCACCTTACCTGGCCCGGGACCGTTTGCGCATTTTGGCTCACATATATGATAGTGTCGCTAGCATCCATATGACAGAGAACCCGGGCCGACATGACCAGTTATAAACCAAAAGTGGCACTAAATTACAGAGACAAGCATTCATGACCCAGCAACGAACGTGTCGGTCATCAACGTATGAACCCAAGTCGTAGCAAGCTACAAGGACTTAAAGGAACAACGCGTGACATTTCCCCTAAGGGACAGACACAGGAACGAAGAAGGACACATGCCGATCAGCCTAAGTGTTCCGGAGCAGTAGCAGGCTACCAAGGCTCAGTGGAAACACTAGGAGACATTTCCCTGTAAGATAGGCTACCAAGGGTAAACAACTAGGTGTCGGATCCCACGCATACCAAGCATTTCAATAACATACGCAATATGCTCAATATGTGCAAATACAACATGGCATCACAACAAGACTCTAATAAACAAAGTATTTATTCATTAGGCTCCGAGGAGCCAGATATTACAAACATGGGTCTCATGACCCAACATTCAGAGCATACAAGCAGCAAGCGGAAGCACAACATGTCTGGGTACAGACATCTACAAATGAAAAAGGCTGAAGAGCCTGACTAACTACAACACTCGTCCAAGAACGTAGCTGAGGTACAAGCTACTTGTCGAAGTCCAAGCGGAACTACTAGTGAGACATCAATCTCATCTGCAAAACATAAATTAAGCAAACATGAGTACAAAGGTACTCAGCAAGACTTACATCAGATCCTATCATACATGCACTTGTATCAAGAAGGCAAAGTGGGGTTTAGTTGCAGCAAGCCAGCTTTGACTCAGTGGCTATCCTATTCTACGATTACTGGTAACTCTTTTGAGGTGGCGCACACGAGTCCACTAAGCACCACACAATACACCACTAGGGATTCATCCCCGTCTCCCTACGAGAAGGCCATCCATAGCACTCACACTTGTCTTGAGTATTTTAGAGTATCCACTTCAAGTTGTCTATGTACCACGTAAGCATCCAAGAAGTCCATAACCGTGGACCCGGCTATTCGAATAGATCATGTTAACCCTGCAGGGGTGTACTGCTTCACACACGCTCTCGCCACTTACCGCCATGTACATCTCGTGTATCTCGGCAACCTTCAAGCGGAAGCCTGGCGAGGGTATCGGCCACGACCTGACTAACCACACAAGACTCTAGTCCAGGTTTATCGCCTATTCGGGTTCCATCCGTAAGGAGATCCGACCGGGGTGTCGCTCACGGCCCCAAATGATGTGTGCAGGGTTCCCAAGCCCACCTCGCCGAGTGGATCTACGCTTGGTACACCGTGCCACGGTGCCTAGTCTGTCCCAAGCCCACTGGCCGAGTGCCACTTGGTAGACTACTAACACTACCTACAAACACCAGAAACTAATTGCAACTCCTGGACAGAGACCAAGTCGGTTAATAAGTCGAGAGGGGCACTTAAGCATTCCAATGCGTGGTAGTAGCTGGTCATTGGAAAACATACACAGAACTCAGTTCTTAGGGACGGTTCCAGTGAGACAACCCACCATGTACTCCTACATGGCCTCTCACCACTACCTTTACCAAATCGTGTTCACACACTTAACCCGCAGCATCAGAACATATCATTGTACTCCAATTCATTCCCGATGAATCAGACCTGACACACTCTAAGCAATAGCAAGCAAGGCATGTTAAGATCACAACATGGCTTCAATCAACTCCTACACATGCTAGTGGGTTTCAACTATTTACTGTGGAATGACAGGTCATGCAGAGGAATGGGTTCAACTACCGCAGCATAAAGTAGCAGTTGAAGTCGTTGTTGTCCTAATGCAATAACAGGGAGCAGGAGCGAGAGAGGGGTTGTATCGGAATGAACAAGGGGGTTTGCTTGCCTGGTAAAACAACGTGCAGAGCACTGCTCCTCTGACAGGTACTCTGGATCGGTCTCCGGAGCTGGACCTATCGAGAAGAACGGTGCCGACAATCAAACACAAGCATATGCAACAATATGATGCATGAATATGGCATGAAGATATGATGTTGTTGAGCTAATGCAACTAGCATTTTAATTGGTTGAACTCCATTTGAACCAAGGGTTCAAATGCAACTCTAAAATAAGTATTTTTAAATGCCAATTATGTGTTTTCATATAAACAGTAGGTTTAACTTCATTTGTCGTGCATGAAAATGGTACAGATGGATAGATTGAATTTTTCTGATAATTTTTCATATATAAATTATTTCATTCTGAGCTACGATTGAATTTCTGTGATTTTTTGAAGTTTAAACCAATTTCTGAAATAAATAAATCATTTAAGATTTATTTAAATACCAGAATTGGAATACTGCGTCAGCATGACCCAACCATGACATCAGCAGGTCAAAGGCTGGTCCAGAGTCAAACTTGACAGTGGGGTCCACTGGTCAGTGACTCAGTTAATTAACACTAAACTAATCCTAACAGAAAGTCAGCAGGGCAGGGCCCACATGTCAGTGGCTAATCTAATTAACCAAAATTACTTAATTAAACTAAATAGTCAACTAACTGAAGGGGTGGGGGCCCGCCTGTCATTGACCCAGGGGGTCAAATCCTGGTCAAACCCCAGCTAACATGCCGGCATTTAGCCGCCGGCGGCAGCAAACGCGGCGGAGGGCGTCGGGATTTCCACTCCGGGGGTCTTTTGCGCAGCGGAGACCATCTACGGGGAGCTGGAGCTCACCCGCATCCATTCCAGCCAGCGGCAGCAGCTAGGGCGGCCAGAGCTCACCGGAAACGAGCTCGCGGCGGCGCTGGAGTTCGGGCCTCGTCGGAAAAGGCGCTTCAGGGCACGGGGAGGCCAACGGAGAGGTGCTACGGGCTCCTGGCAGTGTGGCAAATGCAGTGACACGCAAAGTTGCGAGCCACGGTGGCCCTGGCCACGGCGGAGAGGAGACACGGCGGCGCAACTGCTCGGGTCCGGTGGGTGGCATGGCTACGGCGTAAGAACGGCGAAACGGAGGGCAGGGTTCGAGGGAGAAGCTCACAGCGATCGCAGCGGTGCAGGCGGAGGGCTCGAAGGAGGGCCGGAGCGAGCAGGGTGGCGGAGGGGATCTCCGGCGGCCGGCGATGAAGAAGATGGCGGTGGCAGCTCCTCAGGGCGTCCGGCGACGTGTGACTCGTCGGAGAGGTCGGGGATGAGGTGGCGGAGCTCTCGGGCACCTTGGTTGGGCGTGGGGTGGCCTGTGGCCACGGCAGCGGCGAGCGACGGCGACGGCGGCGTTCGGGGGGATGCGAGAAAGAGCGAGGGAGAGGAGGGGAGAGGCGACGGGAGAGAGCCAGAGGGGTCTGGGGAGGTGCGTGGCAACGGCCAGAGCTTCCAGGCGGCGAGGGGGAGGGGCAGGCAGGCAGGAGGCGTGGCGGCCATGCGCGAGAGCGGCGGGCGCGTGCCCCTGCCTCCTGTCATCGCCAGGAGGACGAAGACTGGCAGCTGGGCCGGCCCAGTGCCAGGCCAGCAAGTGGCCCAGGTAAAATTCTAACCCTTTTATTTCTTTCTTTTCTATTTTTCTGACATTTGTTTTGATTTAGTTTCTAAGCTAAATCAATTATTTTCTTCTGACATTTTTATTTTGCAGGGACCTAGGAATTAATCCAAGCCCCTCAAAATAAAGAATCAGAATTTTGGACATATATAAAATATACAATAAATATATATCCAAGCAAATAACTATTGCATTAATTACAAATGCCCAAAATAAATACTTATGAGCTCCTAATAATATTGGTTTGATTTTTATCTCTAACCAATATTTTTAGAGGGCCACATGAACATTTTCTTGGACCTTTTTGGAGCAATTTTTATTTGGGTCATTTTCAAAAAGGGTTTCTGAGGGTTTCACAAGTCATCAATTCAATTTCATTTGAAATTTAAACATGATGCAAACAACAAGACTAACCTAGTGCATACCAGAACTAGGGTTGTGACAACTCGCCTCCATTCGAAAGAATCTCGTCCCGAGATTCAGGAGTAGGCGGAAAGAAGGTGGGGTACTCCAGTCGGAGACGATCTTCTCGCTCCCAAGTAGCTTCTCTCTCGGAATGATGGGACCACTGAACCTTGAGAAACTTGATGTTATGACGTCGAGTGACACGCTCTGCTTGATCCAGAATGTGAACGGGATACTCTCGATATGCGAGGTTATCTTGGAGATCAAGCGTTTCGTGGTCCACTCCGCGGATGGGATCCGAGAAGCAACGCCTGAGTTGAGAGACATGGAAGACATCATGAACTCGAGAAAGATGTGGGGGTAGTTCCAATTGGTAGGCAACCTCTCCTCGTTTAGCAAGAATGCGAAAAGGACCAATGTAACGAGGAGCCAACTTGCCCTTGATACTGAAACGATGGGTACCCTTCAAAGGAGTAACCCGAAGATAAGCTTTGTCACCAACCTTATAAGCCACTTCCTTATGATGACGATCATACTGGCTCTTTTGACGAGACTGGGCTGTTTTCAAATTCTCACGAATGATGCGAACTTGCTCTTCTGCTTCCTGGATCATATCCGGTCCAAAGAATTGTCTTTCACCGGTTTCTGACCAGTTCAAAGGTGTTCGACATCTTCGTCCATAAAGAATCTCAAAAGGAGCTTGCTTGAGACTGGATTGATAGCTATTGTTATAAGCAAACTCGGCGAAAGGAAGACATTTCTCCCAATCCATACCGAATGAGATAACGCAAGCTCTAAGCATGTCTTCGAGAATTTGGTTAACCCGTTCCACCTGACCACTTGACTGAGGGTGGAAAGCGGTGCTGAAAGAAAGATGGGTGCCCATGGCAGTCTGGAAACTCTCCCAGAAATGAGAAGTGAAAAGACTACCACGGTCTGAATTGATCTCTAGTGGGACACCATGAAGTGACACTATTCGAGAAATATACAAGTCAGCAAGCTGACTAGCAGTGATACTCTCTCGAACAGGTAGGAAGTGAGCCACTTTGGAGAGACGATCAATGACTACGAAGATAGCATTATTCCCTCTCTTGGTCCTGGGAAAGCCGGTGATGAAGTCCATACCAACTTTATCCCATTTCCACTCAGGAATAGCTAGAGGCTGAAGGGTGCCAACAGGTCTTTGATGTTCTGCCTTAACGCGACGACAAACGTCACATTTAGCAATGAACTCAGCAATTTCTCTCTTCATCCTAGTCCACCAGAACCTCTGGCGTAGGTCCTGATACATCTTAGTACTACCGGGATGAATCGTGAGAGGAGATTCATGAGCCTCTTTAAGGATCAATTGTCGCAAATGTTGATTCTTGGGAACCACCAGGCGATTCTCAAAGAAAACAACACCTCGATCATCCATAGAGAAACATCCACCAACTCCCTTTTTAATGTTTCTCTTGATGCGGATAACACCCCTATCAAACTTCTGGTCAGAAATGATCTGATCCTCAAGGGTAGGTTTCGCCACCAAGGTAGAAAGGAATCCGTGAGGAGCGATGTGAAGGTTAAGCTTACATAATTCCTCATGGAGAAGTGGTTGGCCCTGCTGCAACATGAGATTGTTGCAATAGGACTTACGACTTAGCGCATCAGCCATGACATTTCCCTTGCCTGGGGTGTAGGTAATTCCTAAATCGTAATCTGAGATCAACTCCAACCAACGTCTCTGCCTAAGGTTCAAATCTGGTTGGGTGAAGATATACTTGAGGCTCTGGTGATCGGTGTAGATCTCGCAACGATTACCAAGGAGGTAATGCCGCCAGGTCTTAAGTGCATAGACTACGGCTGCAAGCTCTAAATCATGTGTAGGATAATTCTCCTCAAGTGGATGCAACTGTCGAGATGCATAGGCAATCACATGACGATCCTGCATAAGAATGCAACCTAGTCCCTGTCGTGAGGCATCACAGTAGATAACAAAGTCCTTAGTGAAATCCGGTGGCACAAGTATGGGAGCAGAAGTCAGACGTCTTTCAGTTCCTGAAAACTATGCTCACACTGTGGGGACCACTCAAACTTTTTATCTTTCTTAAGAAGTTTCGTGAGAGGTTTGGCCACTTTAGAGAAGTTCTCAACAAAGCGGCGACAATAACTGGCTAGACCAAGGAAACTCCTAACTTGTTTAACTGTTTCAGGTGGAGTCCAATCAAGAACGGCCTGAACTCTCTCGGGGTTGACAGCAATGCCCTTACCAGAGATTACATGGCCGAGATAGGTCACTTCTGGCAACCAAAATTCGCACTAGGAGAACTTGGCATAAAAGCGGTGCTCTCTGAGTTTTTCTAGAACAAGTCTAAGATGTTCGGCATGCTCTTCCTCGTTCTTCGAGTAAATAAGAATATCATCGAGATAAACCACGACGAACTTATCTAAATACTCCATGAAGATCGAGTTCATCAAGCGGGAGAAGGTGGCTGGAGCATTTGTTAGACCGAAGGACATGACGGTGTACTCGTACTGACCATAACGAGTGACGAAAGCCGTCTTGGGGATGTCCCCATTTATAATCTTGATTTGATGGTATCCTAACCTCAAATCCATCTTGGAGAAGACTGAGGATCCAGCGAGCTGATCATACAGGTCGTTGATCCTGGGAAGCGGATACTTGTTCTTTACCGTGACCAAATTAACGGGACGATAATCTACAACCATACGATCCGTACCATCCTTCTTTTTGACGAAGAGGACGGGACAAGCCCAGGGAGAAGAACTAGGACGGATGAAACCCTTTTGCAAGGACTCATCAAGTTGTTTCTTAAGCTCAGCTAGTTCTAAGGGTGCCATCTTATAAGGTCTCCTAGAGATTGGAGCGGTTCCTGGGATAAGCTCTATAACAAACTCTACATCTCGGTCGGGTGGAACACCTGGAAGTTCCTCTGGAAAGACATCCAGAAAGTCACGGACTACCGGAACATCTTCAAGATCTGGAAGAGGGCTGGCATTAATAGAATAGAGTTGACGCTTTGCAACTCTAGTGGTGACAGTGACTATCTTACCAGATGGATGTGTAAGCTGAACAGACCTAGTGAAGCAATCAATCTTGGCATGATGAGCTGTCATCCAGTCCATACCCAAGATGATATTAATATCTGAAGACTTGAGGGCTACAAGTGATGCAAGGAACACAAGTTTGTCGACAAGGATTTCATTACCATGGCTTACACTAGAAGTTTGCCATTTGGATCCAGGAGTTTGAATGAGTAGTGGGGAGGGCATATCACAAAATGACATGTCGTGCAAGCGGGCATAACTTTCGGAAATGAAGGAATGAGATGCTCCAGTATCGAATAGAACCGATGCCGGATGACAATTAACAAGGAGTGTTCCAAGAACGACATCTGGATCATCATGAGCGTTTTTGGCTGAGACGTGATGCACACGTCCATGTTCGGTGGGAGCTGACTTGACACTGATCATCTTGCGTGATGATTTATCACGTCTAACAGATTTCTCGGACTGGGATGGAGCAACATGGGTCTGAGTGCAAATACGGGCAATGTTTCCCGGTTCTCCGCACTTGTAGAAAATCCTGGAGGTAGGACGTGGACCCGCATTGGCGAACGGTCCATCAATAGACCTGGGTGGAGCATACTGCTGAACTGGAAGAGGTACCACACAAGATGGCCTCGGAGGATAAATGGGTGGAAGAACAGAGTTCGGAACCCAAATCCGGCGCTTCTGAGAACTAGAACCGGAGGAAGATCCCAAATCAAGGGTGTGCTTACGAGACTCATCGTAAGTGAGTTGAGCTGTCTCTGCATTGATGGCCTTGTTCACAAGAGCATGGAATGTGTTGCAATGATGCAAGTGGAGATCACGACGCAGTTTGGGGTTGAGACCCTTCCGGAACCTAGCCTGCTTCTTGGCGTCCGTGGACACTTCTTCTGTAGCATAGCGGGCGAGGTTCTCAAACTCTCGACTATAAGCATCAACAGCCATCTTAGCCTGTGTAAGACTACAGAACTCTTCTCTCTTACGATCGATAAGGGCTTGAGGGATATGATGTTCACGAAACGCCTCGGTGAAATCTCTCCAGGTAGGAATCTGGCCAGCTGGAATCATGGCCTCATGGTTCTGCCACCAAAGACTAGCAGGACCTTCCAGGTGATAAGTGGCATAGATGATCTTGTCATCTTCAGCTACGTTCGCAGAACGCAGCTTGTGAGTGATACTACGGAGCCAGTCATCTGCATCGAGTGGCTCAATGGGATGATGGAAGGTGGGTGGTTTCAGACGAATGAAGTCATGGATGGTTGTTGATTCCTTGCACTGATGTGCGGTGTTCTCCTCAATACGTGCCAACAAACGGTTAGACTCACGCTTGTTTCTCTCCATCTCTAACATTAACTCTGCCAATGAAGGCTGGTCGGGAGGATCCTCCTCATCCCTACCACCTCCGTGGTTCTGCCTACGAGCAGCTGAGCTTCGCTTAACTGAAGACATCCTGAGAAGCGAAACCGAAGACGGAAACATCAACAACTATAGGATGCATAAGGTAGAACAAGAAATTAGTATCTCTCGAACTACTAGGATAATTCCGGCAGCATAACGGCAGTAAAATGCTCAGAATGAGACATCCTGCTAACAAAGGGTAGTTCAACATCTCAACATCATCACTCAAGGTACTGTGATAGAACTAAACAAACTATATTGGAAGAACTTGAAAACATGAGTAGGACTCTGATCACCCAATCCTAAGGGACTACGGAGTAGTAACTCGTGATCCTGATAGACGGAAGAGAAAGCCTAGTTCCTTAACCCCGTAGGAAAGGTAGGATGACTCAGATCAGAAGACATGAGGTATAAGGAGTAAAAAGAGCCTTACGTTCCCTTCCACAATCAATTCCCTTATATAACTAAAGAATTTCTAGACTCAACTTCGACCAGTTTGGCTTGGTAATCCTACAGGCAGTCAGGCTCTGATACCAACGTTGTCGGGACCCTGATCCTAAGTCACACCGGTCTAGAATGTAACACACCATATCACTTTGCGGCCTCACGCACGGTATCCCCAAGGGTGCCACCTTACCTGGCCCGGGACCGTTTGCGCATTTTGGCTCACATATATGATAGTGTCGCTAGCATCCATATGACAGAGAACCCGGGCCGACATGACCAGTTATAAACCAAAAGTGGCACTAAATTACAGAGACAGGCATTCATGACCCAGCAACGAACGTGTCGGTCATCAACGTATGAACCCAAGTCGTAGCAAGCTACAAGGACTTAAAGGAACAACGCGTGACATTTCCCCTAAGGGACAGACACAGGAACGAAGAAGGACACATGCCGGTCAGCCTAAGTGTTCCGGAGCAGTAGCAGGTTACCAAGGCTCAGTGGAAACACTAGGAGACATTTCCCTGTAAGATAGGCTACCAAGGGTAAACAACTAGGTGTCGGATCCCACACATACCAAGCATTTCAATAACATACACACAATATGCTCAATATGTGCAAATACAACATGGCATCACAACAAGACTCTAATAAACAAAGTATTTATTCATTAGGCTCCGAGGATCCAGATATTACAAACATGGGTCTCATGACCCAACATTCAGAGCATACAAGCAGCAAGCGGAAGCACAACATGTATGAGTACAGACATCTACAAATGAAAAAGGCTGAAGAGCCTGACTAACTACAACACTCGACCAAGAATGTAGCTGAGGTACAAGCTACTTGTCGAAGTCCAAGCGGAACTACTAGTGAGACATCAATCTCATCTGCAAAACATAAATTAAGCAAACATGAGTACAAAGGTACTCAGCAAGACTTACATCAGATCCTATCATACATGCACTTGTATCAAGAAGGCAAAGTGGGGTTTAGTTGCAGCAAGCCAGCTTTGACTCAGTGGCTATCCTATTCTACGATTGCTGGTAACTCTTTTGAGGTGGCGCACACGAGTCCACTAAGCACCACACAATACACCACTATGGATTCATCCCCGTCTCCCTACGAGAAGGCCATCCATAGCACTCACACTTGTCTTGAGTATTTTAGAGTATCCACTTCAAGTTGTCTATGTACCACGTAAGCATCCAAGAAGTCCATAGCCATGGACCCGGCTATTCGAATAGATCATGTTAACCCTGCAGGGGTGTACTGCTTCACACACGCTCTCGCCACTTACCGCCATGTACATCTCGTGTATCTCGGCAACCTTCAAGCGGGAGCCTGGCGAGGGTGTCGACCACGACCTGACTAACCACACAAGACTCTAGTCCAGGTTTATCGCCTATTCGGGTTCCATCCGTAAGGAGATCCGGCCGGGGTGTCGCTCACGGCCCCAAATGATGTGTGCAAGGTTCCCAAGCCCACCTCGCCGAGTGGATCTACGCTTGGTACACCGTGCCACGGTGCCTAGTCTGTCCCAAGCCCACTGGCCGAGTGCCACTTGGTAGACTACTAACACTACCTACAAACACCAGAAACTAATTGCATCTCCTGGACAGAGACCAAGTCGGTTAATAAGTCGAGAGGGGCACTTAAGCATTCCAATGTGTGGTAGTAGCTGGTCATTGGACAACATACACAGAACTCAGTTCTTAGGGACGGTTCCAGTGAGACAACCCACCATGTACTCCTACATGGCCTCTCACCACTACCTTTACCAAATCGTGTTCACACACTTAACCCGCAGCATCAGAACATATCATTGTACTCCAATTCATTCCCGATGAATCAGACCTGACACACTCTAAGCAATAGCAAGCAAGGCATGTTAAGATCACAACATGGCTTCAATCAACTCCTACACATGCTAGTGGGTTTCAACTATTTACTGTGGAATGACAGGTCATGCACAGGAATGGGTTCAACTACCGCATCATAAGGTAGCAGTTGAAGTCGTTGTTGTCCTAATGCAATAACAGGGAGCAGGAGCGAGAGAGGGGTTGTATCGGAATGAACAAGGGGGTTTGCTTGCCTGGTAAAACAACATGCAGAGCACTGCTCCTCTGACAGGTACTCTGGATCGGTCTCCGGAGCTGGACCTATAGAGAAGAACGGTGCCGACAATCAAACACAAGCATATGCAACAATATGATGCATGAATATGGCATGAAGATATGATGTTGTTGAGCTAATGCAACTAGCATTTTAATTGGTTGAACTCCATTTGAACCAAGGATTCAAATGCAACTCTAAAATAAGTATTTTTAAATGCCAATTATGTGTTTTCATATAAACAGTAGGTTTAACTTCATTTGTCATGCATGAAAATGGTACATATGGATAGATTGAATTTTTCTGATAATTTTTCATATATAAATTATTTCATTCTGAGCTATGGTTGAATTTCTGTGATTTTTTGAAGTTTAAACCAATTTCTGAAATAAATAAATCATTTAAGATTTATTTGAATACCAGAATTGGAATACTGCGTCAGCATGACCCAAGCATGACATCAGAAGGTCAAAGGCTGGTCCAGAGTCAAACCTGACAGTGGCGTCCACTGGTCAGTGACTCAGTTAATTAACTGAGTTAATTAACACTAAACTAATCCTAACAGAAAGTCAGCAGGGCAGGGCCCACATGTCAGTGGCTAATCTAATTAACCAAAATTACTTAATTAAACTAAACAGTCAACTAACTGAAGGGGTGGGGGCCCGCCTGTCATTGACCCAGGGGGTCAAATCCTGGTCAAACCCCAGCTAACACGCCGGCGTTTTGCCGCCGGCGGCAGCAAACGCGGCGGAGGGCGTCGGGATTTCCACTCCGGGGGTCTTTTGCGCAGCGGAGACCATCTACGGGGAGCTGGAGCTCACCCGCATCCATTCCAGCCAGCGGCAGCAGCTAGGGCGGCGAGAGCTCACCGGAAACGAGCTCACGGCGGCGCCGGAGTTCAGGCCTCGTCGGAAAAGGCGCTTCAGGGCATGGGGAGGCCAACGGAGAGGTGCTACGGGCTCCTGGCAGTGTGGCAAATGTAGTGACACGCCAAGTTGCGAGCCACGGTGGCCCTGGCCACGACGGAGAGGAGACACGGCGGCGCAACTGCTCGGGTCCGGTGGGTGGCATGGCTACGGCGTAAGAACGGCGAAACGGAGGGCAGGGTTCGAGGGAGAAGCTCACGGCGATCGCAGCGGTGCAGGCGGAGGGCTCGAAGGAGGGCCGGAGCGAGCAGGGCGGCGGAGGGGATCTCCGGCGGCCGGCGATGAAGAAGATGGCGGTGGCAGCTCCTCAGGGCGTCCGGCGACGTGTGACTCGTCGGAGAGGTCGGGGATGAGGTGGCGGAGCTCTCGGGCACCTTGGTTGGGCGTGGGGTGGCCTGTGGCCACGGCAGCGGCGAGCGACGGCGACGGCGGCGAGCGACGGCGACGGCGGCGTTCGGGGGGATGCGAGAAAGAGTGAGGGAGAGGAGGGGAGAGGCGACGGGAGAGAGCCAGAGGGGTCTGGGGAGGTGCGTGGCAACGGCCAGAGCTTCCAGGCGGCAAGGGGGAGGGGCAGGCAGGCAGGAGGCGTGGCGGCCATGCGCGAGAGCGGCGGGCGCGTGCCCCTGCCTCCTGTCATCGCCAGGAGGACGAAGACTGGCAGCTGGGCCGGCCCAGTGCCAGGCCAGCAAGTGGCCCAGGTAAAATTCTAACCCTTTTATTTCTTTCTTTTCTATTTTTCTGACATTTGTTTTGATTTAGTTTCTAAGCTAAATCAATTATTTTCTTCTGACATTTTTATTTTGCAGGGACCTAGGAATTAATCCAAGCCCCTCAAAATAAAGAATCAGAATTTCGGACATATATAAAATATACAATAAATATATATCCAAGCAAATAACTATTGCATTAATTCCAAATGCCCAAAATAAATACTTATGAGCTCCTAATAATATTGGTTTGATTTTTATCTCTAACCAATATTTTTAGAGGGCCACATGAACATTTTCTTGGACCTTTTTGGAGCAATTTTTATTTGGGTCACTTTCAAAAAGGGTTTCAGAGGGTTTCACAAGTCATCAATTCAATTTCATTTGAAATTTAAACATGATGCAAACAACAAGACTAACCTAGTGCATACCAGAACTAGGGTTGTGACAACTCGCCTCCATTCGAAAGAATCTCGTCCCGAGATTCAGGAGTAGGCGGAAAGAAGGTGGGGTACTCCAGTCGGAGACGATCTTCTCGCTCCCAAGTAGCTTCTCTCTCAGAATGATGGGACCACTGAACCTTGAGAAACTTGATGTTATGACGTCGAGTGACACGCTCTGCTTGATCCAGAATGCGAACGGGATACTCTCGATATGTGAGGTTATCTTGGAGATCAAGCGTTTCGTGGTCCACTCCGCGGATGGGATCCGAGAAGCAACGCCTGAGTTGAGAGACGTGGAAGACATCATGAACTCGCGAAAGATGTGGGGGTAGTTCCAATTGGTAGGCAACCTCTCCTCGTTTAGCAAGAATGCGAAAAGGACCAATGTAACGAGGAGCCAACTTGCCCTTGATACCGAAACGATGGGTACCCTTCAAAGGAGTAACCCGAAGATAAGCTTTGTCACCAACCTTATAAGCTTTGTCTATCGGTATAGCACTTGCCCGAGATTCGATCGTCGGTATACCGATACCTTGCTCAATCTCGTTACCGGCAAGTCTCTTTACTCGTTCCGTAACACATCATCCCGTGATCAACTCCTTGATCACACATTGTGCACATTATGATGATGTCCTGCCGAGTGGGCCCAGAGATACCTCTCCGTCATACGGAGTGACAAATCCCAGTCTCGATTCGTGCCAACCCAACAGACACTTTCAGAGATACCTGTAGTGCACCTTTATAGCCACCCAGTTACGTTGTGACGTTTGGTACACCCAAAGCATTCCTACGGTATCCGGGAGTTGCACAATCTCATGGTGAAAAGATACTTGACATTTAGAAAAGCTTTAGCACACGAACTACACGATCTGTGCTAGGCTTAGGATTGGGTCTTGTCCATCACATCATTCTCCTAATGATGTGATCCCGTTATCAATGACATCCAATGTCCATGGTCAGGAAACCGTGACCATCTGTTGATCAACAAGCTAGTCAACTAGAGGCTTACTAGGGACATGGTGTTTGCCTATGTATCCACACATGTATCTGAGTTTCCTATCAATACAATTATAGCATGGATAATAAACAATTATCATGAACAAGGAAATATAATAATAACCATTTTATTATTGCCTCTAGGGCACATTTCCAACAGTCTCCCACTTGCACTAGAGTCAATAATCTAGTTCACATCGCCATGTGATTAACACTCACAGGTCACATCGCCATGTGACTAACATCCAAAGGGTTTACTAGAAATAATCTAGTTCACATCACTATGTGATTAAAACTCAATGAGTTCTGGGTTTTATCATGTTATGCTTGTGAGAGAGGTTGTAGTCAACGGGTCTGCAACATTCAGATCCCTATGTACTTCGCAAAACTTTATGTCATATCGTAGATGCTGCTACCACATTCCACTTGGAGCTATTCCAAACTGTTGCTCCATTATACGTATCCGGTATCTCCACTCAGAGTTATCCGAGTAGGTGTTAAGCTTGCATCGACGTAACTCTTTACGTCGAACTTTTATCACCTCCATAACCGAGAAACATTTCCTTATTCCTCTAAGGACAATTTTGACCACTATCTAGTGATCCACTCCTGGATCACCTTTGTACCCTCTTGCCAGACATGTGGCAAGGCACACATCAGGTGCGTTACTCAGTATGGCATACCGTATAGAGCCTATGACAAAAGCATAGGGGACGACCTTCGTCCTTCCTCTTTCTTCTGCCGTGGTCAAGCTTTGAGTCTTACTCAACTTCACACCTTATAACTCAGGTAAGAACTCCTTCTTCGACTGATCTATTTTGAATTCCTTCAAAATCATGTCAAAAGTGTGTGTTCCTTTTGAAAGTATCATCAGGCGTCTTGATCTATCTCTATAGATCTTGATGCCCAAATATGTAAGCAGCTTTATCCAGGTCTTCCTTTGAACAATTCTTTTCAAACAACCCTTTGTGCTTTCCAGAAAATCCACATCATTTCGGATCAACAATATGTCAATCACATATACTTATCAGAAATGTTGTAGTGCTCCCACTCACTTTATTGTAAATACAAGTTTCTAATTAACTTAGTATAAACCCAAAAACTTTGATCACTCCATCAAAGCGTATATTCCGACTTCGAGATGCTTGCTCTAGTCCATGGAAGAATCACTGGAGCTAGCATACCTTTTAGCATCCTTAGGATCGACGAAACCTTTCTGATTGTATCACATACAACCTTTCCTTACGAAAACTGGTAAGGAAACTTGTTTTGACATCCATCTGCCAGATTTCATAAATGCAGCTTATGCTAACATGATTCTGACGGACTTAAGCATCGCTATGGGTGAGAAAATCTCATCGTAGTCAACTCCTTGAACTTGTGAATTTTTTTTTGCCACAAGTCGAGCTTCATAGACGGTGATATTACCGTTCACATCTGTCTTCTTCTTAAAGATCCATTTATCTCAATGGCTTGCCAATCATCGGGCAAGTCCACCAAAGTCCATACTTTGTTTTGATACATGGATCCTATCTTGGATTTCTCAGCTTCTAACCATTTGTCGGAATATGGGCCCACCATCGCTTCTCCATAGTTCGTAGGTTCATTGTTGTCCAACAACATGACGTCTAAGACAGGATCACCGTACCACTCAGGAGTAGTACATCTCCTTGTCGACCTGCGAGTTTCGATAGTAACTTGATCCGAAGCTTCATGATCACTATCATTAGTTTCCTCTTCAACAGTCATAGGTTCCACAGAAACATCTTTCTGTGTTGCACTACTCTCCGGTTGAAGTGAGGGTTCGACAACCTCATCAAGTTCTATCTTCCTCCCACTCAAATCTTTCGAGAGAAACTCCTTCTCGAGAAAGGACCCGTTCTTAGTGACAAACATTTTTGCCGTTGGATCAGAGATAGAAGGTACACCCAACTGTTACCTTTGGGTATCCTATGAAGATGTATTTGTCCGCTTTGGGTTCGAGCTTTTTCCGGCTGAAGCCATAAGCATCGTAGCCCCAAACATTAAGAAATGACAACTTTGGTTTCTTGCCAAACCATAGTTCATACGGCGTCATCTCAACGGACTTAGATGGTGCCCTATCTAAAGTGAATGCAGCTGTCTCTAATGCATAACCTCAAAATAATAGCGGTAGATCGGTAAGAGACATCATAGATCACACCATATCTCATAAGGTTCGATTACGACGTCCAGACACACCATTACGATGTGGTGTTCCAGGTGGCTTCAACTACGAAACAATTCCACAATGTCTTAAGTGATTGCCAAACTCATAACTCAGAAAATCTTCCCTTGATCAGATCATAGGAACATGATCTTCTTGTTATGATGATTCTTAACTTCACTCTGAAATTGCATTTAACTTTTCAAACGTTTCAGACTTTTGCTTCATTAAGTAAATATACTCATATCTACTCAAATCGTTAGTGAAGATGAGAAAATAACGATATCCACCACACGCCTTAATTCTCATTGGATCACACACATCAGTATGTATGATTTCCAACAAGTCACTTGCCCGTTTCATTGTACCTGAACACGGGATCTTAGTCATCCTGCCCATGAGGCATGGCTCGCATGTGTCAAGCGATTCAAAATCAAGTGACTCTAAACATCCATCAGCATGGAGTTTCTTCATGCATTTTATGCCAAAATGACCTAAGCGGCAGTGCCACAAGAAAGTGGTACTATCATTATTAACTCTACATCTTTTGGCGTTAATATTATTATCATGTGTATTACTATGATCGAGATTCAATAAACCATTGTGTGCATGACCATAAAGGTATTATTCATGTAAACAGAATAACCATTATTCTCTAACTTAAATGAATAACCGTATTGCAATGAACATGATCTAATCATATTCATGCTCAACGTGGACACCTAATAACATTTATCTAGGTTCAACACTAATCCTGAAGATAGAGGGAGAGTGCGATGGTGATCTTATCAACCTTGGAAACACTTCCAACACACATCGTCACCTCGCCCTTAGCTAGTCTCCGTTCAGTCCGTAGCTTTTGCTTCAAGTCACTAATAATAGCAACTGAACCGGTATCCAATACCCAGGTACTACTAGGAGTACTAGTAAGGTACACATCAATAATACGTATATCAAACATACTTTGTTGAAGTTGCCAGCTTTCTTATCTACCATGTATTTGGGGTAATTCCGCTACCATGTGACCGTTTCCCTTACAATAGAAGCACTTAGTCTCGAGGTTTGGGTTCAACCTTGGGTTCCTTCATTAGAGCGACAACTGATTTGCCATTCATGAAGTTTCCCTTCTAGCCCTTACCCCTTTTGAAACCAGTGGTCTTGTTAAACTATAAACACTTGATGCTCCTTCTTGAGTTCTACTTTTGCGGTCTTAAGCACCGCTAATAGCTCCGGGATCATCTCCATCCTTTGCATGTCATAGTTCATCACGAAGTTCTAGTAGCTTGGTGATAGTGTCGAGAGAATTCCATCAACCACTATCTCATCTGGAAGATTAACTCCCACTTGGTTCAAGTGATTTTAGCACCCAGACATTCCGAGCACATGCTCACAAGTTGAGCTATTCTCCTCCATCCTTTTGGCAAAAGAACTTGTCAGAGGTCTCATACCTCTCAACACGGGCATGAGCCTGAAATCCCAATTTCAGCTCTTAGAACATCTTATATGTTCTATGGCATTCAAAACGTCATTGGAATCCCGATTCTAAGCCGTAAAGTATGGAGCACTAAACTATCAAGTAGTCATCAGGACGTGTCTGTCAGGTGTTCACAACATCCACAGACAACGTTGTAGGGGTTTGCACATCGAGCGGTGCATCAAAGACATAAGCTTTATGTGTAGCAGTGAGGACACTCCTCGGACTACAAACCCAGTCCGCATCATTGCTTACATTATCTTTCAACTTAGTCTTTCTCTAGGATCGTATTAAACAGGGAGCTACAACGCAGTTATTGGTCTACAACATAATTTGCGAAGACAACTTAGACTATTGTTCATGACAATTAAGTTCATCTAATGAACTCCCACTCAGATAGACATCTCTCTAGTCATCTAAGTGATACATGATCCGAATCGACTAGGCCGTGTCCGATCATCACGTGAGACGGACTAGTCATCAACGGTGAACATCTTCATGTTGATCGTATCTTCTATACGACTCATGTTCGACCTTTCGGTCTTCCGTGTTCCGAGGCCATGTCTGTACATGCTAGGCTCGTCAAGTCAACCCTAAGTGTATCGCGTGTGTAAATCTGGCTTACACCCGTTGTATGCGAACGTTCGAACCTATCACACCCGATCATCACGTGGTGCTTCGGAACAACGAACCTTAGCAATGGTGCACAGTTAGGGGGAACACAATTCTTGAAATTTTAGTGAGAGATCATCTTATTCACTACCGTCGTTCTAAGCAAATA
Organism: Secale cereale; assembly: GCA_902687465.1. NCBI lineage: Eukaryota > Viridiplantae > Streptophyta > Magnoliopsida > Poales > Poaceae > Secale > Secale cereale. The sequence continues at coordinate 101,096,741 of LR738712.1, forward strand.
AGATGTAAAACATGATAAACATCACATGCAATCAAATAAAGTGACATGATATGGCCAATATCATTTTGCTCCTTTGATCTTCATCTTCGGGGAACCATGATCATCTTTGTCACCGGCATGACATCATGATCTCCATCATCATGATCTCCATCATCGTGTCTTCATGAAGTTGTCTTGCAAAACATTACTTCTACTACTATGGCTAACGGTTAGCAATAAAGTAAAGTAATCACATGGTGTTTTCAGTGACACGCAGGTCATACAATAAAATAAGACAACTCCTATGGCTCCTGTCGGTTGTCATACTCATCGACATGCAAGTCGTGATTCCTATTACAAGAACATGATCAATCTCATACATCACATATATCATTCATCACATCATTTTGGCCATATCACATCACACGGCACATGCTGCAAGAACAAGTTAGACGTCCTCTAATTGTTGTTGCAAGTTTTTACGTGGCTGCTATAGGTTTCTAGCAAGAACGTTTCTTACCTACGCCAAAACCACAACGTGATATGCCAATTTCTATTTACCCTTCATAAGGACCCTTTTCATCGAATTCGATCCGACTAAAGTGGGAGAGACAGACACCCGGTAGCCACCTTATGCAACTAGTGCATGTCAGTCGGTGGAACCTGTCTCACGTAAGAGTACGTGTAAGGTCGGTCTAGGCCGCTTCATCCCACAATGCCGCCGAATCAAGATAAGACTAATAACGGCAAGTAGATTGACAAATCGACACCCACAACTACTTTGTGTTCTACTTGTGCAAGAAACTACGCATAGACCTAGCTCTGATACCACTGTTGGGGATCGTAGCAGAAAATCAAAATTTTCCCTACGCATCACCAAGATCTATCTATGGAGTACTCTAGCAACGAGGGAGAGGGGAGTGCATCTACATACCCTTGTAGATCGCGATGCGGAAGCGTTACAAGAACGCGGATGAAGGAGTCGTACTCGTAGCGATTCAGATCGCGGTTGATTCCGATCTAAGCGCCGAACAACGTCGCCTCCGCGTTCAACACACGTGCAGCCCGATGACGTCTCTCACGCCTTGATCCAGCAAGGAGAGAGGGGGAGGTTGGGGAAGACTCCATCCAATAGCAGCACGACGGTGTGGTGGTGGTGGAGGAGCGCGGGACTCCAGCAGGGCTTCGCCAAGCACTGCGAGAGACGAGGAGGGAGAGAGGTAGGGCTGCGCCAAGAGAGAAAGGTCAAACCGTGTTATGGGCAGCCCCAAACCTCACATATATATAGGGGGGAAGGGAGGGGCTGCGCCCCCTTTAGGGTTTCCCACCCTAGGGGTGCGGCCACCCCAGATCCCATCTAAGGGTGGCGGCCAGAGGGGGAGAGGGAGAGGGGGGCGCACCAGATTGGGCCCTAGGGCCCATCTGCCCTAGGGTTTGCCCCCTTCCCCTCTATGATGCGCCTTGGGCCCTGGTAGGGGGGCGCACCAGCCCACCTAGGGCTGGTCCCCTCCCACACTTGGCCCACGCAGCCCTCTGGGGCCGGTGGCCCCACCCGGTGGACCCCCGGGACCCTCCCGGTGGTCCCGGTACGCTACCGATAGCGCCCGAAACTTTTCCGGTGACCAAAACGGGACTTCCCATATATGAATCTTTACCTCCGGACCATTCCGTAACTCCTCGTGACGTCCGGGATCTCATCCAGGACTCCGAACAACATTCGGTAACCGCATACATACTTTCCCTATAACCCTAGCGTCATCGAACCTTAAGTGTGTAGACCCTACGGGCTCGGGAGTCATGCAGACATGGCCGAGACAACTCTCCGGTCAATAACCAACAGCGGGATCTGGATACCCATGTTGGCTCCCACATTCTCCATGATGATGTCATCGGATGAACCACGATGTCAAGGATTCAATCAATCCCGTATACGATTCCCTTTGTCTATCGGTATAGCACTTGCCCGAGATTCGATCGTTGGTATACCGATACCTTTCTCAATCTCGTTACCGGCAAGTCTCTTTACTCGTTCCGTAACACATCATCCCGTGATCAACTCCTTGATCACACATTGTGCACATTATGATGATGTCCTGCCGAGTGGGCCCAGAGATACCTCTCCGTCATACGGAGTGACAAATCCCAGTCTCGATTCGTGCCAACCCAACAGACACTTTCGGAGATACCTGTAGTGAACCTTTATAGCCACCCAGTTACGTTGTGACGTTTGGTACACCCAAAGCATTCCTACGGTATCCGGGAGTTGCACAATCTCATGGTCTAAGGAAAAGATACTTCACATTTAGAAAAGCTTTAGCATACGAACTACACGATCTGTGCTAGGCTTAGGATTGGGTCTTGTCCATCACATCATTCTCCTAATGACGTGATCCCTTATCAATGACATCCAATGTCCATGGTCAGGAAACCGTGACCATCTGTTGATCAACGAGCTAGTCAACTAGAGGCTTACTAGGGACATGGTGTTTGCCTATGTATCCACACATGTATCTGAGTTTCCTATCAATACAATTATAGCATGGATAATAAACAATTATCATGAACAAGGAAATATAATAATAACCATTTTATTATTGCCTCTAGGGCATATTTCCAACACTGCCTATCTCTGTTTTGTTGATATATTTGATTGAATGCAGGAGTAAGGGCCTGTTCTGAAGTTCTCCCAACTCTCCAAACTCCAAAACTTTCAGCTTCTCAACGCAACTTCTCACTCCACGCAGCTATTCATGTCTGTTCTGCGCTAAAAACAACTTCTGCATCGCCACATTGGGCTTCCAGCGGCTGCTGCACCATATTGGGCTAGATGAAGGTCGTCAAATGGGCTGCATGCGGCCCAAAATGAAAGGAGGGATGTGCTAGCCTGTTTTCACAAAGGAAAACGGGAGGAGAGAGGTGAAACGAAACGTTTTCCTTCACTTGGCGGTGGCAAACCTTGTAAATTCAGCCAACTCCTTGCTTCACTGGATTTCTGAAGCTACGATTCCCCTGCTTCTCAAACTCCTTCAAAATTACACTAGGATCGATCGTGGCTTCTCAAAGCTAGCTTCCTGGAGGTAAAACGTTCGGCTCTGCTCTGCACATGGAGGTTTTGAAGTATGGAGTTGGAGGACTTCAGAACAAGCCCTAAATTGTCTGTTTCTACCTGTTACAGGAGTCCCCATCTGACTAGTTGCATCTTGTCTGCCTTGGTTATCATATCCAGGAGGAGTTGCTGGCCTATTTGTCATGATTGAAGGTAAGTTGTTTAACTGTGTTTCTTCTAATTGCTTCGATTTCTCCTTTTCTGTTGCTAGCTGTTTCCTCAGATGTTCCATTCTAGCTTCATGCTCAAGATTTTGTTCCTGCTGGAGAGTGGGTTATTTCACCACTTCTGCTGAACTGGATGGTCGATCAAGATATGTTGTTGCTTGATTTTATTTCACCAAAGATGTGAGAACATTACTAATGGCAGATAGTTGTTTACCGAGATCCAAGACCACTTGTTCCACGGTGCCCACTGTTTTTGTGATATCTCCTTGCTTGGAGCTGATGGATTGTACCTCATGTTGCAACTTGGACACCTGAGCTTGCATATCCATGATGTCCTTCTGTAAGACTGCGAAATCATCACAGATTGCTAGCACCTCGTGTAGATATGCATCATCAATTGCCTTTGCTCGCCCCATCTCCTTGATCCGAGGTGTGGGTTTGGAATTTTTCTCTGGATCACCAGGAACCCTTCCCAAACCTCGAATCCTGCCACCGCCACGATCTACGCCTCCCTAGTACACAGATCAACGCTGGAACACAGAATTTTACCGATCGAGCAGTGCGCTCGAACAACCGTTTCCGCTTGGTTGATCTGTGCCCGAATTCTCGCCGCCGCCAGTGCCAACCAGCCGCTCCCCGCCGCCAACCACCATGAAACCATACCGTCGCCGTTGCTCACAAAGAGGGGAGGGAATAAGGGTGGGAATCGCCGACCTGAAAAAAGAATCCACACCGGAGCTTATTTCTGCCGAAGAACGATGGTTCATGATACCATTTTTCAGGACCCGATCTGTAGCTACACGATTTGTACACAAGAGTAGCGGAATTTGGGCATAAGATATCTGAGATCCAGATGTATTTGCTATTGAATTGATATAGAGTATTGGCTAAGCCCTTGAGGCGAATTCTGGAAGAAGGAAAAGCTAATACGCCAGCCACAACCCAGCTAGTTATATAAGCGAAAGTGACAGACAACAGGTGAAAAGTAACAGTAACTAATGTCTAATGGTACATTAGGAAATCAACGGCTCTAGACGACACAGTAAAGCGAGGAGGTATCTCAGTCGTTGTATAACTGAATCTCATCGACACTTGCAGGTTCAGGTGTGACACATACTCCCTCTATAGTATTCTAAATGCTCTTTTATTAGTTTACTGAGGGAGTAGATGGTAATTTCCATTTGTGTTAGTAAAAAGTTCAATTTGTCCTGGTTAAAAATCCGACGTTTTTAGCATTTTATCGATCAAAAGAGGTCCTTAGGCCAACTCTACCACACGACTGTTGGGGAACGTAGTATTTTAAAATTTTCCTACGATCACGCAAGATCTATCTACCAGATGCATAGCAACGAGGGGGAAGAGTGTGTCTACGTACCCTCGTAGACCGGGAGCGGAAGCGTCAAGTGACGCGGTTGATGTTGTCGAACTTCTTCGCGATCCAACCGATCAAGCACCGAACGTACGGCACCTCCGCGTTCAGCACACGTTCAGCTTGATGACGTCCCACGAGCTCTTGATCCAGTTGAGCTTCACGGGAGAGTTTCGTCAGCACGACGGCGTGGTGACGGATATGATGTGTTCACCGGCGCAGGGCTTCGCCTAAGCCCCGCAACGGTATGACCGAGGTGTGATTCTGTGGAGGGGGCACCGCACACGGCTAAAACAATTCAACTTGTGTGTCTTTGGGTGCCCCCCTGCCCCCGTATATAAAGGAGCAAGGGAGGGAGGCCGGCCGGCCCTTCCTGGTGCGGCTAGGGAAGGAGTCCTACTAGGAATAGGATTGCAATCCTATTCCAAGTAGGATTCACCAAAAGGAAGAAGGGGGAAAGGAATAGGAGAGGTGGCGCCCCCCCCCCCAATCCTAGTCCAACTAGGAACCCTAGGTGGGGGCGCCGGCCAGCCCTATGGGCTGCCTCTCTCTTTCCCTTTAGGCCCACTATGGACCATCCCCTCTCGTAGGGGGTTCCGGTAACCCCCTCCGGCATTCCCGATAAATCCGAAACTTTTCCGGTATACTTCCGGTGTCCGAATATAGCCGTCCAATATATCAATCTTTATGTCTCGGACATTCCGAGACTCCTCGTCATGTCCGTGATCTCATCCGGGACTCCGAACTACCTTCGGTACATCAATACTCATAAACTCATAATACCGATCGTCATCAAACGTTAAGCGTGCGGACCCTACGGGTTCGAGAACTATGTAGACATGACCGAGACTCATCTCCGGTCAATAACCAATAGCGGAACATGGATGTTCATATTGGATCCTACATATTCTACGAAGATCTTTTATCGGTCAGAACCGCATAACTACATACATTGTTCCTTTTGTCAAACGGTATGTTACTTACCCGAGATTCGATCGTCGGTATCTCTATACCTAGTTCAATCTCGTTACCGGCAAGTCTCTTTACTCGTTCCGTAACATATCATCTCGTGACTAACTCATTAGTCTTTTGCTTGCAAGGCTTATTGTGATGTGTGTTACCGAGAGGGGCCAGAGATACCTCTTCGATGTTCGGAGTGACAAATCCTAATCTTGATCTATGCCAACACCACGAATACTTTCGGAGACACCTGTAGAGCATCTTTATGATCACCCAGTTACGTTGTGACGTTTGATAGCACACAAGGTGTTCCTACGGTATTCGGGAGTTGCATAATCTCATAGTCATAGGAACATGTATAAGTCATGAAGAAAGCAATAGCAGTAAAACTTAAACGATCATAGTGCTATGCTAACGGATGGGTCTTGTCCATCACATCATTCTCCTAATGATGTGATCCCGTTGATCAAATGACAACTCATGTCTATGGTTAGGAAACATAACCATCTTTGATCAATGAGCTAGTCTAGTAGAGGCATACTAGGGACATACTGTTTTGTCTATGTATCCACACATGTATTAAGTTTCCGTTTAATACAATTCTAGCATGAATAATAAACATTTATCATGATATAAGGAAATATAAATAACAACTTTATTATTGCCTCTAGGGCATATTTCCTTCAGTCTCCCACTTGCACTAGAGTCAATAATCTAGCTCATATCGCCATGTGATTTAATACTGATAGTTCACATCGTTATGTGAATAACACCCATAGTTCACATCGCCATGTGACCAACACCCAAAGGGTTTACTAGAGTCAATAATCTAGTTCACATCACTATGTGATTAATACCCAAGAGTAATAAGGTGTGATCATGTTTCTGCTTGTGAGAGAAGTTTAGTCAACGGGTCTGTCACATTCAGATCCGTATGTATTTCGCAAATTTCTATGTCTACAATGCTCTGCATAAAGCTACTCTAGCTAATTGCTCCCACTTTCAATATGCATCCAGATTGATACTTAGAGTCATCTGAATTTAGTGTCAAAGTTTGCATCGGCGTAACCCTTTACGACGAACTCTTTATCACCTCCATAATCGAGAAACATTTCCTTAGTCATCCAGTTACTAAGGATAATTTTGACCGTTGTACAGTGATCTACTCCTGGATCACTATTGTACCTCCCTGTCAAACTCTTGGCAAGGTACACAACGTGTTTTGTACACAGCATGGCATACTTTATAGAACCTATGGCTGAGGCATAGGGAATGACTTTCATTCTCTCTATATTTTTCTGCCGTGGTCTGGCTTTGAGTCTTACTCAACTTCACACCTTACAAGTCAGGCAAGAACTTCTTCTTTGACTGATCCATTTTGAACTACTTCAAAATCTTATCAAGGTATGTACTCATCGAAAGTCTTATCAAGCGTCTTGATCTATCTATATAGATCTTGATGCTCAATATGTAAGCAGCTTCACCGAGGTCTTTCTTTGAAAAACTCCTTTCAAACACTCCTTTATGCTTTCCAGAAAATTCTACATCATTTCCGATCGACAATATGTCATTCACATATACTTATCAGAAAGGTTGTAGTGCTCCCACTCACTTCTTGTAAATACAGGCTTCACCGTAAGTCTGTATAAATCTATATGCTTTGATCAACTTATCAAAGCGTATATTCCAACTCCGAGATGCTTGCACCAGTCCATAGATGGATCGCTGGAGCTTGCACATTTTGTTAGCACCTTTAGGATTGACAAAACCTTCGGGTTGCATCATATGCAATTTTTCTTTAATAAATTCATTAAAGAATGCAGTTTTGTTATCCATTTGCCAGATTTCATAAAATGTGGCAATTGCTAACATGATTCGGACAGACTTAAGCATCGCTACGGGTGAGAAAGTCTCATCGTAGTCAACTCCTTGAACTTGTCGAAAACCTTTCGAAACAAGTCGAGCTTAGTAAACAGTAACATTACCGTCAGCGTCGGTCTTCCTCTTGAAGATCCATTTATTTTTGATGGCTTGCCGACCATCGGGCAAGTCAACCAAAGTCCATACTTTGTTCTCATACATGGATCCCATCTCAGATTTCATGGCTCAAGCCATTTTGCGGAATCTGGGCTCATCATCGCTTCCTCATAGTTCGTAGGTTCATCATGGTCTAGTAACATGATTTCCAGAACTGGGTTGCCGTACCACTCTGGTGCGGAACGTACTCTGGTTGATCTATGACGTTCAGCAGAAACTTGATCCGAAGTTTCATGATCATTATTATTAACTTCCTCACTAATTGGTGTAGGAATCACTGGAACAATTTCCTGTGATGTACTACTTTCCAATCTGGGAGAAGATACAATTACCTCATCAAGTTCTACTTTCCTCCCACTCACTTCTTTCGAGAGAAACTCTTTTTCTAGAAAGGATCCGTTCTTAGCAACGAATATTTTTGCCTTCGGATCTGTGATAGAAGGTGTACCCAACAGTTTCTTTTGGGTATCCTATGAAGATTTACTTCTCTGATTTGGGTTCGAGCTTATCATGTTGAAACTTTTTCACATAAGCATCGCAGTCCCAAACTTAAAGAAACGACAACTTTGGTTTCTTGCCAAACCATAGTTCATAAGGTGTCGTATCAACGGATTTAGATGGTGCCCTATTTAACGTGAATGCAGCTGTCTCTAATGCATAACCCCAAAAGCGATAGTGGTAAATCGGTAAGAGACATCATCGATCGCACCATATCTAATAAAGTACGGTTATGATGTTCGGACACACCATTATGCTGTGGTGTTCCGGGTGGCGTGAGCTGTGAAACTATTCCACATTGTTTCAAATGGAGACCAAACTCGTAACTCAAATATTCTCCTCCACGATCAGATCGTAGAAACTTTATTTTCTTGTTACGATGATTCTCTACTTCACTCTGAAATTCTTTGAACTTTTCAAATGTTTCAGACTTGTGCTTTATTAAGTAGATATACCCATATCTGCTTAAATCATCAGTGAAGGTCAGAAAATAACGATACCCGCCGCGTGCTTCAACACTCATTGGTCCGCATACATCAGTATGTATGATTTCTAACAAATATGTTGCTCGCTCCATAGTTCCGGAGAACGGAGTTTTTAGTCATCTTGCCCATGAGGCATGGTTCGCAAGCACCAAGTGATTCATAATCAAGTGATTCCAAAAGTCCATCATTATGGAGTTTCTTCATGCATTTTACACCAATATGACCTAAACGGCAGTGCCACAAATAAGTTGCACTATCATTATTAACCTTGCATCTTTTGGCTTCAATATTATGAATATGTGTATCACACGATCGAGATCCAACAAACTATTTTCATTGGGTGTATGACCATAGAAGGTTTTATTCATGTAAACAGAACAACAATTATTCTCTAACTTACATGAATAACCGTATTGCAATAAACATGATCAAATCATATTCATGCTCACCAAATAACACTTATTTAGGTTCAACACTAATCCCGAAAGTATAGGGAGTGTGCGATGATGATCATATCAATCTTGGAACTATTTCCAATACACATCGTCACTTCATCCTTTAACTAGTTTCTGTTCATTATGCAACTCCCATTTCGAGTTACTACTTTTTAGCAACTAAATCAGTATCAAATACCGAGGGGTTGCTATGAACACTAGTAAAATACACATCAATAATCTGTATATCAAATATATCTTTGTTCACTTTGCCATCCTTCTTATCCGCCAAGTATCTAGGGCAGTTCCACTTCCAGTGACCATTTCCTTTGCAGTAGAAGCACTTAGTTTCAGGCTTGAGTTTTAGCTTTGGGTTTCTTCACGGGAGTGACAACTTGCTTGTCATTCTTCTTGAAGTTCCCCTTCTATCCCTTTGCCCTTTACTTGAAACAAGTGGTCTTGTTAACCATCAACACTTGATGCTCTTTCTTGATTTCTACCTTCGCCGATTTCAGCATCGCGAAGAGCTCGGGAATTACTTTCGTCATCCCTTGCATATTATAGTTTATCACGAAGTTCTACTAACTTGGTGATAGTGACTAGAGAACTCTGTCAATTACTATTTTATCTGGAAGATTAACTCCCACTTGATTCAAGCAATTGCAGTACCCAGACAATCTGAGCACATGCTCACTGGTTGAGCTATTCTCCTCCATCTTGTAGGCAAAGTACTGTCAGAGGTCTCATACCTCTCGACACGGGCATGAGTATGAAATACTAATTTCAACTCTTGGAACATCTTATATGCTCCGTGGCGTTCAAAACGTTTTTGAAGTCCCGATTCTAAGCCGTAAAGTATGGTGCACTAAACTATCAAGTAGTCATCATATCGAGCTTTTGTCAAAACGTTCATAACGTCTGCATCTGCTCCTGCAATAGGTCTGTCACCTAGCGGTGCATCAAGGACATAATTCTTCTGTGCAGCAATGAGGATAATCCTCAGATCACGGAACAATTCCGCATCATTGCTACTAACATCTTTCAACTTGGTTTTCTCTAGGAACATATGAAAAATAAACGGGGAGCAACATCGCGAGCTATTGATCTACAACATAGATATGCTAATACTACCAGGACTAACTTCATGATAAATTAAAGTTCAATTTAATCATATTACTTAAGAACTCCCACTTAGATAGACATCCCTTCGGTCATCTAAATGATCACGTGATCCAAATCAACTAAACCATGTCCGATCATCACGTGAGATGGAGTAGTTTCAATGGTGAACATCTTATGTTGATCATATCTACTATATGATTCACGCTCGACCTTTCGGTCTCCAGTGTTCCGAGGCCATATCTGTATATGCTAGGCTCGTCAAGTTTAACCCGAGTATTCTGCGTGTGCAAAACTGGCTTACACCCGTTGTATTTGAACGTAGAGCTTATCACACCCGATCATCACGTGGTGTCTCGGCACGACGAACTTTCGCAACGGTGCATACTCAGGGAGAACACTTATACCTTGAAATTTAGTAAGGGATCATCTTATAATGCTACCGTCGATCTAAGCAAAATAAGAAGCATAATAAGATAAACATCACATGCAATCAAAATATGTGACATGATATGGCCATCATCATCTTGTGCTTTTGATCTCCATCTCCAAAGCACCGTCATGATCACCTTCGTCACCGGCGCGATACCTTGATCTCCATCGTAGCATCGTTGTCGTCTCGCCAACTATTGCTTCCTCAACTATCGCTACCGTTTAGTGATAAAGTAAAGCAATTACATGGCGATTGCATTTCATACAATAAAGCGACAACCATATGGCTCCTGCCAGTTGCCGATAACTTTACAAAACATGATCATCTCATACAAAACCGTATAACTCATCATGTCTTGACCATATCACATCACAACATGCCCTGCAAAAACAAGTTAGACGTCCTCTACTTTGTTGTTGCAAGTTTTACGTGGCTACTACGGGCTTAGCAAGAACCGTTCTTACCTACGCATACAAAACCACAACGATGTTTCGTCAAGTATGTGTTGTTTTAACCTTCACAAGGACCGGGCGTAGCCACACTTGATTCAGCTAAAGTGAGAGAGACAGACACCCGCCAGTCACCTTTAAGCAACGAGTGCTCGTAACGGTGAAACCAGTCTCGCGTAAGCGTACGCGTAATGTCGGTCCGGGCCGCTTCATCTCACAATACCGCCGAAGCAAAGTATGACATGCTGGTAAGCAGTATGACTAGTATCGCCCACAACTCATTGTGTTCTACTCATGCATATCATCTACGCATAGACCTGGCTCATGATGCCACTGTTGGGGAACGTAGTATTTTAAAATTTTCCTACGATCACGCAAGATCTATCTACCAGATGCATAGCAACAAGGGGGAAGAGTGTGTCTACATACCCTCGTAGACCGGGAGCGGAAGCGTCAAGTGACGCGGTTGATGTTGTCGAACTTCTTCGCGATCCAACCGATCAAGCATCGAACGTACGGCACCTCCGCGTTCAGCACACGTTCAGCTTGATGACGTCCCACGAGCTCTTGATCCAGTTGAGCTTCACGGGAGAGTTTCGTCAGCACGACGGCGTGGTGACGGATATGATGTGTTCACCGGCGCAGGGCTTCGCCTAAGCCCCGCAACGGTATGACCGAGGTGTGATTCTGTGGAGGGGGGCACCGCACACGGCTAAAACAATTCAACTTGTGTGTCTTTGGGTGCCCCCCTGCCCCCGTATATAAAGGAGCAAGGGAGGGAGGCCGGCCGGCCCTTCCTGGTGCGGCTAGGGAAGGAGTCCTACTAGGAATAGGATTGCAATCCTATTCCTAGTAGGATTCACCAAAAGGAAGAAGGGGGAAAGGAATAGGAGAGGTGGCGCCCCCCCCCAATCCTAGTCCAACTAGGAACCCTAGGTGGGGGCGCCGGCCAGCCCTATGGGCTGCCTCTCTCTTTCCCTTTAGGCCCACTATGGACCATCCCCTCTCGTAGGGGGTTCCGGTAACCCCCTCCGGCATTCCCGATAAATCCGAAACTTTTCCGGTATACTTCCGGTGTCCGAATATAGCCGTCCAATATATCAATCTTTATGTCTCGGACATTCCGAGACTCCTCGTCATGTCCGTGATCTCATCCGGGACTCCGAACTACCTTCGGTACATCAATACTCATAAACTCGTAATACCGATCGTCATCAAACGTTAAGCGTGCGGACCCTACGGGTTCGAGAACTATGTAGACATGACCGAGACTCATCTCCGGTCAATAACCAATAGCGGAACCTGGATGTTCATATTGGCTCCTACATATTCTATGAAGATCTTTTATCGGTCAGAACCGCATAACTACATACGTTGTTCCTTTTGTCAAACGGTATGTTACTTGCCCGAGATTCGATCGTCGGTATCTCTATACCTAGTTCAATCTCGTTACCGGCAAGTCTCTTTACTCGTTCCGTAACATATCATCTCGTGACTAACTCATTAGTCTTTTGCTTGCAAGGCTTATTGTGATGTGTGTTACCGAGAGGGCCCAGAGATACCTCTCCGACGTTCGGAGTGACAAATCCTAATCTTGATCTATGCCAACACCACGAATACTTTCGGAGACACCTGTAGAGCATCTTTATGATCACCCAGTTACGTTGTGACGTTTGATAGCACACAAGGTGTTCCTACGGTATTCGGGAGTTGCATAATCTCATAGTCATAGGAACATGTATAAGTCATGAAGAAAGCAATAGCAGTAAAACTTAAACGATCATAGTGCTATGCTAACGGATGGGTCTTGTCCATCACATCATTCTCCTAATGATGTGATCCCGTTGATCAAATGACAACTCATGTCTATGGTTAGGAAACATAACCATCTTTGATCAATGAGCTAGTCTAGTAGAGGCATACTAGGGACATACTGTTTTGTCTATGTATCCACACATGTATTAAGTTTCCGTTTAATACAATTCTAGCATGAATAATAAACATTTATCATGATATAAGGAAATATAAATAACAACTTTATTATTGCCTCTAGGGCATATTTCCTTCAACGACGCCATCCTGTTCGGCCCCGTCTGTTTGGGGTAAAACGGATTAACGAGGCGGCCCAGCGCGCGACGGTCTGGACCCATCTGGTCCGTTTTGTGTCCGGGCCGACCCATTTCGAGCGCAAACATGCGCCGAGTTTGGATCGTGGCGGACAGCGAACGGACGCGTCAAACGTCCGCGTCGAGGCCGCGTGGCAGGCGGCCAGCTACCTCCCACCCGCCAACATCAATGCACACGCGCGGGTGGCCCTACCTGTCATCCGCCCATCGAATGATAGCCGTCCTTCTTAAATGGGAAGCCGTGGACCGGTCGTCGTCCACACTTCCCACTCCGGCCCCTTTCTGCCCCCTCGAATGCCGACACTCCACAAACCCTAGCCGCTTCCCGTCCTCGAACTCGCCGACCGGCCGCATCCATGGGGCTGTGGAACTACGGCCGCAAGGGGAAGCACGACCGCGAGGACGGCTCCTCCTCGGGACGCCGCCGCGGCTCCATGAATAAGGAGGAGACCGCATCACCGCCGCGGCTCCATGCAGAAGGAGGAGCCCGCATCATCGCCGCGCACCTCCCGTCGAGCCCCCACGCCGGCCCCCTTCACCATCGCCTCTAGGGCTGCCGGCCCGCACGATCGGAAATACCTTAGCGTAGACGTATGCCCGCGCTATTGGGAGAAGAGGACGCCGGTCCCGTGGAGCGACGTCCACCTCCCCAACAACTGGCACCTCTCCGCCGACCGGGTCCCCATCCCGCCGGTCCCGATGAGCGGCCGTGCGCGCCGCGACGAGACCGAGCGCCGTCGTCGCCTCCTCCCCGACGACCTCTACTACAACGAGAGCTACACCCCCGACTCCGTGCTCTGGGACACGTGGCTCCAGGACGAGCACGACACACGGCGCACCTCCTACTTCACCGGCACTGTGTCGGGGCCGCCGCGGCCACGTCGGGAGGTGCGCGGGCGTACTCGGGTGCGCGGCCTCACGCCCACGCCGTCGCCTTCCCCGTCTCCGCCGCCACCTCCACCACCTCGCATGACAACGGATGAGAAGGCCCGGCTCATGCAGCGTGTCACGGAGGACTCCATGAACACACACGATGAGCGCCAATGGTCGGGCCTAGAGGAGACGATGGCCCTCTCTACGGCCGACGACGTCGCCATTCCCGAGCTGGAGATGGCGAGGACGGGCGAGGTGATGGAGGAGGTGCCCGTGGCCGCGTTCCTCCCGGATCTGGTGGGCTAGCAGTGGAGCTGGTCGTGCACGGCGCCGGAGATGGCCGCCGGCGTGGGGCGTGAACTGGTGCCCCACGCCGCCGCGGTCACCGGAGCGGGAGGCCTCGCCACGGGAGGAGGTGGTGCAGGCACCTCAGGCCTTCCAGCCCGCCCCCATGTACCAGGCACTGCCGTCCCACCTCTGGACGCCGCCGCCGTACGTCGACCTCTTCAGCGACGACGAAGACGACGGCCAGTGAGAAGAAGGCAGCGGCCACGGCATCAACGGGCTCGACCGAAGCGCGCGAGCGGCGTCTTTTTTTTAATATGTTAATTATGGCACATGTGAACCGTGAAACTGGGCCGTTTTGTGGCCATGACCCCTTAACTTATGTTTTAAGTTTTTTTAACTACATTTATTTACCTTTTTAAGTTATTTTATTTTAGTTTTTCTATTTTTTTATCACGTTTAACACAGACATGATTTAGGGTGCGGCCGCGCTCTGAGCGCACCCACGATCCAACGGACAAAGACGGACATGGACGAACCCATTACCGCCCAAAGGACGAAATCCGGCCAAACAGACGTCCGTTTGACGTTGTGCGGTGGAGTTGGCCTTACACGAGACAGCCAAACCCGAACTCTGAACTGAAGCGAAGTCCCCTGCACGCACACGCGCCGGCGTCGCTGCACGCACGTCATCTCCTACCTTTTCCTTCCCCGCCGGCTCCCTGCCCTCATGGACTCCGGCGAGTGCTCCAACTCCAACCCCTCCGCGTCTTCCCCGGCCGCCGCAGGCGTCTGGGCGAAGCTAGGTATCGGGCCTGTTCAACCCAACTAATC
>LR738712.1:101111919-101129510 GCA_902687465.1 Secale cereale
CCTCTCTTGGGTTCCTTCTACCGCACGGTTCTTGATTCTTTCCGATTTCTTGGTCCGTCCCGTGCATTCCTTTCCAGTGCCCGCGGATTCCGCCTACCCGGAGGTGGCCGTCGCAGAGGACGACGCCGTGGTCTGCTCCCTGGTCGCCCCCGCCGCAGGCGGGGATGAGCTCGCGTGGTGCGAGATTAGGCGCGGCGGCGACGCGTCGTCGGCGACGATCCGGAACCTCAGGTATGATCCGTGGTTACTTCTTTGGGGCGATGTCGATCTCACGGAATGCGCCTTGTTGGGAATGTGCGGGTTTTGGTGTGGTTTTAAGGTCCTATTTTGGTGCTGTGCCCTGTAAGATTGGTACTGTTGTTGCATGTTTGTTCTTGTGAGGGGAGCGCCATAGAATGTAAAGTCGGCGATTTATGGTTCGTTTTCGTTCGAAATGGCGCGATTCGATAGAGAGAATTGTGACTTGTGAGAAAGGTGCCTCTTTTTTCTTTCTTTCTTTCTTAAGTTGTGCTACTAGTGTATCCGTGCTCTTTGATAACTTAAATTCAACCTTACCGTTTAATCAGACTCTTGTTAATGTTTCATGCTTGCTATGTCATCCTTGTGTGATTTGTATACCATTATCGATTCTGTTCTTGCTAATGTTCATACTTTGCCATTGTCCATGTACCATTTGATAAAGCTCGGATGCAATTATTGTTGATGGAAGAGTTATCCAACAAGAATTAGTTGACATTAAACCAGGGAGCAAGATTGTCCCAGGACCCCAGGAAGAAGGTCATATAGTTTCCTATTTTCAGTTTGTACAACACAGATTAGTCCCACTGCATGTTCTACATCCCTTTTCATTGGAGAGGAAAGTATATATATTATGCCTTATGAAGCTTAACAAAATTTTGTGCCTTTTTCACTAAATGTGCATTCTTTGATCATTTTTAATTCTTATGTACTCCCTCCGTCCCATAATACAAGAGCGTTTTTGACACTAGTAGCTAAGAGTATCATTCTGTGTAAGGTAGCTCCTAGGTTTACAAAGTGAAACATGTGTATGCTACAATTTTACATCTATTTGTGTGTTCCTGAACTGTGAAGAACTCCATATCTGCAAAAGGCAATAATATCACATGTTATTGTAAGTATATACTGACAACATTCAGATTGTCTTGAATAATTTCTTGCTCAACAAACCAGTACTTCCTCACTATCTGCAGACCTACCACTCATTATTTTAAAATGTTGTCAAATCTGCAAAGGCTGTAGCCACATTAAATAAATACAGTCCTTGTAGTTGTGGATCAGAAAATCTTTACCATTTAGGAGGGCTCTAATTTTCACGCTTCTCTAATTCTGAACAGATGAACTGGATTATTTTGCAACACACTCATGATTTTTTTCCTTCCAGGTCATTTAGTGTATACCTTTGATATAACAGCTGCGAAGGACCATGACAAAAACAATGTCAAGATTTTACTAGATGTTGAGAATGCAAAATGCAGCATATGCTTGAATTTGTGGCATGATGTTGTTACTGTTGCTCCCTGCTTTCACAACTTCTGGTACTTTTCTAGTTTTCTTAGCCAATCTCAGTTTTTTTTTTTAATTTAGGCGTTGATCCTTTCTCCTTTTCAATTTAGCAATGGCTGCTTCTCAGAGTGGTTGAGAAGGTCTTCGAGCAAATCGCGTGATAAAAGCCAGAGTGCCGCCTGTCCACAATGTAGGACGCCAGTGCAATCAGTTGGAAGGAATCACTTCCTTCATAATATTGAAGAGGTATCATAATTTGTGCTAGACTGTCTTGAATTTTGTTCCTGAAATTGTTATTGGTGGACTAGCTTTTCTTTCTTTGGTTTTTTGTAGGCTATACTACAAGCTTTTTCGTCGCTACAGCGGTCTGATGACGAGATTGCGTTGTTAGAGTCATATGCCTCAGTTAAATCGAATCTTGTGAGTTTACAACCTTACTGTAAGAATTTGCTGGTGTTCACTATTTTCTACGTGCATCAGTTCTGGCACCAGTATGCCATATTTTAGTCATGGTTATCTGATTTTTTGTAAGAAGAACCTCACTCTTCATCAAATGCCCACATTAGTTTCTTTGTAACTAAACGGACGATGAGGTTTTTTAGTTTACAGTTGAGTCTCATGGACTTAACTGGGTTAGCTAATCTATCAATTATCACTAGCAGCATCTTAATATAAGCCATTCAAGGCTGTGACATGATAATTTGGACATCTTTCCGAGGTTCGAAAACATCACGGTTTTGTGAGTTCTGTAATACAACTTATCTATCACTTCTTTTGTACGAATGCTAAGGTAGTCTCGATTTGTGAACTTGACGTGTGAATTTGATGATGAAATTTTAACATTGAACAGGAATATAGCAGTTTATCTTAACGTTTTGGCAAGGGAATTCATGGAATATGGGAGCTGCAGAATGAATATTTACCTAGCATGTTATGATTTGAATTTGTTAAAAGAATTCACAGGTGTACCATTGGATGCAAAGTTTTGTAGTTGTCTTCATAAGTTATCTTGTCTTTTAGTTAAATTGTATCATTGCAACCATTGAGTACCTTGTGACAATTGCTCCCTGCTAAACCTACTGAGCCTGAGTTCATAGATGGTTCCTTTATTATATTTTCTATTTTACAAGTATATTTTTCTTGTATATATATGGTCTTGCTCCATCTCAAGAATCTAAATAGTTGGTGACATGTTATTTCATGACGTAGGTTTTGGGAAAACAGAAAAATCAATCAAGAAAGCGCCCTTTGCCACCTGCAAGTGATGAAAACAACGATGCTGAATTTCCATGTCCTCAATGTGGTAAATATGGGAATATTGCTTAGAATATCATCTTGATCACATATATAAGTACATGATCGCCTTCAGGTCTTCAGAATGTGGAGATTTTTTCATAACTATCAAAGTTGTTCCCTTGGTACAATAAAACAGTGTGTGTGTGTGTGTGTGTGCGCGCGCGCGCGTGCTATTTTTCACATGAGCTCAGACTGGGTGCATTCGCTTTGCATTGATATGGTTGGAGAAGTAACTTTTGCATTCTTTCATCAACGTTAAGACTAAAGCAGTTCTCACTTTTGTTTTTAACTTCTTATCATCGGTTGAAGTTTTCAACGGGTTACTCTTAAACAGCTTCTACAAGAGAACAGAGCAATGGAATAATTAATTGAGATTTTTATTCAGCTTCCAGCGTCTACTTGTTTCGTCGTTTTGAACATGTGACTATTGCAGGTACAGAATTTGCTGGATTTAGATGCAGTCCGCAAGCAGCACACATACAGTGTAATAGATGTGGAGGAATGATGCCAGCTAGGCCTAACACCAGTATACAAAAATGTAATTGCCGATTTTGATCGTCTGTATTCTTATAAATTGCATGAATTATATTATTTTGTTCATTTGATGTGCTATTTAACACTATTGATGCAGTTCTACATTGTTGAACTGCAAATTTGGTGCTTTTATGTTATTCTTGGCCTTGCTTAGATATTCGTCATTAGTTAGTTTACTTAAGGCTGTTCTATTGCATAAATCTGCATGAATAGTATAAGCATCATTCTTACTTGCTTCTCAGTAAATTTCTTAAGATGCAGTCGCTATGTGCAGTTTGACTGCTCTTCTTCCTACTTTAGTCAATTAGTTTTATGACACCACTCTTGGACCATACTTATGTTGCAGGTTTGGGGTGTGATGGAGCATTTTGTGGAGCTTATTGGCATTCCCAAGGAGTGAATTCAAGTCATTGTAATCTAATCTGCAACCAGGAAACTTTCAGGATGGTAAGCCAATCTTCCTCTGCTATATTTTAAAGCCCTGCTGTACCTTCTCATCATCATACACATCAATTACAATGTTTTGACATGATGTGTGCATACTATTCCAGATCTCTCAGCACCATATCTCTAGACTTCCGGACACGCTTCATGGGGGAAATCCATATGAAAAAGATGTAGGAATATTCCATCTTGATCTTATCCCTTATCATTTATGGCCTTGATGGTAGTTTCATGTGTGAATGAACTGTGGTTTCTCCTCTCCAGATCACAGAAAGGTGCATACAGAAATCTGGCAAAACGTTGCAAGCTGTAATCTCTGAGTGGATAGCAAAGTTTGATAATAAGGAACTTGGTAATGTTCTGTTTATTTCAGTGGAATATTGTTTTGGTGCATATGTGATAGCTGTGAAGAAATTATCTTAAAAACTTCAATTCTATCTTGACATGATAAAAGACTGGTGTATATGACTTTATGCATGATTTGAAGGGAAGCCTACTTTCAGTGTTATTTGGCACCTGGTTTATGCAATACTACCTCCGTTCCAAATAATTGAAGTTTAACCAAGTCTATAGAAAAATATATTAATATCTAGAACACCAAATTACTCTCATGACATATTTTTGTACTATGTGTATTTGGTGTTGTAGATTTTTGCACATCTTTCTATAGAGTTGGTCAAACATAAACAAATTGGACTTAGGAACAAACCTAGAACTTCAATTATTTTGGAACGGAGGGAATACACACTAGACCGTACCCTACTATACTTCTGTTGTGTGTGTCCCCATATATCTTTTTGATGGGGAAATGTTCCTATATATATCATATTTGAATCATTATTGATATGATGCTCTTGCTGCATGCAGATCGCTCAAGGCTGCAATTGAATAATGCCGAGGCAATTACTTCCAGGACACACCTTTGCAAGTAATTGCTTTCTGCGTTGACAAGAATACTTTCTTGATTTCATCTTCGTGCCTTTGCTGATTTTGTTGATTCAAATGAATGCAGCCATTGCTACAACAAGTTTGTTGATTTTCTGCTGTATTGGTTTCGCGTGTCAACGCCCAGAAATGTATGTATACTATTAACTCTTACAGTCAATTTGTACTTTCATGAGCTTTTGCTAATCATTTAGATAATGTTAGATATGCCTTCCACCATTTGTAGTGAGATGTCAATGTTGTGAGTACACTTATTAGTTGACATACAAAAATTGATGTCCACAAAAGACTTACCGTATACTCCCAGAGTTGCTTTGC
The DNA here is from genome assembly GCA_902687465.1 of Secale cereale. Taxonomy (NCBI): domain Eukaryota; kingdom Viridiplantae; phylum Streptophyta; class Magnoliopsida; order Poales; family Poaceae; genus Secale; species Secale cereale. Next base: position 101,116,981 of record LR738712.1, read on the forward strand.
CAACTAGAATAAAAGCCTTTACAGTCATTCCAAGTACAATACTAGGTACGTGGTACTGAATGCAGATTGGTCATTTAAATAAGATGAATTTAAGGCTTACAGCTTTGTGAAATGTAGTATATGCTGGTTTCCCCAAGAGCATAAAAGCCGTTACATCTCTGACCACTATCTAATTTGAACTAAAACCACGACGAGTAAATCGGAACGGAGGGAGTACATTGCTAAATGGTTCTTAACTGTCTGATTTTCCTGTGGTTCCCTACCTATTTGTTTGGTATGGGCCTAAACTAGTAGTAATTCGTTTTGATAAAGCATAGAATTCCTCCCAAGCCGACAACATTATCAAGGCACGCTTGATATATTGAGATAAGTTACTAAAAGGGTTGCATAAAATGCTATGATTACCAGTTCCAAGTTAATCTTGTTTGAATCCGACAGGTTATCTGAAGCAAGAGCTGTTTTGTTGAATCAATGCCTTAACAACTGCATACCCCTTCCCCCCTGCATTCCTTTCTATTCTTCATGTATCCTGTCTGTCTCTTGATGGTGATGGGGACGTTTGTTTTCCAGCTTCTTCCAGCTGATGCTGCTGACAGGGATAGTTGCTGGTACGGTTTCATGTGCCGTACCCAGTACCATCGACCGGACCATGCCAAGAAGCTGAACCATGTATGCCGTCCGACAAGAGGCAACCCCTAGCTTGCCTGACGTCTCTTGAAACCGCTTCTCCAGCAACGGAGAAGATTGTATGTACATAATAGAGCAACACGCACACCTTCCGAGTTTGATTTGTGTGGGAACATGTGTGGCGGTAGATCATACTGAACTGTTTGTTTCCCTGCATCATCATCATCATCCAGTGCGGCATACATTCCATATTACAAACTCTCATGCTTATGTTGTGTTCCCTTAACGGCCAAGCTTGCCTCCTGGAGCTTTTGTCATTTTTCATGTGCCGTGGCAACCGATGCATGGGTTCAGCATAGGACAGAATCCTTTTCATTTGAAGAAGGCAAGGCTGGTGCTTGTTAGGATCTGTTAGATCTTTCATTATGGCTACAGTGGGGCGTAGCTGAGTTGGCATTCTGTCGGCAGGTTAGGGGGTATGTATGGTTCCAAGGATGCATGCATGCACAATTGGGCTCTCGCTTTCGTTTGGCAAGCACGAGAATGAGATGGCCAAGAGGAAATGGTGATGTGCACAGTAGCAGTGGGATGGCATCAAGTTTTCAACCCATCTTTGTCGCACAACTCGTTGGCACGGGCGTCGGTTTCAGGCGATTGTGGACATGAGCGCCTCCTGTCTATGTCAGTTTGAAAGCGTAGGCAGCCGCCATATATCTTTCACTTGCAAAACCGACAGGGAGATTAACTACTTGAAGAAAATCCCATAGTTAACCTGCAATGAGGCGACGTGCAAGTCGGAACCTGGGACACGCACAACACGGGAGAGGACTAGAGGTTCACTCGAGTATGGTCACTTCACGTCCCGATGGCAAAGCCAGGATTGGTTCCCGGTACGGCCATAGTTTGGCAAGCAGTACCAGGTGGATTCTATTCTTCAACATTGGTGTTGCACAGCCAAAAGTCGCGGCTTGGAGCGTTGGCGTCGCATGCAATTGCAATTGCAAGATCGGTCCATACCCTGTTCATAAACCTAGCCCATGATAGATAGTGATGGTTTCGTATGTTCATTTTAGCTCAAGCCATGGTCCTTTTTTATTTTCTTCTCTTCGGCCATATCTGCTCTAATCCTTCTTTTGTGATTGTGTTCCGCCTCAAAAGGATCCCCATTGAGGACGTACCAAAAGTTCTCCGGCATGTCTCTCTTGTTCTCAGTAATCATGTTATGCAAGATGATGCAACATGTCATGATTTTTCATAGGACCTATGACTTTCGGTACTTGATCGGACAAGAATAATCGCAAAGAACTTTTGAAGCACACCGAAAATTCTCTCAACATCTTTCTTGCCGACTCTTGACGTGTTGCAAAGTGGGATCTCTTGTTGCCTTCAGGATGCCGGATTGCCTTCACAAATGTGGCCCATGAAGGATAGATGTCATCTGCAAGGTAGTAGCCCATCGTGTACTGATGGCCATTGACAACATAGTTGCAAGATGGAGCATCTCCGACAATAAGTTGTCCAAACAATGGTGATCCTGAAAACACATTCAGGTCATTATGAGAGCCAGACAATCCATTGAATGTCAAATACATAGATCCTCTGATGCAACAACCTCAAGAATGATGGTTGGATCTTTCGAATGCCCTTTGTACTGACCTTTACATCCCACGGGACAATTCTTCCATGTCCAGTGCATGCAAACAGTTGGTCCAAGTATCACTTGCCATCCTCATTCTTAACTCAAACCCGAAAGTTTCTCGATGTCTTCAACATTGGATGTTATCAAGTACTCCGATCCGTAGATCGTAATCATGGCATGTGTGTATCTTGGAACGTCTTCCATGGTTGTATCTTCCCCAATACATACATAGTCATCAATGGTGTTGGCCAAACACCAATGGCAAGCACTCACAAGAGCCGCAACACACTTCATATACAAGAACTGTGATCCTAGTCTCGGTCGGCGAAAGTCCTCGTGAACAATCATGACAATGGCCATCTCAAAATCATCATCATCTTCTTCCTCCTCCCACAACGAAGAGTCATCGAAGAACATCTCCCTTAATCTCTTATAATTTACTAATTGCAATATCATATGTTGATTTTGGTTGCAAACCAGTAAACCGTCAATTGAAAAAGCATTTTTTTACCTAGACGATTATTCAACCACGTTGTCGTCGGAGAAGGTGAGAGCGCTGCGGGCGGCGTTGCAGTGAAGCCGAGGCCGCGGGTGGACGGCAGGCTAATGGTATGGCCTGCGGGCTTCGAGGAGCTCGATTCTCCTGGAAGTCGCGCATACCCATCGTCGGCCAAGCCCGACATAGTCAAACTCAAGCTTTTAGGAAGGGCGCTAGTGTGGACGATATTCCGGCGGCATTTAGCTCCTTCATGGGTGCTCTACGCCATCGTGGTTTTCCGCCAGCTATATTTTGGATGAAACAGAGCTCAGCGGTGACCCTATTTGCCAACAAGCTTTCGACGGCGGTTGGGAAGATATGCGGCGACTGGGCCGAGAGTGCCGAGATGTCGGCGGTTGTGCACGGTGGCCGACAGGAGAAAGGAAAGAGGCACAAGCAGTGTTGTGGTGGAGGTCGTTGAGCGAGAGGAAGTAGCAGCCCTAAGGTAATCTTTTACCGAGGAACTCCGTTCGGCCGCTCAAAATTAAGAGCCGAGGAGGCTTCTCCTAAAAAATTGAGTATCTAAAGAAAATAGGAGTTTGGCTATGCAGCTTAACTACTCAAAAGAGAATCTTTTGGAAGGGTAATGCTAGACCTACGTAATTTTCTTTACGTGTTTTATGTAACCAGTGACGTGGAGCATTATTATTGGATTGGTAGGACGGAAGGGGGCCACCTCCATGAAAATTAGGGGGGCTGAGAAGATTAGATTTGGAAGTTCACGCTAGCATTCGTAGCAGGTATGTAGATGTAGGATTATCCCTTTTGGAATCTTTTGAGGAGTTAAGACCTTTTAGGTGTTCGGCTAGAGATGCCCTAAGCATCAATTTATTGAGAACTCTAAAATTGTATTTTTGAGACAATTGTTTAGTACTCCCTCCGTTCGAAAATACTTGTCATCAAAATGATTAAAAGAGGATGTATCTAGATGCATTTTAGTTCTAAATACTACACTTTCTGTCCGTTTTGATGACAAGTATTTCCGGATGGAGGGGGTATCATTTAATACCTAAAGTTTATGTTCCAACAAGTTTGTTTCTCTAAAATTTCACAAGAATCCCACTCTATAGCACCGGTTAAAAGTACAACTGTAAAGCATTATTGAGATGCCCATACATTTTTATAAAAATACACCTTTTTGGAATGCAACGTTACATCTTTTTTACACGAATTCGCAAGTCATTTTTTTGCCCCTGAACTATTTTAATAAAATGTATGCCTTCTAAATATTACTAAGAAATTAAAGAGCGATATAAAATGAAAGCGTTAAATGTAGAAAACTTGCCCTCTTTAAGATGGATGCACCTTAAACAAATAGTGGCTTGACTCAGTTAGACCTCCATAAGCATAAATGGGTTAAATAAAATATTCCCCAACACAACAAAGCAAACAAAACAATTAGTTGATTTAATTAACTAACAAAGGTTTATGTTAGTGGTGAGAGATTCGGGTTGCTGAAATGGGAGAGAGAGTCTGTACAACAAAAAATATGAAGATGCAGAGACTTTCAAGAATATGAGTATATGAAGGAAAGGCGAAAGTACTTTACTAGTCCCGAGCTCACATGAGCCCGGATGAACAGTACAATAATTTTTTCTAGAAAAAAATAGAAATATTCTGATTTTTTTAATGACAAACATTGACAAAAGTTTTTAATGCTTGCAAAATTTCATCGTGAAATGACATTTGTAGAAGCCGCGGCAAAATGTTTTTTTTTTCGCGGCTTCTACAAATGTCATTTCACGATGAAAGTTTGCAAATGGTGAAAACTTTTGTCAATGTATGTCGATAAAAGAATTCAGAATTTTCTAATCTTTTTTAATATTTTTAAATTTACTGTTCATCCAAGCTCATCTTAGCTCAGGCTAAGAAACTACATGTCCGAGGAAAGGTTCAACCTGATGGATAGCACTATATGTCAGGTGCAACACATACTAGTGTTTTTCTCCGGGTGTGCCAAAAATAGTGGTATTCTACTGGTTTATGAGGATTCCTGCACCACAAATACTAATTTATTAAAAGAAATCCGAAATTACACTTTATTGAACAACCGTTCAAGAGCATTTCCGTACCTACGTTGGTACTTCCTCCATCATTTTGAATTAAAACCACGATATTTATTTTGCGACGGGGGGTTCTGGACATAGCTGTTTTTCGCTCTTCTAAAATTTTTGGCGTGAACTCTCAGAACTTTAAGATCGATTAAAACCTGAAAGCTCTAGGAAGGACGATATAGGTCTATTCGGAACGCTAGATTGAAGGCCTTGCTTCTGTATTCTCTACTATTAAAGGGGGTTAGTAGGTTCACCTCACCTCTTCTATGGTTTTCCCCCTCACACGTCCTCCTTTGGTTTTCTGTTGATTTATTTAAATCTCAACCGCTGCCACACAAAATAAAAGGCAACGTAAATAAAGTAACTTTAGATAATCTAAATCAAATGGGTACTTTCCAAAATCAAATCTTATCAAAATCTGAACCATATCAAAAATTTCCTTGCATTCTCCTACCTATATCCAAATCAAATTAAATCTTACCAAGCTAATCTTAGCTAGATAAAAAAAAAATAATCTTGGCTTCCCCTACCTATACTTAAATCAGCTTAAATCTTGCCAAAATCTAGAATATGGTAGGTGTAAAGTATATGCGTACTCCCTCAGTTCCTAAATATAAGTATTTTTCTACATATTCTAATAGGAACAAGATACGGAGTAAAATGAGTGAATCTACATTCTAAAATATGTCTATATACATCTCCATGTAATCCATATTGAAATCTATAAAAAAGAGTTATATTCAGGAACGAAGGGAAGGGAGTACAAGATTGATGTTGAGTCATTAGAATATGTATACCCATTGCAACGCACGGCAATTAGCTAGTTTTGTTAAAGTTCTGCGTCTTCATGCATTTGTTTGCCCTAGCAAGAATTCTATGGAAAATCACCTGGTTCTAAACATGGATTACCTGCATCGAACAAATAGATTCCCCATGATATATAGCAATAGAAAAATGACAGTACGATAAAATGTGCAAAACTCAGCCTTGTTGCCTTAAACAAATAGTGCCTGGTTCAATTGGACCCACTGCTAATCATCACCTCCATCAGCACAAACCATGGATTAATGAACGGCAAACTAAAATAATCCCAATAGAAAAGAACAAACTAAACAATTGGTTGATTTGATTAATTAACTAGCAGCGCAGCAGCAACTAGCTAAAATGCTCCACACACTCTCCCTGATCACCATGCCAGATGCCTGCATGATTGGTTGCTCAAACGGATGGCTCTCGTTGCTTGCTTACTGCGGGCTTGCGGCGGAGTGGCCGGCCTCGTGGCCGTTCGCGCCGGCGCTGGTGCTGCCCCGCCGGTGCTGATCCATCTCGGGAGGCTGCCCTTCCTCCTCCTGCTGCTGCGGCTGCTGCTGGTGCTGCTGGTGCTGCTGCTCGCCGCCGGTGGAGGTGGAGCGGCCGCAGGAGTTGAGGCCCGCGAGCATGCCGAGATTCGTGTCGCCCATCCCGCCGGGGAAGCTGCTTCTTGAAATGAACTGCAGCGGCGCCTGCACCGTGTTCCCGGCGCCGAAGGCCCATGCCGGCTGCATCCAGAAGGCGCCGCCGCCGCCGCCTGCGCCGCTGTTCGGCGCCACGGCCCACATTGCCCCCGAAACAGCAGTGGGTGGCGGCGCCGGCCTGGGCTTCTGCGCGGGCTCGCCGCCGCCCTCCGGGTCTTGATGGCGTCCGGTGTCCTTGAACAGGTCGTCCGCCTCCCTATACCGCTTCCTCATGAACTCCCCGGCGCCAGGATCTTGCGGCGCCTCCGGGTGCTGGTGGTGGTGCTGCTGCTGCTGCGGCGGCGGGGGGAGAAGCTGGTGCTGATGGTGGCCATGGAACCCGAGCATGGCAGCCACGTCGTGCTGCGGCTGGTGCTGGAGGTGGTGCTGGAAGGGCGCGGCACGGGAGGAGGCGCCGGGGCGCAGGGAGGCGGCGAGGGTGGAGAAGTTGGCGGGGACGGTGCCGGTGCCGGTGGCGGCGACGATAGCGGGCTCGGCCTGCTGCAGAAGCCACTCGACGGTCTCGCCGTCGGTCTTGTGGCCGAGCTCCCGCGTGAGCTGGAACACCCGCGCCGCGCACAGCGCCGGCATCCGTATCCTCCGCCCGCGCCCATCCACCTTGGTGTGCCGGTCCTTGGTCGGCCGCTTCGCCACCTTCTTCTCGGACGGCGGCTCGGCCACCGTTATCGTCTGGCTGTGGTTGGCCGTCTGCCCTCCCGCCGGGCTAGCCGCGGGCACCATCGCGAGCGAGCCCATGAACGGCGGCGGCGGCGTGGCGCCTGTGGCCGCCGCGGCAGCGTAGTAGAAGGGGTGGTGGTGCACGGCGGCCGGCGCGTGGTGGGGGTGGTCCGACGTGCTGCGGCTGCTGTTGGTGCTGGTGCTGGTGCTGCTGGACGGCGCCGCCCCCTGCTGGTCCATGAGAAGAGAAGACAGCTAGCTAGGAACAGTCACATGCGTCGGACGGCGGCGGCTGTTGGCCGGAGCCGAGGAGGAGGAGGAGAGCGACGCACGTGCGCGCGGCGGTGGGGCGGGGTGCGGGAGGAGGTGTGGGGCTGGGATAGCGGCGGGAGGAGAGAGAGGTCAGACTCAGAGGTGGAAGAGAGGGAGAGGTGTGGGGTTGGTAGGTTTGGATTTTGAGCATGACCGTCCTAAACCCCAGAAAACCACCATTGTTGGGACCTACTCCGTAGCCTACCTAGCTTTCCTCTCTTATATAACCAATAACCAACCATGGTTTGCGTTGGGTAGGCCAAGTTTTGCACCGCTTGGTGTGTATCAGCTAGCTGCTGGGTGAGGATCATGACCTGGCCAATCAATTGGCCAGCTAATTGGGGGTTAAACATTGCCAATTTTGGATTTGTGGTAATCGTGAGGCTGGGATTTGTGAATCCAATTAAGATTTCGAAATGGAAATACAGCTGTTTGTTAGCAATTATATTTATTTTTGGAGTTTTTTCGACGGGTATTTATTTTTGGATTTTAATCACGTGTGAACCCCAGATTTCTAGGGGTTCCTAGCGAATTTCCTCGGAGCCATCGGATCACGATCGAACGCATGAGAATTTCTCTCCACGACGTGGTAATTTGTCCGCCATATTTTTTATAAGATGGCAAATTTCACTTCAGAGCATGGTAATTCCATTACAAACAACATGTCAATTTTATATGTTTTCGCATGGCAACTTGGTTATGCGACGTGTCAAACGGAGCATGGTAAATCCATCGAAAGCTCTAAATCCATTGCCATCACCTCGTCCCACACTTATGAAATCTTTGGATTTTTCTTCTTCTTAACTGTATGAAATCTTCGGTCAGTTAACGATGCATGATGTGCTCGAGTTGCTCACTTACTGAATTCTCCTTTGCGGTTCAGTATTTCAGTTTTTATATGGAGTGAGCTGTGGCGTGTGAGCGTGGAGTCGAGTATAGCAGCTTGAGCCAGGCCGCTCGTGGGACCTTGGAATGATGAACCCAAAGAGCGGAGAAAGCTAGACAGAGTGGAATCCTTTTCCTTTGCGCCTGGACACAAAGTTGACAAACGGTAGAAGTCCCCCTACTATGTACCCAGCTCCTCGTGATCCACCCCTTGTCATAATATATGAATCCCGCATAGCCGTGTGCATCACAATGATACTGAGGATACTACCCCTTTTAAAATAAAAAAAATTAAAAATATGAAGCGCCTAGCTAGCATGATAAGTATGATGCATGCCATTCTTCAAATTCTTTTTGCGATAAATGGTGAATTTTATTGCCTCAAAATGAAGTATCAAGAGAATACAAACACAATGAGCACACACACAGTCTCTGCATAGTGAAGATACACACAGCCAACATCAACGCACGCACACGAAAAACAACAAGCAAATAGCAAAATCATATAAGATCAAAGCTATGCGTAGGCGAGGAAAAAAAATCTACGAGGTTGGATCAATTTGTACAAATCTGGTCATTTGTTTCATCACCCGGTGGCAAAGAGAAATACCAAGATGCAAGCAATGGAGCTAATTGTATCTATCTCCTTTTCAGAAAAAAAAAATCTTTTTTCAGAATATCTTGATGCAGCTCTCATATTTTTGTTCTCATACCCATTCCAGTTTGTCCAATGCATTGTACTTTTTATGTTAAATCAAATGCCATGCCCGCAAAAAGTAAAATAATCAATAATGCTAGACTTTTTTCTCAAAAGAAAAAACATCAATAGCAAAAACATACACGCATAACGTTAAATATTAGTACATTAAAGTAGTTTAGAAATAAAACATGTAAAATTACATTTAGAGAATTGGTAAAAGAGAGCATGGATAAGGTATTGTATTACTTGCTTAGTCACTCTTTTTCTGTACAGTGGTCTTTAATTAATATCTAGCAGTGGTAAAGTCAATCGATATGCGCTAATCTTTCTTTTAACATAAATTCAACCAATTTTTAAAACTCTTGTCTGCATTTCGATTTGCCATGGTTAAAAATTCAAAGATTTGTAGCCAAGTATTTCTTTTAACCATGGCTACTTCCTATTTCTCTACGTATGTGGCATCAATGTTTTTCTTGTACGAGCACTAGTGTGTCGACAAAAGACTCTACATGTCACATGTTTTTCTAGGGCTCACTTCGATGTACCAATTTTGTAGGATTGAACTCCTCAGGGTTTTTTTCGTGCAAAGACCCTTTGATTATAGGATTGAAGTACCCTTTTTCATGGAATTCATTCATATGCTTTGCACTCCATATCAATCCTGATGTGAGTTGAAACCACGTTTTGTTTTCCATTTGAGAACTGAAAATGCACTTACCTTCTATCTCTCTTTACTTTCTCTCCTCAATGATGGTCTAATATTCATGTATTTATTTCCCGTGCACCATCATCCGAAGGCATCTTACATTTTTTTTTTTGCGTGCTTTAAAATCTTTTAGGGCCTCTTTGGCTCACAGAATTTTAAAAACTCGTGAACAGAAGAACGTAGAGTCGAGATGCCATGCTGTGTAATCCTACATGAACTGCAAACGCGTGAATATGTAATATAAGTTGTTTGGCTTAACCATGGAAAAAACACAGGGACTTACGGAAAGGATTAGATGCACGTCATAACTTTGGTAGAACAAAGGAAAGTTTCTACTACGTTAGAATCAGTGGATTTTTTTTCTTTCCAACTGTATGCAATTTAAATCATATGTGGTTTTCATTCTTACAAGCCAGGCGCTCTGCTGAGGAAATAAACACTCCTAATTAAGGAACGAAATTATGCAAAGTCCCTTTGAACCACATCAAAGTGACATCCTAATCGTGTTTTTTCTCCTCTTCTATTTCTATATTCTTAGAGCATCTCCAACAGCATGTCCAAATGGTTGTCTATATGAGATATAGACAAGATGTGACAATTTTTCTTTTTGCTCGCCAGCAGATTGTCTATATGATAGTCTATCGCTCGACATTGTCTAAATATCGATGGACATCGCCTAAATATGGACAACCGGCAGACATTGTCTAAATGTGGACTGTTCTATAGACAATCCAGTGGAGATCGTTTTTTGCTTCATATTGTCTATCTTTTGTACGCACAACCATTTTAATAGTTGTAAGATATTACTAAAATATAAGAGAAAATATTGACAATCTTCTGTAAAACTGATTGTGTATGATGATTCTTTTTAGACCATTGTTTATAAAAACATATAGACAACCAAATATGCACAGGCTGCTGGGAGATGCTTCCGCGCGCGGTTTGAAAAGCGCCTTTGAACAACAAGCTAGGCAGAGCGAGCGCTATTGTGTTTCAAACTCGGGCCACGTAGAATCGAATCCGCGGTGGTTTTTGGTGGGTAGAAGGTAGGGTGGTAGCGAAGCGGAGGGGGGGACATCGCAGGTGCGCGGTGTCAGAGGGGGGAGCATCTAATGCTGCTGACAGCTCATCCCAACAGCACCAACCACAGGTCTCTTCACTCATACTCGCACACTCACTCCCACACACACACGCACACTCTCTCTCTCCTCTCTCATCACGGAGTAGAGAGAGAGAGAGAGGGGACTGGCTAGCTACAGCGCCACCCATGTCCTGACCAGAGGAGAGGGTGAGGGAGATGAGCTATAGGCTATAGCTACAGCGCTTGCTGCTCATGTCCTCTGGGCAATCATCGAGCGCCGGAGTAGCATCATAGGTAGGTTGATCACGGAACGATGCTCGGCCACCCCTAGATTAGATAGCAGCTAAGATTAGCTAATGGCCAGTCGTCGTGTCTCCTCCTGCTGCTGCTGGACTGCTACCGGCCAATAAACGATAAACAAGGACCACCTATAGCTTGGTGTTTGCTCTTGGATCGATGTGCGTGCAGCTGGCTAATCTCCAACATCTTTGTTTTCTAGCCACTCAATTTTACTAATCAAATGCCCTCCCAGCCTACTAGTTAACTCACGCTCTGATGGTGAGGATAAGATTATATCTCCGGTCCAGATGGACGTACTTGATGATAAGATGGAAACCAGAGCAACGATGGAGTTCAGTCTTACGTAGCCCTTTTTTCTTCTTCTTTTGAATGATTTATTACGTCGCCCTCTTTGAGCTTTGCCTGCTACCCAGCCCGGCCCGGCCTTATTTGGAACAGATGACATTATGGAAAAAGAGAACGGAAGAGTTCCCGTCCATAGGATTTCAATCTGATAGTAACAACTTTTTTTGACAAAAGGATGAATTTTGTTGGCTTAAAATGAATTACCAAAATGATACACATACTATGAGCACACACACACGACCTCTGCATAGGTAGGATGATGCGGGGTCAACCCGATCTAGGCCGATCTTTCACGAAGAGGAGGGAAACCCACGATGAACACGAAGAACACAAAAGGGAATCACGAGGGGAAACACTCAAGAACAAGTCCAATCACACATCCACTAGACAATCAAACACACAAAATCACAAGGTACATGAACAACAAAGGGAAAGATACAAGGTAGAGTTCATCTCCAAGAGGAGGTCTTGAATCCTAGAAGGACCCCTTGATTGCACATATGTTAGGGGCCGCGGTCTCTCTCGTGGAGTAGATACGTAATGGATGAGCAAAACTCTAGTCTAAAATGAGCTATCACATTTGCTAATCCTAAAATGGTGGAGGTGGAGGAGTATATATAGTCTAGGGCCATGAAGGGGTAAGTGAGGGGCGAAACAGGTACATGGGCCTCGGCCCGGATACATGCACACAGGCAAGGCCAGATGTCCGGCGGTCGGACCGGATGTCCGGCTCTTTACTGGTCGCCGGATGTCCGGGGGAATGGCCGGATGTCCAGGCTAGCGGGGCCAAGCCTCGGGTGCGGTTCTGTTACTGGCGCCTGATTTCCGAGCTGAAGGCCGGATGTCCAGCGGCTGCTGAGGCGCCGGATGTCCGGCAGCTGTAACTTCAGTCGCTCCGTCTTCTTCCGTCTTCGCTTCCATGCTTCCCTCGCTGATGGCGTAGGTGTTCCTTGGCGCTTGCACTCCTCCTCGTCGTCTGTGAAGCTCCGACGATACCTACGCATGCACACGAGTGGAGTGTCAAGTAGTATACCATCCTCGAATGGGTCAAGTGAGCATGTGTAAAGGAGATGATTCATCTTTATGTATGTGAAGTAGATGTCGCACATGCCACTTGCCAAACGAACTCTTGACATGATGATGTCCTTAGGATGCTTCGCATCACCCCCCCC
>LR738712.1:101129576-101162625 GCA_902687465.1 Secale cereale
CCCCTTGGAAAAGATCCGACCTCGGATCATGAACCAAATCACTATGGAAAAGAGATGGCTTCGCCGCATAGTAGTGGAGGATCACCAAGTACTCATCATCTTGAAACTCGAAATGGGCACTCTCCAATGTCGCACCGTCTAGTGATTCCTTCAAAAGGAGCAAGGACAACAAACACTGGGAAAAACAAATGTGGTTAGCATTAGTGCAAAACCAGGCATTCAAGAGGTGATTCACCCAACAAGTGTTGTCATCAAGCATAACATAGGGTGTGACAAAGGGTTGTGGTATAGCATGTAAGCACATCAATTGAGCAGAAATTGAGCAGAAGGAAAGATATCATAGGGCCAAGTATGCAATTGGGAGGCAGTGATGCAAATATGTGTGACCAGAGAATAAGCATCTACCGCATGGTCATAGCAAGCATGCACAAAGTGCTCAATGAAAGGTCTATGGTAGGCGTAAGAATCATTCACAACACTAAGTAAAATGAAGTGTCTAAACCACTGTTCAAGATATCTTCCGATATGCCGATAAATCGGTCGATTTATCGCTTACCGTTGTCTGACTGATAAGATAAATCGACCGATAAATCGGCCGATATGCCGACAAACTAGCCGATTTACCCCTTATCATGGGTCGATCGATAAGTTCCCGATAAGCGATATCCCCAACATTGGTCTAAACACATGAGTCAAGTGAAAGACAATCCAACCATAACGTGCATATGGTGTAGTGAAGGTAGAATGGCACTCAACACAATAGGAGAGGAATTGTTCATCATGTGTGAGGCAATCATGTCAAGCATGTAGCAATCAATGGGACATGGAATATGTGAAGAGATGACATTGTTGTAACCAAGCATATGATAGGGACAAGTAATACACACGTCGGATGTAACACACAAGGCATATATATCATGAAGCATGAAGATGTGAAAATGACAAATCGAAGTGAGATCTCTAACGTGGGTGCAATCAAGGGTCCAAGATGACAAATAAGTCTCATGGTGCAAGCAACACATGTAGTTTGATCCACAATAGTCATGCTCATGGTTTTTGGGTTCTCGAAAGAGAAGGATATCACCTTGAAAGCATGTCCTTGTACATTCTTCACAATGCCGAAGCACAAGCAAGTGCGATGTAGAAGCGTCGTGGTAGAAGGTGGTTCGCTCTCAAGAGCTCGAATGGTCAACTCACGTGAAGTGGAAGTCGACACAAAGTCCAAGTATCCTACACATGCACACAACAAAACAAAGAACGTATGCGCATGGTAGAAAATCACATCATCCATCATGATGGTTCTCTTCTCTTGCACATAACCATTAGAAGCACAAGTGCATGAATAATAGGATGCAACAATGGCTATTTTCATGGCACTAGGCATATGATGCAAAGAGGTAAGACAAGCATGCGTCACAAGCAATATGTCAAAATTTCCAAATATATGCGAGAATGATATGGGGGCAATCTCATTATCAAGACTAAGATCATTGTTGTACTCAATACATGGCAAATCTAGCATGAGAGATACAACATATGGAGGTATATGACAAGAAGCAATGGGAATCATGTGCAAAGCATGGCAATGGTTGACATCAACCGCATGAAAGTAGCAAGTATGAATCATCGGTGATGCAACATAGTCAATCAAAGAAATCATGTCGTGCAAACTAGTGGCGCGAAGATGCAACACACTAGAGGAAATCATGGCAATCATGTCATGTGACCAAATATTAGGCATAGGCAATGCACATGACATATCACAAGCACGAGTACATAGCATGAACAAGGTATCATTATAGGCATTGGGCACAAAGCAATCATGGCAATAACAAACAATGTCTCCACCAAGCTTGCCAATACACATACAAGTACGAGAATCAATCATCATGTGAAATGCAAAGCATGGATCACAAATGCATGGCAAAGTCATAGGAATGGGCATATCATGCAAAGTGAACATGGCAAGATGGGCATAGGAGGTATAATAGACAATAACCCATAACCATGTGAGTGCCATGTAGAAGAGATGCGCGAAGTATTTGCACAAAGGGAGCGGTGGGAAGGACAATCCACGGGATCCAAAGTCATCGTTGCTCTCTAGAGCTCGTTTTGTCAACTCATGCTCTCGCGAGGTTGACGAGTAAGTATGGGGACCTACACAAAAGAGACACAAACCGAAGAAATAGTGCGCGTGGTAAATGTACACATCATCCATCATGATGTCTATGTGTACGTGTGAGTTAGCACAAGATAAGCATCGCTCAAAGAAATTTGATGCATGGTATAAGAACATGTCATCCATCATGAAAGAATAGTTGTTATGTATAACATGACGGGGACACAAAGTAGAGCAAGTGTGTGGCACAACAATAGCATTTTCATTCATGGGGAGCATATTGTGCACACAAGTATGGGGATCATGCAATGGATGGGATTGATCAAAATCTCCTAACATGTATGAGGAAACTATGGGGGTCTCCTCAAGAGCAATATTGGAAACATCATATGGAGAAAATGGACAACATCCAAAACAATGCATATCCGAAGCTAGGTGGTCATGGCATGGCATATGAGATAAATGATGCAAAGGTAGCATATGAATATCATCACAAGAAAAACAAATGTCAATAACCATGGGCTTGTCATCTATGCCATAAGTGCAAATTGGGTTTATTTTAATGGCATATGCATAGTTACTACGAAGAGATTGCAAATATGACATATGGTTGATCTCATTCATAGCATATGACAAGTCAAACGAATTGTCAAACATGATGTGACCTAAAGAATTGTCACAAGAAATCCTATGTAACATGGCATCATAACTAATAGACTCCACATGGCAATCATCAAACTCATCATAAATGGGTAAATCATCGCATGGAGAAATCATTCTAGAATGAAGCATGGTAATAGGTTGATGAACATCATGCACACAATCGATGTCAATAATGTCCACTAGTGGGACTAGAGCATCACCTTCACCTTTGTTACCTTTATTATTCCACTCATGTGGTGTAGGTGAGGTGGGAAAGACCAAATGGCGGTCATCATCTTCATCTTGATGGAACCATGTGGGGGTGCATCATATTCCACCATGGCCATCGTCTTGTCCAAAGGAAGGACGAAGTCGTCGAGGATCGGCGCGTCATCATAAATGGGACCTAGAACCAAATGAGAAGACACAATAGAGGTAGAGGTCAAGTCCTTAGTGTTGAAAGTGGCCTCACATGACCTATAAACTATCTCACTCTCTCTATGTGGTGGCTCACTCACTCCCTCAAGGTAGGTGCACTCAATGTCACATATGGTGGAGTCACTCATCTCACTCAAGTGGTGGGGGTTGTGGCTCTCTTCACATGTGAACTGTGGCAGCTCATCATATATGGGGCTAGTGGTGAACTCGCTCTCACTCTCAATATGGTGGCACAATTCACTCAAGTCATCATACGTCGCCGTGGTCGAAGGGAAAATCCCATGCTCAACCATCTTATCATTGTCGCCGTGGATGAAGGCCGAAGATGGCACATCATCACTCTCGCCTCCAAAGCTGGAAGCATCATCCTTGCTCATCACCATGTAGTTTGCCTCCAAAGCTTGGTCCTCGAATGGCTCCGTAGTCGTAGTCGTCGCCGCACCGTCTTGAAAAAGAGTCAAAGTGGACTCGACATCATCAATGCCACAAAGAGGGATGGTGACAAAGTCGAACTTTGGAACGTCGTCTTGGAGCTCGTTGGGCCTGGACATCATGGTGGTACTAGCCTCATGCTCGCCGTCTTGGAGCTTGGTCTTCGAGAAGTGTGCTTGCGGTGGAGAAGCCTTGGCCTTCATGAGTTCTTGTTCCGCCTTGAGAGCACCAATGTAGTTGTCGTCGAGGGACTTGTAGTTCTCGAGGAAGATAGTCTTGTAGATGTCGTTGTGCAATCCCATCATGAAGTGGAACTTCATCTAAATGGGGTCGTCCACACCGGCTCATCGCAAGGCCATCTTCATCTCGTCGAAGTACTTGTCGATGGACTTGGATCCTTGTATACTGTTCTCCAATTGGCGTAGAAGTTGTTCCGTGTAGGTAGGAGACCCAAACTCTCGCCGCAAAGCTTTCTTCGTCTTGGGCCAACTCATGTCATACTCCTCCGAAGGTGTGTGAAACCACCATGTCGACGCGAAGTCGTGGAAGTTTCTTGTGGCACACTTCACTTGATCTCTGGGAGGAACTTGATGTAGCGTGAGGTAATTGTCCATCAAGCGTTCCCACTCGAGATACTCCTCGGGTTCTCAAGTCACATAGAAAGGAATCTCGTGGTCGTTGTTGAGGTCGTAGTAGCTCGTGGAAGTCGCGGACTTGAGCTTGGGGAGCTTCTCTTGATCATAAGCTTGAGGTGCTTGTGGGCGAAGATGTCACATGTCCAAAGGCGAAGATGCCTTGAAGTCACTTGGCGAAGATGCCAATGTACATGGTGAAGTCGTTGAGCGGTTGTTGGAGTTGAGCTCTTGACCTTCACCTTCTTGTCGTTGATGGTGTCGTTGCCGATGAGATCTTGCTGGAGATGGTAGCTCGAAAGGATGTGCACTTGAGCGTCTTCTCGAAGATGAGGGGGACCTCTTGCGGTTCTTGATGAGGGCTTTGAGCTCCTTCATTTGAGCACCCATGTTGGCGCACAAGTGGTTCGTCATGGCATCGAACTTGTTGTTGTTGTTGTAGACCGAAGTAGATGAAATGCTTTGCCTATCCATCACAAGACTCGAGCAAAGGTGAGTAGGAGATGAGATAAACAATACCAAGTTACCTTTTCCCAATATTGAGGATGTATCCCGTTTCACTCAATGTGAAATCAAAGAATAGTGGAATTGGTACCGGACTTGTTCACTCATACCTATCAAGTAAAGCTTATCGAGTGGCTTGGTTAGGATAAGTGGCACAAAAATGTGATGCAAAATGTGAGCAAGAGTCAATAAAGTTGAAAGAGATTCACAAATTCGCAAGTGAAACAAGTAGACCAAAAGCAATATGGGTGGCACACGGAAACACACACACGGATAGATAGATGGGGTAGCGCAAACAAAGAATGAGCACAAAATGTGGAGTCCACGGAAAACGCTCGTGTTGCACAACTTTAGAGAGACGCTAGCACAATATCTCTATAGGCGGATACGACACTTGTGCACAACCTATAAGATGCAAAATGATTGAACTTTCTATCCCAAGTATACTACTCCCTCCGTCCCAAAATACTTGTCATCAAAATGGACAAAAAGGGATGTATCTAAAACTAAAATACATCTAGATACATCCCCTTTTATGCATTTTGATGACAAGTATTTCCGGACGGAGGGAGTATGTATGTATGATGTTCCGGTGATGATCCAAGACAATCGGATATGACAATCTTATGTGCAATGTGGTATGATGCTATGGCTCTTGCTTACAAGCTTCTTTGTCTTTCTCCTTTTTGCTTAAAAGCTTATTCTTTTTTTGTATGGCCACTATGCGAAATGCACAAACCAAGATATCAATTGTGTATATGCAGGAACAATCTTGTGACACAAGGGATGATATGATGATACCAATATGATATGGTATGTATGCAATGGAAGGGCAGATCGATGCTCACTAATGTGCACAAGTAACATTGCCGGCAATGCTCAAAGGCTAGTCTCGATAGGCAAGTGACACAAAATGGCTAGGGGTTAACAATGCAATGGCAAGGGGAATATACAAAGATGTCGTCGAATTTACCGTCCGATGATGATGATGAGAGGCGATGCTCTTGATGTAGACTCGTTCCTAATTAGCTGAAACACCTTAGGAAACGGAAAAACCACAACTCAAAATCTCAAGGACAAATGTCAAATGGTGGTAGCGGACAAGCGGTGGTGGTTGCGGAATTGTTGGTGGAAACCCGGTCAAAATGGTTTATGGTGGTGGAAGTGTATGATGGGCTATACACGGTGTCGGAGTTGAAGTCACGGTCCCTAAGTAGCCAAAACACCTTAGGAGACACAAGCCACAACTCAAACAAGCTCAACAAAATTGGGTTAGATTGGGTTGTCGGAAATGTATAGTGGGCAATGGGTAGGCGGAAGTGGTGGTGGTGGTTGATGAAGAAGCAATTGTCCCTAAGTATCCTAAACACCTTAGGAGACGCAAATCACTACTCAAGCAACCACAAATGCTATGGGGGACAAAATGGTTAGGTTGCGGAAGTCGGTGGTGGTTATGCGAATGATATGGTGGAAGCCCTAGGCAAAGATGCCAAAATCCACAAAATATGATGGAGTCAAATGATGATGGTAGTATTTCTGTGGTATGGGGGATGTCAAGAGCTTAAAAACGAGCTCAAGAACGTCGAAATTGGAGTTCAGATGAATTAGTTATGGACAAAACGGTGAAACGGAAAAGTCTGAAACTACAGGGGCTGGACATCCGGGGTTTTGGCTGGATTTCCGGGGGCTGTTTACAGAACCGAGTCAGATTTATCGCTTCAGGGGCCAGATGTCCGGCCGGGTTCCCGGGTGTCCGGCCTGACGATTCCAGATCAGGATTGGGACTTTCAAACTCGTTTGGGGGCGGAAATTGATGATTTCGGGGGTAAATTTGGGGAGATTTTGTGGATGAAAAGTGAGGAGACTTGGGGAAATGCTAGATCCACTTGAAACCAAGCAAATCCATGGATCAAAATCAACAAAATCTCATCAAAACAACACATCACAAAAAAAATTGGGGCTATTTTTGGTGGGGAATTTTCGAATTTTGGGAAGAACACAACAAAATTAAGCTAGAAAATGGTGGGGAGGCTCCAAATTCGTGATGAACCAAGGCTCATGATACCATATGATGCGGGGTCAACCCGATCTAGGCCGATCTTTCATGAATAGGAGGGAAACCCACGATGAACACGAAGAACACAAAGGGGAATCACGAGGGAAAACACTAAAGAACAAGTCCAATCACACATCCACTAGATAATCAAACACACAAGATCACAAGGTACATGAACAACATAGGGAAAGATACAAGGTAGAGTTCATCTCCAAGAGGAGGTCCTGAATCCTAGAAGGATCTTCCCGTTAGGGGTCTTGAATCCAAGGTGGATCTTCTCTGTAGAGGGGCCGCGGTCTCTCTCGTGGAGTAGATCCGTAATGGATGAGCAAAGCTCTATCTCACATATGAGCTAAACCAATGCTAACCTTAAAATGGTGGAGGTGGAGGAGTATATATAGTCTAGGGCCATGAAGGGGTAAGTGAGGGGCAAAACAGGTACATGGGCCTTGGCCCGGATACATGCACGCAGGCAAGGCCGGATGTCTGGCGGTCGGGCCAGATGTCCGGCTCTTCACGGGTCACTGGATGTCCGGGGGAATGGCCAGATGTCCGGGCTAGCGGGGCAAAGCCTCGGGTGCGGTTCTGTTGCTGGCGCCGGATTTCCGGGCTGAAGGCCGGATGTCCGGCGGCGGCTGAGGCGCCGAATGTCCGGCAGCTGTAACTTCAGCCGCTCCGTCTTCTTCCGTCTTTGCTTCTATGCTTCCCTCGCTAATGGCGTAGGTGTTCCTTGGCGCTTGCACTCCTCCTCGTCGCCCGTGAAGCTCTGACGATACCTATGCATGCACGCGAGTGGAGTGTCAAGTAGTATACCATCCTCGAAGGGGTCAAGTGAGCACGTGTAAAGGAGATGATTCACCTTTATGTATGTGAAGTAGATGTCGCACATGTCACTTGCCAAACGAACTCTTGACATGGTGATGTCCTTAGGATGCTCCGCATCATAGGATGTACAAAGTCAACACCAACACTCACAAGCACACGAGCAACTAACAAAATCATATAAGATCAAAGGTATGCGTAGGCGGGGGAAAAGAACCAAATCGATCGATCAGATTTGTGATCAGCAAATTGTACCAATGACCATATTCGCACCAATTATCTCATGACACCACCCAGACGACGAAGTTCTTCAACTACAACGCATTCAAAAAGGGAGCGAGGTCGATGCGCCACCGTCACCGTATCCAACAATCAAGGCAAGAATCTAGGTTTTCACCCTAAAGAATCAGTCCGAGCATATCTGAGCAATGCCTTCAATAAGGTAACGATGCAAAAAAAACGTCTTCATAGCCAGGCATAATAACTTGGATTAGACCTAGGATTTCATCCCAGTGCTCGAGATCGGGAGCACATAGCACCAACATCAAAACATGTGTTGTCACCAGCACTTTTCTGCGATCCTAACAGCTACATGGTGTGACTGAAAGACTTCACCCATAGTTCAATTTGATAATACAAACCATTGTTTGATGTCTCTGTGTCCGACCACCTCCGCGTCATTGGTCATTCTGGCCTCAATGGCGACAATACCGGAGCATGCTACTTCGGTGCCCCCGGCGACCTCACTCGAAATATCTTTGGTGCCCCAGCTATCTAGTGGTTGAGATGGCCCTAGGAGATCTCAATTCTGAAAGAAGGCATGCTTTTGAGGAAGCCATCCGGGCACGATGGAATCTGTCCATCAATTTTGAGGATTATGGCCTCATTCTCTTTTGAACCTACTCCCTTCATCCCTCCGAACCACAAATGCATCCAGGTGGAAGGGCCACCAGTTAGGGTTCGAGTAATCGCATCTCCCGTTCAGCCTGTTTGTCATTGCCACCATTGTCCCGATGCTAGCTTTCACCAACATCAGGGATGTACGTAATGATTTCTTGACTGAAGAAAAGAGAGTGGGGTTTTCTTATATTAGCCTTTGCCCATTATGTCGTGCTTATGTCAAATTAGACAATGTACTTGATAGAGATGATCTGGTAACAATAGTCTGCATGTTTTTGTGATGTTCATGTGATTATCCAAAAGCACAATGAATGGCTTAACTGGAAATGTCTCACGCTCAACATAAAAGTTTGGGTTATGCTAGTTGAGTTTCCTTTTAAGAGAAGAAGTATGCATTAGATAGGCAACCTAGTTAGGTGTTTTGGGAAACTACTTTTCTGGGACAGGGTGAAGAGCACTAGTGCATGTCTGGTTGTTAAGTTTAGAGTTGAAAAAATGGAAGACATACCAGCCAGCATTGTCATTGGAGAGGGAGATGATTTTCAAACTGCCTCGTAGATTGTATATCATGACCCGATCCCTGAATGGGGCCCGAATCTATGCGCTTACGATGTCAGTCCCTGGATCAATAGCTAACACGCACACTCGATGATGAAATACCGAAAATACATCATGTGTCAAGTATTACATCGCGGATCCAGTGCTTTACAATACACACCTGCTAGGCTCATATGCTAGCTTACAATACAATCATGTAGCCGAGTTATCTTTCTAGTCTTGTGGAGTCCATGCACTCATAGGAAGAAGTTGAGTATAACATTGTAACCCGACTTCATACCTTCCAACATGATACATTGCAGCCACAAGGGTCAATTCATAGAATTTATTGGCAAGCTTCACCAGGATTGGCTTCTTGGAACGCTACAAAATTTGCTCTATTTAGTGACAAAAATCCTAGAGGCAAAACATGAACCGTCGCCTAAAATCATTTTCTGTGACGGTCCACCATCGCGAGGTGTTCCCTCCTGGTAGAGCCCTAGCGAACTTTGGCGACATTCCAGGATGAGTTTTTGCAACATATTAGGCTGTCACTATGCATGTCCATTTTGTTTGACGAGTCTCAATGTCATAGTTAATGTTGGTGGGTCATTTTTTTGTAAATGTAAATAGAAAAATAACAAGTAATTTTTTCCAGTTAACTTATTTAGCAGGATCTCTTTTCATAATAGCGGGAACTTGGAATTGGGATTGTCTGGTTCCCTCCTAACAAAGGGAATTGTGATCGTCGGCTTAGGGCCCTCCGTCATACCACGCCCCCAGCAGCGAGTCGGGAGGCCGACATGGCGGGGTGAACTTGGCTGCGAGGGTACGATGAGCCAACATGCCACAGTTGAAGGGCGAAATCACGCGCGCCAACGACAGTGTCAAACAGGGGCGATTTCACGTGGGATGTGTTTACTGAGAACATCGTAGTAGCAAACATCAGGTGTGGTCTATTTACTTTTCATGTTGTACATGCAATGGGCCGTGGTTGGATTACTCGTGGAATGGTCCTCATGCCACCATCCATGGCTGGCGTGAATCAGTTTATGGAATTCACGTTTGCTCACAACAATGGGGCCGGAGATATGTTATGCCCATGCAGAAATTGCCGTAATCGGATTCGCGAAACTATTGGTGTTGTCAGATGTCACATAAGTGTCACTAGTATGATCAGGTCCTATACGATGTGGATCTATCATGGGGAATCAGGGTACATCGATGCACGCAATTGTACTGCCAACGATGATGGTTATGAATCTGACGACTCTGATGATTTTAAGCTGTACCAACTTTGTGTTTTATATGGTGGGAGCTCTAGTGGATGACATGGGCAGAACATCTGGAAATAAAGAGCAAGCATTTGGTGGGTTGGACATTTTTAAGAAGCTCAACAAAGAAGCGATGAAATCCATCCACAAGGAATGTGGCGGTATGACACCGACGGTATTCATTATCAGGGTGCTTCATATCGAAACATATACACGTATGACCAATAAGACATTCAATATGTGTAGGACCGAAATATGGGGTGAATGGGAGTTCTAAATTTTCTTCGAAAAACTTAAATTTCTCATAACCCAGCATCGGAATGAAAGAAAATTAAGCAAGAGTGAAGTAAAACTAAGTACCGAATGAAAACTGGACTAAGCATCATAACAGATTACATGAGCTGAATGCATCGAAGGTAAACTGTGTGAGAGAAAAGACCAGTGATGCTCGAAGGCGACAAGGAATTTGTTCGACTAGTTCGTCCTTCTGCACAAGGACTACGTCCGGTTGGAGGGGATGTGACTTAACATGGAAGATAAACTCTCTTCGCCCTATTCTCCTTGATAATCAATTTGTCAACCGATGTCGATCACTCGTGGTAGATAATTGAAGGCTATCTCTGAGCCTTTATAGACTTCATCTTAGAGAACCACAACCACTCTTGGTCTCTGAAGAAATTGACACCTACCGTCTAGAGAGTTTGCAGCTCTCAAGAGTAATAGGCGGAGCGTACTAAACTTAGATTCTAGTGATGCCCAACCATTATCTAATTCTCCAGATCTAGGGGTTTTCTCTCGGGGGATTTTAAACTCAAATCGCCTAGAGAGTGGGTTGCTTTAAAATCTTCTCAGAATCAAATGGAGCAGCCACTGGACAAAGCTGGTGCGGGTGGCTATTTATAGCCGCAGCCTTCCCAGAAGGGAAATGTCCATTTTGGACACTGTGTCCAGCCAATGGCCAACCGACGCGTTCACATCGGTCGGATTTTTTAAGCAATGGTAACATTACTTGAGGAACAAGTAGTGCTAACTCCTTGGTCTAAGACAAATCTCTCGCAGCGAAGAAGATCACAGTCTCTTGCTGGCAAGTATTTGCTCGGCACACAAAGAGATTTCTCTCAAAGCTTTCATAGGTTTTGGTCTAGCATCAGAGAATCAAAGCTACGAACGCTACACCCCTCTTAATAGTACGGTGGTCCTATGACTCAATGAAAGAAGAAGAATAACAAAGCAAATGCTACGTATTTCCTTCGTCTTCATTCTTCCTCGAGCGCAGTCATGTTCTTCGGACAGACACCGAACCAATTGCTTGAGCTTCAGAAATTTTTAGGGGCCACTCTTGTCAGCTTTTATCTTTAGTGATAATCTTCGCTGCCACACATGGAGATTATCTTCGTCGTTGGAAACAAAGTCCTCGATACATCAGGGACATATTACTCTGTGTGCACTAGCAAACACATAAATCCCATACTGTTTATGTCAACAAACTCCAAAATACAAAGGGGACCATTATTGCACCAACAATCTCCCCCTGTTCTGACGGTTGTTGACAAAATAGATAATCATCAAAGTGAAGATAGAGATGTGAAACGAAAGTAAGAACAAGAGTGAACTTGCGTTACCTGTCTCGATGATGAAATATACTCCCCCTAGATGTAGCAGGGTTTATGATATTCGACAATATGCACTGTAATTCATTGGCTTATTTGGAGGATTTTCAATCATTCGAGGTGATGATTCACACTGATGAAATAATCCAACGAGAATAAAGTGCAATCATTCAAGACATCTGTTAAAAATTCCTCCTGCAATACAAAATGCTTCGAGAGAATATAGTGCAGCAAGCGGGTTATTAATATTACAGCTCAAACATAAGTTTTTACATCAGAGCACAAGGTGAGGCATAAAAAAACTTTGAGGCGAACAGTGCAAAAGTCTCAACACGAAAACCAACAGAGCAAAACAAAGCAGATCTATCGAAGCTGTCGATGCAATTCTCCCCCTTTTTGTCAACTATTGTCAAAAAGGTGACGGATGACATGAGTGTGAAATAAAGTGTGAATATGATTCACTCTGTGGCATGGCCCGAAGAACTGTCCGAAGAAGTTTCTGATTCGGAGGTGGCCAGAATATCTTTATCTTCACTAGCAAAAGAGCCCGTGCATTGCAACGGGTGAGAAAACATAACACACGCTCTTAATCCAACAACCATCACTCAAGATCATAATAGGTTCATCTCCTTTATTTTTGCGAGGCATCATATTTGTGTTGCCGCTTATCCTCCTTCTCACCCTCGCCGGCGATGGCCTCGTTGTTTACACACAAAAAATGTGTTTGAATATGGTTAATCCTAAGGTGTCTCTATCTCCCTCTCTCCTCCCTCCCCCCTCTCTCTCTCTCTCACTCTCGCGATGAGAAATCTGTTGTTTTCCCCTGCGACATTTTTCAGAGGTATGCATGAGTAGTTATCAATGTTTTGTTTTCCCTATATGATTATAGTGGGGTGTTTATTTGCAATTTGGATCGCCGCCGGTAAGAAAGAAAAACTGATCTTGCGATATAAATATAAGTTTGCTTCCAAAACAATATTTTAAAAATATTTAACGGGTAAAATTAACATCATATTTATATTCCACACATTTTTCTAATAAAGTTTCATATATAATATGTTAAAATCGAAGTTACGGTTCAAAAGATAGGTATAATTTAGAAAATCATTTCTTTGGCTTAAATATATTCGAAAATAATATTTAAAAAATAATTAACAGGTAAAAACAATCTCATATTCATATTCTTCATATTTTTCTAATCAAATTTCATATACAACATGTTCAAATCGGAGTTACGGTTTAAAAGATATGGATGATTTAAAAACATTTATTTGACTTAAATATGATCCGCAGATGAATTACCTAAAACATTAGAGGGGGCTTCTAAAACATTAGAGGGGGCTTCGAAAAATGTAAAATAACGGTTCGGGTGTGACTTAAATCCGGACTACGGGTTGATTTCAAGAAAACATAGGGACTTTTACATAAAATACGAAAAATGATTCGTTTTAACTTAAAACATGACTGCGGGTTGAATTATCTGAAATAGAGGGGCTTTTCTGAAAAATGCCATGACGGACGAGAAGAAACCCATTTTGCTTTATTATTAGGTAAAGATTAGAAGCAACAGATCCATCAAGGCTGGCTTGAGGCTGAGAAGAGGTAGGCACAGCTGGATCATCTTGTGGATTCTTGCAAGAAAGAATATTTCCATTGAGTGGTTTATGAGTGGGCGATGTTGCTTGTGATTCGTCGAACATTTTGCGCTACTGAATTCGAAGTAGATCAATATTAAGTTCACGAGCTGGCAAAGGCGGAGTGACCCGATCTTGGAAATCTTCACTTGAGAACCCTTGATCAATATAGTCATAAAGTTCTTTGAGTTGAGATTTGCTCAATTGCTTCTCGATGAAGAACTTTCGAAGCAATTTCCAGACACGCTTCTTGTTTTCAGCCATAATCATATGCACTTTTTCATCGATTGTTGATTGCATTGAGTTCGGCAGCCATGTGCTCTTTTTCTTGGCGATCCTCAGCCATGTGCTTCAAGAGCAGTTGTTGAGTGCGCAAACTCACTTCAAGGTATGAAGGAGATTGAGCAACAGGTTGGCATTCACGCAGAGGCAGCCTAGGTCCTTCAAAGGGGGAGTGGTAGTGAGGAGGGCTAGACACATGTGCTTTGCCCTAAGAGATATTTTCCATCACTCGTAGAGTGTCACGGACCGGAGGAATGAAGCTTTTGTGACTGGATTTAGCTAAGTAATCGGTTTTCATAGTAGAGTCAACTACTCGCCGAATCCAAGGAGCGAATATTTTTATGTATTTGGGATGCTGGGCCGAATCCTTCAAAGTTTGCAAAAAAATATCTTCAACACCAAATACAAATCCCTGAGAGATTGCATGAATTGTGTTCCTACATCTGATATCATAAACCATTGTATGACGTATCTGCATCCGACCACCTCCGCGTCGTTGGCCATTCCGACCTCAATGGCTACCATACCGGAGCATGCCACTTCGGTGCCCCCGGCGGCCTCACTCGAAATATCTTTGGTGCCTCATCTATCCAGTGGTTGAGATGGCCCTAGGAGATCTCAATTGTGAGAGAGGGAATGCTTTTGAGGAAGCCATCCGGGCACGATGGAATCTGTCCATCAATTTTGAGGATTATGGCCTCATTCTCTTTTGAACCTATTCCCTTCACCCCCCCGAACCACAAATGCCTCCAGGTGGAAGGGCAACCAGCTAGGGTTCCAGTAATCGCATCTCCCGTTTAGCCTTTTTGTCATTGCCACCATTGTCCAGATGCCAGATCACTAGGTAGCTTTCACCAACATCATCGATGTACGTAATGATTTCCTGACTGAAGCAAAGAGAGTGGGGTTTTCTTATATTAGCCTTTGCCCATTATGTCAAGCTTATGTCAAATTAGACAATGTACTTGATCTAGATGATCTGGTTTACAATGGTCTATATGTTTTTGTGATGTTCATGTGATGATCCAAAAGCACAATGAAGGGCTTAACTGGAAATGTCTCACGCTCAACATAAAAGTTTGGGTTTTGCAAGTGGAGTTTCCTTTTAAGAGAAGAAGTATGCATTAGATAGGCAACCCAGTTAGGTGTTTTGGGAAACTACTTGTCTAGGACAGGGTGAAGAGCACTAAGATTAGAGTCGAACATATGGAAGACATACCAGCCATCATTGTCATTGGAGAGGGAGATGATTTTCAAACTGATTCTGAGATTGTATATCATGACTCGGTCCCTGAATGCGGCCCGAATCTCTGCGCTTACTGTGTTAGTCCCTAGATCAATAGCTAACACACACACTCGACGATAAAATACCGAAAATACATCATGTGTCAAGTATTACATCGCGGATCCAATGCTTTACAATACACACCTGTTAGGCTCATAGGCTAGCTTACAATACAATCATGTAGCTAAAAGTACAACTAATCCCCGGGTGGTTTTGGTAATTAATAACAACATATAACTCATTGAACTAATGTCCATTCAAGTTCAATATTTCAGGAAGTTCAATGATTGGCATGGCATGGACTAGAGATGTGGAAACCCCAAAATGCTAAGGACAAAGAATGGCAAAAGCTCGAGACTCTCCATTTTAATTTTAGTGATCCAAGATCACATTGAGTCTATAGGAAAACCAATACTATTAAAAGGGGATGAGGTGTTGCTTAATGATCTGGTTGCTCAAGTGCTTAGTGACATTGCTCCAAAACCCTCAGCCACTTTCTCATTTCCACATACACTGGTGCAGCGACGTGCTATACAAACTGTTTTTAACCCCTTTCCGCGATGGCGTTTGGAACCATCGCCAAGTGAGTGTGTGCGATAGGGGGTCATTCCCACACGACCCAGAAACCGTCGGAGATAGGCCCTCCTGGCACACATGCTGGGGCAAAATGAGCTCGTGTGCGATCTGGCGGGGCATCGAAATCCAATTGTTTCCGTTCGTATGTTGGGGAACGTAGCATGCAATTTCAAAAAACATCCTACGCTCACGCAAGATCTATCTAGGAGATGCATAGCAACGAGACGGGAAGAGTGTGTCTATGTACCCTTGTAGACCGAAAGCGAAAGCGTTAGATTAACACGGTTGGTGTAGTCGAACGTCTTCACGATTCAACCGATCGAGCACCGAACGTATGACACCTACGAGCTCAACAGATGTTCAGCTTGATGACATCCCTCGAGCTCTTCATCCAGTAGAGGGTCGAGGGAGAGTTCCGGCAGCACGATGGCGTGTTGACGGTGATGGTGAAGTAGATCGCGCAGGGCTTCTCCTAAGCACTACAACAATATGACCTGAGGTGTAAACTATGGAGGGGGCACCGCACACGGCTAATAGAATAACTTGTGTGTTCTAGGGTGCCCCCTACCCCTATATATAAAGGAGGAGGGGGAGGACGGCCGGCCCTAGAGGCGTGGTACTTCTCGAGCTTGCGTTGTATTCCCTCGAAGAGGAAAGGGTGATGCAGCACAGTAGCGTAAGCATTTCCCTCAGTTTTTGAGAACCAAGGTGTCAATCCAGTAGGAGACTACGCACCAGTCCCTCGCACCTGCACAAACAAATAAGAACTTCGCATCCAACGCGATAAGGGGTTGTCAATCCCTTTACGGTCACTTACGAAAGTGAGATCTGATAGAGATGATAGTTTGATATTTTTGGTATTTTTGGATATAAGAACATAAAGTGAAAACGGAAAAGTAAAGTAGATTGTAGATTGATATGTTTGAGAATAGACCAGGGAGCCAAAGGTTTCTCTAGTGGCTTCTCTCATGATAGCATAAATCTACGGTGGGTGAACAAATTACTGTCGAGCAATTGATAGAAAAGCGAATAATTATGAGACTATCTAGGCATGATCATTATATATAGGCATCACGTCCGAGACAAGTAGACCGAAATGATTCTGCATCTACTACTATTACTCCACACATCGACCGCTATCCAACATGCATCTAGAGTATTATGTTCATAAGAACAGAGTAACGCCTTAAGCAAGATGACATGATGTAGAGGGATAAACTCAAATAACATGATATAAACCCCATCTTTTTATCCTCGATGGAAACAATAAAATACGTGCCTTGCTGCCCCTACTGTGACTGGGAAAGGACACCGCAAGATTGAACCCAAAGCCAAGCACTTCTCCCATTGCAAGAACTATAGATCTAGTAGGCCAAACCAAACCGATAATTCGAAGAGACTTGCAAGGATATTATAATCATACATAAAAGTGTTCAGAAAAGAACCAAATATTTCTCATAGATAATCTTGATCATAAACCCACAATTCATCGGATCTCGACAAACACACCGCAAAAAGAGATTACATCGAATAGATCTCCTCGAAGACCGAGGAGAACTTGGTATTGAGATCCAAAGAGAGAGAAGAAGCCATCTAGATACTAACTATGGACCCGAAGGTGTGTGGTAAACTACTCACAACTCATGGTGAGGCGATGATGATGATATAGAAGCACTCCGTGGTAGACCCCCCCCCTCCGGCGGAGCTCCGGAACAAGCCCCAAGATGGGATCTCACGGAACAGAAGGTTGCGGCGGTGGAACTAGGGTTTTCTCTGTTGTTCTGATGGATTCGGGGTACGTAGGTATATATAGGAGGAAGGAGGGCACTGGGGGCCAGACGTGGGGCCCACGAGGCAGGGGGCGCGCCCTCCACCCTCGTGGACGCCATGTCAGCCCTATTCCGTGGTTCTCAAGTCTCCCGTGCGTATTTTGCTCCAAAAATATCTCTCCCGAAGTTTCATTCCGTTTGGACTCCTTTGATATTCCTTTTCTATAAAACCCTGAAATAGGCAAAAAACAGCAATCTGGACTGGGCCTTTGGGTTAATAGGTTAGTCCCAAAAATAATATAAAAGTGTATAACAAAGCCCATTAAACATCATAAATAATAGCATGGAACAATAAAAAATTATAGATACGTTGGAGACGTATCAAGCATCCCCAAGCTTAATTCCTGCTCGTCCTCGAGTAGGTAAATGATAAAAATAGAATTTTTGATGTGGAATGCTAACCAACATAATTTTCAATGTAGTTCTCTTTATTGTGGCATGAATGTTCAGATCTGAAAGATTCAAGGCAAAAGTCTATATTGACATAAGAAATAATAATACTTCAAGCATACTAACAAAGCAATCATGTCTTCTCAAAATACTATGGCTAAAGAAAGTTATCCCTACAAAATCATATAGTCTGGCTATGCTCCCTCTTCATCACACAAAATATTCATATCATGCACAACCCCAGTTTCAGCCAAGCACTTGTTTTCATACTCTATTCTTTCAAATGTTTCAACTTTCACTCAATACATGAGCCTGAGCCATGGATATAGCACTATGTGGAATAGAATGGTGGTTGTGGAGAAGACAAAAAGGAGGGAGATGGTCTCACATCGACTTGGTGTATCAAGGGGCTATGGATATGCCCATCAATAGATATCAATGTGAGTGAGTAGGGATTGCCATGCAACGGATGCACTAGAGCTAAATATGTATGAAAGCTCAATAAAAGAAACTAAGTGGGTGTGCATCCAACTTGCTTGCTCACGAAGACCTAGGGCATTTGAGGAACACCATCGTTGGAATATACAAGCCAAGTTCTATAATGAAAATTCCCACTAGTATATAAAAGTGACTAAACATGAGACTCTCTATCATGAAGAACATGGTGCTACTATGAAGCACAAGTGTGGAAAAAGATAGTAGCAATTGTCCCTCTTTTCTTTTCTTTTTTGGAGGAGCCTTTTCTTTTGTTCGGCCTTTTCTCACATGGGACAATTCTCTAATAATGATGATCATCACACTTCTATTGATTACAACTCGATACTAGAACATAGTATGAACCTATATGAATGCCTCCGGCGGTGTACCGGGATGTGCAATGAATCAAGAGTGACATGTATGAAAAATTATGCTTGGTGGCTTTGCCACAAATACGATGTCAACTACATGATCACGCATGGCAATATGACAATATGAAGCGTGTCATATGAACGGAACGGTGGAAAGTTGCATGGCAATATATATCGGAATGACTATGGAAATGCCATGATAGGTAGGTATGGTGGCTGTTTTGAGGAAGATATATGGTGGCTGTTTTGAGGAAGGTATACGGTTGCTGGTACCGACGAGAGTTGCGCGGTACAAGAGAGGCTAGCAATGGTGGAAGGGTGAGAGTGCGTATAATCCATGGACTCAACATTAGTCATAAGAACTCATATACTTATTGCAAAAAATTATGAGTCATCAAAACAAAGCAATCAACGCATGCTCCTAGGGGGGAGGTTGGTAGGAGTTAACCATCGCGCGCCCCCAACCTCCACACAAAGGATGACACTCTACAAATACCTCATGCTCTAACTTCGTCACATAGCGGTTCACCATACGTGCATGCTACGGGAATCACTAACTTTAACACAAGTATTTCTCAATTTCATAATAACTCCACTAGCATGACTCTAATATCACCATCCTCATATCTCAAAATAATTATCAAGCATCCAAGTTCTCCTCATATTCAATGCACTTAGTATGAAAGTTTTTACTACATTCATTTTGGATGCCTATCATGTGAAGGCTAGTTTTATAGCCAAAGTACATTACCATGTTGTTCTAATAGACTCTCAAAAGGATATAAATGAAGCATGAGTGATCAAGAATTTCTTCAAAATAAAATCACCACCGTGCTCTAAAAGATATAAGTGAAGCACTCACTACAAAAAAAATACACTTCCGTGATGATATGTGTTTGTCATAGTAGGTCACGTTTTTTGTCATGCATGTACATCCATGACGATTTTATGACATAATCAAGATAGTCATACATTTGCTGTCGTAGAAGTGTTCCATGACATTACCAAAATTATCATCACGGAAGTGTCCACTTCCATGACGATAAATCGTGCATCACAGAAGTGCTTTCGTTAAGGGTGACCGACACGTGGCATCCACCGTAACGGAACGCCGTTAAGCTATCAGGTCCGGTTTGGGATCCGATAACCCGTTAACAGCCCCGACCAATGGGGATTTTCCATGTGTAAAATCATCATTGGCTGGGGGAAACACGTGTCGGCTCACCGTTGGGACAGATGCCATCCACTCATTGGACACAAAGCGCCTATGATACGTCGACACGTGACAAGGCCCAACAGAGGCCCATTCCTGTGAAAAGGCCGACCCATTTGACTTTGATAAAAGATGGCGGGCCGGCCCACGGCAAGCCTGTTAACGGCTTGTTCGCATATAGGCCATTTACATCCCGCTAACCCAGGGCCCATTTACGACCTATCCGAATTAGGCCCATTAGCATCATCTGGGCCGTCCAATATAATTCCAGCCCATTTTAACTTCTGGCCCATGTATGGCCCATGACGTCTTTCGGCCTATGATACGTCGACACATGGCACGGCCCAACAGAGGCCCATGTAGGTTAAAAAGGTTGGCCCAGTCAAAGGCCCATAGTACTTACTCAGGTACTAGTGGGCCAACCCAATAACGGCCTGCTCAATAAAGGCCCATTTACGGCCCGAAGCCAGATCTGGCCCGTTAATTGTTTGTCGAATATTTGGGCCCATTTACGGCCCGAAGCCATATCAGGCCTGTTAATTGTTCGCCGAATATTTGGGCCCAAATACAGCCAAGTGACTTTGAGCCTGTTAGAGGCCCGATGTAGACATGGGCCCATTTCAGCCCGGTGTGACTTTCGGCCTGGGAATGGCTTGTGCTGCCCATGGGCCATATATGGCCCGACAGGACATCGGGCCCACTAACGGCCACAGATAAAGGTGGCAAAAATTAAGCCCAACGTGACTTTGGGGCCCATGATATCAGTGGGCCAACTAGAGCCTGAGATATGTTTCGGCCCGTTAACTGCCCGTGATATAACTAGGCCCAAAAAGGCCCAGTCTACATTTCAGCCTGCCGAAGGCCCATCGACGACTAGTGAAAATTGAGGCCCAATATGCGTTTCGGCCTGCTAAAGGCCCATGGTTTCATCTGGGCCGTAACAGGCCAGTACAATATTCAGCATGTTAATGGCCCAACGCTACCTGGGCCAAACTAAGCGCTGGATCCACAAAAGGCCCAACTAAAATATAGGCCGGTGTAAGTTGTGGGCCTCGCGCAAAGTATGAAGGCCCCAATGATTTGGGCCCAAAAAAGATGCAGGCCGGCCCAATTGTGGCCCGCTAAACACCAGGCCCGTTATAGGCGAATGTTTCGGCCCGGTCGACTACATCTATTTTTTTCAGATAGCGAATGATGGCAGTAACTAGTGAGAATTAAGAACAAACCTAAACTATACAATAAAGGATTTATGGTATATTACATCCACTGGGCATCAAAGTTCGCCACCAGTGATTATAGCGCGCAACGAAGAGGCAGATTACAAAAACTGGGCACCATTGCAGGGTAACAAAATAATACTGAACCGAGACCACTTCCAAGACAGTTCAAGAAAGGTTAGCCTTGCGCGGGAACTGCTGCGCAAGCTGCTGAGCAAGGCTGTGAGAACGGCCTAGCATGTCGGTCATAGCTTCCAGGTGTAGCTGTTTAGCGATGAGGTTCTCATTGGTGTTCTCCGCAATCTTTCTTAGAGATAGGACTTCAAGTCGAAGTTGAGTTGCAGAATGCCTTTATGCTAGAACTTGGGACTGAAGAAGTCGAACTGATTCAGACAACGAATTCTGTGAGCTTGTCTGACTGCTAGTCTCAAGTAACTTGAACACTACATCAAGACAAGACTTTGGGGTTGTCTCGCTATGTTCAAGATGTTTTCCCTTCTTAGCTGCAATATATGTTGGGTTTGTCTCACAACCTTCAGCAGACTTGTGCATGCCATCAGGCATATCACCCTGAAACAAAGTAGAGAGATGACATGTTTTGCACGTGTATAAACAAAGATGATAATTGTGCTGTCAATTCCATCTAATTTCAAATTAGAAAATAAAGAGTAAGTTCAAAATATCAATAGCATAATTCGGCATTGTTCATAATGCGGGGAGCTTCACCACACTACTGGATTACTATGTCAACATAGCAAGCATAGATGAAGGGCAAAAAAAATCATTGTATCTATTTTGGTTAATGTGCATGGCATGTTGTTCATATCATTAGCCACATCAGTAAGATAAAACAGTAGATGACAAGGTGCAAACGTGGGCTGCTTCACCACACACTGGATTATAGATCCACAAAAACAAGCATACATATAGGGAGTATTGAGTAATGTGCATGGTATGAATAAGGAATTTGGTTTTACAAGTAAAACTTAGAACTTACGGTTCTTGCGAACATGCACTTTGGTAGAAACAGCAAACTAAATAGCAGTAAACGATAGGGAGTATGAGCAAATTAAACAGCAGTTGAGGATAAAGTCTTTAGAAGGACTGACTTTCATTAACAGTTAACACCGGCTTTAGAATGCCCTTCTCCATGTCAAGGGAAGGATAACTCAAGAATTTCAGCACAAAATCTTCTTCATAAGCATTGCCTGTACTCTACATTTTGTAGAGAGTAATTATAGACATGGTAATACTGGAAGGGATAGAGGATAATGAAGATAAGATGCAGATTGATGCTACATAATCAACTACCAATCCCTGGAAGTACAAGCATTACAGGACAAAATGTACTCACAAGAGCAATGGGCTACACTTCTGCACTCGCATTGTGTGTGTATTCTACTTTTTGGTAAGATTAAATATAGATCTGATCTTTTTAGTAAATGGTGGGTGAGGGAGATAAGATGCAGAATGCTACACAATGAACCAATCCCTCTTCCCATAATACAACAGTGTTTTGAACACTGGTGTACTGCACAAAATGTTCTTATATTATGGGATGGAGGGAGTAGCTATTAATGTAAGTACAGTGATAGACGACGTTAAGTCCTTACAAGAGGATTGCAGAGCTAAACCTCTTCAAAAGCATTGGATTGATTCTAAATTTATGTAAGAGTCCATACGGATCTTATAATGTCCACCAAATGGACGATAACGAGGCTAACATGTGCAGTGATGCTACATAATCAAACAACTATGAAAGTAAGTATGGTCATACACGCCAAGAGGTACTCACAAGAGCAATGCAGTGTGCAGTATAGTTGCGAGATTCTGTGGTCCCTTGAGAATGAATGTTCTTCTGCTAACAGTTTTCGTACAAGTGAGACGTTAAGGCAAATGCAGAAATGTAGTTCAAATTGTGATGTGATATCATAGATAGTACCTTACGCTGCAGCCGAGACCAATGTGTAACAAGATTATTCCAGTCACCATCGGATAAATGTAGCACCGGAGACTTTACAGAAATTTCGTTTAGAGGCTTGCCATCGAAGTGCACTTGCCTCAGGTAGGAACGATACTTCATCAACGAGTGCTTGAAAAGCGCAACCAACCCTTGCTCATCTTCACAATCCAGTTTGGTCCCCGCCTATTTAAAAGAATGAAATCTCGTGTCTTCTGTCAGCAGAAACATATGCAGCAATGACCATGAATAACATTAG
Organism: Secale cereale; assembly: GCA_902687465.1. Classification (NCBI taxonomy): domain Eukaryota; kingdom Viridiplantae; phylum Streptophyta; class Magnoliopsida; order Poales; family Poaceae; genus Secale; species Secale cereale. Next base: position 101,153,036 of record LR738712.1, read on the forward strand.
TACATTACTTACGCGTAAGTTGCGGAGGAAGACTGGAAATTGTTCTGTGTCTGTGGTATAATCTTTCCATGAAGGAAAGATGCGCACAAAGTTCCTGACAACAATATAAGCTTTGTCTTCTAAACTGGGAAGAAATGGAACAGGGGTCCTATTTGCTGGAATTGGGGCTCTCTCTGGTTCGAAAAGGGATTTGGCAACTGGATTTGGTGTACTCTTTGCTGGAATGGGGGTTTTGCGTCGTAGAGCTGGTGCTATGTCAACTGGCATAATTATAATGTTTGCTGCAGTCGGGGTCTGCTGAGTTGGGGCATCAGAAATGACCAGTGTAGTAGGGCTAGAGTCTGCTAGAGTTGTGGTGTTTTGTGGGTCAGGTGATATTGCAACTACACCTAATGGGCTATTTGATTTATCAGGTGCCACTACCTTTTCCAAATACTTTGCTTGTGCTCGTCCACGATCAGCAATCTCCCTCTTCCCTTTGAACGTCTGATACACAAGAACATCATTTGCATGGATAAATATGGTATGATGACAGATGGAATATGTACTGAAAATGGATAGGCAGGGCATATTCACATACACGATGTGTAAACTAAGCTAATGGCAGTTCAACAAAGTAGAAGCAATGCAAAGCATCAGTTGCAAGATATGTGCGACAAATATAACCTTGGAAAGTTAAAGCAAGCACCTTGATGGGTGAATAAGATAAGGCATCTTCCTCTGACTCCTCCACTAGGGAGCTACATTGACTTAGGTCTCCCTCTAGCTCAGAATCACTGTTAGGATCATATTTTGAGCATGAATCTATAAGTGGAGAGCGTTTGCATTGCATTGCATCCATACTTGATTTCAGTCCCTTAATGCCAAGTTTGACAGCCATGGCATTGTTCTGCTTTATTCTTTTCATGCACTTAAGCTCATAATCATTATGATGCTATTCAGAATATGAGATTCATGAAAACATAAAAAGTAGTCAGATTATCTATGGAATGCATTGCGTATTCAACTCGAAGAGTGTCTCCCTATAAACCCCTGCATATGCAAAGTTCACCCCCCAATCGTGCTGACCAGACCACACACAGAAATACAAACCCCTTATGTCTCTATAACAGGCAGACACACATTTCAAAACTAAAGTAGGAACATTAGAATCATATGAAATTCGTATTTGAACAAATAAACTAAGGAATTATGAGTGGCATAATGTTTAGCTTCAAGGGTGGAGTGTTGGTAGTGCGACACAAAGCAAGTAGGCAGATTGTATTCCATGTAAAAGATCGAAGCCTATGTAAAAGCTGGAAATGACACTTTCTTTCTATACAATGCAGTGTTCGTTGCCCACACATGATGGAAAGAGATCACATAGAGAAATACTGTTCACTCATGTCTACGGTTGCAGTATTTAGAAACAGGGTGGTCCACCCTAAAAGAATATTGACAACAAATATGACAAGGCAAGCATAGATGTAGTGAATCAATCATTTACTTGTGAGCTTACTAGGACAAGTATGCAGAATTGTAACTGCAGTAAGAGACCGTCCAAAATCTGAATCAAGAAGTTTGTCTAGCACTTATTGTTTGCAACTAATCGACGTGAATAATTGGGTATTAAATCGAATGAGTAAGAAAGACAAGTAAAATTTCCAACAAACATGGCTTGCAGTAGTAATCTGGGTCAATGTCACTATGACTAACAATCCAAAATGACTAGTGTCTGTTCCTAGGGCCAGAATTTTGAAAACCCTGTGAACTTTACACGTACTAAAGATTACCGAAATACATCTGAACCATTAAGTGTAGGTAGCACTGAGCACACAACAAACCCTAATGACAGTCCTGCCTAATGAGTAATGAATCAATTAGGAAATGGGTGATGAGGAGTGGCTGCTGAGTGTTGAGGACTTATCTCAGGATAAATCGGGTTGGCTTAGTGGGTGTTGCACGCCTGAGCCCTGAACGGACTGGGAAGGTAGGCACGGCGGTGCACCCGAGAAGCGGTGACGCTGTTGGGCGAGCGGCTCCTGACCTCCTGTTACTCCAGCGTCTCCTCCTAGAGTCATGCCGTCTGGGGACGGCAAGTCGCCGGTGAGGCAGGCGGCTGGGGGCGAGTAGAGATCGGAAGCGCGGAGCAGAACAGAGGGGAACCGGGGCCTGGGACGACCCAAAATCCCAGGGTGGGCTGGCCCACCGTGGGCACCCTGTAGAGATACACACCCGAGCGGCGAACATGCATTTTCGAAACTAATTTAAGAACATTTAGCTGACCATATAAACGAATATGTTTTAATAATATCATATTCGTATTTGAACAACTAAGCTTGTTTAGCTTGATGGGTCGAGCAGTGCTATTATGACACGAAGCACGTATTCTGATCGTATAGTGATCATAAAAGGGGGAAACCAGAGAAATGGTATTTAGCAGCCATTGTTTGCTTCGAACTAAGAACTAAATTCTAAGAGCTGAAAAGAAAGTAGAGTAACCAATTAAGATCTATTTTCTGGTTGAGATAAAAAAGTTGAGGAGATATGAAGTATCACCTCTCTTGCGGCGTCGTGTAGGCATCGGGGGTGCGTTGGCTGTCGGTGGCGTTGAAGCAGATCTGCGACGGTAGACGGGTGCATCGGGGGATAAGTCCCGTCGCGGTGGAAGAGAAGGTCGTGTGAGCGGCCCCGACAAAGAGGACGACGACGCCGATGAAGCGAGATGACGTGATGCAAGGCTCTTGGTCCATCATCGTGGATGAGAAACGTCCATCTCTAGCAATGGACAACGCGGTCTTGGTAGGCGCTTCGGCATGGTGGAGGACGGTGGCGATGAATGTGGTGGAGGACGGCGGCGATGGATGGGGTGGCGGACGCAGGCTGGTGTGGGATGGTGTTCTAGCGCGGACGGTGTATGAATGGGAAAATGGAGGGAGAGGTACGGGGAACCATGTTTTTGGGACGCACCTGTCTGAAATATGGGGAAGTTACGAACTTAGCCCCCTTTTGAGAGTACAGAACTAACAGACATATAAACACTTATAGAGTATATGGATCAATAATATCAACTAACATACATAAGCCAGGCCGCTGTACTTTTCTTTGCTACAATAGCATCCTTTTTTTAGCCAAGCTACTATAGCATCTTGGCCCTTTCCGATGCGTGCCACTTATGGTCCATCTATACTACTATTATTGTTAAATGCACATTCAGCTTGATTGTTATATTTGTAGGTCTGGCACAGCAATCAAAATGAAATGTTTCCGAGTCTTAACAATTAATACAGACTTGTGCTCAAATAAAATTACTAACCAAAAAACAAAAAACAAAAAACAATTATTACATGATCTCTAAAACAAATAGTTTGATTGTTTACATGAACAAACAACACAAAGGTTATTCAACGATGGAAAGAACATTTCACCTATGATTTACCAAGTGGGAATTAATTTCCTTTTTTCCTTCAGGACCTTAACAATGTGGTCAGTCTCAGCTTGCTTCATTTTGAAATCCACAAAATATTTAATGGTTGTCTTGAGTACTGCTACTGATTGTGTTTTGTTTGCTTCCTCAACATGTCAACTTCATATCTAAGTGCAGAAGCAGAATCTCTTTCTGCCACTAGTTTAGCCTCTAGAGCATCAGTAGTTGGCAATTCATAATGCACGATTGGGCCGGTGCCACTGTTGTGGGATGATACAACGTCCATGGGGACCTCGCTCTTTGATCTTGAGCTAACATGTTTTGCCATTAAAGTTCTGATTGGATTCAGAAAAGTTGAAGTTAGCAAAACATCTCAACTAGGAGTTATAACAGCAAACCAGTTAAACAAACATGGAATTAAAGAGTTTCAATTCGATGCTGAAAAGTAGTTATTAACATCATTGTAACCCGTTGTTGCAGCAGCAAAGCAGTTAAACAAACAAGTAGCTATTTAAGTTCAGGCAAACAGGTAATTCTTAACAGTAAGTATCAAACACATAGATAGGTGCAGTCTATAATAGGATTAACACGCTGTGGCATTATGTAATCCGTAGCAAACTAAATTAAGCCAAGCAACGTAATTGAACAATTTTGCAATAAGTGGCTAACTAAAATTCCGAGAAGCAGGTAACTGAACTTACGCTAGTTCTTTGTACAGGCACACTGCAACTTCTTTTTCGCTTACAAGGTTGTACGAAGGAGTCCATGGCATCAATTGCTTGGATACGCAGTCCCAATACTTCTTTCTTCCCACACTGCATTGGTAAGTCGAATGGTTAATCTGGTAAGATGGTGCGTCCTTGATATGTTATATGAGGACATGTTGTCAGACTAGTTGTAGCCACACACATCACACTGGCTTTTACTATATATTTCATGCGATTACTTTTGGCATATCGAGATCTAAGCAATCTACAATAGGATGAAAAGACTGGCATCCTTCACATTATTGGCGAACTCAGATCATAGAAACAAGCAATTCAACCATTCTGTGGGCAAATCAAAAGCGCCACTGGAATATTTTTCACTACCCCTATCATACACGCAAAAAGGGGAGACGCCACCATAGGGGCTGGTATGGGCGCTGCCTCGGGTGGCTTGAAAGTGTGCACCTAGTTTGAGTTGTCCTGGTTGGCCCAGGCTAGTTTTGTTCGTCCCAATGCACGAGCAGGCAATGTAAAAAATGAAGAAAAATGTTTGAATTTGGATAGGTCAATAACACAAGTGCAAGGCAGGCCCTATAGTAGGCTCGCGGCCCAAACAAGCGCCTCCCATATCGATCAACAGCAGGAAAAATCCCAATTCATCCGCTCCAGCCTCCAGTCTGGTTCGCTCCTAACCTAGCCGCTGCTGGACAGACCGACATGGCACTTCCTCGCGCCCTCGTTGGAGGGTGGTCGTCGGGCTTCAAGCGAACAGAAGGACAAGAAAATGAAGATCCAACCCTGGGTGTAGCCTGCGTGGGAGGCAGCGGCGGCATCACGGGCATGGCATCGAGCTTGCGCAAATGGACAGTCGCAGCTTGCAAGAGTAGCATGCGCAACGAGCAGGTAAATCACATCCTTGATTATATCTAATTCAACTCTTCATTTCCTGGCCAATAGTTAAACCTGCCGGTGTTGTAAAACTGCTTGTATGTAGGGAATCTATGAGAAAATGAAACCAATTTCTACTTATTTTATAACTCCCTCAATCAATACTGAACTGACTGAATCTGATGAATCTAATCAAGTTTCCGGTGCAAACATCCAATCTCATGTTGTTCTTGAGCCTGAAGTGTCTAATGAACATACTGGTAATGAAGGATTTGATGCAAACATTTTACATGCTCCTGGTGATGAACCTATAGTGTCTAATGAGGCATCTAATGCAAGCATTTTGCGAGCTCCCATTGAAGGATTTAGTCTCTAATGATGATCTGCTATGTTGAGAGAGACATAGAGATTTGCAGGCATTGATGACAAGCAAATTATAGTGCATTTTCATGGCTTGAGGAAACGTCGAGGCCATCTACTAGAAAGTCCCCGTATCATGACAACGTAGCATAAATACTTTTCTAATCTGTTGTTTGAAAAAATTGGCATACTTGTGCAGGATAGATATATTGATATGCAGTTTGCGCACTGGTTATAGGTGCAATTACACTTCGATATTTTCAGCCAGAGAACGAATAATTCAAGCAGGTACAGACCATGTTTGTAGTCCTTGTACACCATGTTGCATTTTGTGTTTTTGGTGCTTGCATCATTTAGTGTTTATAATCTGAACTACTTTGGATCATATTAGCTGGTTTTCAAAGTGCATGTAGCTTCACATTTCTCAAGTTATGTTGATTTCCGGAGTGCAAGTTCCTTCGTATTTTTTAAGTTAAATGTTTGCCCCTGGTAACTTGAATTCGTGGATCCGCCACTGCACACAAATCATACACGAATGCTAGTACGAATTAAATGAAATGCAGGGCCTTACGCTAGCTCGTTGTACAGGCTCACTGCAGCTCTGCTTGCGCTTGGGATGTTCCATGTACAAGTCCATGTTACCACTTGCTTGGATGTGCACGCCTTGTGCTCCTTCCACCCCCCTCTGTATTTTTGACATGGCGAATGGCTGATCAGATAAGAGGAATCGACCTTGCTGTTGTACCAAAGGACAGATACTTACAAGGCTATACGGGTGTGCAGGATGTGTACCAGATCCCGTAGCGCCGTCATGCTTCGCTAAAAAATGGTTTCCTTGTTTCAGATGATATATCCAGAAGAAATACGAGTTAAAGTCAGAGTTGGATAGGCGTGTAAGCTAAGGGAGCAGTGAAAGGATATCCAAACATCGTCGGAACAGTGCACAATGGAGTGATGTGTGGATACCTAGTTCGGGCCGGCGTTTGGGCATGCTTGCCTAGCTAGAGTGCGGGTCACTTCAGAGCCGTTGAGGGTGATGCGCTGGCGTTGGCTGCCGCGCATGGATGCAGATCTTGAGTGGCAGCAGAGCGCTACGATGCGGTGGACGAGACCATTAGTGAAGCCCCAGCGGCCTCGGGGGGCGGAGGCGCGATGATGTGCTCGGTGAAGTAGCCCTGGTGAGCTGGGAGACAACATCGGTGAAGCGCACCTGATGCGGTGGAAGTCGGTGGCTGTGAGGCACTTCGGTTGCGGCGGCCGACGTTGTCGGTGAACCACCCGGTGCGGTGGACGAGGGCGTAGATGAGGTAGCTTCGGTGCGGTGGTGAAGCGCGACCGTCATCTTCGTCGTGGTCGTCTGGCACAGAGGTGGGGAAAGAGACGAGACGAGGGGCGATTTGAACTTTGCTTGGGTTGGCGGTGAATTAGGGATTTGAGCAATCTGAGCGTGGAAGGGGATGGTGGAGAAGGGAGATTTTGCAGGGCTAGAATTGGGGCCGCTAGATATTTCAATCCGAAACGTGGAAGCGCGAACTTATTTTGCCGTCCGACACACGCGACCACCACGACACGACCCTAGTCTGCCTGGTGTGCCTACATTTGAGAATGCAAACGAATCTTATTTCATTTGCAAATGAATCTGTATGTATTACCATGCCCGTGTTTTCCTTACAATAATTAGTCATTCGAAACGAGATACTATAAATTAATTAATGAGGAGTTATTTGAAAAAAAAATCGAAACGGTATCCACGCTAACGTGGATTAGCGTGTGTGTCACATAATTAGTTATTTGAATTAGAGTGTGTGTCACATAGCGATCTCCAGTTCTAACGTGGATTTTGCATTTCACTGTATCGACGCTACTTTTTTAATACAAATTCATATGTATATGATGAACACCATGGTAGTGAGAAAACTTTTGGATGGATTCAAACATATGACCTACAAAATAGCACAACAAATCGAATCAATGTCAGCTTTTCGAAACCTAGTATGGCACGAATTCGAAATAATTACCCATATGCATGGTCCTCAGTTCAAATCTTACAATGTACACCGAATTGAAACATCGATATTAAGTCTCATACTATCTACATTCAAATGTTGTTTTTAGCCGCCCCCCTCCTCCGCATAGACACTACATACTTCCTGTATCGGTCAATCTTCCTCTCCTAACCACCTTAGGAAGCTATCGGTTTCCAACACACATCCATTCTTTCTCTCCATGTTTCAATCTCTAACTCTCTCAACTACACAACCCCCTTTTCCCACTCTGTTACTAAATGTATTTACCTCACACACCCGCCATTGCACCCCATGCCGAGTTCTCTCTCTCCCTCTCCCTCTCACCCTCTTGCGCTAAATACATGCATTGCCTATCTAGCCCCCCAATCTCTCGTGCGCACGCACGCACGTTGTCTATCTAGGTCACTCCCTCGAGACTGTCTCACTCTTTCTTCCGCACAGCGGGCCACACTCGCTCAATCTCGCTCTCTTTATCTGAGTCTCGTTTAACCTCAGTTTCTTTCACACACAAATGATATATCTCCCTGTTTGGGCCTCGATCGACACACTCTATACTCTCTCACGCAGATTTTCTATCTAGGTCAGTCCATCGAAGCCGCCCCCACTCTTTCGACCTCATGGTGGGCCACACTCTCTCTCTCTCCCTCTCTCTCTCTCTCTCTCTCTCTCTTTGTATGTCTCGATTGACCTCACTCTTTTTCGGACAAAAACGATATATCACCATGTTTGAGCCCAATTCGACTTATTCACATTGTATACTCTCTCACGCACATTGTCTATCTAGGTCACTCTCTCCAACCCGTCTCACTCTTTCGATCACACGACGACCCTATGTGATCGATTGACCTTGCTTCCTCCCACGCAGAAACTATATCTACACGTCTGTGACTGGATCATGTCTCAAGCTCTATCCTACAGCCCTCACCCTTGCAAAAGCTCAATCAGACAATATCTCTCCAGAGCATATATATTTGTTCAATGAATGTTGGACCACACTCACTTTGTCTCTCTATCTATATGTCTCTCGATTGACCTCGCTTTCTCACGCCGTATCTTCCACACATTGAAGCTACCTCTCCATCCCTCACAAAGCCGGAGCTATTTACATTGCGAGGGGCACTCCAACCTTGGATTAATTTGTGGAGGCATTTATTCCGGTCGGTTTAGATTATATTCTCGTAGCATTCGGCCCACAACTACTCGAAACACCGTTGCAACCCCTGCAACTCTCCTAGTTGATTTCCTTGTGGCTCGGTCATCGCTCTCTCGCACGTCCTTTCTCGCCTTCAACGTCGCACCATGGTATTAATGCAAAAAACTATGTTGTTCTCTTTAATTATTATAAATAAGCTACAAAACTACACACCGATAGTCCACTTGGAATGGAACAAATTTTGACCCACAAATTAAAGTGCTACAAACTACACACCGAGGGGCCCACATTTTATGAAACAAATTTGGACCCATATACCAATTAAAAAATAAAGGACGAGGATCGAACATGCGACCAGGGCCTTCAAGCCGCACGTCAATAGGCAACATACGTAGAACATCACTGTTTGTTGTACCTCCCCTTGTTCACTTAATGTTTTTATATTACCACAACCCATTTAATTGATAACATGTAATATTATTTTTAGTACTATTCGCCTTGACTTATTGGTGGGTTCCATGTGTGCTCTCTCTCTCTCCTCCCCTTCCGCGTTTAGACGCACGGGCAAACACGAAGAACTCCCGGGCGATGTTGTCGTTGATCATATCTGGACGCGTTCACAAGTTACGGCACCGGTTTCATGTGCTAGCAGCACTAGTCAGTGTGTACGTGCAATGCACGTTAATTTGGAAGTATATTAAGTGCATGCGGATATTAAGTAAAATATTATTTGCGTGTTATTATGTGATTAGCACTATTTTTGGCATAAAATTAACTGCACGCTAAACGTGTTGAGCGCTCGACATTGAAGCAGTCTAGGTCGTTGGATGACAAGGAATACATGTGGCTTGATGACGTTTTATATTTAATTTGATACGGCTCTACCAGAAAATTCAATCGATCAAACCATAGATTTCGTTCAGTCTGACTCCGACTTTAAATTATACGACGATCGATCTAAAATAAACAGAAATGATAAACATTTGGATTTTAAGCATGGCAATCCGAACGTTTTTCATGGCAAATTTAGGTTACGCGGCGGCGGCGGG
>LR738712.1:101162723-101178403 GCA_902687465.1 Secale cereale
GTGTCTTGCGGTGGGAAGCGGCTCCTCTGCCGTGCCCTGTCTGTCGTCGGGCCACTGACCAACGGCGACGGTGGCGCCTTGCGCCGTTGTTGGTGTACTCCTGGACGTTGGCCTAGCTTCAAGGAAGGCCAAAATGTTCTGGACTTCGGAGGGACTCAACTGGCGGGAGGAGGCGACTGGCGTTGGTGCAAGGAAGCGGTCGACGGCGGCCATCCATGCCGCTGAGGCGGGCACTGGCACCCGCGCGGGGACATGCGCTGTCAACGGCGCGGCGGAGACATTCATGTGCACGGGCACTGGCACGGACGCGCACATCTGTGCAGGCGCAGGCGCATGCGCTGGCAGGTGCACGGGCACCGGCACGGGCGTGCGCAACAGGGCACGCGCAGGCGCATGCGCTGGCAGGTGCACGGGCGCGTGAAAGTCGGCGGGGACCTCATGGAACCCCGTGGCATCAAGCTCGGCAATAATGTGCGGCTCCCAGCCCATTGATGCCACGGGGATGGGCACTGGCGCAGTCGGCGCGACGGGAGCGGGGACAGGCACGACGTCTTCCCGCAAGGCCAGTTCAAGCTCGTCCCAAAGCGCCTTATGTTCTCGAGACTCCGGCTGGGTATCTTCCTCAGGAAACTAGAAGACTAAGGGCAGACCATCGTGATGCGGCTTGGCGTACGTTTAGGTCAGGCTGGTTGGAGGTAGACGCCAGGAGAATCAGAGAGGAAGAGAGAAGATTGTAGCAATACCGGGTAGTGCGGGGTTGATTTTAAACTGCGGCGCCGCGACAACTAAAGTGGGAGCAATTGGGATGAAGGTGGGCGGCGGAGCCTGGTCAAAGGGCTCGCCTCCCGGTGAGCCTGCACAGCGGTCTGCTCACACGCCTCCCTGTCAGCCGGCGCAGCGGTCTGCTCGCACGCCTCCCGTCGACTCACACGCTTGCTCGGACGGCACCTGCCTATGAGAAGCGGGACTTGTGGCGGCACGTAAACGCCCATGGTTTCAATAGTGAAAGTGTTCGCCTTTAACGTGACAGGTCTTTGTTCCAAAATACCTTGGCTCTTCATTTGTGCAACTTGTCATAAGCAGCTTGTCGCAAATTAAAGAAAAAATTACGAATTAATATTTGTGCCATATCACGTGACCATGCTCAGTTTCAAGAATTTATGGTCACTTTTGGATTTTATGAAATTTAAGATCCAGGATTCGAAACAATATCATAACCTGCGTCATGCAATAAATTTTCAATCCATACATTTGTCCTGTTGTATTTCTTAAGAAAGGATTTGGTCAAACATTTTGCTTAGTTAGACTTCAGACAAGTTATATATGCAGAGTAAAAGGATAATCCCTCCGTACCAGTGCATTGCCTGATATATTAAATCAAGTACTAGGCACGAACAAACGGGCTCAATTCTGTGCTCATCCTGGTGTAGTAGTAGTAGTACTAGGCAATGCAGTTGACGGGTGACCTTGGCGAGCGGCGACCGAGGGAATTGAACCGTGCTCGGCACGGTAGGTAACGTTGTCTAGTTACTAAAGCATCCCTCCGTTGTTCATCGGTACTCATTATGGACCGGGGACATGAGGGGAATTTCCTAGGGCTAGAATTCTGGCCGCCAGATATTTCGACTCGAAACGCGGAGGCTCGAATGGTTGGGGATGCCTAATGTGCGTACCACGCACGCCACCAGAAGGACACGAGCCTGTTTTTTTTTTACTTTTTTAGGATCAACACGAGCCAAGGTCTCGCTGGTATGCCGTTGGGTCCTACCATTCGAGAATACGAAAGGAACCTTTTAAATTGCCGAACGAATCTATGTGTATTACAATGCCCGTATTTTCCTTGCAAATAGTAATCTCAATGTGGTAATTGATTTATGATGAGTTGTTGAATTAGAGTGAGTTTGTGATATAGTGATCTCAACGTGGATTTCACATTTCATGGTATCCCTGGTAAGTTTTTCAATGCAAATTCAAATTTAAAAGATGAACAATATGGAGGTGAGAAAACTTTGTATGTATCAACCATATGACCACACACACACACAGAGAGAGACACCCACACATGAACACAACAACAATCCAATAAGTATAGTGCATCTATTTTTCCAAACGATGCATGTATGACATGAATTAAAAAATACTCCTTCTTTTCCTAAATATTAGTCTTGTAGAGATTTCAACAAGCGACTACATACGGAGCAAAATGAGTGAATCTACACTCTAAAATATGTCTATATACATCTGTATGTGCCAGTCCACTTGAAATCTCTAAAAAGACTAAAATTTAGGAACGAAGGGAGTAAAATGTAAGACATGCATGGTCCTCAATTCAATATTTAAAGCGAACATGAAACTGAAACATGAATATTAGGTCTAGTACTACAGTACATGCAAATGTTGTGTTTAATTAGGAGGAGCTATGATTGTCGGGGGTCACCCCCTCGACCTTAGATAAAATTGTGAAGCTCTGTTTAGGGTTGTTTAGATTATATTTGTCCCCACCCTCCCAACCACCGATTGGTTGTGCACCCCCCACCCCTCCTCCCCGGGAGAATATCATGTGCCCCCATACCTTAGATATGCCGATACGAGTTGCTTGGAGCTTGTAGATCTGATATATAGCAGCTCACATGATGTCTTAAATTTTTACAGGAAACCTTGATGAGTTTGAGAATTGCACACAATTTGTACAAAAACTACTCAGATGCCCTTGGATCCCATATCCAACGACTTCGAAGCTCGTATCACCGTAGCATCCGAGATGAAGGAGAACATCATATTCTCCTATATGTAAGAATATCATGTGCTACCACACCTTAGATGCTTTGGTGATACAAGCTCTTTGGAGCCGTTGGATTTGTGACCCAACACCTCCTCGGTGGTTCGAATGTTTTTTTTGCAGAAAAGCCCCCAATGAGTTTGGCCACTGCTTACAAGCACAAAGACTGCTCAGATGACATTGGATCTCAGATCAAACGACCTCGAAACTCGTATCACCATAGCATCTAAGATGAAGGAGGACATCATATTCTCCTGTATGTAAGAATATCATGTGCTACCACACCTTAGATGCTTTGGTGATACAAGCTCTTCGGAGCCGTTGGATTTGTGACCCGACACCTCCTCGGTGGTTCGAATGGTTTTTTGTAGAAAAGCCCCCAAAGAGTTCGGCCACTGCTTACAAGCACAAGGACTGCTCAGATGCCATTGGATCTCAGATCAAACGACCTCGAAGCTAGTATCACCGTAGCATCCAAGCTGCAAGAGCACCTTATGTTTTCTCGCACGGGAGAATATGAGGTACAAGGCCTCATAGTAGGAGGTTTGAATGTTTTTGCAATATACGGCTGAGATAGCTTGGGAATTGCACAGAAAGTACAAGTACTACGCATGTGCCATCTGATCACTGATCATACGACCTAGATGCTCATATCACCGTAGCGGGTAATTAAGCTACGGGGAGCACCTAATATGAGCAACGGGCAGCCGTTGGATCCAAGATGCAGCGGCACACACGAGGCTTGAATGTTTTATTTGCAAAAAAACCTTTGGAGAGTTTGGAAATCGCGCATAATTACAAAGTCTACTCCCAAGCCATTGGATCTCACTTCCAACAGTGTAAAAACTCGTATCAATATAGCATCTAAGGTGCGGGGTGGATGTGATATTCTATGCCGCTGTCATTTTTGTTCGTAAACTTGCAAAATACGTGTAACTTGTGCTGTTACTTGTCTAACCGTGCAAAGTGTTTGTTCAAAAAAACCATCCTACACTGAAATATCGGAACAACACACGGGGGTCCCACTTGTCATTAATCAATTTTGGACCTAAAACTAACAAATATGAAAGATGAGATTGGAACTGGCAACCTGGACTACAAAGCGTAAGCCCATAGCCTGAAACAACAACGGTTGTTGGCTTTGTCCCATAGCTTGATTTTATACAGTATTACGTTGAGTAGAGTAGAGGGAGTGCCTTGTCAACACGTGCATGACCATTGACTCACTTACTGATGGGTCCCAGGTCTGCGATATCTCTCTTCTCTCCATCGTCTAACCATTGCACAGGCACACACGAAGAGCGGCGCTAGCTTGCCGTTGTGTTATTACAACTAAAAGAAAAAGCTTGGAAAATAGAAGAATCACCTAGAACAAGAGACATTGTGGCTGGTTGAGATGGAGCTAACCACACCTATCCTCCGTGCCATATTAGCATGATGAAGCTGTGTGGCTAGTGGGGTGTTTTCGACCGACTGGCTGGGTCCCGAGGTCGAACCATAGGTACTACGTCTGATACAGTAAATTTATACACGCACATTTTTCCTCCATGCCGAGAGATGTCACACCCTACCGTGCGGTTTTGGGGTCCTCCCGGGTGGTGCACGCATATATTCTTCCTCTCGTGGGATGCCCTACCGCGCGTTTTCGCCGAAGCAAGTAAATGAGTCGTCAAATCACGAAAAACCACTTTTCCCGCCGAGTACATCAGTGAAGCACGGTGGCTAGCTAGTTGGGCTAGTTCGACCGATTAGCTAGGCCGCCGCCACATTTATTTTTTCACCCCTTTTTTTATCTACTTGCCGGCAGGTAAATTTAAATATCCATCGCAGCGTTGCTCTGGTGTTTGAGTGCGGCAGGATTTTTAATTTTTTGATTGGCGGGAGCAGACGTGGCAGGAATTTTAATTTTTTGATTGATGGGAGCAGGCGCGGCAGCAATTAGTCACGATGACTCCGCCTGTAAAACCCACTGCTCCCTGATGTGAGAAGTCATCGGCTGGTGTTTTACCATGGTGAAAACGAAAATATTCTCCGCTCCCCGGCTGGCTCCCTCCGGCTTCCCGTAGATTGCATTGCCTTTCGGCCGTTTCGCCCCCTGCATCACCAACGTCCCGCGCCTCGAGAAGCAGAGGGACTTCGGTGGTGTTTAGGCGCCCTCTGCATGGGCATGTCCATGTCTCGGCGCAACATGACCATTGGATCAAGCTCAGACGGCGTAGATCAGTCACTGTAGCACAAAGCGTGTGGGTGTGTTTGGTTGCATTCTCATCTCAATATACTCCTCTATCTAGGTGTGCAAGTCACCTTACGAAAACAAATAATCCTAAAACACTTAGGCACGGTACATTAACTTCCTTCCCGTTTCTTGTTTTGTGACATATCAACCAATAAGAGATGTGGGCCGTGCATGCTTTCAATGACTTGAGACTAATAAACATGACATGTAGTGGTTAGTTCATTGCATGTAATGCTATTAATTAGCAAAAAGACATTAAGTTTTCTTGTTTTCCTCTCCGCCTTGGTCGCAGTGCACAACGTAAGATGACTTACACACCTAGACGGAGGGAGTAGTTGTTTCCTTCGTGTATTTGTGTTAACCTACTAGTGTGGACTCATGCACCCTTCATGCCCTCTGCCAAACACCCAAAAGTGGGTCGGGAAGAGAACTTTTGCTCCCATCCCGTGCACCCTTCATACACCCTGCCTAACACTATTCGTGCTTCATATGGTTCATGTTTCATGGACTACTGTAGCACCGTACTCTCCGTGCGCTGTAGACCTAGTTCTGTTAACATTGATCTCACTGTTCATTCTCGACCGGACAGTCGAGACAGCGGTACTATGTTACTACATTACTGTTCATATAGTTGACATGCGCACAACATCATTTGTTGTCGTCATATCTTACTACACTAGCAACAAGATTATGTAGTACTGACGTATGAACCACTGCACATGCCTAGTAGTAGGAGCACTGTGTATGTTGAAGTGTCTGCCGTTCTTCGCACTCCTCTGTCGTAAGAGTGGAAACGCTTGCTGTAATCATTTTTTGTTCAGAAAAACAGTGGACATGCTCTACTGTGCGGATCCTCCTCCAGCCATGCACTAAATTACTCACTTTCGCCGACGTGTGGGACAGCCAGCATCGGGGTCCACCACCCATGCACTAAATTACTTAGTAGTAGAGTGACGGTAGACTACCCCGATCGAAGCGCCGCAATAATGCCCAATGAGCCGTCAAATCACAAAACACCCTCCTTTCCAGCAGTGAGTTGGACGGACGAAGCAACCATCATTTCACTCTTGTCTCTCAGCTTCCTCTCTACCCAACTCGCTTCTCCCTCATCTTGTTCCTCATTTCTTCAAGAAAACCCCGACCTGCTTCTGCCATTGTTCTTCTCTCCCAAAGAAGGAAAGGTGAACGCATCAATGGTGTTGATTCTAGCCAAGGCCCGGTCTTGCAACCCCGAGACTGATCCTATAACTCCCTCTCTTTTCTTCTTTTGGGTTTGTGATTATGGTTTCTTTTCTTTTATTTCTATTCGATAGTTTCTTGATGGACGCTGGAGCACCGGCCAAAGTGATGTCTATGGCTCTGGCCAAAACCGTCGAGGCTCATGGTACGAAGAAGCGCAAGCACCCCGCCGAGATTACAACAGACAAGCTCAAAGCCATCGCCCTTCCCAAGCCCCCCTCTCCAGGATCCCTCATTAAGCAAGTCCAGGTAATATCTATTCTTGACGATCTTTTTCTCGATCTTGATCGTGTTTTTTCATCTAACACGCAGTACTAGTACTAGTAGTACAACTTTCTGGGTGATCTTGCATGTGATTTTTGTGTGCCAAATGATGGTTCTAAATTCGTCTTTTGACCAAAACATGCGACAGGTTGACACTGATTTCTTATAGATTACTTTCAACTACTCCCTCTGTCCCAAATTTCTTGTCTTAGAATTTTGGGACGGAGGGAGTATTTTATGAACATCAATGCTAATGTACCTTTGAAGAGGGTATATTTGCCTCAGTAACTTGTGTTATGGATATTGCAAGTAATCCCTCTGCTCTCATGCCTTTGAAGACATGTTCTAGTGTCTTTGTTCACTCATTTCTATGCGTATATGTAGTCATATATGGAGTATAATATCGAAAATCATCTTATATTTCTGAACGGATGTAGTAATAAAATATGGTTTCTGTTTGAATTAGAACCAGGTCCGCGGTGGAGATGAAGTTCTCATAGTCATGCCATGTGAACTGGAAGACCTGAGGATGAATTCTACTGCTAAACTATCAGCTGCTGTGTCCTTGTCGCCACGTGTCCTGAACTAGTGTTTTCCTATAGCATTATTGTCACGCGTGTTCTCGTGGCTGTACTTGACCACAACAATTTCTTGGTTGTGCCTTCGATTACGAAGGGTGTGGTTCTTGTAAAGTTTCCCAACAAATCTGATGCGGCCTGTCTTCATCATCATGTTTATGAGTGGAAAGACCACTCTGTTAGGTTCTCCAAGGTTGTCAAGATGGTGATGGTGCATGTAGACATCTCTCACGAAGTCCATGGCCTAGTTAGTTATGCGGGGTTCATCCCGTAGGTCGGTGGCAAGAAATAGTCTGCAGAGTTTAATTAGTGCAACTTTGCTTGTCTGTAGTAAGTACTATTATTCAGTACTTGATTTGTGTTTGTGAACCCTGTATTGTTTATTAGTACTGCCGCTTTTGGTGTATGGTCAGTCCTGAGAACAGTCTATGTTAATGTCTGTCCACTCAATTCAGTCTGTATATTTTGAAGTATCCAGATCATCTTTTTTGTGAGGACGGTTTATCAATTATGGTTACACTCCAATATCTGTATGCATTGCAGGGTTTATCGTACCCACCAGATTTCCAGTCCCATGGATGTTCGGTCCATACCATTTGTCACGACCTTTGGACTGTCCTGCTTGTGGGAGTAGTCGGGGCCCATGCATGCCACCCGTAGTTGGACGATCATTCTTCTGTTTAGTACTTCAACATAGTGATTTCCTGGTAAGGATTCACTCGTGTCACATCATGTAAATCTTATTGATTTACTGTCTAAATCTTATAGATTTAATGTCATGTTTTCTTTCTTTTCCTGCAATTTTACGATGCAGGTTTTGCCATGTGACATTCATAACAGAATAAACCGTTTGGTTTGCTCTACGATGGCTGTTTTTGCAGGTTTCACTTCTTATGTCGTGTGAGTAACGAAGGCACTGTACATCACTTATATTACTGGAAAAAATTGGATCAGTATGTTGTCTGAGTACAAGCTGAATCCGTATGATGAACTGCAGTTTGGTTTAACAAAAACGCCACAATTAGTCCTTCTCGCGTTTAAAAGAAATGAAGAGAACAACTGGATCACGGTCACGAAGCCTAGTCAAGTTAGAAAGCTGATCATAGAAGACCAGCCACGATCGCCGCTATCTCGCACATCGGTACCACCTTCAGCAACGGATCGAGCACCGGCAGTTGCTCTAGCAATGACAGCGGCATCAGCTCAGTCTGATCCAACTAAGGATTGGGCACCGACCGCATTAGCGGATCAGGCTGATCTACCGGAGGATCGAGCATCGACACCGGCACCTGCTCCGACACTAGCACCAGCTCTACAAGGAGAACCATCTCCAGCAGTAGCAGTGGCTTCGGCACCTGCACCAACACTTTCACTTGCATCTGCTCCGGCCTGTGCAGTGGCAACAGACTGGGCTGCAGTTCGCACTTCATATACCAAAGTCCTTACAAAAACCTACATGTCCACCTTCTTGGTAAGCATTGGCCGCCCAAGTGTTTCGTTCTTTTTTCTTTCCATGTTGTTTCACATGATTCACTGTGTTGATCTAACTGTTTGGGTATGTCTTCTTGTTGGCAAACAGAGAATTCCTAGAGCAACAAGGGAGTCGTTCAACAATCCGGGTGACAACGGCCAAGTTTCTCTTACCATGCGCAGCCTTGGTGTGAATGAACCTGCTCAATATACCGTAAGTACAAAGGATGGTCGCATGATGATTGATGCTAAAGGATAGTCAAGGTTCAAATCTAAATCATATCTTGCGGTAGGGGATGATATCAAAATCGAACTTTCTCGGCTAGGAGAGCTGGTCCAAATCAACTTTGAAATTCTTCAGTAGCAGCACGCAACTGCCGAACTGAGCTATCCTACGAGAGATTTTGATGTAATAATCTGGCATGGTGAAACAAGTGTCCTGTGTGTATAAGTAATATGACAGTATTATTTATCACATGGTATATCGTTGATAGAATTGCAACTCTCATTGCTGGTTCGAAACCAATAATTCTAAACATACTAAGAGTTACACACAATTACACGTTGACTAGGATTCTTTCTTTCTAACTAACCACTCCCCCTGATTTTCATGGGGGTGGGCCCCTCATCCCCCTTAATCTCCAATCAAAACCCACCTGTTTGTAAAACCCGTGTAAACTTATGTATGTGTAGCATTACTTGGTTAGGAACTGTCATTTGATTTCATTCCAACAGCTGTCGTGCTTTATTCAATTTTGTGTATTTTCCTTGCGACAGCATCTAAAACCAGCGCCGTACCGATCGCTTGCAATATGAAAAGCGCTGAGGTAGAACACATGGGCCCCCAAGCATGCAGGGTGGGCCTACGGCCCAAGTCCTGAACCGTGAGCCTGTCTGAGTATTATATTCTCAGTTGAACCCCCATCATTGTCTCAAAAAAAAGCTGAACCCCCATAATGCCCGTGCGTTGCACGTAACATCAAGATGCATTTGTATGAGTATTTTATCTTGTGAGAGAAAAGGATGAACGAGGGAAGGCCTTATTTGCAAATGTGGAGAGGTGTGTGGGTATCTTTTTGCAAAATTGCCATAGTTTCCTTCCTATCCGCCAGATATAATTTTGTATGTATAAAGTTGTGATATAAAAGATTTGTATATTTCTTTACAGAGGGAGTATATCTCTATCAAAAATATATTTTTGTGTAACTAGTTACTCCTGTCTTTCTACTTCCTTTCGCTGATATGTGGGGCATCCGACAACGGGGTCCACGTGCCATATGCACAAATTAGAGTGGACAACTGCACGGTAGACACACCCCAGTCGTAGCGCCGCAGTAATGCCTAATGAGTCGTCAAATCACAACCCCCCCCCCCTTTTTAGCTTTAGCAGTATGCTGGACGGACGAAGTGGCAATATTTCACTGGGCCTGAATCCCCTTCTCCCACGTCCGCTTATTCAGAGAAAATCCCCTCTCGGCGATTGCATAGGGTTTTCTCATGGAGAACCAGTTACGAATTCTTCATCCATCCCCGATAAATCCAAGTCCCTTGGTCGCGGGTAATCCTAGGATGGCAGCCGCTGCTGTTGATGCATTTTTCTTCCTATTTAATCTAGTGTGTTTCATTTGCAGTGCCCAAAGTGCGAGGACCCTAGAGGTTTCTGCGCCCTCGGCAAGACGCCACACTTGTTCCTTCTCATCCTAACACAGGATTTTAAAACGCGCACAATATGTTCCTAGAATCCTCTTTTCTATCCGGAAGGTGGGTTTTTTTTTAACATGTTGTCGACTAATTTGGAAATTTAGATTGCTATATTTGGATAAAAGGTACTACCAGTACAATGGTCAACACTGACGTGAAGGAGGAAGTTATTTCTAGATTTGGATAGGGAATACATTGTGTTCTCATATTATTTTTCCTGCAGTGCATTATTTGCTCTGCTAGAACACATGTACTCAATACGCTCGGCCTTGCCATAACTGAATACACCAGTTTAATGGTCACAGTGAAGACAAGCCATGGATATAAGTTCCGAGTTTGGTTCATGAACCAAGAAGATCACTGCTTTTTTTATGGTCGAACTTGGATAAACTTTCTCAACTGTTACGGTCTGAAAGTTGGCGCATGAATGTTGATGGAAATAGCAGAACCTGGTCTCATCTTCACTACGATCTTCCACCCCGACGTCGTTCCAATTGTTCATCCATGTTAGTATATGGTTCTTGCTTGTTGCCTCGATTACTTCTTAATCCACCTATTCTGTCTAACTAATCACAATTTAACTTTAGAAGTAGCAACGAACCTCTCACGAAGATGCTACTTCTAACTACTATTTTCTTATAATTGGTGGCATGTGTAGGTTTTTTCAGAGTTAAGCAGGCTACTTGTTTGTTATTCTGTAACAACTCGGCTGTTACTGATGGCACTGAAGTTGACTGGGATGACATCCACAAGTTCCTACACTTTATTGATCGTCTTGAGGTCCTTATGGGGCGTTTCAATGGTGGAAGGCCACGTGGGATATGTGTGCCATTGCTGCACTCGTTGAAAAGGTCCAACTGTGTCGAGAAACTTATCGTACGAGCTGTTTTCTGTTATATATGTTGTTCATAAACTATTGCTTATACACAGTTTTACAGCTGTGATCTTCTTGAAACAGAAACTGCCCAATTCTATTATTCATATACAGATGCTTGACCATGGTCGGGTCAGACTTGCGCTTGGTCACAATATGATGTTTATGTCGACCTACTCCATTCCCCTTGGAGGTGAAAAGATACTTATTCATGGGTGGTCTCAAATAATGAAGGCCTGTCCATCATGGAGAATAAGGCAGAAGATTATGTTCCTGCTTTTCGTTGGCTCTAAAGCGAATATCATGTTTATTGACCACATTGCGAGATGAAGCCGCTTTCAGAAGGTTGTGGATGCGCGGGGTGGCGCCTGGGCCTTGTCCTGGGGCTAGGCGGCCTCACCCTTGGTTAAATGTAGGCAAAGTAGCACTGTTCGAGGCATGCTTTGTACGGTTGAACCTATATAAGTACTTATAGTCCTTTCAGCTATGGTTGTTAAGTGCCCCTGCTGGTTTTAGTTAAGGTTGTTAAGTACTCCTGCTGCTCTTATAGTCTGTCGTGTTTCTTCAGTCCTGTCTTCCTCCAGCCGTCAAAACCAAACCAGCGCCGGCGAGGCCGCCAGCTTCCGCCTCCCACGGCTGGTTGCGCCTCAGAGCACGCATCGCCGCCCCACCGTCTCCTAAATCGTTAACGCCGACGTCCGAGGCCTCGCCGTCGTCCTCCGCGCGCTTTGGTGCGCTCGCCGCGGCGCCGCCCTCTAGCATTGTCAACATGGTCAACAAACAACAGGAATCGGCAGAAGTACGTGGAGAGGATGACAGTACGGGCCCACCATGTCAGCGTATGGAAAAATAAAATGCTTCCTCCTAGTGTTTTCCTGACATCTGGGACCCACGACATTGTGAGCGTATATAGTCAATAGACACAGACCAGCACAAGATCGGCTGACACCTGGGACGTAACTGCTCGAGCAGTATTTTTTTTGTTATTGTTGAGACGAAGCAGGGTTTGAACTGGACTGTGGCCCGTCTAGCCCAGGCTTATATTTTATGTTCCCCATGTGACCATCCCAGCTATTTTTTCTTTGTGAAAATGAGCCCAGTTTATTTTTTCTGAAGAATACCCAATTCAGGCCTATTTATTTTTCTACGCCCTCATGGGCTGCAACTCTTTCAAGACGCCTGCAAATCTTGAAAGTAATATGAAATTGGCTGTAAATATAAAAAAAGATGCCAAATTGGTAATTACTTTATAATTTCTGATTTTTTTCACATTTTCAGATTCCTATTTCACTCGTCATTAACCAAATTTAAATATATCTTCAAAGTACTTTAAATCTGGCTCGACATTTCGGTATTAAAAATAGTTTGGAACCCACAGAAATATGCGAAATTGGCCCTGGCCAACCAAAAAAACGGACTGCAATAAATTGCATAAGAAGTCGCAATGAGCTATATATAAATTATTAAAAAAAGAGGGAATGGTCTGACTTATGGGCCTATTAAGTTGACACGTATGCAAGATTTTTTTAGTTATTATATACGTCAACAAACGATTCTAGCAGACGTAACCATTGGATGTCAATCCAACGGCCGTCGTGTTTCTTCAATCTCTGATCTTCTTGCTCCAGCCGCCAAATCTAGCGCCGGCGGGACCGCCTGCCCCCGCCTCCCATGCAGGCCTCACCGCCTCCTACTACTCCCACAGCTGGCCAGGGCATCCCTCTACTCACCCACACCCCCTGTTATTCTGCGACGACGACAGCCTCACACCGCAGCCGAACCAGTGAACCCTCGTACTCCTCTTCGTGTATGCATCCACTGCCGCGTCTTCCCCGGCTCCGCGTCGTCCCCTTCCTAGGCCTCGCCGTTGTCCACTGCCCTGGTGCTCTCGGCGCGGCGTGGTCAACGTGGTCAAGTAACGACTTCCATCGGAAGAGTACTGTCATGGAGAGGCTGATAGCTGGGACCACGGCAGCCGCAAGGAAGTGCCTCCTTATTACGCGGAAAATAATTATTCCTCCACCAGACAGCAGGGACCCACCGGACGGGCCATCGTATTTGGCAAAAAAATGTTTCCTCCTGACTGCTGGGACCCACCGGACGGGCCACCGTATTTCGCTAAAAAAATGTCACCCCGCTGTCAGCTCGGACCCACCGGAAGTGCCTCCTTATTACGCACAAAAAAATGAATAATCCCCCTGCTAGCTGGGACCCAGTATAGCGGGAGACTAACTTGTGGGCCTACTAAGTTGACGGGGACGGAGGGCTTTGTCAACTTAGTCAATATGCACGATTCTATCTCCATTGACCGTACGATGTCCCTCCAACGGCCGTAGTGCTTCTTCAACCTCTGGTCTTCTTTCTCCAGCCGCCCAAACCAGCGCCGGTCGTGCCTCGTGCTCCTGTCTCCCGTGGCCGGCTGCAATGCCGCGGAGGCCTCACCGCCCCCTACTACTCCCACCGCTGGCCGGGCCATCCCTCTACTCACCCACACCCCCTGTTATTCCGCGGCGACGGCAGCCTCACACTGCAGCGAACCAGTGAACCCTCATACTCCTCTACGCGTGGGCATCCACTGCCGCGTCTTCCCCGGCTCCGCGTCGTCCCCTTCCTAGGCCTCGCCATCGTCCACCGCCCTGGTGCTCTCGGCACGGCGTGGTCAACGTGGTCAAGGAACGGCTTCCATCAGACGTGGACTGTACGTGGAGAGGCTGACAGCTGGGTCCACGGCTGCAGCAAGGAAGTGCCTCCTTATTATGCGCAAAATAATTATTCGTCCACCTGACAGCAGGGACCCATCGAACGGGCCATCGTATTTTGTGAAAAAAACGTTTCCCCCCTGACAGCTGGGACCCACCAGACGATTCACCGTATTTCTCAAAAAAATGCCCCCCCCCCCGCTGTCAGCTCGGACCCACCAGAAGTGCCTCCTTATTACACACAAAAAAATGAATAATCCTCCTGCAAGTTGGGACCCACCTTGGTGGTTGGCTGACTTGTGGGCCTACTAAGTTGACGGGGACAGAGTGCTTGGTCAACTTAGTTAATATGAACGATTCTAGCTCCAGTAACCGTACGATGTCCATCCAACGACCGTAGTGCTTCTTCAACCTCTGGTCTTCTTGCTCCAGCCGCCCAAAGCAGCTCCAATCGTGCCGAATGCTCCAGCCTCCCGTGGCCGGCTGTGCTGCCACGGAGGCCTCACCGCCCCCTACTATTCCCAGCGCTGGCCAGGCCCTGCGGCGATGGTAGTCTCACACCGCAGCCGAACCAGTGAACCCTCGTACTCCTCTCCGTGCGGGGTTCCACTGTCGCGTCTTCCCCGGCTCCGCGTCGTCCCCTTCCTAGGCCTCGTCGTCGTTCACCGCCCTGGTGCTCTCGGCGCGGCGTGGTCAACGTGGTCAAGGAACGACTTTCATCAGAAGAGTACTGTACGTTGAGAGGCTGACAGCTGGGTCCACGACCGCAGCAAGGAAGTGCCTCCTTATTACGCGCAAAATAATTATTCCTCCACCTCACATCGGGGACCCACCGGATGGACCACCGTATTTCGCGAAAAAAATGTTTCCCCATGACTGCTGGGACCCACCAGCTACATCTTTGCACGCAAGGAAGTGCGTCCGAAAAAAAAAACAATTCGCCCCCTTGACTGCTGGGACCCACCAGCTCCATCTTCGCACGCAAGGAAGTGCGTCTGAAAAAAAAAATGATTCCCCCCTGACTACTGGAACCCATCAGCTAGATCTTCGCAGGCAAGGAAGTGCCTGACAGTCGGGACCCACTAGTCGAAGCGTACGTAGCGTTGTCATTCTGGTCGCGAACATGTACGAATATACTTGTCGATGTAGAGGCACGCACATGTCGTAGCAGAGGCGCGCTCGTAGCATGTACACGTATGTACAGCGGCGAGGGTGCAAGAAAGTAAATACGACCACGTACGTACATACGGGCGGGGTCTCGAACGCCTACTCGTGCGTACGTACGGCCGGGGCTCGTGTACTTGGCTGGGTCGGAACGGAGAAACAGTGTCGTCATCGTGTTCATGGGGGAGCCAACCGGCTGGGTCGGAACGGAATGTGTCGTCGTGTTCATCGGGAGGGCTTGGACGGAATAGCCGATGGAAACAAGGCCTGGCGTATCGGGGAACGGAGGAAACGGCCTTGTGTTCGACCGGCCACGTTCGAAACGAGATCCTGTTCAACGGGAGGGGTCTAGCGCACCGCAAAACGGAGGAAACGGACCTCCTGCGGTCAAAACGGGGGTCCTGTTGATCGTGAGGGGTGTGGCGTACCGCAAAACGGAGGAAATGGACTTGTGTTGGAGCGCTACGGTCGAAACGGGGGTCCTGTTCATCGGGAGGGGTGTGGCGTACCGCAAAACGGAGGAAACAGACTTGTGTTGGAGCGCTACTGTCGAAACGGTGGTCATGTTCATCGGGAGGGGTGTGGCGTACAGCAAAATGGAACTCCACGGGATACTGTTCATCACCACCGTCGACCCCCTCCAGCCTCCATGGTCTACTGTTCATCCACTGTCGAC
>LR738712.1:101178420-101235848 GCA_902687465.1 Secale cereale
TGAGGGGTGTGGCGTACCGCAAAACGGAGGAAATGGACTTGTGTTGGAGCGCTACGGTCGAAACGGGGGTCCTGTTCATCGGGAGGGGTGTGGCGTACCGTAAAACGGAGGAAACAGACTTGTGTTGGAACGCTACGGTCGAAACGGGGGTCCTATTCATCGGGAGGGGTGTGGCGTACCGCAAAACGGAGGAAACAGACTTGTGTTGGAGCGCTACTGTCGAAACGGTGGTCATGTTCATCGGGAGGGGTGTGGCGTACAGCAAAATGGAACTCCACGGGATACTGTTCATCACCACCGTCGACCCCCTCCAGCCTCCATGGTCTACTGTTCATCCACTGTCGACCTCCTCCAGCCTCCACCTGCGACTGTTCAGCCTCCACCGCGCGCTACTCCGCCGGCTACTGTTCAACCAGCCCTCTCTACGGGCCCCTGTTCAACCACCCCTCCACGGGCTACTGTTCATCCAACCCTCCATCGTCTACTGTTCATGCAGCTCTCCACGGGGTGGTCCTATTCATGCAGCCCTCCACGGGGTCCTGTTCATGCAGCCCCAACCGGCTCGATCGAACGGGGTCCTGTTCATGAAGAGGCAACACCACATGGTATTGTTCAGCCACCCCCATCGGGAACTGTTCATCCAAACCCCCCAGCAACGCTCACTGTTCATGCAGAGGTAACATCGATCGGCTTCTGTTAGCAGCAGTAGCGAAGGAATCACTCGATCGGGTTCAGTTAACAGCCATCGATCGATCGATTGGGTTCAGTAACGCGTAGCCTGCAGTGCAATCGCACGGGTTCAGTTAGAGCCCAACGCCTCGCACCCACGTGCGTGCATGTACGAGAGAAACGCGCATCGCTCGGTCCCGACCACCCACCATAACCGGGAACACCCCGATAGTTTCCTCGCCCTCGCTTCTACCATGGTTTTTTCCGTCATGGACGACCCATAGAATGTCATGCAACTGCGTCTCCAGCCCGCCCAGGACGAAAAGCCCATTTTCTGTCATGATTTTTTGTCATAGAAGTAGGACCCCACCACATCTATGATGATACCGTGTTTTGTCACAATTATTATCATAGAATTGTCATAAGTATGATAGAAAAAAGTTTCCTTCGACCCAAAATGTAACGGATGTGTCTTTTTTTTGTAGTGACTAGAGCAAAAACTATTCAACTCAAAAGATATAAGTGAAGCCCATAGAGTGTTCTAACAATTCCTAGGCCATATTTATCTCTCTCAAAAAGATGCCTCCAGCAAGGATGATTGTGGCGAACTAACAAGCAAAGACTCAAATAATACATGACGCTCCAAGTAAAACACATATCATGTAGTGAATAAAAATATAGTCCCGAGTATAGTTACCGATAGATGAAGACGAAAGAGGGGATGCCTTCCCGGGGCATCCCCAAGCGTAGGCTTTTGGTTGTCCTTGAATTTTACCTTGGGGTGCCTCAAGCATCCCCAAGCAAGCTTAGGCTCTTGCCACTCTTTTTTCCGTAGTCCATCAAAGCAATACTCAGAACTTGAAAACTTCACAACAAAAAACTTTGACAAAAATCTTGTGAGCTCCGTTAGTATAAGAAAGCAAACCACCACTCAAAGGTACTGTAATGAACTCATTCTTTGTTTATATTGGTGTTAAACCCATTGTATTCCAACTTCTCTATGATTCATACTCCCCAATACTACTCATAGATTCATCAAAATGAGCAATCAACACACGAAAAACAGAATCTGTCAAAAACATAATAGTGTGTAGTAATATGTAACTTTCACATACTTCTGTAACTCCAAAAAATTGAAATAAATTGGTAAACGTGAGGAATTTGTCTATAAATCATCTGCAAAAAGAATCAACTAAATAGCACACTCCAGTAAAATCTGGTGACCATTCTAGTGAGCGCTAACGATTCTGTTTTTCACAGCAAGATCATATAAACTTCACACAAGTCTTCCCAAAGGTTCTACTTGCCACAAACACTAATTAAAACACAAAACCACATCTAAACAGAAGCTAGATGCAATATTTATTTCTAAAAAGAAGCAACAAAAAAATATAAAATTGGGTTGCCTCCCAACAAGCGCTATCGTTTAACGCCCCTAGCTAGGCACGATACAAGGATAGATCTAGGTATTGCCATCTTTGGAAGGCAATCCATAAGTGGCTCTCATAATAGATTCATATGGTAATTTGATTTTCTTCCTAGGAATGTGTTCCATGCCTTTCCTTAACGGAAATTGGAATCTAATATTTCCTTCCTTCATATCAATAATTGCACCAATCATTCTAAGGAAATGTCTACCAAGAATAATAGGACATGAAGGATTGCAATCTATGTCAAGAACAATGAAATCTACGGGCACATAATTCTTATTGGCAACAATCAGAACATCATTCTTCCCATAGGTTTCTTAATGGTAGAATCCGCAAGATGCAAATTTAAAAAAAAATCATCAAGCTCATGGAAACCTAACGAATCACACAAAGTTTTTGGGATAGTGGAAACACTTGCACCCAAATCACACAAAGCAAAGCATCCATGATCTTTAATTTTAATTTTAATAGTAGGTTCCCACTCAACATAAATCTTTCTAGGGATAGAAACTTCCAATTCAAGTTTTTCTTCATAAGATTGCATCAAAGCATCAACTATGTGTTTGCTAAAAGCTTTATTTTGACTATAAGCATGCGAAGAGTTTAGTACGGATTGCAACAAGGAAATACAATCAATCAAAGAGCAATTATCATAATTGAATCCTTTGAAATCCAAAGTAGTGGGTTCACCAGTATGCAAAGTTTTAATTTCTTCACTCCCATTTTTAACAATTTTAGCATCAAGATCTAAAAACTCTGAATCATTGGGACACCTTTTAATTAAAGTAGACTCATCCCCAATCCCATCTTTAGCAAGATTCATACTAAAAACAAGGATCTAATAGGAGACACATCAATAACTTTCAGATCTTCATCTTTATTTTCATGATAACTAGAAGAACACGCATTTATATAACCCTTTCTTAGCACGCATCCTAGTGGTTCTTTCTTTGCATTCATCAATGGAAATTCTCATGGCTTTGAGAGACTCATTGATATCATGCTTAGGTGGAATAAATCTAAGTTTCAAAGAATCAACATCAAGAGTAATTCTATTCACACTTCTATCCAATTCATCAATCTTAAGCAATTTTTCTTCAAGCAAAGCATTGAAATTATTTTGCGAATTCCTAAACTCGTTAATACTAGTTTCAAATTCAAAAGGCATCTTTCCATAAGAGTTATTGTAGGAATTACCATAATTATTAGAGGAATTACTAGGAAAAGGCCTAGGATTAAAGTTTCCTCTATAAGCATTGTTACCAAAATTATTCCTACCAACAAAATTCACATCCAAAGATTCATTATTATTTTCAATCAACGTGGATAGAGGCATATCATTAGGATCAAAAGAAGCACTCTTAGCAGCAAATAATTTCATAAGTTCATCCATCTTTCCACTCAAAACACTAATTTCTTCAATAGCATGTACTTTTTTACTAGTAGATCTTTCGGTGTGCCATTGAGAATAATTAACCATAATATTATCTAGGAGTTTGGTAGCTTCTCCTAAAATAGTTTCCATGAAAGTGCCTCCTGCGGCCGAATCTAAAAGATTTCTAGAAGCAAAATTCAAGCCAGCATAAAAGTTTTGAATAATCATCCATAAGTCCAAACCATGTGTAGGGCAATTACGTATCATTAATTTCATTCTCTCCCAAGCTTGTGCAACATGCTCATGATCTGGTTGCTTAAAATTCATAATATCGTTTCTAAGAGAGATGATCTTAGCAGGAGGGAAATACTTAGAGATAAAAGCATCTTTGCACTTATTCCACGAATCAATACTATTTCTAGGCAAAGAGGAAAACCAAGTTTTAGCACGATCTCTAAGTGAAAACGGAAATAACTTCAATTTAACAATATTATTATCTGTATCCCTCTTATTTTGCATATCACACAAATCAACAAAGTTGTTTAGATGGGTAGCGGCATCTTCACTAGGAAGGCCGGAAAATTGAGCTTTCATGACAAGATTCAACAGAGCAACATTGATCTCACAAGATTCAGCATCGGTAATAGGAGCAATCGGAGTGCTAATAAAATCATTATTGTTGGTATTGGAGAAGTCACCGAATTTAGTATTGTTCTGAGCCATAGCGACAAGCAAGCAATCCAACACACAAGAAGCAAGCGAACGATAAACACACGACAAAAAGAAGGGCAAATAAAACGGCAAGGGTGAAGTGGGGGAGAGGAAAACAAGAGGCAAATAAATGTAATGTGAAGGATAAGGGTTTGTGATAGGTACTTGGTATATGAATTTTTCATAAGCCTCCCCGGCAACGGCGCCAGAAATTCTTCTTGCCACTTCTCGAGCTTGCGTTGTATTCCCTCGAAGAGGAAAGGGTGATGCAACATAGTAGCGTAAGTATTTCCCTCAGTTTTTGAGAACCAAGGTATCAATCTAGTAGCAGACTACGCGCGAGTCCCTCGCACCTGCACAAACAAATAAGAACTTCGCAGCCAACACGATAAGGGGTTGTCAATCCCTTTACGGTCACTTACGAAAGTGAGATCTGATAGAGATGATAGTTTGATACTTTTGGTATTTTTGGATATAAGAACAGAAAGTAAAAACGGAAAAGTAAAGTAGATTATAGATTGATATGTTTGAGAATAGACCCGGGGGCCATAGGTTTCTCTAGTGGCTTCTCTCATGATAGCATAATTCTACGGTGGGTGAAAAAAATTACTGTCGAGCAATTGATAGAAAAGCGAATAATTATGAGACTAGCTAGGCATGATCATTACATATAGGCATCACATCCGAGACAAGTAGACCGAAACGATTCTGCATCTACTACTATTACTCCACACATCGACCGCTATCCAGCATGCATCTAGAGTATTAAGTTCATAAGAACAGAGTAACCCTTAAGCAACATGACATCATGTAGAGGGATAAACTCAAGCAATATGATATAAACCCCATCTTTTTATCCTCAATGGCAACAATACAATACGTGCCTTGTTGCCCCTACTGTCACTGGGAAAGGACACCGCAAGATTGAACCCAAAGCCAAGCACTTCTCCCATTGCAAGAACTATAGATCTAGTAGGCCAAACCAAACCGATAATTCGAAGAGACTTGCAAGGATATTATAATCATACATAAAAGAGTTCAGAAAAGAACCAAATATTTCTCATAGATAATCTTGATCATAAACCCACAATTCATCAGATCTCGACAACCACACCGCAAAAAGAGATTGCATCGAATAGATCTCCTCGAAGATCGAGGAGAACTTGGTAGTGAGATCCAAAGAGAGAGAAGAAGCCATCTAGATACTAACTATGGACCCGAAGGTCTGTGGTAAACTACTAACAACTCATGGTGAGGCGACGATGATGATGTAGAAGCACTCCGTGGTAGATCCCCCCCTCCGCCGGAGCTCCGGAATAGGCCCCAAGATGGGATCTCACGGGAACAGAAGGTTGCGGCGGTGGAACTTGGGTTTTCTCTGTTGTTCTGATGGTTTTGGGAAACGTAGGTATATATAGGAGGAAGAAGGGCACCGGGGGCCAGACGTGGGGTCCACGAGGCAGGGGGCGCGCACTGTAGGGGGGCGCGCGCCCCACCCTCGTGGACGCCACGTCAGCCCTATTCCGTGGTTCTCAAGTCTCCCGTGCGTATTTTGCTCCAAAAATATCTCTCCCGAAATTTCATTCCGTTTGGACTCCGTTTGATATTCCTTTTCTGTAAAACCCTGAAATAGGCAAAAAAACTGCAATCTGGACTAGGCCTTTGGGTTAATAGGTTAGTCCGAAAAATAATATAAAAGTGTATAACAAAGCCCATTAAACATCCAAAACATCATAAATAATAGCATGGAACAATAAAAATTTATAGATATGTTGGAGATGTATCAAGTCGCGCCATGGGGAGGAGTCCTACTAGGACTCCAATACTAGTAGGACTAGGATTACCCCTTTTCCCCTTTTGTGGAGAAGGAAGGAAGGAAGGGAGAGGGAGGGGGACAAGGAAAGGGGGGCGTGCCCCCTTCCCCTTGTCCAATTCGGACAACCCATGGGGGGGCACCCCTTGTGGGCTCCCCTCTCTCTTCCCTATGGCCCATGTAGGCCGAATACTTCCCCGGGGGTTCTGGTAGCCCCTCGGTACTCCGATAAATATCCGAAACGTCCCGAAACCATTCTGGTATCCGAACACCATCATCCAACATATTGATCTTTACCTCTCGACCATTTCGACACTCATCGTCATGTCCGTTATATCATCCGGGACTCTGAACAATCTCCGGTCACCAAAAAACACATAACTCTTAATACAAATCATCATCGAACGTTAAGCGTGCGGACCCTACGGGCTAGAGAACTATGTAGACATGACCGAGACACTTCTCCGATCAATAACCAATAACAGAACCTGGATGTTCATATTGGATCCAAAATATTCTATGAAGATCTTTATCGGTCAAACCGTAATGACAACATACATTATTCCCTTTGTCATCGGTATGTTACTTGCCCGAGATTCGATCGTCGGTATCTTCATACCTATTTCAATCTTGTTACCGGCAAGTATGTTTACTCGTTCCGTAATACATCATCCGATGACTAACTCATTAGTCATTTGCTTGCAAGGCTTATTATGATGTGTATTACCGAGAGGGCCCAGAGATACTTCTTCGATACTCGGAGTGACAAACCCTATTCTTGATCTATGCCAACTCAACAAACATCTTCGGAGATACCTGTGGAGCATCTTTATAATCACCTAGTTACGTTGTGACATTTGATAGCACACAAGCTATTCATATGGTATCCGGGAGTTGCATAATCTCATAGTCTGAGGAATATGTATTTGACATGAAGAAAGCAGTAGCGATAAAACTGAACGATCAATACGCTAAGCTAACGGATGGGTCATGTCCATCACATCATTCTCCTAATGATGTGATCCCGTTAATCAAAAGGAAACACATGTCTATGCTTAGGAAACACAACCATCTTTGATTAATGAGCTAGTCTAGTAGAAACTTTACTAGGGACACTGTATTTCGTCCATGTATTCACACATGTATCAAGTTTCCGGTTAATACAATTCTAGCATGAATAAAAGACATTTATCATGATATATAAGGAAATATAAATAACAACTTTATTATTGCCTCTAGGGCATATTTCCTTCAGTCTCCCACTTGCACTAGAATCAGTAATCTAGATTACATAGTAATGATTCTAACACCCATGGAGTCTTGGTGTTGATCATGTTTTGCTCGTGGAAGAGGCTTAGTCAATGGGTGTGCTACATTCAGATCCGTATGTATTTTGCAAATCTCTATGTCTCCCTCCTTGACTTGATCGCGGGTAGAGTTGAAGCATCTCTTGATGTGTTTAGTTCTTTTGTGAAACTTGGATTCCTTCGCCAAGGCAATTGCTCCAGTGTTGTCACAAAATATTTTCATTGGACCCGATGCACTAGGTATTACACCTAGATCGTATATGAACTCCTTCATTTGCTGCTTCCGAAGCAGTTATGTACTCCGCTTCACACGTATATCCCGCCACGACGCTCTGCTTGGAACTGCACCAACTGACAGCTCCACCGTTCAACAAAAATACGTATCCGGTTTGTGACTTAGAGTCATCCGGATCGGTGTCAAAGCTAGCATCGACGTAACCATTCATGATGAGATCTTTGTCACCTCCATAAATGAGAAACCGGATACTTCAGGATGTTCTTGACCACTGTCCAGTGATCCACTCCTGGATTACTTTGGTACCTCCCTGCTAGACTTATAGCAAGGCACACATCAGGTCTGGTACACATCATTGCATACATGATAGAACCTATGGCTGAAGCATATGGAATGACTTCCATTTTCTCTTTAACTTCTGCAGTGGTCACGCATTCAGTCCGACTCAACTTCACACCTTGTAACACAGGCAAGAACCCTTTCTTTGACTGATCTATTTTGAACTTCTTCAAAACTTTATCAAGGTATGTGCTTTGTGAAAGTCCAATTAATCGTCTTGATCTATCTCTATAGATCTTGATGCCCAATATATAAGCAGCTTCACCGAGGTCTTTCATTGAAAAATTCTTATTCAAGTATCCTTTTATGCTATCCAGAAATTCGACATCATTTCCAATCAACAATATGTCGTCCACATATAATATCAGAAATGCTACAGAGCTCCCACTCACTTTCTTGTAAATACAGGCTTCTCCAAAAGTCTGTATAAAACCATATGCTTTGATCACCTCATCAAAGCATATGTTCCAACTCCGAGATGCTAGCACCAGTCCATATATGGATCTCTGGAGCTTGCACACTTTGTCAACACCTTTAGGATCGACAAAACCTTCTGGTTGCATCATATACAACTCTTCTTTGAGAAATCCATTAAGGAATGCAGTTTTGACATCCATTTGCCAGATTTCATAATCATAAAATGCGGCAAATTCTAACATGATTAGGACAGACTTAAGCATCTCTACGGGTGAGAAGGTCTCATCATAGTCAACTCCTTGAATTTGTCGAAAACCTTTCACAACAAGTCGAGCTTTGTAGACAGTAACATTACCATCGGCGTCAGTCTTCTTCTTAAAGATCCATTTATTTTCAATGGCTTGCCGATCATCGGGCAAGTCAACCAATGTCCACACTTCGTTCCCATACATGGATCCCATCTTAGATTTCATGGAATCAAGCCATTTTGTGGAATCTCGGCTCATCATCGCTTCCTCATAGTTCGTAGGTTCGTCATGGTCTAGTAACATGACTTCCAGAATAGGATTATCGTACCATTCTGGTGCGGCACGTACTCTGGTTGACCTACGAGGTTCGGTAGTAACTTGATCTGAAGTTTCATGATCATCATCATTAGCTTCCTCACTAATTGGTGTAGGCATCACAGGAACGATTTTCTGTGATGAGTCATTCTCTAATTCGAGAGAAGGTACAATTACCTCATCGAGTTCTACTTTCCTCCCACTCACTTCTTTCGAGAGAAACTCCTTCTCTAGAAAGGATCCATTCTTAGCAACAAAAGTCTTGCCTTCAGATCTATGATAGAAGGTGTACCCAACACTTTCTTTTGGGTATCCTATGAAGACGCACTTCTCCGATTTGGGTTCGAGCTTATCAGGTTGAAGCTTTTTCACATAAGCATCACAACCCCAAACTTTAAGAAATGGCAGCTTAGGTTTCTTGCCAAGCCACAGTTTATATGGCGTCGTCTCAACGGATTTAGATGGTGCCCTATTTAACGTGAATGCAGTTGTCTCCAATGCATAACCCCAAAACGATAGTGGTAAATCGGTAAGAGACATCATAGATCGCACCATATCTAATAAAGTAAGGTTACGACGTTTGGACATACCATTACACTGTGGTGTTCTAGGTGGCGTGAGTTTTGAAACTATTACACATTGTTTCAAATGAAGACCAAACTCTTAACCCAAATATTCGCCTCTGCGATCAGATCGTAGAAACTTTATTTTCTTGTTACGATGATTCTCTACTTCACTCTGAAATTCTTTGAACTTTTCAAATGTTCTAGACTTATGTTTCATTAAGTAGATATACGCATATCTGCTCAAATCATCTATGAAGGTCAGAAAATAATGATACCCTCTGTGAGCCTCAGCACTCATCGGACCGCATACATCGGTATGTATTATTTCTAATAAGTCAGTTGCTCGCTGCATTGTTCCGGAGAACGGAGTTTTAGTCATCTTGCCCATGAGGCATGGTTCGCAAGTATCAAATGATTCATAATAAAGTGATTCCAAAAGTCCATTTGCATGGAGTATCTTCATGCGTTTTACACCAATATGACCTAAACGGCAGTGCCACAAATATCTTGCACTATCATTATCAACTTTGCATCTTTTGGCATCAATATTATGAATATGTGTATCACTAGGATCGAGATTTAACAAAAATAGGCCACTCATCATGGGTGCATGAGCATAAAAGATATTACTCATATAAATAGAATAACCATTATTCCCTGATTTAAATAAATAACCGTCTCGCAAAAAAAAAGATCCAGATATAATGTTCATGCTCAACGCTGTCACCAAATAACAATTATTTAGGTCTAGAACTAATCCCGAAGGTAGATGTAAAGGTAGCATGCCGACGGCGATCACATCGACTTTGGAACCATTTCCCACGCGCATCGTCGCCTTGTCCTTAGCCAATCTTTGTTTAATCTGTAGCCCCTATTTCGAGTTACAAATATGAGCAACCGAACCAGTATCAAATACCCAGGCGCTACTACGAGCATTAGTAAGGTACACATCAATAACATGTATATCAAATATACCTTTGTTCACTTTGCCATCCTTCTTATCTGCCAAATACTTGGGGCAGTCCTTTTGCAGTAGAAGCACTCAGTTTCAGGCTTGGCTCTAGATTTGGGTTACTTCCAGGGAGTAGCAACTTGCTTGTTATTCTTCTTGAAGTTCCCCTTCTTTCCCTACCCTTTTTTTGAAACTAGTGGTATTGTTAATCATCAACACTTGATGCTCCTTTTTGATTTCTTCCTCCTCATCTTTGAGCATTGCGAAGAGCTCGGGAATTGTCTTCTCCATTCCTTGCATATTATAGTTCATCAGGAAGCCTTTATAGCTTGGTGGCAGTGATTGAAGGACTCTGTCAATAACACTATCATCTGGAATTTTAACTCCCAGCTGAGTCATGTGGTTATGGTACCCAGATATTCTGAGTATGTGTTCACTGTCAGAATTGTTCTCCTCCATCTTCCAGCTATAGAACTTGTTGGAGACTTCATATCTCTCAAATCGGGCATTTGCTTGAAATATTATCTTCAACTCTTGGAACATCTGATATGATCCATGACGTTCAAAACGTCTTTGAAGTGCCGATTCTAAGTCGTAAAGCATGGCACACTAAATTATCGAGTAATCATCAGATCGAGCTTGCCAGGCGTTCATTACATCAGGAGTTGCTCCCGCAACAGGCCTTTCACCTAGCGGGCTTCAAGGACAAAATTCTTCTGTGCGACAATGAGGATAATCCTCAAGTTACGGACCCAATCCGTGTAGTTGCTACCATCATCTTTCAACTTATCTTTCTCTAGGAACGCATTACAATTCAAGGGAACGGTAGCATGAGCCATTGATCTACAACATAGATAAACAAAACTATCAGGACTAAGTTCATGATAAATTAAGTTCAATTAATAATATTACTAAAGAACTCCCACTTAGATAAACATCCCTCAAGTCATCTAAATGATCACGTGATCCATATCAATTAAACCATGTCCGAGGTGAGATGGAGTAGCTTTCAATGGTGAACATATTACGTTGATCATATCTACTATATGATTCACGTTCGACCTTTCTGTCTCCAGTGTTTAGAGGCCATGTCTGTACATGCTAGGCTCGTCAAGTTTAACCCGAGTATTTTGCACATGCAAAACAGTCTTACACCTGTTCTATGTGAACATAGAGATTATCACACCCGATCATCACGTGGTGTCTCGGCACGACGAACTGTCGCAATAGTGCATACTCAGGGAGAACACTTGTATCTTGAAATTTTAGTATGGGATCATCTTATAATGCTACCGTCATTCTAAACAAAATAAGATGCATAAAAAGATAAACATCACATGCAATCAAAATATGTGACATGATATGGCCATCATCATCTTCTGCTTTTGATCTCCATCTCCAAAGCATCGTCATGATCTCCATCATCACCGGCTTGACACCGTGATCTTCATTGTAGCGTCGTGGTCGTCTCGCCAACTATTGCTTCTACTACTATCGCTAACTCGTAGTGATAAAGTAAAGCAATTACATGGAGTTCGCAATTCATACAATAAAGAGACAACCATAAGGCTCATGCCGGTTGCCGATAATTTACAAAACATGATCATCTCATACAATAACGTATAAGTCATCACGTCTTGACCATATCATATCCAACATGCCCTGCGAAAACAAGTTAGACATCCTCTACTTTGTTGTCGCAAGTTTTACGTGGCTGCTGCAGGCTTCTAGCAAGAACCGTTCTTACCTATGGCACAAAAACCACAATGTAGATTTATCAAGTATGCTGTTTTAACCTTCAACAAGGACCGTCCGTGGTCAAACTCGATTCAACTAAAGCAAGAGGGACAAACACCCGCCAGCCACCTTTATGCATACAAGTTGCACGTAACTGTGGAACCGGTCTCATGAACGCGGTCATGTAATGTTGGTCCGGACTGCTTCATCTTACAATACCGCCGAATCAAAATAAGACATTGGTGGTAAGAAGTATGAACATCACCACCCACAACTCCTTTGTGTTCTACTCGTGCATATCATCTACGCATAGACCTGGCTCATGATGCCACTGTTGGGGAACGTAGCATGCAATTTCAAAAAAATTCCTACGCTCACGCAAGATCTATCTTGGATATGCATAGCAACGAGACGGGAAGAGTGTGTCTACTTACCCTTGTAGACCGAAAGCGAAAGCGTTATATTAACACGGTTGATGTAGTTGAACGTCTTCGTGATTCAATAGATCAAGCATCGAATGTACGGCACCTCAGAATTCAGCACATGTACAACTTGATGATGTCCCTCGAGCTCATGATCTAGTAGAGGGTCGAGGGAGAGTTCCGGCAGCATGATGGCGTGTTGACGGTGATGGTGAAGTAGATCGCGCAGGGCTTCGCCTAGGCACTGCGACAATATGACCTGCGGTGTAAACTGTGGAGGGGGGCACCGCACACGGCTAATAGAATAACTTGTGTGTTCTAGGGTGCCCCCTGCCCCTGTATATAAAGGAGGAGGGGGGAGGCCAGCCGACCCTAGGGGCGCGCCATGCGGAGGAGTCCTACTAGGACTGCAATCCTAGTAGGACTAGGATTCCCTTTTTTTCCTTTTGTGGAGAAGGAAGGAAGGAAGGGAGGGGGCACCCCTTGTGGTATCCCGTCTCTCTCCCCCTATGGCCCATGTAGGCCTAATACTTCCCCGGGGGGTTCCGGTAGCCCCTCGCTACCCGATAAATATCCGAAACGTCCCGAAACCATTCCGGTGTCCGAATACCATCATTCAATATATTGATATTTACCTCTCGACCATTTCAAGACTCCCCGTCATGTCCGTGATCTCATCCAGGACTCCGAACAATCTTCGGTCACCAAAAAACACATAACTCTTAATACAAATCATCATCGAACGTTAAGCGTGTGGACCCTACGGGTTCGAGAACTATGAGACATGACCGAGACACTTCTTTGGTCAATAACCAATAGCGGAACCTGGATGATCATATTGGCTCCCACATATTCAACAAAGATCTTTATCGGCAAACCGTAATGACAATATACGTTATTCCCTTTGTTATCGGTATGTTACTTGTCCGAGATTCCATCGTCGGTATCTTCATACCTAGTTCAATCTCGTTATCGGCAAGTCTCTTTACTTGCTCCGTAATACATCATCTCGTGACTAACTCCTTAGTCATTTGCTTTCAATTTTATTATGATGTGTATTACCGAGAGGGCCCAGAGATACCTCTCCGATACTCGGAGTGACAAATCCTATTCTTGATCTATGCCAACTCAAGAAACACCTTCAGAGATACATGTAGAGCATATTTATAATTACCTGGTTATGTTGTGACGTTTGATAGCACACAAGGTATTCCTCCGGTATCCAGGAGTTGCATAATTTCATAGTCTCAGGAATATGTATTTGACATGAAGAAAGAAGTAGCGATAAAACTGAACGATCAATACGCTAAGCTAACGGATGGGTCATGTCCATCACATCATTCTCCTAATGATGTGATCCCGTTAATCAAATGACAACACATGTCTTTGGTTAGGAAACACAACCATCTTTGATTAATGAGCTAGTCTAGTAGAGGCTTTACTAGGGACACTATATTCTATGTATTCACACATGTATTAAGTTTCGAGTTAATACAATTCTAGCATGAATAAAATACATTTATCATTTTAATAAGGAAATATAAATAACAACTTTATTATTGCCTCTAGGTCATATTTCCTTCATCGTATGTACATCCCACACGATGAATCCCAGAAAAACATTTCCGTTCATATGTATATTACACACAGTTTTTTTATGGAAACGTTTGTGCAAGGTGACCTAACGTAAACAGTTCTCTACCGGAAGCCGTGTGTGATAGTTAGTTGATGGAACATGCCTACTTTCTAGATACCGTGAGGGTTGTTTGAGTTCATCGCCCACGGTGTTGTCTGAGTAACCGTCTGCAATAGAAAACCCCAATAAGCAGGGTAATTAGCCTATTATCTATAATCCATGTACTAATCAAATTGATATTTCTAATAAAACACACCACATATTTCATATCCGTATTACAGCAACCATGATTTCATAATCAAATTACATCAGATAGCTTCGGCACTCAGTTATGCCATTACACAACATCACCAAGTTTCACATGCAACATCAAAAACCTTTGGAAAATAGCATCATACACGGTAAATAGACTGATGGATCTCATGTGGGAAACTATAGAAGAGGAAGGCAAATATTGAGCCTTTAGTGATGTTGAATGTCCTTGCAACTTAGGCCAGTGGCTATGGATAATTGCCCGCCCAACCTTCGTCCTCTTCAGCAAGACTTCAATATTGTACCATGGGTGTTGAATGAATACCTTCCTCACCTCTTGACCATGCAGGTGGTTTGAGACGTAATCATCGGTGAACTGCTTTGAAAAGTACCGAGAACAAAGATATGCATAAATCGCTATTATAAATTTGGAAATGGCGCAAGGGGTAAAAATAAGGTAAAAGAGTTAGTACCGTCCTATAGTTGACTGATGTCTTCTTCATTGTGCAAACAAAGATATTGCTGTTATTTGTCGCAAGTTTCTTCATCCTAACAATCTTTTTGAGTTTCTTGACTTGAGTGATATTAATGGACATCTCATTTCCCCATATGCAAAATGGGTCGAACAGTGGGTCTAAGCCTCTAACAGCAGGACCTACATGTGCAAGACCAAATTGTAAGAAACCTAAATATTAGAATGATTCCTGTAACTGCGCAATAATGTGTTATTAGCCAAAGGACCATGCTTTAATAAACCTCGATGGTAAATTGCAGTGTCTCCCATTGTTTCCCTACAACACACATAAGGAAGATCTTGACCAGGTTAACTAAGAGTTGCCATACTATCAGTAGAATATGTATTGAATACAGCCAAATTCGATTTCTTTCACATGCATAACAATACAAAATTGTACCCACATCAAATGAAAATCAAATTGCAGAACTAAACCAAACAGTTAAATGGACAGCAGAATAGAAACTGATAACTAAGCACGACATTGTAGAATAGAAACATGTACTAGAACATAAGACAGTTAACAAAACAAAGAATGCTTGAGAACAGTACTACGAAATGTAGCAATTGTTGGAACAAACTGTTAACAGAACATTACATTTCAGAGGACCAAAGTGTTAACTTACATTTCAGAGGACCAAACTATTAACTAAACATCAGATTGCATATTAACATTACAGAGGACAAATCACTATAAGGCACTAGCGATGGCCTCGATCAAATAACATGAACTGTATTTTTAAGTAGGCAACCGCGTGGCGGTGTTGAAGGTGGCCTCGAAGACGAGGTGCTCCTCCAAGATCTAGCGGTCGGCACGCATGGCAGCCATAGCGTCCTCGTGCGCGCGTGCGGCCGCGATTTGCTTCTCCGCTGTCAGGTGCTACTGAGCTCCGCGTTATACTGCGTGCAAAATGTCTGTGGGCGGTACCTAATTGGAGGAGGGGGACAGTGATTTCGGCGAAAGGTGTCGCACCGTCGGTCGGGGCATGTGGGATGGGAAAGGAGGAGGATGGTGTGGGTGGAGTGTGGATTACCTGACCATATCGACGAGGCTGCGCAGCAAGAAGAAGGGTCGACGATGAGGAGGCCGCACAACAAGAAGAAGGGTCAACGGTGAGGAGGGTAGCCGGCGTGGAGGCGGCGCTGCAAGAAGAAGGGTCGCCGGCGAGGAGGCTGAGCTGCCAGTAAGCAACAGTGAAGGTTTCAATTTGGAAAGTGATATGTCTCCAACGTATCTATAATTTTTGATTGTTCCATGCTATTATTTATGAAGTCTTGGATGTTTAATGGGCTTTGTCATACACTTTTATATCATTTTTGGACTAACCTACTAACCCAAAGGCCCAGTCCAGATTGTTGTTTTTTTGCCTGTTTCAGGGTTTTGCAGAAAAAGAATATCAAACGGAGTCCAAACGGAATGAAACCTTCGCAAGAGATATTTTTGGAGAAAATCACGCACGAAGAACTTGAGAACCACGTCAGAAGAGCCATAGGATGCCCACGAGGGTGGGGGGCGCGCCCCCCTTCTCAGGGCACGCCCCCTGCCTCGTGGGGCCCCCGTGACTCCCCCGGTGTCCTCCTTCCTCCTATATAAGTCTACGTACCCCGAAACCATCAGCAACAGAGAGAAAACCCTAATTCCACCGCCGTAACCTTGTGTTCTCGTGAGATCCCATCTTGGAGCCTGTTCCGCAGCTCCACCGGAGGGGGGATCCATCACGGAGTGCTTCTACACGATCATCATCGCCCTCACCATGAGTTGTATAGCTAGTATCTAGATGGCTTCTTCTATCTCTCTGGATCTCAATACAAAGTTCTCCTCGGTCTTCGAGGAGATCTATTCGATGTAATCTCTTTTTGCAGTGTGTTTGTCGAGATCCGATGAATTGTGAGTTTATGATCAAGATTATCTACGAGAAATATTTGGTTCTTCTCTGAACTTTTTATGTGTGCTCATAATATCCTTGCAAGTCTCTTCGAATTATTGGTTTGGTTTGGCCTACTAGATCTATAGTTCTTGCAATGGGAGAAGTGCTTGGCTTTGGGTTCAATATTGCGGTGTCCTTTCCCAGTGACAGTAGGGGCAGCAAGGCACGTATTGTATTGTTGCCATCGAGGATAAAAAGATGGGGTTTATATCATATTGCCTGAGTTTATCCCTCTACATCATGTCATCTTGCTTAAGGCGTTACCCTGTTCTTATGAACACAATACACTAGATGCATACTGGATAGCGGTCGATGTGTGGAGTAATAGTAGTAGATGCAGAATCGTTTCGGTCTACTTGTCTCGGACGTGATGCCTATATACAATGGTCATGCCTAGATAGTCTCATAATTATTCGCTTTTCTATCAATTGCTCGATAGTAATTTGTTTACCCGCCGTAGAATATCGCTATCATGAGAGAAGCCACTAGAGAACACTATGGCCCCCGGGTCTATTCTCAACATATCAATCTACATCTACTTTACTTTTTATGCTTTTACTTTCTGTTCTTATAAACAAAAATACCAAAAATATAAACTACCATCTCTATCAGATCTCACTTTTGTAAGTGACCGTAAAGGGATTGACAACCCCTTATCGTGTTGGCTGCGAAGTTCTTATTTGTTTGTGCAGGTGCGAGGGACTCGCGCGTGGTCTCCTACTAGATTGATACCTTGGTTCATAAAAACTGAGGGAAATACTTACGCTACTGTGCTGCATCTCCCTTTCCTCTTCGAGGGAATACAACGCAAGCTCGAGAAGTAGCAAGAAGAATTTCTGGCGCCGTTGCTGGGGAGGCTTACGCAAAAGTCATATACCAAGTACCTATCACAAACCCTTATCCTTCGCATTACATTTTTTGCCTCTCGTTTTCCTCTCCCCCACTTCACCCTTGCCGTTTTATTTGCCCTTCTTCTGCCATGTGTTTATCGTTCGCTTGCTTCTTGTTTGCCTGTGTGTGCTAGTTGCTGGCTTGTCATTATGGCTAGTCCCTTATCCACTCCTTTGTCTCCCGATTTTAAAGTGCTCCACTTCAAGCAAAAGCAAGGAGAAAACTTAAAAGATGCTTGGTTTAGGATGATGGAATCTTATGGTAAGTGCACCTTAGATGTGAATTTTACAATTTTGCTTCACAATTTTTATGTTGAATTGAATATGTCTCATAGACAACTCTTGGATTGCGTTGCCAAAGGGAATTTTATCAAAGTTGATCCTAGTATCACACATGAAATTATAGAGGGGATAGTGGGAACAATACCTCCCCAAAAAGGGTCAAATTCAACCCCGGAAGGGACGCAAGTTTTTGAGAAAATTTGTGAAGTAACAAAAATATTACAAAAATCTCTTGAACCTCTTAAAAGTGTTAGTGGGAATCTTCACCGCATGAATATGTTGATTACTCTTTGTAATAAGCGGTTGGATGCTTTAGATCTAAAGATTTCCGAATATGAAGGGAAACGTATAGAACCTCTCGGGTTCGAGCTTGACACCATTAAAAAGGTGAAGATTAAAGATGGCAATACCTAGATCTATCTTGTATCGTGCCTAGCAAGGGGCGTAAAACGATAGCGCTTGTTGGGAGGCAACCCAATTTTATATTTTTTGTTTTTGTTGCTTTTAGGGAATAAATATTGCATCTAGCTACTGTTTAGATGTGGTTTCATTTTTTGTTTAGTGTTTGTGCCAAGTAGAACCTTTGGGAAGACTTGTGTGAAGTTTATGTGATCTTGCTGTGAAAAACAGAATCGTTAGCGCTCACTAGAATGGTCATCAGATTTTACTGGAGCGTGCTATTTAGTTGATTATTCTTCCAGATGATTAAAAGACAAATTCCTCACGTTTACCAATTTAGTTTGAATTTTTTGGAGTTACGGAAGTATACGAAACCTGCAGATTACTACAGACTGTTCTTT
Organism: Secale cereale; assembly: GCA_902687465.1. NCBI lineage: Eukaryota > Viridiplantae > Streptophyta > Magnoliopsida > Poales > Poaceae > Secale > Secale cereale. The sequence goes on from LR738712.1 coordinate 101,197,259, forward strand.
TTTTGACAGATTCTGTTTTTCATGTGTTGTTTGCTTATTTCAATGCATCTATGAGTAGTATTGGCAAGTATGAACCATAGAGAAGTTCGAATACTGTAGGTTTAACACCAATATAAACAAAGAATGAATTCATTACAGTACCTTTGAGTAGTGATTTGTTTTCTTATACTAACGGAGCTCAAGAGAATTTTTGTTTAAGTTTTGTGTTGTGAAGTTTTCAAGTTTTGAGTATTGCTTTGATGGACTATGGAACAAAGAGTAGCAAAGGCCTAAGCTTGGGGATGCCCATGGCACCCCAAGTAAAATTCAAGGATAATCAAAAGCCTAAGCTTGGGGATGCCCCGGGAAGGCATCCCCTCTTTCGTCTTCATCCATCGGTAACTATACTTGGAGCTATATTTTTATTCACCACATGATATGTGTTTTGCTTGGAGCGTCTTGTATAATTTGAGTCTTCGCTTGTTAGTTTGCCACAATTATCCATTCTGGACACACCTATTTGAGAGAGTTAAATATGGCCTAGGAATTGTTAGAACACTCTATGTGCTTCACTTATATCTTTTGAGTTGAATAGTTTTTGCTCTAGTGCTTCACTTATATCTTTTAGAGCACGGTGGTGGTTATATTTTGTAGAAATTGTTGATCTCTCATGCTTCACTTATATCCATTTGAGAGTCTATTAAAACAGCATGGTAATGTGTTTAGGCTAAAAAAGCTAGTCTTCACATGATAGACATCCAATGTCAATGTAGTAAAAACTTTCACACTAAGTGCTTTGAATATGATGAGATGTTGGATGCTTAATAATTGTTTTGAGATATGAGGATAGTGATACTAGAGTCATGCTAGTGGAGTTATTATGAAATTGAGAAATACTTGTGTTAAGGTTAGTGATTCCCGTAGCATGCACATATGGTGAACCGCTATGTGATGAAGTTAGAGCATGAGGTATTTGTAAAGTGCCAACCTTTGTGTGGAGGTCGGGGGCGCGCGATGGTTAACTCCTACCAACCTCCCCCCTAGGAGCATGCGTTGATTGCTTTGTTTTGATGACTCGTAGATTTTTGCAATAAGTATATGATTTCTTATTACTAATGTTGAGTCCATGGATTATACGCACTCTCACCCTTCTGCCATTGCTAGCCTCTCTTGTATCGCGCAACTTTCGCCGGTACCATAAACCCAATATATATCCTTCCTCAAAACAGCCACCATACCTACCTATCATGGCATTTGCATAGCCATCCCGAGATATATTGCCATGCAACTTTTCACCATTCCGTTCATATGACACGCATCATATGTCATATTGCCATGCATGATCATGTAGTTCACATCGTATTTGTGGCAAGGGCACCATGCATAACTTTTCATACATGTCACTCTTGTTTCATTGCACATACCGGTACACCGCCAGAGGCATTCATATATGCTTGATGGCTTCTCGCCCCTCGTTGGTTACCCCAAGTGGAAGGTTTGAGATGCAGTGTAGCGGAAGTTTTCCCTTGGCAAAGATACCAAGGATCGATTTCCCCTGAGACTCCCAGTTTCAACAATAAGGTGTTAACTGCTAACGGCGCCAGATATTAGCAATCAACGTGGACCTGCACACAGATACAAATAACTTTGCTCCCAACGAGTACAGAGAGGTTGTCAATCCCTCCGGCCTTGTCGTTTACAAAGGATCAAACGCAAATGATAATAGTGATAGGTAATGCTGCAAATAGTAAGTAAAAGCGGAAAGTAAATAGCGGATGTGATCAGTGATGGTAATATGGACCGGAGTCCCATGATGTTCACTAGTGATGTCTCTCTCCCAAAAGACGATAAAACAGCTATGTGAGGTGAACGAATTACAGCTGGGCAATTGACAGAATTATGTGCGCAAACCAATGCTAACTATGTTGCAAGAAAGGTAGAGGTTCAAAGCATGGGCGGTACGCCAAGGCAAGTAGACCGAAATCCATCTGCATCTACTACTAATCATCCACCTTGAGATATCTATCCAGAACATCTCGCTGGTATTAAGTTGCGAGTCCCACCCATAGTGTAAACTCAAAGCAACAGACTACTACATTAAAAGAACTTTGCGTAAAGTAAACAATCCTTGCACCCGCGGGCACAAGCACCGTTGTTTTTCCCCTTGTGGCAACAGCACATCCCCTAGACTCATGTTTCTGTCACTCAAGCTAGTCATCGAGGGGCATGAACCCACAATCAAGCATAACGTTCCCTCTTGGAGTCACTACCTACTACTTGGCCAAAGCAATAAATAGCAACGGAGAACATGCAAGAATTACTTACGAACATAAATATAAAAGAGGTGAATCAAATATATTACTCAAACAAAATCTGAACATAATCTCACAATCCATCGGATCCCAGCAAACTCATCATAGCAACAGCATAAGGATTACATATATGCCTCGATCATGTAGGGCAGCTCACGAGGTCTAATTAGTGAAGCACAAGAACAGGAGGAGAACATCACATAGCTACTGGTCATGGACCCATGGTCCAAGGAAGACTACTCACAACTCATCCGGGAGGCGTCCATGGTGGTGGAGAAGCTCCCGGTGGTGATCCTCCCCTCTGGCAGGGTGGCGGGAAGAGTTCTCCTAGTGCTCCCGATCTTGGAAGCGCGGCGGCGGCGGAACAGAGATGAGATCGTGAAAAAGGGTTCCCGTCTCTAGGGTTTCGGGACACGATATAAATATATGCCAAAGGGGGGCATCAGCGGAGGCCTGGGGGGCCCAGGCGCCCCCCCCAGCGCGGCCAGGAGGGGGGCCGCGCCACCAGGGCGCCTGGAGCCCTGGTGGCCCCCTCCGGCTCTACTTCGGGTGCCGGGAAGCTTCTGGAACGCTGATTTTTTATATAATTTTTCCGGGATTTTTCTGACAGTTTTCGTAATGGGAAAACCTGAAATACAAAAACAGCAGAAAATAGAAACTGGCACTGGGGTGCACTAAGTTAATAGGTTAGTCCAAATATGATCAAAAGTGTATGGAAGTGTATAAATATCATAGCAATATCACCCAAAAGAGGCATGGAGCAAGCAGAAATTATAGATACGTTTTGGACGTATCAATATAGAGTCAAACTTTGTTGTAGTATCGAGTTGTAATATCGAGTTGTAATGAAAGTGTGATGATCATCATTATTAGAGCATTGTCCCATGGGAGGAAAGGCTAAATCAATAAAGCCCCTCCGCAAAAAAAAGGCCAAAGAAAATAAAATAAAAAAAGGGACAATTGCTACTATCTTTTTTCCACACTTGTGTTTCAAAGTAGCACCATGTTCTTCATTGTAGAGAGTCTCATGTTTAGTCACTTTCATATACTAGTGGGAATTTTCATTATAGAACTTGGCTTGTATATTCCAAAGATGGGCTTCCTCAAATGCCCTAGATCTTTGTGAGCAAGCAAGTTGGATGCACACCCACTATTTTCTTTGTTGAGCTTTCATACATTTTTAGCTCTAGTGCATCCATTTCATGGCAATCCCTACTCACTCACATTGATACCTATTGATGGGCATCTCCATAGCCCGTTGATACGCCTAGTTGATGTGAGACTATCTTCCTCCTTTTTGTATTCTCCACAACCACCTCTCTATTCCACCCATAGTGCTATGTCCATGGCTCACGCTCATGTATTGCGTGAAAGTTGAAAGGTTTAAAAGAATAGAGTATGAAAACAAGTGCTTGCTTGAAATCGGGGTTGTGCATGATATGAATATTTTGTGTGATGAAGAGGGAGCATAGCCAGACTATATGATTTTGTAGGGATAACTTTCTTTAGCCATAGTATTTTGAGATGATTGCTTTGTTAGTATGCTTGAAGTATTATTATTTCTTATGTCAATATAGACTTTTATCTTGAATCTTTCAGATCTGAACATTCATGCCACAATTAAGATAATTACATTGAAAAACTATGTTGGTTAGCATTCCACATCAAAAAATCTTTCTTTATCATTTACCTACTCGAGGACGAGCAGGAATTAAGCTCCATGCTTGATACATCTCCAACGTATCTATAATTATTGATTGTTCCATGCTATTATTTATGAAGTCTTGGATGTTTAATGGGCTTTGTCATACACTTTTATATCATTTTGGGGACTAACCTACTAACCCAAAGGCCCAGTCCAGATTGTTGTTTTTTGCCTGTTTCAGGGTTTTGCAGAAAAAGAATATCAAACGGAGTCCAAACGGAATGAAACCTTCGCAAGAGATATTTTTGGAGAAAATCACGCACGGAGAACTTGAGAACCACGTCAGAAGAGCCACGGGCTGCCCATGAGGAAGGGGGCGCGCCCCCCTACCTCGTGGGGCCCCCGTGACACCCCCGGTGTCCTCCTTCCTCCTATATAAGTCTACGTACCCTGAAACCATCAGCAACAGAGACAAAACCCCAATTCCACCGCCGTAACCTTCTGTTCCCGAGAGATCCCATCTTGGAACCTGTTCCGGAGCTCCGCCGGAGGGGGGATCCATCACGGAGTGCTTCTACACCATCATCATCGCCCTCACCATGAGTTGTGAGTATTTTACCACAGACCTTCGGGTCCATAGCTAGTATCTAGATGGCTTCTTCTCTCTCTCTCTGGATCTCAATACAAATTCCTCCTCGGTCTTCGAGGAGATCTATTCGATGTAATCTCTTTTTGAAGTGTGTTTGTCGAGATCCGATGAATTGTGAGTTTATGATCAAGATTATCTACGAGAAATATTTGGTTCTTCTCTGAACTTTTTATGTGTGCTCATAATATCCTTGCAAGTCTCTTCGAATTATTGGTTTGGTTTGGCCTACTAGATCTATAGTTCTTGCAATGGGAGAAGTGCTTGGCTTTGGGTTCAATCTTGCGGTGTCCTTTCCCAGTGACAGTAGGGGCAGCAAGGCACGTATTGTATTGTTGCCATCGAGGATAAAAAGATGGGGTTTATATCATATTGCTTGAGTTTATCCCTCTACATCATGTCATCTTGCTTAAGGCGTTACTCTGTTCTTATGAACTCGATACACTAGATGCATGTTGGATAGCGGTCGATGTGTGGAGTAATAGTAGTAGATGCATAATCGTTTCGGTCTACTTTTCTCGGACGTGATGCCTATATACAATGATCATGCCTAGATAGTCTCATAATTATTCGCTTTTCTATCAATTGCTCGACAGTAATTTGTTTACCCGCCGTAGAATATCGCTATCATGAGAGAAGCCACTAGAGAACACTATGGCCCCCGGGTCTATTCTCAACATATCAATCTACGTCTACTTTACTTTTTATGCTTTTACATTCTGTTCTTATAAACAAAAATACCAAAAATATAAACTATAAGATCTCACTTTTTTAAGTGACCGTAAAGGGATTGACAACCCCTTGTCGCGTTGGCTGTGAAGTTCTTATTTGTTTGTGCAGGTGCGAGGGACTCGCGCGTGGTCTCCTACTAGATTGATACCTTGGTTCTCAAAAACTGAGGGAAATACTTACGCTACTGTGCTGCATCTCCCTTTCCTCTTCGAGGGAATACAACGCAAGCTCGAGAAGTAGCAGAAAGCAAGGAGGAACATTGGGAATGTGGCTTTTGGTGGGAGGGTGGAGGCGGGGAGATAGATATTTCCGCGGTGGCAAAAAAATTCGCTCATTGCCGCAAGAAAACTGGGCGGTGGACTGTAGACGACGAAGCTTGGTGCGTAAGCCAGACAAGACGATGCGCCAAGATATTTTATATCGCATCCCACACGATTCTTTCTAGCAGTAAACTGTTTGTGGTGTACCTGATTTTTTCATTATGTTTTGAAAGACAAAATGGTGTTCCGGAGGGAAAGGATGGTGTTTGAATTGCTAGAACATTTATCTACAGTGAACATGCACCTACATGAGTGTCGTGTTTAAATTTGGAATTATTCCGGGTTTGTTTGGCATTTTTATGCATTAATTGAGTTTCTCGACATTTAATGTGCATAATTCAAATTTAAACTACAAGCACATGCTCCAGTGCACCAAAGTTTGTTGAAAAGCACATGTGTATCTTTGGGTGAATTTATAAGTCTCATGCAAGAAATGGGAATGAAATTCAAACATCTGGGCGTCATGGCTCGGCCGAGAACATTGAGAAACTTGGTTTTTAAATTCCTGGAAATTCAAAACTCGCCTGAAAATCATGAAACATGGCATGGTGTCATTTCATGGCACCAACATGCTGTGGTAAAAAAATTGTCCGTATTTGGATAAGTTTTTGGTATAAGCTTCTTGCAAACCGGAGCTTCTCTTGAGAAGACTCGTGGTTCCCGAGGGGGGACGTGTCACCTTTGTGTTCGAAACGATATACGATGCCTCCCCCCTTGTTTTTTATAGAGGAAACATAGAACTATATGAGTGTCGTGTTAAAATTTGGAATAATTCCAGGTTCGTTTGGACTTTCTTATACATTAATTGAATTTCTGGTCATTTAATGTGCATAATTCAAATTTTAACTACAAGAACTTGCTCCAATGCACCAAAGTTGGATGAAAATCACATGTGTGTCCTTGGGTGAATTTCTAGGTCACATGCAAGAAATGGGAATGAAATTCAAACATCTGGGCATCATGGCTCGGCCGAAAAGATTGAGAAACTTGATTTGTTAATTCATGTAAATCCAAAACACGCCTAAAAATCATGAAACTTGGCATGGTGTCATGACATAGCACCAACATGTTGCAGTATTTTTTGGTCGAATTGGGACAAGCTTTGGTATAAGCTTCTTGCAAATCGGAGCTTCTCTCAAGAAGGCTATTGGTTCCGAGAGGGAACTTGTCACCTCCGTGTGCGAAACGACATACGTACACTGCCTTCTCTCGCCTTAATTATTTTACACAGGCGGATTAGACCAGATAGAAGTATCGTGCTAAATTTTGAAATTATTTTAGGTTCGTTTGGCCTTTTTTATACATTAATTGAATTTTTGGGCATTTAATGTGTATAATTCAAATTTAAACTACAAGCACATGCTCCAGTGCACCCAAGTTGGTTGAAAAATCACTTGTGTGTCCTTGGATGAATTTCTAGGTCCCATGCAAGAAATGGGAATGAAATTCAAACATCTAGGCGTCGTGGCTTGGCCGGAAAGATTGAGAAACTTGGTTTTTTAATTCATGTAAATCCAAAACACGTCTGAAAATCATGAAACTTGGCATGGTATCATGACATGGCACCAACATGTTGTGGTAATTTTTCTGTCCGATTTGCGAAGGCGCACACATTAACAATCAACAAAGTCATTTTGGAACAAGTGTCGTCACGTTACAAATGGGAAACACAACTATTACTGAAACCGTGGGAGTTCTACTTACCAATTACGTGCCGCCACACGTCCCCTATTTTTATTGGCTAAGAGGTGATGTGCGGGGTAGCTATTTGAGTACCGGAGGTGTGCGATCAGACCCCTGTGCGTGCTCATTGGGAGGAGAGCCCTTTGACCTCTATCCGCCGCGCACCTTCCTCCCAACGTATCCATTAATGGTGCCCGAGCCCCTGTTTCATGGCGTGGCTATGTCTCACTGGACTGAGATTTAAGAGAGAAAAATGAAAATATGAAAAGAAAGTTTTACACAGATCTTGATGTAAGATCCGACGGACCTATATAGCATCGACTGCGACTTATAGCAAGCATGATGAATATAAGGGCGATGATAGTGGATAATAATTGTCTTACATATTTAGCAACATAATTAAAAAGCCACATGCGGCAACACCCGAAATACACAAGGGCAAAAGAAGAAGGAACTAGTCTCTTCGGCGAGCGGCGATGAGCTCTTTCTTGTCCTCAACACGCTGCTTGAGAGCATCCACGGATTCCACTAGCATCCTTCGACACTCCATGCGGAACATGTCATTCTCGTCCATAAGTTTCTTGACGATGACGACAGTGCTCTTCAACAAGGCAGTGATCTCATCCTGCTCGTCCCGGAGCTTTGCCTTGTCCTCCCTTAGTTGCCGGATGATGCCGATAGCCTGTTCAAGTGAGGCTTTCATGTCGTCCTGCAACCTTGCCCAGCCGGAGATCTGATCCATCTGGCTATCGACGAGCGCATTCATTCGCCTATAAGAGTCCTCACCTACCCGCAAGACATTTTCCCAGGCCGCCGCGACACGGGAGGACATGTCATGTTAGCCATGTGCGGCGCCCCCCTCCACAGTTTACACCCCCGGTCATATTCTCGCAGTGCTTGGGCGAAGCCCTGCGCGGATCAGTTCACCATCACCGTCACCACGCCGTCGAGCTGAAGAAACTCATCTACTTGCTCAACATCTTGCTGGATCAAGAGGACGAGCGATGTCATCAAGTTGAACGTGTGCAGAACCCGGAGGTGTCGTACGTTCGGTGCTTGATCGGTCGGAGCTAGAAGAAGTTTGACTACATCAACCGTGTTGTCAAACGATTCCTCTTTTGGTGTACGAGGGTACGTAGACACACTCTCCCCCTCTCGTTGCTATGCATCTCCTAGATAGATCTTGCGTGAGCGTATGAATCTTTTTGAAATTGCATGCTACGTTTCCTAATAGTTCTAACCACGAATGAAATCATTCTATCCACTCAGAAAATCCTTTAGAATAGATTTGTTGCAAAAACTTAGGGTTATGTGTCAGTGTCAAAACTGGCGGATCTCGGGTAGGGGGTCCCGAACTATGCGCCTGAGGATCGATGGTAACAGGAGGCTGGGGACACGATGTTTTACCTAGGTTCAGGCCCTCTCGATCGAGGTAAAACCCTATTTCCTGCTATATTAATATGGATGAATATGAATACAAGAGTTGATCTACCTCGAGATCGTAATGGCTAAACCCTAAAGTCTAGCCTATGAGGATTTGGGATTCTCCGTTAGCCTATAAGGACTAAACCCTCCGGTTTATATACACACCGGAGGGGCCTAGGGTTTGTACATACCATCTTGCAGAGGAAGGAGAGATTACACCCGAACCTAAAACCTGCCTTTACACGAATATAGGACTCCTATCTGGATACGAGAGTTGATCTTCAACTATGATCTTCATAGCCCACCAGTCTGGCCTCCCGAGGACCCCTCGATCCAGGACTCCCTCAGTAGCCCCTGAACCCGACTTCAATGACGATGAGTTCGGCTTCCGTATTGTCTTCGGCGTTGCAAGGCGGGTTCCTTCTTCCGAATATATCTTCTGCAAAAAGGGGTATTGTGTTCGGCTCTGCAAGGTTAATACAACCCTTAGCCTCGAAGGCAAGGTTCGTAAAATAAAATGAACAGTGTGTCTCTACTGACAACTTTTGGGTGAAGCGTCGCGTCCAAACCACTAACATATCGCACCGTTTTATTTGGTCCTAGTTTCGCGTTTCGAGGTATATCCTCATTGACATGTCCCATCAGAATAGAGATCGTGCTCGCTTATTCTGGGATCCTTATCAATATGATGTGAGCACCCATGGCGCGCATTACGCACGACCGCTTTGGGAACCGGCGAGGTTTATGGCTAAAGTGGGGGACGCTCTGTATTCACAACATTATAAAAGGATACCCATCCCTTTCATCAGGCCCATGCCTTCCTCAAGCTCGAGATTTCCAATTTCCATAGCCCCAGCATTCTCATCTCCTGCGCCCACCGCTCCTCGTTCCTCAACCACTACTCCCATTCCCAGCAATGGCTGGATCCGGTGCCAGGGGCAAGTGGGAAGCTTCCACGGTCACTGAAGAGACTGTGGAGGATCTCCGAAGTGCGGGCTATCTCACCGCCAACATCGCGCACCGAGTCCCTACCAAGCGTCAGGTGATTCCCGTCCCAGAGGCGGGTGAGAGTACTTCTCACTTTGGGCTAGGGTTTCCACGCCACCAGTTTGTTCGGGGTCTGTTGTTGTAGCGACAAGACCTCAAACAGTTTGATCTCTGTGCATCAGTGTCATCCCTAGATCAGTAATGCTGACACGCACAGTACTTGAAGGATTTATAACAGAGTAGGAATCACACACTTATTACATCGATAGTACAATGATGAATTTATTACAAATAATATGGTTGAAGGCCATCTAACACGATAACAGCGGAAGGCTTGGAAGATAAGTGAGTCCATCAACTCCAGCGGCATCACTGAGTATAGAACCACGACCTAAAAAGGGGCATCTTACTCGTCGTCTGAAAAGTCTGCAACATGAAACGTTGCAGCCCGAAAACGGGTCAGCACATGGAATATGCTGGCAAGGTAACACAAAAGATGCAATGAAAGTAAGGCTATACTATATGCAATATGGCTGGTGGAAAGCTCTATGGTTAAGTTTTTGCGTAAAGCCAATTTTTCCCTACTTCAAAGGAATAGATTTTAATTAACTATCATGGTAGTTGAAACATCGTTGAGAAGATAGACATCCTCTCAACCCCAATTAAAGTAATCATTAAACCCAACAAAATTAATTAAAAGTAACATGATGAGATTCACATGATAATCCAAGTACAAGATACTCAAGACGTCCATAACCGGGGACACGGCTAATCATGATCAGTTTGTACACTCTGCAGAGGTTTGTGCACTTTTCCCACAAGACTCGATCGCCTCCGTTTGGTTTCTCGCACTGCATGGTGTTTGAGAAACGGATGACCGAGACACAGTCTTTCCGAAGAGGTCCCCTTAACCAGATAGATAGGTCGGTACACCTACAAAACCCAACTACATCTACTAGCCCATCATGGAAAGGTTTCCCACAACTTACTCAACTATGCCAGAGCCCATATTGGCATGTGGCTGCACACGGAAGTTTCTAGTATGAAAAATCTCATGATCCCTTTGAGCCTGGGCGGCGGTCCAAAAGAAAAACAGGCAATCCTGGAATACCCAGATGCCTCAATCCACCCAGATGTGTGTTAATGTTGCCACCTTAAGTTGAACCATTAATTAACAAACTCACATCTGTCATGGATTTCACTCACCCAATCCACGTCTACGAGCATAGCATGTCCTAACAGCAAACGTAGAAGTGACTCCCAAAGGTTTGAATGTAATGCAGGTAATAGGTACTACCTCAAACTACTTCCCAATCCCACAAATTAATTGATCCTACTCATGCAATGTGTGAGGGTTTGACTAATGCAAATGAAAACTGGGTAATTGGAAAGCATGATCAAAGTGTTACTTGCCTTGCCGATGATCCGCAAAACCTAGAGACTCAAAGTAGCAAGCGGCGCACTCCGGGTACTCTATCGCAATCAAACAAGCATACAATAAGTACTTAACTAATGCACGGGTAAAACTCAAATAAGAGATCTAACCAGAAAGTTCAACTTAAGAACTCCGGTTTGCAAAAAGAATCAACTCGAAAGAAGCAACGAAACTCAAACTGCAAAAGAAACGAGCTCCGAATTACTAGTTGGCCTAAAGTCAAATTTTATAGTAGCCAAAACTTTGTTCAAGTTGGTTAAACATATAGAGGGCATCGAGACGAAGATCTGGGATTTTGAATCACCTGATTCCGACTCTCGAGCGAAAAGAAAAACGAAAAACAAGATCAAGGCACAAATCGCGATTGGAATAACCGCGGATAAATACCCCGAAAAAGAAAACGACGAACAGGCTAACGAACGAATGTTCGCTGTCTGCGGTTAACTAACGAAAACCGTTCATTAAAAGAACGTACGGACGAACATCCGCTAAATAACTAAACCGGCGGAAAATAAAAAAACCGAATCGATCTAATCTAAAAAAACAGATCTAGGTTTTTCCTAAACGAACCGATCGGTTAACCGAAAAAAATGCAAACTACCTCGAACTCCGGCGGTGAGGCGGCGGTGGCTCCGGCGGCGAGGGACGGCGGTGGCTCTGGCGGCGGCGGCGTGCGGCGGTGGCTCCGGCGGCGGCGCGAGGCGGCGGGGCTGCGGTGGTGCGGGCGGCGGGGTGCGGCGCGGCTAGGGTTTCGGGCGGCTGCGGGGCGAGGCGAGCTGGGCTAGCGTCGGTCGGGCCGGTGGGGCGTTGGTTATAAAGCCTAGAGTCCTGGGCCTTCACGACTCCAAGTCGGTTCCTTTTTTTTTCTAAAAGAGTCCCGACGCAGAAAAACTAACGACAGAAATACCAAACGGACTCCAAAATTCCCGAAATAAATTTTCACCGTCCTCTAATAATATTTAGGACAAGTGAACATTTTTCCCGGACCTAAATGCAATTTTGAAAAACGCGTATTTTTCCTATGCAATTAAATCCGCAAATAAATCCAGAAAAAAATACCAAAAGTGATTTTTAACATTTTTCCTCCAATATTTCTGTTATTTTGGAGAAGTCCTATTATCTCCGCTCATATTTGGTATTTAGAAATATTTTTAGGAGAGAAAAATAATTAGAATCACACTGTCCTCGTACCGGTATTCGAGCGAACTCAAATACGAAAACGGTAAAATTCCCAACTCTCTCCGTAGGTCCTTGAGTTGCTTAGAATTTCGAGGAACTCCACGAACAAAAAAGCAAAAACATGCAAATGCAATATGATCTATGTATAACATTCCAAATTGAAAATTTGGGATGTTACAAACCTACCCCCCTTAGAATGAATCTCGCCCTCGAGATTCGTCTTGGCTAGAGAACAGGTGTGGGTGGTCCTTGCGTAGATTATCTTCTCGCTCCCAGGTGGCTTCTTCCTCGGTGTGGTGACTCCACTGAACTTTGCAAAACTTGATAACCTTACTGCGAGTAACTCTGCTCGAAAATTTGAGAATCTTAACCGGCTTCTCCTCGTAGGTCAGATCACTGTCCAACTGAATTGCTTCCAGGGGTACTGTGTCTCTAAGCGGTATATTGGTCATCTCCGCATGACACTTCTTAAGCTGCGAAACGTGAAACACGTCGTGCACTCCTGACAATCCTTCGGGCAATTCCAACTTATAGGCAACCTCTCCCATGCGTTCCAAAACACGGTAAGGTCCCACAAATCTAGGGGCTAACTTCCCTTTAACTCCGAAACGTTTAACTCCTCGCAGAGGCGATACTCTCAAGTATGCTCTATCTCCGATCTCATAGGTTATCTCCTTGCGCTTCGAGTCTGCATAACTCTTCTTCCTGGACTGAGCCACTTTCAGTCTATCTCGGATCAACTTCACCTTCTCCTCAGACTCTTTGATTAAGTCTGGTCCAAACAACTGTCAGTCTCCAACTTCATCCCACGACAACGGTGTTCGGCATCTCCTTCCATACAATGCCTCGAACGGTGCCATCTTCAAACTGGCCTGGTAACTGTTGTTGTATGAGAACTCCGCGTAGGGCAAGTTGTCATCCCAACTAGATCCATAATCTAATGCACAGGCTCTCAACATATCCTCCAAAATTTGATTGACCCTCTCCGTCTGTCCATCTGTCTGCGGGTGAAATGTTGTGCTAAACTCTAGCCTGGTACCCAAAGTTTCATGTAACTGATTCCAAAACTTTGAGGTAAACTGGGTTCCTCTATCTGATACGATGCTCCTCGGAACTCCATGCAGACATACAATTCTGGTCATGTATATCTTAGCCAACTTGGCACTGGTATATGTGGTTTTCACAGGGATAAAGTGGGCTACCTTCGTCAATCGGTCTACTACTACCCAGATTGAATCATATCCTGCTTTGGTCCTGGGCAATCCGGTGATAAAATCCATGCCAAGCTTCTCCCACTTCCATTCGGGTATTGGCATAGGTTGTAACAATCCGGCTGGCTTCTGATGTTCTGCCTTGACTCTCTGGCATACATCACAAACTGCTACATACTCCGCAATATCCTTCTTCATACCGGTCCACCAGAAAATATCCTTCAAATCCAAATACATCTTACTATTTCCTGGGTGAATCGAGTATGGTGAATCATGGGCCTCTTCTAAAATCAACTTCCTGATCTCCGGGTCATTAGGCACATAGATTCGATCCTCAAACCATAAGGTGTCGTGTTCATCCTCACGAAAACCTTTAGCTTTTCCTTCGCTCATCCTCTCCTTTATAGCGACAACCTCCTTGTCAGCTTTCTGAGCTTCTCTGATTTTATCCATCAGGGTAGACTGGATTTCTAGTGTTGCTACATAGCCTCTCGGAACTATCTCCATACATAGTTCTCGTAGGTTCTCGGCTAACTCCTTTGGAAATCCTTCCATCATTAGGGTATTGACATGGCTCTTACGACTTAGCGCATCGGCTACTACGTTAGCCTTTCTGGGATGATAATGCAATCTCATGTCATAATCCTTAATGAGTTCCAGCCATCTCCTTTGCCTAAGATTCAGCTCCTTCTAAGTGAATATATACTTCAAACTCTTGTGATCCGTATATACTTCACAATGGTTTCCAATAAGGAAATGTCTCCACGTCTTCAGTGCATGCACTACAGCTGCTAACTCCAAATCGTGGGTGGCATAGTTCAGCTCATGAGGTTTTAGCTGTCGTGAAGCATACGAAACAACTCTTCCTTCCTGCATCAGAACAGCTCCAAGTCCTCGACGTGAAGTGTCGCAGTACACCTCATAATCCTTATGTTGATCTGGCAGAATCAACACAGGGGATGAGACCAAACGTTTCTTTAATTCCTGGAAACTGGCCTCACATTCGTCTGTCCGACTGAACTTGGTGTCCTTCTTCAACAACTCCGTCATGGGTTTTGCAAGAGAAATTGTCGATAAACCTCCGATAGTATCCTGCAAGTCCCAGAAAACTACGGATCTCTCTAACTGTTGTTGGTGCTTCCCAATGGGTCACAGTGTCCACCTTGGCGGGATCTACTGCTATTCCTTCTCCAGATATAACGTGTCCGAGAAATCTGACTTCCTTCAACCAAAACTCACATTTGCTAAACTTGGCATATAACTGATGTTCTCTAAGCTTCTCCAATACCAAACGCAAATGCTCTGCTTGCTCCTCTTCATCCTTCGAGAAGATCAAAATATCATCTATGAACACTACGACGAACTTATCCAAATCCTCCATAAACACTTTGTTCATCAGGTTCATAAAGTATGCCGGTGCGTTCGTCAGACCAAACGACATAACGGTATACTCGTACAACCCATACCTGGTGGTAAAGGCCGTCTTAGGTATATCTTGTTCTCGGATCTTCAATTGATGGTACCCTGATCGCAGATCGATCTTGGAAAATATCTTAGCTCCTTGCAATCTATCGAACAGATCATTGATCATTGGTAATGGGTACTTATTCTTGATCGTTACTTCATTCAATCCTCGGTAATCAACAACCATCATTAACGATCCATCCTTCTTCTCCACTAGAAGTACTGGCGAACCCCAAGGCGAAGAACTTGGGCGTATAAATCCTTTATCTAGTAACTCCTTAATCTATTTCTTTATTTCCTCCAAATCCTTTGCGGGCATCCTATATGGTCTCTTAGAAATTGGCCCGATGCCTGGCAAAAGTTCAATCAAAAACTCTATATCTCTATCCGGTGGCATGCCAGGTAACTCCTCTGGAAACACATCTGGATAATCCTTCACTACTGGCACTTCCTCCTGAACAACTCCCGTGAGACAATGTACTTGAGTCCTTGTAGGCGAATGCCTAGATACATACTTAATCCTTTTTCCCTCCGGGGTGGTGAGAAAAATAGACTTACTGGCACAGTCAATGTTACCTCCATACTTCGATAACCAATCCATACCTAATATCACATCTAGTCCTTGAGATTCCAATACTATTAGGTCAGAGGGGAAAGTATGGCGTCCTATGATCAATGGCATCTGAAAACATCCTTGGTGTGCCATATAATCTGCTCCAGGTGAACTTACTAACATGGGGGTCTTAAGAACTCGGGTGGACATCCTATGTCTATTTACGAATCCCCTTGAAATGTATGAATGCAACGCACCAGTATCGAAAAGAACTATTGCGGTAAATGTCTTAACCAAAACTTACCGACAACAGCGTCTGGTTGCTCTTCTACCTCCTCCACGGTCACGTGGTTCACTTGTCCTTTGTTGAACGGGTTGGGCTGCTTCCCGGCGCTTCCATTGCCGTTCCCATTCTTAGCTTCTGGGCATTCATTGGCATAATGTCCAGTCTTCCCACACTTGTAACAAGTGACATGGCTAAAATCCCTCTTGGTGGGTGTGGACTGTGTAGGGCGGTTCTGGTTTCCATTGGCTCCATTCCCATTCCCATTGCCATTGCCATTCTTGGTTCCATTGTGGTTGTGTGAGCTACTTCCTCCATGGGTATGCTGAAACTGTCCTACCGCTTTAGGGGTAAAGCGGGGCTTCTGCTGAGCTCCAGAATTGTACTTTCCTTGCCCGTACTTCCTCTTGCGACTCTCAATTTGTTGATGTTTCCTTTCAATCATCAGGGCGCGGTCAACCAACTCCTGGTAGTTATTGAAATTTGCCACCATCAACTGTACGCTCATCTCATCATTCAGCCCTTCCATGAATTTCTCCTGCTTCTTGGCATCTATGGCCACATCATCCGGGGCATAACGAGATAGGGTACTAAACTCATCCACGTACTGGGCCATAGTACGATTCCCTTGGCGCAAATTGCGAAACTCCTGCTTCTTCATACTCATGGCTCCAGTTGAGACATGGGCGGTACGAAAAGCTTGCTGAAACTGATCCCAAGTCACATTGGCTACGGGGTAAGTGGCTGTGTAATTCTCCCACCATGCTGCGGCTGGTCCAGACAACTGGTGTGCGGAAAATCGCACCTTCTCAGCATCCGAGCAATTGGCGGTAGTCAAATCCCTTCCAATCTTGCGTAGCCAGTCATCAGCCACAATTGGTTCGATGCTGCTAGCAAACACGGGTGGTTGCAACCTTAAGAAACGTGTCAGGTTGTCCACGGGTGGTGGTGGTGGAGGGTTGTTGTTGTTGTTCTGGACAAGAAGTTGCATCAGGGTGTTCTGCTGCTGGATCAACTGGGTGAGCTCAGGGGGAAACTCGAATTCACGTCTTGGAGGCATCTGATGGGTGTAGAGGGAAGAGATTAGAATAGAAAAGAGGTCTAAGGGAAAATCACTACCCATATGCACATGAGACAAACACACAATCAATGCACACCAATCAATTTCAAACAAGGTCTTACAAATCTAACGATCGTTTACAAAAGTGCTCTAAAACTAATATCTGGTAGTAACTACTAGTCACAGGTGGTCATCTAAAAATATTGCTCGGCAGAGGATTCCATAATATCTGCTCCAGCTTCATCTTTATAGTCTTCATCCTTGCTATCCTCAGCTTCCGAATCTGTATCATCTATGATGATATAGTCTTCCGGTGGAATCTCCTTGGGTTCTTCTTCCTCGTCTTCTTCTCCCATGAGTATCCCTAACTTCCGGGTCAAGTCATCATTCTTCCACAAGTATCTTCATCTCCTCCTCATATCCGTCGCGTGTAGACTTGAGTTCTTCTTCTAGCTCCAAATTCCTATTTAGGGCCTTCTTCAAATCTATCATCCCAGCACACATCTGGTGCTCCTGGCGACGAATGTGGTGGTTTAACTCCTGGATGAATGCTGCAATGGATATACCCTTCCGGGTGCTGATCATATCCAAAGTCTCATCTCGGCGTCCACAAATCTGGTAGATAGTGTCCTTTAGCTCCTGCTGGTAGACTTCTCCAATCCTTCCCATAGCAATGTGGGCTGCCATGCTCCTTCCTAGGCTCCATGTGGGTGCATTAAACGAAAAGGCTATGATTGAGGTGACGGGTGCGAACGTCCTTCCTGGAACTTGAGCTTGAATCAACCAACGCTCCTCCTCAGGTAGAGTGGCATTGTAGGTTCCGGTGAAACTTGGTAATCCAATGTTGAGATATCTTGTGACTTCCTTCAGGTGTCGTCCAAATGGTGTATCATCATCTGGTTGCATGAACTTGTGCTTTGCTTCCACCATCCTAAAGAGTAGAAAAGATGAGGAGTCAGAAAAGAGAAGAGTGAATTGTGTTCTAGGGCTTGCCTTAGTGGTTGTGTCCTACAGTCAGCGTGTGCTTTGATGCCATCTTGTAGCGACCAGACCTCAAACAGTCTGATCTCTGTGCATCAGTGTCATCCCTAGATCAGTAATGCTGACACGCACAGTACTTGAAGGATTTATAACAGAGTAGCAATCACACACTTATTACATCGATAGTCCAACGATGAATTTATTACAAATTATATGGCTGAAGGCCATCTAACACGATAATAGCAGAAGGCTTGGAAGATAAGTGAGTCCATCAACTCCAGCGGCATCACTGAGTATAGAACCACGACCTAAAAAGGGGCATCTTACTCGTCGTCTGAAAAGTCTGCAACATGAAACGTTGTAGCCCGAAAACGGGTCAGCACATGGAATATGCTGGCAAGGTAACACAAAAGATGCAATGAAAGTAAGGCTATACTATATGCAATATGGCTGGTGGAAAGCTCTATGGTTAAGTTTTTGCGTAAAGCCAATTTTTCCCTACTTCAAACGAATAGATTTTAATTAACTATCATGGTAGTTGAAACATCGTTGAGAAGATAGACATCCTCTCAACCCCAATTAAAGTAATCATTAAACCCAACAAAATTAATTAAAAGTAACATGATGAGATTCACATGATAATCCAAGTACTAGATACTCAAGACGTCCATAACCGGGGACACGGCTAATCATGATCAGTTTGTACACTCTGCAGAGGTTTGTGCACTTTTCCCACAAGACTCGATCGCCTCCGTTTGGTTTCTCGCACTGCATGGTGTTTGAGAAACGGATGACCGAGACACAGTCTTTCCGAAGAGGTCCTCTTAACCAGATAGATAGGCCGGTACACCTACAAAACCCAGCTACATCTGCTAGCCCATCATGGAAAGGTTTCCCACAACTTACTCAACTATGCCAGAGCCCATATTGGCATGTGGCTGCGCACGGAAGTTTCTAGTATGAAAAATCTCATGATCCCTTTGAGCCTGGG
This sequence comes from Secale cereale, assembly GCA_902687465.1. Classification (NCBI taxonomy): domain Eukaryota; kingdom Viridiplantae; phylum Streptophyta; class Magnoliopsida; order Poales; family Poaceae; genus Secale; species Secale cereale. The sequence continues at coordinate 101,216,145 of LR738712.1, forward strand.
TGGCGGTCCAAAAGAAAAACAGGCAATCCTGGAATACCCAGATGCCTCAATCCACCCAGATGTGTGTTAATGTTGCCACCTTAAGTTGAACCATTAATTAACAAACTCACATATGTCATGGATTTCACTCACCCAATCCATGTCTACGAGCATAGCATGTCCTAACAGCAAACGTAGAAGTGACTCCCAAAGGTTTGAATGTAATGCAGGTAATAGGTACTACCTCAAACTACTTCCCAATCCCACAAGTTAATTGATCCTACTCATGCAATGTGTGAGGGTTTGACAAATGCAAATGAAAACTGGGTAATTGGAAAGCATGATCAAAGTGTTACTTGCCTTGCCGATGATCCGCAAAACCTAGAGACTCAAAGTAGCAAGCGGCGCACTCCGGGTACTCTATCGCAATCAAACAAGCATACAATAAGTAATTAACTAATGCACGGGTAAAACTCAAATAAGAGATCTAACCAGAAAGTTCAACTTAAGAACTCCGGTTTGCAAAAAGAATCAACTCGAAAGAAGCAACGAAACTCAAACTGCAAAAGAAACGAGCTCTGAATTACTAGTTGGCCTAAAGTCAAATTTTACAGTAGCCAAAAACTTTGTTCAAGTTGGTTAAACGTACAGAGGGCATCGAGACGAAGATCTGGGATTTTGAATCACCTGATTCTGACTCTCGAGCGAAAAGAAAAACGAAAAACAAGATCAAGGCACAAATCGCGATTGGAATAACCGTGGATAAATACCCCGAAAAAGAAAACGACGAACAGGCTAACGAACGAACGTTCGCTGTCTGCGGTTAACTAACGGAAACCGTTCGTTAAAACGAACGTACGGACGAACGTCCGCTAAATAACTAAACCGGCGAAAAATAAAAAAAACCGAACCGATCTAATCTAAAAAAACAGATTTAGGTTTTTCCTAAACGAACCGATCGGTTAACCGAAAAAAACGCAAACTACCTCGAACTCCGGCGACGAGGCGGCGGTGGCTCCGGCGGCGAGGGGCGGCGGTGGCTCCGGCGGCGGCCGCGTGCGGCGGTGGCTCCGGCGACGGCGGCGTGCGGCGGCGCGGGACGGCGGGGCTGCGGCGGCGCGGGCGGCGGGGTGCGGCGCGGCTAGGGTTTCGGGCGGCTGCGTGGCGAGGCGAGCGGGGCTGGCGTCGGTCGGGCCGGCGGGGCGCTGGTTATAAAGCCCAGAGTCCTGGGCCGTCACGACTCCAAGTCGGTTCCTTTTTTTTCTAAAAGAGTCCCGGCGCAGAAAAACTAACGAAAGAAATACCAAACAGACTCCAAAATTCCTGAAATAAATTTTCACCATCCTCTAATAATATTTAGGACAAAGTGAACATTTTTCCCGGACCTAAAAGCAATTTTGAAAAACGTGTATTTTTCCTATGCAATTAAATCCGCAAATAAATCCAGAAAAAAATACCAAAAGTGATTTTAACATTTTCCTCCAATATTTCTGTTATTTTGGAGAAGTCCTATTATCTCCGCTCATATTTGGTATTTAGAAATATTTTTAGGAGAGAAAAATAATTAGAATCACACCGTCCTCGTACCGGTATTCGAGCGAACTCAAATACGAAAACGGTAAAATTCTCAACTCTCTCCGTAGGTCCTTGAGTTGCTTAGAATTTCGAGGAACTCCACGAACAAAAAAGTAAAAACATGCAAATGCAATATGATCTATGTATAACATTCCAAATTGAAAATTTGGGATGTGACAGTTGTTCTTCTACAGGTTAGATTTCCATGATCTAGCCCCGAACTCAATCCTTCACATATCCGCTTTTATTGTGGTATGTGAAGCTTTCCTTCGCATACCTCCACACTTCGTCCTATGGCTCAAAACCTTCAACATGAATCCGAATGTGGTGGATGGACAGCACGCGGAGTGCGGGGGCGCCATGATTAGCAAGCTCCCAAATGCAACTTGGCCCAAAGGCTCATTCGTAGAGATGAATAAAGTCTGGCAGTAGGAGTGGTTCTACATCACCGAACCTCGCGACGCCAAATGGGCGGTGGAGCCTGCTTTCAGATCCGGACCCCCAGAGAGGTTGACTTCCTGGACCAAAAAGGGTCTGGACTAGGGGTCTCCAACTGAAGTGAGAACACTCCAGAGCCGTGTATCCGGCGTGATTTCCAAGCAGCACCAGCTCTCATCTTTGGTCCAAGTGATGCTGGCCCAGCTTATTCTCCCTTGCCAAAGCCGGGACTCCTCCCAATGGGAGTTCGATCCGGCAGGAGACAAGCCGCTGAAGCATCTCTTCGGCTTTACACACAAAGCGATTTGGAAGCACCTCTTCAAGAGCCAGAAGGAATGGCCCAAAGAGACCGAGGACGCGGGCTATAGCACTGCGGTCTCCGCCCCAGAGGTAATAGAAAACCTTGTCGAACACATATCTCTTCCCTCATTTAATGATAACAGGAATTGGAGTGTGTGCGTGATATACAGGGCTGGACAAAGAAGGCGACCCGGATCAAGTGTCCGGCGCCTTTGCCCGAGGACCCAGAATCGCCTCGACTAGCAGCGATTCTGGTCCCGGCGCCGTACAAGGCGCCGGTCAAGAAACCCGTGAAGAAGGGTAAGGGGGCCGGAGACAGCCCCCGCCCTGTGGACAAGAAGTCTGAGGAAATTAACATCCTCTCCTCTGACGAGGTGGGGGAAGATGATGAGGAGGAAGAGGAGGAAGAAGAAGAGCCCCCTGCGCAAGGCATGGGGAAGAAGAGGGTGGCCCCTGCTGAAGCAGGCACGACCGCACCCAAGAGGAAGATGACCCTCGCTGCTAGTTTGGATTCGTCTGAACATAGCTTCATGGTGAAGCCCAGGGAGAAACCCCTGCCCGGATCATAAGTATGTCCGGATTGACTGTTGCACCTTTGTTTATTCAGTATTTTTGATACTTACTTAGTATTTCTCTCCGGCTGACCTACAGCCCTCTCGGAGGACACCCCGATGCCTCCTTATCGGAGGGGAACTCTCTAGCGCCTGGAGAGATAGAGAGTGACCCACCAGTCCGGGCTCCATCGCCCGTGATCGGCGGGGACACCGAAGTATCTTCCCAGTGGGTGTCCTCCGCCCAAGGAGACGAGCGTGGGGCAGGTGATGAGGCGACCAGAGGTAATACCTCGGCCGCCGCTGACCATGGGTAAACAACCCCCATGGAGACCGAAGATGGGGGGCCCGAACAATCCGGGGCCCTCCCGAACATTGACCTGGAGCCTAATGCGGCTCCGGGGTCCGAAGACCAGACCCCCCCAAGCGGGAGTGGATATGGCGGCGCCCGAAGGTAATCCGGAGGTGCCGGACTCTATGTAGGGAGCACTGCAAGGTGCCTCCATCGTAGAGGAGCACCGCACCGTGATGGGTGTGGTGATGAAGAAGATTCAGTCCATCAAGGGCGGACTGAATGAAGCCTTCAACAGCCTATTAACAGCCTTTGAGGTAAGCAATGTAATGTTCTTTTGTAGAACTTTTTTTGTTTTAAATACACATATATAACCGGTAGCCCCTGATACTTTGTGTGATTCTGAAAAGAATCGAACGAAGTATCCGGAATATAGCATACTTACAGAGCTAAACTTTTGTGCAGGATTCACTAGTTGCGGCAACTCCGCGAGATGCGGAGGTTGCCGAACTAAACCGGAAGCTCATGTTGGCCCACGCGGACCTTGACCGCGTCAATCAGCGTTTAGATGAAACGCAAGGTATGTGGATTTTAAGATGTCAATAAGACTAATTAATGTTAATTGAGTATGTTTATAAACTCTGATATGGTATTCTGTATTACACAGATGGCGCCGCTGAGCTCGAGGCCCTCAAGGGCGAGGTTTCCATGGCCAAAAAGGAGGCCGAGGCGAACAAGGTAGCCGCTGACAAAGCGGCTGCCGATTTGGAGGCCAAAAAGGCTGAGTGCGAGAAGCACCGGGCTCGGGTGTCCGAAGTCGAGGTTGAACTCAACGATGCCATTGTTAAATGTGAGGCATTGGAGAAGAAAACTTCGGAAGAAGCATCCGAGCTTGCTGCGGCAGTAAAGTCTGCCCAGGATGCGCGAGGCGAGTCGCACATCGCCCGTCAAGAAATCGAGCAGGCACGACAGATAGCATCTGGTAAGATATTTCTCTTACAGAGCATCTTCGGAGGGCAGAAGTATATTGGGCTGACACGATTATGGAGTTCTCCAGGCGTGTTTGCTGATCTTCCGAGGAGCGGTGCCGATGCCGCCCAATACTTCTGAGCCTAGGAGGGGAATAATACGGAGAAGCTGTTCGGGTCGCAGTTCTATGCGCCACAACATCCAGTGCCCCTCTGTGACCAGATGAAGCAGCTGGTCGAGCTGCACAACATGGCGGGCTCGGCCATGAAGGACTTAATAGTCCGGCTATGGCCCGCTGATCCAATCCCAAGTAGCTACTTCGGATTGGTGAAGCGGCTCGTCGAGGCGAGTCTGCGGGTCGACGCATTGACTGGTTCGGCCTGCATAGAAGGTGCTCGGATGGCCTTCGCTCGTGTCATAACGCACTGGGCGCAGATGAATGCGGGGCATATTGCCATTGCTGGTCCACCCGCCGGCAAGGAGCACCGCAAGCCGGAGAAGTACTTTGAGGACATCATCGACGACGCCCGCCTTGTAGAAGGCCAGTGTTCGAAGGATGTTATCTTCGAGTGATTGTATCCGGATGTAAAGACTTATGCTTATGAATCCGATGTGTATAACTTTTCTGCTATTTATAATATCAGCGTCTTTTACCTCTTGTGTGACTGTTTATCTAAATCTGAAAGTTTCCAGTCGTCGGCTTCAGCCTAGTACTGGGGTGTTCGGTCATATGCATGTACACTCTTTATCCAACGTCTTGGTCCGTATAGGAGGTGTATGCGGAGCGAACCAGGCAATCAGACTATGTGGCATTATTGCTTTCACTTAGTTGTAGGAGCTTGACATGTGGGGCTAGGTACTAGCCCCTGGTGCGGATATAATATTCCTTTACTTAAGGTATCCAATTGCACCTGGCTGGGCAAAAACTAACCCTTCGTATAACACGGGGTAGATCTATATCGATTGTAGTATAAAACTAAGTCGCCGGATTGTGGACCAGGTTCTCGCCTATCATGACAGTCAGTTTTCGCTTTCTCTACTGAGGAATTTGACCGGACGAGTCAGAAGTACAATCGCAGTAGTTCTCCCTTTACACCCTAACCGAACAATCGGGAACGTAGGGATAAGCACAAGAGCCGAGCAACCCAACTATTGACCCAAGACGTGATTCGGAACTGATGCATATAAGGCAAACATCCAGGACGCCGAACACTCCTTATAGGTGTTCGGTCTTTTCAACATATACCGGGCTGAATACAGCCCGTGGTAATAGACCCATATTGACAAGGCACATATGCAATCTGATATGGGAAGAGAACATTTATGATGAGTGGATAAAACTCCGAACATAATGTGAATCATGTTGGTCTATTAATATCCCTTTATGGTACGGCGAGCCGCAAACTTACAGACAATGCCGAAAACCTTTTTGGACATTTTACAAGCCAAAAAGGTATATAACATGAAAGAGAAAAAAGGTTTACGCATGGTCCTAATCTAAAAAGAAACCTTAGTGCGGGTCTCTGCTGCATGTCTGCGTCATTTCCTCCTCTATAATGTGTCCTTGAAGGGGTGAGAGTATGATGGCCGTCTGTAAAAAAGAAAAAGAAACACCTGGAAAAGAAAAAGAAATCCAATGTGGCCATGACAAAACTGGTTCGTTTAATGAACCTGAAAAGATAGGTTTAGAGTCCGAATAGGGTCAAGCCGAACTATGGAATATATGCAGTGTGCCCCCAGCGCCGCCCAAAGGATTTTTAAGGCATAATTATGCACTCTAGGTACATGTGCTATCACCTTATGGGGCGGTCGATGGGGGCGTAGCTGCTAGTCTAGCTCAGGTTCATCTGAGCTACCGCACTGAGGTGTGTGCTGGACACGTTTAGTTATGTCCAACAGATTATCCTGCTTGAATAGGCCATTTTGTACTTCGGCTGGTAGGGCCGGAGTGTCTTCCTCCGTACGGAGAGAGCGCTCCATATTTCCATTGACCGTGATGATGCCACGTGGTCCAGGCATTTTAAGCTTTAGATAAGCATAATGCGGGACTGCGTTAAAGCGGGCGAAGGTCGTTCTTCCGAGTAGTGCATGATAACCACTTCGGAACGAAGCTATGTCGAAGATTAGCTCTTTGCTTCGAAAGTTACCGGGAGAGCCGAATATGACTTCCAGTGTTATAGAGCTCGTGCAGCGGGCTTCTACACCATGTATCACTCCTTTAAAGGTCGTGCTGCTTGGCTTGATTCTTGACGGGTCTATCCCCATCTTGCGGACAGTGTCCTCATATATCAGATTAAGACTGCTGCCGCCGTCCATGCGGACTCGGGTGAGGTGGTATCCATCAATTATTGGGTCGAGCACTAGGGCAGCCGAACCCCCATGACGAATACTAGTCGGATGATCCCTGCGATCGAAAGTGATCGGACAGGCCGACCATGGGTTGAATTTGGGGACAACGGGCTCAATGGCGTAGACATCTCGGAGTGCGCGCTTGCGCTCCCTCTTTGGGATATGAGTGGCATATATCATGTTTACTGTTTTGACCTCCGGTGGAAATTTCTTCTGTCCCCCCATATTCGGCTGGCGAGGTTTGTCCTCATCTTCTCTTTGAGGCTCCTTCCCCTTGTGTTCGGCATTGTGCTTGTCGGCCTGCTTGAAGACCCAACAGTTATGGTTGGTATGGTTGGCAGGTTTTTCTGGGGTGCCATGGATTTGGCCGGGCCTATCTAATATTTTGTCTAGACTGGATGGACCATCTCTGTTGCCTTTAAATGGCTTCTTCGGTTGACCGGGTCTGGAGCCGCTGAATCCGGCGTTTACCGTTGTATCATCTGGGCTTCCAGCATGGTTTCGACGTTTGTTTTTGTGACATCGTGGAATTCCATTGTCGTCCCTGACTTCAGATGTTCCAGGGTCGCTGGTACTGCTACGAGCTAACCAGCTATCCTCACCTGCGCAAAAGCGAGTCATGAGTGTAGTTAGGGCTGCCATTGTCCTTGGCTTTTCCTGTCCGAGGTGTTTGGCTAGCCATTCGTCCCGGACACTGTGCTTGAATGCCACTAAGGCTTCAGCATCCGGACAGTCGACAATTTGGTTCTTCTCAGTGAGAAACTGATTCCAAAGTTTGCGGGCTGACTCCCCGGGTTGTTGGATGATGTGACTTAGATCGTCAGCGTCCGGGGGCCGGACATAGGTCCCTTGAAAATTGGCCCGAAAAGCATCCTCAAGTTCTTCCCAACTCCCAATGGAGTTCTCTAGGAGACTGTTTAGCCAGTGCCGAGCTTGTCCTTTCAGCTTGAGGGGTAAATATTTAATGGCGTGGAGATCATCTCCTCGAGCCATGTGGATGTGAGGAATAAAGTCTTCTATCCAGACGGGAGGATCCGTCGTTCCATTGTACGCTTCGATGTTCACGAGTTTAAACCCTTCTGGAAAATCATGATCCAGCACCTCATCGATGAAGCACAGAGGGTGTGCGGCTCCTCTGTATTTTGCTATATCGTGGCGTATGTCCGATGGTTCTGATGTTCGGTATTGACCCCGAACTGGTATGTTACTGGCGCGATTGGCTTGATAGCCGTCGTCCCGTGCGGGAGACCGGTCCCTAGGTCCGTAGATAGACTTGGTCTTGCTAGCTTTTTTGTTCAGGTCCTCACACAGATCGTGTTTTCGGACTTGAGCCGCATCCTCCTTTCCTTTACGGGGTGGTGGTGCGGGCTTGTGTACGCCATTGCTAGAAACTTTGTCCCGTCCGCGAGGTGGTCGGTCCGGCTTCTCGGCGGTGTTATTTTTTGGCGGGACGGGCGCAGCGGCCTCGTCTTCGAATTTGGGCAGCAGTTTACGCTTGGTATAGCCTTTGGTTTGGCCGTTATAGCCATGTTTTGTTCGGCGTCTAGAACCTCGTTCCATCTATCATTGAGCGTGTCCTGTGCGGCTCGAAGTCGTCTCTACTGCCTATTCAGGCTCCTTGCGGTGGCAATAAGCCTCCGATGGAAGCGCTTTTGTTCTGAGGGTTCTTCTGGGACGATGTACTCGTCATCGCCCAGGCTAACTTCCTCTTCGGAGACAGGTTTGTAATTGCTGTCTTCAGCATCGCTATCATCGGACAGCGGCTTCAGACTCTGTTCGCCGTCCTCTCGCTCCTCGTACTCCATCACTGGGTTTGCGGGGTCTTCGACTTGTTCCAGAATATCATCGTCGTTAGTGATGGTGTTGGTGTCTTTTCCTTTACGGGATTTGGTTCGGCGCTTTGGACACCGACGTTTGGGAGGTTCTACGACGGGCTTGTCCTCTAAGGGATTGTTTTCGCCGTCGCCCTCCACCTCCTTAGGTGTATCCACCATGTACACGTCGTATGAAGACGTAGATGTCCACCGTCCGGTGACGGGCCAGCTTTGATTTGGATCCGCTTCGGTTTCGAGGTCCAACCCTTCAAAGTCTTCGGAAGCATAGTCAAGTAGATCGGTTAGATCTTCAACCGTGGCTACCAAGTGGGTGGTGGGTGGGGAGCAAAATTCCCCATCAGCCTCCAATTCGAACCGGATAAAGTGCGGTTGTGTGTCCCCATCTAAGGAGAGGGATCTTAACGACTTTAGCATGTCGCCAAAGGGTGAGTGCTTGAAGATGTCTGCAGCACTAAATTCAGCGGTAGACGCCCGATCTGGCATGAAGGGCACAGATGCGAATGATTCAGAATCTGAGGCCGGAGTTAGGTCCGGGGTTCCGATAGCATAGACCCCGCTTATAGTTGGGTCTGTGTGCGGATCCAACGCTGTAGAGTCTGCGGCTTTCGTGGCGGGGTTGAGCTTCCCGTCCTCGGGCGACGCGATCTGTTTCGGATCTAAGGCCAGAACTGTTGCAGATATTATTTCCTGATCCGGTGACAGAGCTAGATCATGGTCATTGTGAGGGCAGAGAGAGGTTGCCGCGGACTCAAATCCATCGAATATCAATTCTCCGCCGATATCAGCAACGTAGTTTAAGCTGTCGAATCTGACCTGACGGCCAGGGGCGTAGCTCTCAATCTGCTTGAGGTGGCCTTCCGTGTTAGCATGAAGCGCGAAGCCGCCGAACACAAAGAGATGTCGTGGAGGGAAGATTCCCTCAGTGTTGCCATCGTTGTTGATGGGGCGATCCATCAGTCCTTCGGTTGACGGCATAGTGGAACTCTCAATGAAAGCACCAATGTCGGTGTCAAAACCAGCGGATCTCGGGTAGGCGGTCCCGTACTATGTGCCTGACGATCGATGGTAACAGGAGGCTGGGGACACGATGTTTTACCCAGGTTCGGGCCCTCTCGATCGAGGTAAAACCCTATTTCCTGCTATATTAATATGGATGAATATGAATACAAGAGTTGATCTACCTCGAGATCGTATGGCTAAACCCTAAAGTCTAGCCTATGAGAATTTGAGATTCTCCGTTAACCTCTACGGACTAAACCCTCCGGTTTATATACACACCGGAGGGGCCTAGGGTTTGTACATACCATCTTGCAGAGGAAGGAAAGATTACACCCGAACATAAAACCTGCCTTTACACGAATATAGGACTCCTATCCGGATACGAGAGATGATCTTTACCTATGATCTTCACAGCCCACCAGTCTGGCCCACCAAGAGTTATCTGGCCTCCCGAGGACCCCTTGATCTAGGACTCCCTCATTAGGTTTATGCCGAACCCATCTCGGACCGACCGATCTGAGGATCTTGGTCGCACCGATTGGCCTTGGCCATTGCACTGTGTACATCTTGTTCTGACCAAAGTACACAAATTGATGCGACCGAAATCACCTTCTCTGTGGAACCATAGCTTCTCGGAGTCACCGAAGTGCCTCTCGGTCTAACCGAAATGGTATGTTTAGACTTTGGTTATGCTTTGGTGCCATCGAGTTTGTCAAATCGGTAGCTCTGAAATGCTTTTTGCATAAAACTAAAGTTAAGTTTTTGTCTCAGTATTTTTGCAAAAATAATTGTTCTTTGTGATGCTCATCCACTCTATCCACCCCTATCTATTCACAGGGTCAGCTTGCAGAGATGTCAAAGAGCAGTGACAGCCAGAACAGGTCTGAAGAGCACATGAACCTCAGTGAGGGTATTAGCCCCTCCTCTAGCTTTGCTGAAGGTAGCAGAAGCACACCCAGTAACTTGCCAAAAGCTGCTACCAGGACAAGGAAGAAGAAAACTTCTGACAGTGAAGATGGGGACTTTGTGGCTCAAGAGGTCACTTCCAAGAAACATCCTATAAGGAAGGAATATGCTGCAGGTGGTGCTGTCAAGCCAAAATTGAACAAGAAAGCTTCTGCCAAGAGGATTCCCATGTCAAAAGCATGAGCCTCCACTCAAGAAACTAGGGAGTTCACTCTTGAATCAAGAGAAGATGAGGCTAGTGGAGGAAAGAAAAGGAAGGAAAGAATCAAGAAAAATGTGGCCAGAGTCATTGGAATACCATCCATAGTGGAGGATGAAGAAGAAGACAAAGAGGAAGTTGCTGCACCCCCTGCCAAAACACAGAAGTTGATGGGAGGTGCCATTAAATCCAGGGCTACTCCATCTAAGCCCAAGACTGCTCCCAAGTCTTCAGCTCAAGCACAAGCAACCAAGCCTCCAGTTCCAGAGGTCTACCAGAAACATCCCAGCTACCGAGAAGAACAAGGCCCCAGTGCCAGAAGTTCAAGAGAAAAATCAGGAAGAAAGTTCAGATTATGATGAGTCTCAAGTACTCAGAAAGCTCAAGCCAAAGATTCCTGATCATAATGATGATCATCCTATGGCTGAAAACATGAAGATCAGAAAGGATGCAGGTCTGAGACTTTGGAGACAGACTGATCCCTATGCCACAAGGAGAAGAACTGCTGTTGACTACAGATTTCACACCAAAGAACAACAAGACTTCTATGAGACTGTTCTTTTGGATAAGAAGCCTACTGTTTGTAACATGCAATGGGTTGACTGGAAGTACATTGACAACAATGCAGATTACTTTCCCCGTGTGCATGAGAGCTTCAGGATGAATGAGGTTGACAAATTTCTTGGACAGAAGTTGACCAGATGGAATGATGAGATGACCATGCAATTCTACTCCACTTCTCACTTCTACCCTGATGGAAGGATTGTCTGGATGATAGAAAGAACAAAATATCAATCCACATTCTCAGAATGGGCAAATTTAATCAATGCCCCCAAGGAAGAGGAGAATGACACAAATGTGTATGCCAAGCCTAGGAAAGATCATAACTATATGGCAAACATGTATACGCCTATTCCAGATAAGGACTTGGAGTCACACGAGCTTGGTTCAATATACCATTTGGTGCCTGGACTGACCACAATAAACACTATCTTGAGGCACACTCTTTTGCCCAAGTCAGGAGGTCATAGGATGATCTGTGGTCACTGAATCAACTTGCTTCACATGTTTGATATACCAAAGAAATTTAAATTCATGAGCCTGATTGTTGAGACAATCAAGAGAACTGCAGCAAATCAGAAAAGATCTTGTGGATATGCCCCTCACTTTCAGATTTTGATTAACCCCAAGCTAGCAACATGGACATATCTACTTGACAAGAGACATTTACCTCTTAGGCTAGATTTCGAGGACAATGAAGTTGTCATGGATGCATCACACCTACATTTGTTGAAGGCCAAGAAAAATTGAGAAAGCCAAAGCAGCAAAAACAACAAGTGCTTCTGGAGTCCCCAAGAACAAGCAAGATCAGCTCAGTCATCTGATTGAGGCCACCATGAGGATTGAGAAGAGCCTATCTAGCTTGACTCGGAATCAAGAAAGTCTTGAGAGGATCATTGAGACCAAATTTTATGATCTTGATGTGAAGATCACTGAGATACAAACAATTTTGGAGAAACTTCGAGAGGATGCAGAAGACAGGGATGATATACCCACTACTGATGCTTACCAGAGAGTCCCAATAGGACCAAGATCATCAGATGTGCCAGTTGTCGAGCCCAGAACTATCACTTCAGCACCTGTAGCCACATCCACAGTTGTTCCTTCAGTGTCAACTCCTCCAGCTCCGGAGACTTCTTCTAAAGCGTTTGTAGATGCTCTTATCTCCGCGCCGTCTACGCACACCGGATCCACCAGCAAGAAGACCCCTTCAACAACTCCTGGAGATCATGCCTAGAGTGTCGTATAGCACTATGCATTTTCAAACATTTTGGTAACTTGTTTCCAAAGGGGGAGAAAGTGTATAGACCATTAGGCTGAGAGAGAGAGAGAGAGAGAGAGAGAGAGAGAGAGAGAGAGAGTGTGTGTGTGTGTGTGTGTGTGTGTGTGTGTGTTTTGCTTCTTTTGATTGGTTTTCGCTCTTGCTACTCGGTTTTTTTGGTTATTGCTACAGTTTGCTTATGATCATGAGATACTTATATGGTATTGTGCTTGATCATACTATTCTTAATGTATGATTGCATGTTTGTGTATGATCATTCACTTGTTTATTTTGGTGATGAGTGCTTGTTGTTTAAATCTTATCATTTTGAGCGCTCCACCAAGATGTATGCGACATGGAAGAGTAACCCATGATCCTAATAGATTGTGCATTTGCATTCAAAAGCAAATTTTAAATAATGCACAAATTTAGGGGGAGCTCTTGCTTATCACATACTTCTCAAAGCGACGATGTATTTTGTTCCTATCATCATTTGTCGAAGCTTTGATCTATATGTTGTCATCAATTACCAAAAACGGGGAGATTGAAAGTGCAACTAATCCTCTGGTGGTTTTGGTAATTAATAACAACATATAGCTCATTGAACTAATGTCCATTCGAGTTAAATATTTCAGGAAGTTCAATGATTGGCATGGCATGGACTAGAGATGTGGACCCCTCAAAATGCTAAGGACAAAGATTGGCAAAAGCTCAAGACTCTCCATTTTTATTTTAGTGATCCAAGATCACATTGAGTCTATAGGAAAGCCTATACTATTAAAAGGGGATGAGGTGTTGCTTAGTGACCTGGTTGCTCAAGTGCTTAGTGATATTGCTCCAAAACCCCGAGCCACTTTCTCATTTCCACATATGTCCAAAACCCTAATTCAAACTCGGCCCCACCGATTTGATCTATCCAGCGCCACCAAGTTCATTTGACATAGCCACTGCTAGAAACCGTAGACAATCCGGTCACACCGATACGGATCTCGGTCGCACCGAGATGGCCCTGCAAACTCTCTGCTTCCGTTTTGTAATGTTTCGGTCTCACCGAAATGAGTGATCGGTCCCGCCGAGTTTGCTTGACCAACTCTCTATATTGCTCTTTGCTGAAAGCGATCTCATCGATTTCATGCAATCGGCGCCACCGAGATGAGGTTTTTCCATAGCCCTAGCACATCGGTCACACCGAGTTGATCATGTCGGTCCCACCGAGATCCCTAACGTTCACATTTTGAACTGTTCGGTCTCACCGAGTTCTTCTATTCGGTCTGACCGAGTTGGGTCAAATGTGTGTAACAATTGGATTTTGTGTGGAGTCTATATATACCCCTCCACCCCCTTCTCTATTTGTGAGAGAGCCATCAAAACGTGCCTACACTTCCACTACTAATTTTCTGAGAGAGAACCACCTGCTCATGTGTTGAGACCAAGATATACCAATCCTACCACAAGAATCTTGATCTCTAGCCTTCCCCAAGTTGCTTTCCACTCAAATCATCTTTCCACCATATCCAAATCTTTGAGAGAGAGAGAGAGAGTTGAGTGTTGGGGAGACTATCACTTGAAGCACAAGAGCAAGGAGTTTATCATCAACACACCATCTACTACCTTTTGGAGAGTGGTGTCTCATAGATTGGTTAGGTGTCACTTGGGAGCCTCCGACAAGATTGTGGAGTTAAACCAAGGAGTTTGTAAGGGCAAGGAGATCGTCTACTTCGTGAAGATCTACCCGAGTGAGGCAAGTCCTTCGTGGGCGATGGCCATGGTGGGATAGACAAGGTTGCTTCTTCGTTGACCCTTCGTGGGTGGAGCCCTCCGTGGACACACGCAGCCGTTACCCTTCATGGGTTGAAGTCTCCATCAATATGGATGTACGATAGCACCACCTATCAGAACCACGCCAAAAATCTCCGTGTCTCCATTGCGTTTGCGCTCTCCAAACCCTTCACTTTACCTTCATATGCAATGTTTTACTTTCCGCTGCTACACTCTTAGAATTGCATGTGTAGGTTGGTTACTTGACTTGTTCTAATTGCTAAAATCTGCCAACTTAAAATTGGGAAAATGCTAGATTTTTATTTGGTCAAGTAGTCTAATCACCCCCCCCCCTCTAGACCTACTTTCGATCCTACAGTAGCTGAGTTATCTTTCTAGTCTTGTGGAGTCCATGCACTCACAGGAAGATGTTGAGTATAACGTTGTAACCCTACTTCATACCTTCCATTCGATACGGTAAACATGCAACATGATACATTGCAGCCAGAAGGGTCAATACATCGAATTTATTGGCAAGCTTCACTAGGATTGGCTTGTTGGAACGATACAAAATTTTCTCTATTCGGTGACAAAAATCCTAGAGACGAAACATGAACCATCGCCTGAAACCATTTTCTGTGACGGTCCACCGTCGCGAGGTGTTCCTTCTCGGGCAGAGCCCTAGCAAACTTTGGCGACGTTCCGGGCTGAGTTTTGGCAACATATTAGGCCGTCACTACGCATGTCCATTTTCTAGGACGAGTCTCAATGTCATAGTTAATGTTGGTGGGTCATTTTTTTATAAATGTAAATAGAAAACAACAAGTAATTTTTTTCATCTAACTCATTTAGTAGGATCTCAGGAACTTGGAATTGGGATCGTCCGGTTCCCTCCTAACAAAGGGAATTGTGATCGTCCCTTAGGGCCCTTCATCATACCACGCCCCCAGCAGCGAGTCAAGAGGCCGACATGGTGGGGTGAACTTCGCTACGAGGATACGGCGAGCCAACGCGCCACAGTTGAAGGGCGAAGTCACGCGCGCCAACGGCAGTGTCAAACAGGGGCAATTTCATGTGGGATATGTTTACCAAGAACATAATAGTAGCAAATATCATGTGTGTTCTATTTATTTTTCATGTTGTAAATGCAATGGGTCGTGGTTGGATTACTCGTGTAATGGTCCTCACGCCACCATACATGGCTGGCGTGAATCAGTTTATGGAATTCGCGCTTGCTCGCAACAACGGGGTCGAAGATATGTTATGCCCATGTAGAAATTGCCGTATTGGGATTCGTGAAACTATTGATGTTTTCAGATGTCACGTAAGTGTCACTTGTATGCTCAAGTACTATACGATGTGGATCTATCATGGGGAATCAGGGTACATCGGTGCACGCAATTGTACTGCCAATGATGATGGTTATGAATTCGGCGAGTCTGATGATTTTAAGTTGTACCAAGTTTCTGTGTTTTATATGGGCAGAATAGCTGGAAATAAAGAAGATGCATTTGGTGGGTTGGACATTTTTAAGAAGCTCAACAAAGAAGCTATGAAATCCCTTCACAAGGAATGTGGATGGCGTTCATTATCAGGGTGCTTCATATCAAAACATATACGTGTATGACCAATAAGACATTCAATATGTGTATGGCCGAAGTATGTCTACCATTAGGGGGTGAATGGTAGTTTTAAATTTTCTTCGGAAAACTTAAATATCTCAGAACCTAGCAGCGGAATGAAAGAAAATTAAGCAAGTGTGAAGTAAAACTAAGTACCGAATGAAAATTGGACTAAGCATCATAACAGATTACATGAGCTGAATGCATCGAAGGTAAACAGGGTAAGAGAAACGACCAGTGATGCTCGAAAGCGACAAGGGATTTGTCTAGCCAGTTTGTCCTTCTGCACAAGCACTACGTCTGGATGAAGGGGTTGTGACTTAACATGGAAGATAAACTCTCTTTGCCCTATTCTCCTCGACAATCAATTCATCAACTGATGTCGATCACTTGTGGTAGATAATTGAAGGCTAGCGTCGAACCTTTACATACTTCTTCTTCGAGAACCACAACCACTCTTGGTCTCTGAAGAAATTGACACCTAACCATCTAGAGAGTTTGCAGCTCTCAAGAGTACTAGGCGGAGTGTACTAAACTTAGATTCTAGTGATGCTGAACTTCTATCTAATTCTTCGGCTCTAGGGGTTTTCTCCCGCTGGAGTTTAAACTCAAATCACTCAGAGAGTGGGTTGCTTGAAAATCTTTTCAGAATCAAACGGAGCAGCCACCTGACAAAGCCGGTGTGGGGTGGCTATTTATAGACGCAGCCTTCCCAGAAGGAAAATGACCATTTTGGACACTAGGTCCAGCCAATGGCCAACCGACGCGTTCACAACAGTCGGATATTTGAAGCAAGGGTAACATTACTTGAGGAACAAGTAATGCTAACTACTTGGTCCGAGACAAATCTCTCGCTGGGAAAAAGATCACAGTCTCTTGCTGGCAAGTATTTTCTCGGCACACAAAGTGATTTCTCTCACAACTTTCAGAGGTTTGGGTCTAGCATCAGAGAATCAAAGATGTGAATGCTACACCCCTCTTAATAGTACGGTGGTCCTACGAGTCAATGAAAGAATAAGAATAATGAAACAAATGCTACGTCTTTCCTTCATCTTCATTCTTCCTCGACCGTAGTCATGTTCTTCGAACAAACACCAAACCAATTGCTTGAGCTTCAGCAATTTTTAGGGGTCACTCTTGTTAGCTTTTATCTTCAGTGATATTCTTCGCTGCCACACAGGGAGATTATCTTCGTCTTTTCCAACAAACTCCTTGCTACATCAGGGACATGTTACTCTGTGTGCACTAGCAAACACATAAGTCCCATACTATTTATGTCAACAAACTCCAAAACACAAAGGGACTAATATTGCACCAACAGTCTCCCCCTTTTTGGACGGTTGTGGACCAAAAAGATAATCATCAAAGTGAAGATAGAGATGTGAAACGAAAGTAAGAACAAGAGTGAACTTGCGTTACTTGTCTCGACGATGAAATATACTCCCCCTAGATGTATGCAGGGTTTATGATATTTGACATTATGCACTGCAATTCATTGGATTATTTGGAGGATTTTCAATCATTTGAGGTGATGATTCGCACTGATGAAATAATCCAACGAGAATAAAGTGCAATCATTCAAGACATCTATTAAAAATTCCACCTGCAAAACAAAAAGCTTCGAGAGAATATAGTGCAGCAGGCGGGATATTAATATTACAGCTCAAACAGAAGTTTTTACATCAGAACACAAGGTGAGACAAAAAAACTTTGAGGCGAACAGTGCAAAAATCTCAACACAAAAACCAACAGAGCAAAACAAAGCAGATCTATCAAAGCTCTCGATGTAATTCTCCCCCTTTTGTCAACTAGTTTCAAAAAGGTGACGGATGACATGAGTGTGAAAGAAAGTGTGAATATGATTCACTCTATTGCATGGCCCAAAGAACTGTCCGAAGAAGTTTCTGATTCGGAGGTGGCCGGAATATCTTCATCTTCATCAGCAGCAACCGATCCGTCAAGGCTGGCTTGAGGCTGAAAAGAGGTAGACACATCTGGATTGGCTTGTGGATTCTTGCGATAAAGAATATTTCCACCGGCAGGTTTCTTAGTGGGCGATGTTGCTTCTAATTCGTTTAACATTTTGCGCAGCTGAATTCGAAGTAGATCAGTATTAAGTTCACGAGCTGGCAAAGGCGGAGTGACCCGATCTTGGAAATCTTCAGCTGAGAACCCTTGATCAATATAGGCATAAAGTTCTTTGAGTTGAGATTTGCTCAATTGCTTCTCGGTGAAGAACTTTCGAAGCAATTTCCAGAGACGCTTCTTGTTTTCAGCCGCAATCATATGCACTATTTTTGATTGATTGTTGATTGCATTGAGTTCGGCAGCTAGGTGCTCTTTTTATTGGCGATCCTCAGCCATATGCTTCGAGAGTAGTTGTTGAGTGCGCAAACTCACTTCAAGGTGTGAAGGACATTGAGCAACAGGTTGGCGTTCACGCTGAGGCAGCCTGGGTCCTTCAAAGGTGGAGTGGTAGTGAGGAGGGCTAGACACAGGTGCTTTTCCCTAGAGATATTTTCCAGCACTCGTACATTGTCACGGACCGGAGGAATGAAGCTTTTGTGACTGCATTTAGCTAAGTACTCGGTTTTCATAGCAGAGTCAACTACTCGCTGAATCCAAGGAGCGAATATTTTTATGAACTTGGGATGCTGAGCTGAATTCTTAAAAAATTTGGAAACATATCTTCAATGTCGAATACAAATCCCTGAGAGATTGCATGAATTGTGTTCCAAAGAATATCAGATATATCATTGCCTAGATTCATCTCAGCCATCGGACAAAAGGTGTAAGTTAGCATATGATAGAGAGTTTGGTCGTTGAAGGTCAGATGCTCGGGAAGAGGAGGACCATGATAGTCACGAATTTTCTCTGGGTCCATTGTGCACCAGAAATCTTCATCACACACTGCATCAATGTTGTGAACTTGAATTTCATAATTGCCATGCTCAAACCGAGGAAATTGGAAGTACAATATGAAATCCGGTGCAGAGCATTTGATACGTTGCCCATCACTCATCCATTCCATTATCCACTTGGAGCTATCAGAGGCATCACCTGAAGTGTATAGTGTAGCATATAATTGAAGCACACTTTCTCTATTCCACGGATGCTGATAAGCAAATACATGTGTGAGGCCAAAATCTTCAATATCTTGCAGGACTTGATTGAAACAGCTGATGCTCTTCATAGGAGCAAGGTGATGGAAGTATGCCCTAGAGGCAATAATAAAATGGTTATTATTATATTTCCTTGATCATGATAATGGTTTATTATTCATGCTAGAGTTGTATTGACCAGAAACTTAAATACATGTATGAATACATAAATAAGTACCGTGTCCCTAGTAAGCCTCTACTGGACTAGCTCATTGATCAAAGATGGTTAAGGTTTCCTAACCATGGACATGAGTTGTCCTTTGATAACAAGATCACATCATTAGGAGAAGGATGTAATGGACAAGACCCATCCATTAGCTTAGCATGCGATCGTTCAGTTTATTGCTATTGCTTTCTTATATGTCAAATACATGTTCCTTAGACCATGACATCATGCAACTCCCGGATGCCGGAGGAATGCCTTGTGTGCTATCAAACGTCACAACATAATTGGGTGATCATAAAGATACTCTAAAGGTATCTTCGAAGGTGTTAGTTGAGTTGGCATGGATCGAGATTGGAATTTGTCACTCCGAGTGTCGGAGAGGTATCTCTGGGCCCTCTCGGTAATACACATCATAAGAAGCTTTGCAAGCAAATGACTAATGAATTAGTTACGAGATGATGTATTACGGAATGAGTAAAGAGACTTGCCGGAAACGAGATTGAACTAGGTATGGAGATACCAACAATCGAATCTCGGACAAGTAACATACCGACAGACAAAGGGAATTACGTATGTTGTCATAATGGTTCGAGCGGTAAAGATCTTCAATAGGGTATTATATGAGTTACGTGGTTTGGTGACTAAATGTTGTTCGAAGTCCCGGATATGATCACGGACATGACGAGGAGCTCCAGAATGGTCCGGAGGTAAATATTGATATAT
>LR738712.1:101245527-101405907 GCA_902687465.1 Secale cereale
GGGGGGGAGTTCACCACGCATCATGTAGTGGACACTCACATGATGGGGGGAGGACCTCCCGGTGGTGTACATTAATGAGCCGGTCTCGGTGGAGAGCTCTATCCAAACTATGGAGCAGTTGCTTGCTGAGGACAAGTACCAAGTGGGCGGCTTCGACCTTGAGTTCACCAGCGATCGTGCCGAGCATGATCAGAAGGTTACCATCGCCCAGTTATGCGTGCGACATGACGTCCTCGTCTACCACTACCACCTGGCCACAAGGCCTTGCGAGCGTTTTGCCAGGTTTATCCACATCACCGACTACAGTTTCGCAAACATGGACACCACCAACGATCTAAAAGCGCTCGATGTATCGGGCTTGACCTGCCAGAATCTTGTCAACATTTGTGACCACTATAAGGTCTGGGGTAGCAACAAGAACAAACATACCTCCATGGTTGACTTGCCCTCTACATCATCG
Organism: Secale cereale; assembly: GCA_902687465.1. Classification (NCBI taxonomy): domain Eukaryota; kingdom Viridiplantae; phylum Streptophyta; class Magnoliopsida; order Poales; family Poaceae; genus Secale; species Secale cereale. The sequence continues at coordinate 101,245,988 of LR738712.1, forward strand.
ACCCCTACTACATGAAGATGAAGGATGAGAGCAAGAAGGACATTAATGCCTGGCATAGTGTCTGGGATGAGAGACTTTATGAAGAACACGTCAAGTACGTGACCAAGGACGCTTACACAAGATACGAGATATACAGGCGGATCATTGACATGAGGAAGTGTCTTCTTCCTGCCCCAGATGAGGATAGAGCCACAAAGCAGTGGCAGGAGCGTCATAAGAAGTAGATGACTAGATGATCGTTTGTCCTAGTTTAGAATGCAAGCAATTGTACATTGAGGTGCGTGCGAACGATCTGTATAGTCATTTATGTAATTGGATATTTATTTTAGTTATATATATGTTGTTCTTCTGTAGACAGAGCAAATCGCACGGCTTATTAGCAACAATTGTTTGTGTTATTATTGGTCTTCACATACATTTTTTCATCACGGACATGTTTGCCGCGTATCACACATATCTTGTTCAGTTGAACTGTTTTTGTTGTCTTGGCTCATCGCAAATAGTTCATCCGAGTGAACTTTATGCCCTCCATCGCACACACCTTGATCAAGTTGACCATGTCTGTTGTGTTGCCTAATCACACATGGTTCATCCTAGTGAATTGTATGTCGTATATCGCACACACCCTCATCTGGCTAACCGTTTCTGTTGTTCTGTGTCATCGCAAACATTTCGTATGAATTAAACGTATGCCACGCATCGCACACACAACTCTGATCTGAAACGTGTTTGATGTGTGCGCCATCGCAAACAGATCATCTTATTTTTGACGGTTTTCTTACACCACCATTTGCAATTAATGCATCACACTTAGTTTCGTCGAAGGGTCTCTGATTGGACTGTCGCGTTTGGACCATCCTGCAGTAGTGTTTGGAGACGTAAAGCTCTTTCTTATAAAAGCAGACTTATCCTTATCCCAGCCTATTTGGCCAACATCCCAATATATCTATTGTCTTTCTTTAAGTTTCCTAGATGGGCAATTGATATGATCAATTCCAAGACGGCGCATTACCTCTGGAATGATTTTGAAGGCCATAGGAAACTTCACTTAGCAAATTGGAAATTAATTTGTATGAAGAAATAATTTGGGGGCCTAGGTATCCCAAACCTTCAGGAGGTGAACATCTGCCTTTTGGGTACTTGGGTTAAGAGGTATTATGAGAGTGAAGGGAGATCTTGGAGGAAAATCATAGATCATAAGTACACTCATACGCCTAACCTTTTTGTCCCAACCTCCAATCCAAATATCGTGTAGGTTCTGGAAAGGAATCAGATCCATCATCCAAGCCTTGAAATTTGGATATAGATGGAAAGTAGGTAAAGGAAATATTCAAAAAAAAAAGAGTAGGTAAAGGAGATAAGATTAAATTCTAGGAGGATACTTGGTTTCGTTCATCCTCGGTAGCTATTCTACTTTGGTATATTTATGCTATTTGTAATGAGGAGACTAAATGCATTAACGAGGTTTGGGATGGGAAAGAACTAAACCTCTTTTTCAGGAGAAACTTTTCTGACAAACTCATAGAACTCTGGTACCAGCTAGTCGAGATAGTCGGCAGCGTTTCCTATACTGAAGATCTTATGCTTCGATCTGGTAATTGGAGTAAAGGTCAATACTCTAGTAGTTCTTTATACCATGTCATTATTTTTAGAGTGCACCAAGTTTTTGTCCCTGCGGTGTGGAATATCAAGGTTCCCAAAAAAATTCATGTTTTTTCTATGGCTGCTCTCACACAATAAGTTGATGACAAGTGATAACCTTAGGAAAAGACACATAACCAAGCCAATAGATTGTGTGTATTGAAGCAAGGAGGAATCTATCTTCCATGTATTATTTGATTGTGTTATCACCATGAACATTTGGCCTTTTGTTAGAGCTTATTTTAAAGTTTATTGGGCATGATTTTGAATCATTAGCTTCTTGATCTCCAACAATAAGAACTATGCTTTGAATACTGCCAGTTCTTACATTGTTTGATGTTTGTGGAAATATAGGAACTCGATGATTTTTAACAACACCAAATGGATCTCTGTTACTCACGTGTATCTATCGACTGCTATGGAGAACCATCAGGTTCTGGGCAGTAGCAACACAGTGTGAAACTAGTGGCTTTTTCAGATCTTTGATGGAATTCATTCACAAATTTCTTATGATTCCGGGTGGCTCTAACAGCAGATGCAAAACACGCCAGGATCCCTTCTTCCCCGCGACTTTTGGAGCAGGTTCAAGATCTCTGATGACCCTTCCTGCTTCAAATCGTCAATTAAGAAGAGGGTCCCTGAGGACGAGAGTGTTGTGTTCAGTCAATGTCGACCTTGGCCAACTGTTGGTCTCCTCAAGTTGTGTTCGCGCCGCCGTTGAAGAATAGAAGAGCTAGCTGGGAGATCGCCTGAATGGCATTGCGCTTTGCAAAACTGTCGCCTCTTTTTTTTGGCATGCATGTGAATGTATCCCCATCCACACCCTCTTTCTTCCTTTTTAGCTTCATATTATGTTTGTGCTAAGTCTCTATGCAGAATTGCACGCACCAGCCAGTCCACTCAAAAGTTCAAAATGATGGGGAAAGGTGAACTATAAATGTATACGTCAACACCTAATTCATGGTAGTGCTCTTTAGTGAGCTTTTTTTTTTTTTGAATGAATTTAGTGAGCTGATATATGAATTATATGGTTTCATTCCGGTAACGGTGACGGGGAGGAATCTCGCTGTTATTTAAAAAGAAAATCTTTAATGCTCGATGTTGGATGATCGTCGATTTGATGCTCCGAGTTGGAGTGCCGCCCAAAGTTTTGAAAGCGTTGAAAAACTAGCTGGGCACCCTTTTGAGCGTACGTACCTACTGGATGAAAAGGCAGAGAGAATCTCAACCCTGAATACTCTCGTCTCATCTACCACTCCACTCCACCGCGGGTAGAGTGTCTCAAAGTCTGAAGCACACATGGATGCATGCATGCTTTTGTTGACCCTGACGAGCCGGGTCGACTAGTCAAACCTTATCATCCACCCATGCATGCGCGCCCCTCCGACCACCCTTTTCTAGATTCTATAGCTAGCTAGCTAGCTATAGTTCGCTTGCAAGGATCTTCTACCAAAAGGATTCAGTGTGGCCCAGGCAATCTTCGGTTCCAAACCTGGACATGGTTGAGCAAATTGTGGCAAATTTGACTATTTTGACCTGTTGCTACAATCAATTCACAGAATGAACTGCCCGTGAAACTATTTCACAGCCATAACCTTTTTGTGTAGCGCCCGCCACGACGGCGCCACACTACACTGTGTAACGCCTAGCTCGGGGGCGCTACACGCCTTGCCAGCGTCGCACTTCGAACTGCCTATAAATTACTAAGTCAGTGTGCAACGCCTGAGAGCTAGGCGCTACACTGTATAGTGTGGCACCTAGCTCTCAGGCGTTGCACACTGACTTAGTAATTTTTCGAATCACCCGGGTGCGACGCTTGCTAGGCGTGCAACGCCCCCGAGTTAGGCGCTGCACCGTAGGGTGTGACGCCGTCGTGGCAGGCGCTACACAAAAAGATCAGGGGTGTGAAATAGTTTCGCGGGCAGTTCATTCCGTGAATTGATTTCGTTAACAGGTCAAAATTGTCAAATTTGCCGCAAATTGTTAGGATAGTTAAAATTTCGAGGAATTAGCAGACCGTGCCCTGAAATGAGTGACGAGACGAGAGGCTTGTCACCTTGACCACTTTACTTGACCGCCAGCCTAACTAATTTCTCCTGTCGGCGCATAAACCTGAAAGCCAGGTGCATTTTCAAAATTTTACTGAAGAGAAGAGAATGATCTTACATCCAAGGTGACAGTCACGTCGGTGGCCTTTCTACTGATTGGCACAATCAAAGACGACGTACGTGCACCACAGCTGTTGGCCCTGCAGCTTTGCTGACAAAGGCATCTTTCCCTCAAGTGGCACACACTCCCCTTTCCTCAAATCTCTCCCCCTCTCTCTCCCTCTCCGCGCGCGTGTGTGTGCACAGATTTCACCAATCAGACAAGTAAATACGAACCACCTGACGCTGCACGCAGTCGCGCACCATACTGTGCAAGTGTACATGCACGCATACAGTATGCTGCCATGCCATGCTCCATCTGTACAGCGACGTGGTGCACGTACTGGCAGGAATTTTTTTCGGAGGTAAAAACCCTTTCACTAAACTGCTACTCTAGTCGCCATGCATGCATGTCGAGAGATTTAATGCGGCATGTGGTGGCTAGGCTCTAGCTCTTCAAGTGTTCACGTGTGGGTCAGTCGGCCGGTCTCATGCATGCATTGCATGGCCCCTTGCAGCAAATATAGCTGGGGAGTGAATGCGCATGCAGTGGCGGCCAGGCTACATGTGTGGATGCAGTGGTGGTAGATTTCTAGTCTCAGGGGGTTGCCTGTATCGTGCGTGTGTCTACACCTGCATGCGCTAGCTAACAACACATGGTGTGTTTTGGGCGCTGAATCTGCCTAGGGCAGATGCATCGTGTAACAATTTGCCAATCTTGAGTAACTTGCTAGGGCTATGGAAATGTTGCCATTTGCTAGTAGTTAATTTGATAGGGCATTTTAATAATTTTTATACGAATTAATCTTTCAAGCAGAAAACATGGAGTTTGCTATGAGTTTGCCGCTTGGGCTAGGAATAATTGCTGGTGGCGAGGTTTTATTTAGCCATCGATAATGTGTCGGGTTTTGAGAGTAGGTTGCAGTATTACTTTTTTTATGGTAGTATGTGTCTCATTCATACAATGAAGATCAAGGTACAAGCCATGTAGACATCGGTCTGGCAAAACTGAAAGAGCATTAGAACACTAGCTCTAATACGACTTTTGTCTCACACTGGCATTTTCTTATCTGTAGGGTAAATTTTAACACGCTTCCTGTTACCCTCTCTTTTTACATATGAGGTAAGAAGGTAAAAGTTAATCAGACTATTAATTAATGAGATCAACAGCTTAGATCTTATTATATACTCTTACCTCTCATGAGAAAAGAGGGAGTAAGTGGGACCATATTAAAACTGCTCTTCCTGGAGTATGTATGTACACGGACGCTGCCTTCAACATACAATGATCCACTGGATCTACCTAATACTCCCTCCGTTCCTAAATATTTGTGTTTCTAGACATTCAAATGGACTGCAACATACAGATGTATGTAGACATATTTTAGAGTGTAGATTCACTTATTTTGCTTCGTATGTAGTCACTTGTTGAAATCTCTAAAAAACAAATATTTAGGGACTGAGGGAGTAATTATTTAAACGGTTTTGCTATATCTCAGACGTCTATTCCTCATTTGACACTAACTAAGAACCATTTCTCCAGTCTACACAATTAGATCTCTGGAAGAAAAGAAAAGGATCTTGATCGAATGGACACGGATGGTGGTTAAAAAATAACTCTCTAAGTCATCGGCGTGGACCAAGAAATAGTGGGGGGTTTAGACATGCGTGGGATACCAATTGAGTGTCCAGATCCTCCTAATCGCAAAGCTTTAGTTCATAATTTGACTTGCTGCGGACCCCATGCCTGTTTTATCATAAAAACAAAAGAGCCAGCAGCGTTGATCATTTCCTCCATCATCACTCCCCATTCACCACCGCATCGGTCATTACATTCTCCTTTGCATGCGTGTAGCAGCACGAGCACAAGCTGCTGCGCAATTCAGTGTCTACACATGGCGTATCTTTGATCCCTTCTTTTGTCATCTTTTACTTTCCCCCCTTTTCATTTTTACAGCGTATTCAGCCGGCAGGGGCCTCCTTTTTGTTCCTTTCAATTCGTATCTGCTTTAAGTTTTCTTTTTCTCTCTCGGTATACTTTGTGCAGTCTCCAAAGGTTTTGAAAGAGGTGCCAATCTGCATGATTAGCTCGACTGGATTACTACTGTATGAAATATTTAAAATGCTCTTGGATTGGGGAATAAAGATGCACATTGGATCGAGCACAAGGCGTTAAATCAGCACACCACCTAGTACTCCCTCCGTTCTGAATTACTTGTCGCATAAATGAATGTATCTAGATGTATTTTAGTTCTAGATACATCCATTTTCGAGACAACTAATTCCGAACGGATGGAGTAGATCATAAAACACTATATCCTTGGTCCGCAAATGGGGTCTTTGCCGGCGGAAAATAGGTGGCGTAGGTGACATACCGTTGATGACAGGCATTGCGTATTGGTTTCACTTCTTAACTTAATTCTAAAAGTAGGGAACTGATTTTGTCTCTCACCCTTAATTTACATGTTCAAGAAATGAATACACGAATGAAGATATGTGTTCCAACGAGATTTTTTTAAAGATATGTGGTTTATGTTTTCCAAATAATATTGGCAAGACCGCAAGAGTAAATTGAAGCAGAAAAATAATGGCAAATAACTGAAAGGGGGCGTGAATATTGTACATTAATAATATATAAACGTTCTTCTGGCTAAAAGTGGCGACGAGCACCGCCTTCGGTATAAAGAGAAAATGGGTTATACTTATTGTAGATATACACTGACAGGGCCGGTCAGCTAGCCGTCCAAAGAATAGTGAAAGAAGAGGAAATACTTAACATACATTATTTTTCTTGAGAAAACTTTCGATCTATTCATCAATTGTAAAGGTAGTATAAAGAACACCAGAAGTTAAAATTAAATATATAGACCACCTAGTGACGAGTACGAGCACTGAAGCGAGTCGAAGGCGCGCTGCCATCATCGCACCTCCCTCATCGGAGTTGAGCAAACATTGTCATAGTATACAGTCAGGAAGTCGTCGTGCTAAGGCCCCGTAGGAGCAACTCACCAGAATAGCAACCGCCGCCGATGAAGAAAAGTGTAGATCAGAAGGATCCAACCTGCAGACACATAGACGTAGATAAACGAAGATCGGATACAGGCGCATCCACCGAAGATAAAAACCGACCGGATCCCACAAGATCCCGGAGACACGCCTCCACATGTCCTCCGACAATGCTAGAAGCATCCTCGGAACATGAGCTAGAACGGAGAACCTTATTCCATCTTCAAAAGGCCGCATCCACCTCATCTTCTTAAGCCTGACAAGTGACAAAGCTACACACTCTTCGGTCAACTGATATCACAAACTTTACAAAACACACTTAGTTTCAGTTCTATCTATCACAAAAATTACACAAGTACTAAGAGATTAGGTGGATTGACATAACAGGTTTGTATGTCTAGCACCGCCATTAAACATGACACAAACCCTATTATTTTAGAAAATTATCTAAAAACGGAGCCCTCCCGCCGGCACCGGGGGGAGCACGGTGGCATGGGCATCGCACTACTAGGAAAAAGGCTATAGATGAAATTGATACTAATGGCGCACCATACAGGCAGTGCGCCATTAGTATATAATAATGGCGCACCAACATATGATACGCCATTAGAGCTCAAACTACTAATGGCGCACCTGGCCCAGGGTGCGCCATTAGTATCAAAAAGATTTTTTTTTTGAACTTGTGCGCCTGTCCAAACATACTAATGGCGCATCCAGACAAAGTGCGCCATTACTAGTTGTAACTAGTAATGGCGCACCAGCAGTAAAGTGCGCCATTAATGTTCTTTTTTTATTATATTTTTTATTCTTTTTGTTGCAAAACTACTAATGGCGCACCAGCCAGCAATGCGCCATTAGTAACGTCGATTACTAATGGTGCATGGATGGCCGGTGCGCCATTAGTAAAGTAGGACAGCTAGATATTTTGGACAGCCACACCTACCCACTCACTTTCCCTTCATTCTCTCCACCTCGATCCTCCTCCAAGCTTGTGTCGGCTGCAAACTGGATGAGTACGCATACCGGAGGTGATGTTCCAGTTGTGCCCGTTGTGCCCGCTGGCTCGTGCCCACTGTGCCCGCTGTGCCGCCGAATCGCCGATGGTCCAGTTTGAAGCCGACTAGATCGGAGCTCATGGAGTGCTAAGATCCGCGCTGCAGTGTGTTCGTCACGGCCTCCCATCTCAGGCTCCGGCAGCGGCTGGTTCATCACCGCCTCTCCAGCATCACCTCGCGTCCTCCTCGACCTCGTCGGCTGCAAGTCGTTGGTGAGCTCCATCTCAATTTTATTAGCTAGTACATGTATGATGCATATAGTTTTATTTTCTTGTGCTTGTTCATGTCAAATCTGCTCGTGCCTGAATGATGCACTTTTGCAACTTCGATTTGATGCTCATACTTGTTCAAGTCTTGGTGGTTTGGCAGTCTAATTTGGACATTATGTTTAACTGTTAAGTACTCTGGAGAACCAAGTTAGTAGGTTAAGGACGGGTAGATAATCCTCGTTTTGAAATTTAGGACATTGCGCTGAAAATAATAATATCTACGGTTGTTTCATTTATCGTCACAATACACATTCATTCAGTGAAAAGTTGATGGACAGTGTTGCTGGAATGTTGATTAACTTCCGTTTCGGCAAATTCGGGTACTCCATATGTCCTATTTCCAGCAAAGGTCATGCTGAAATTTTCCGTGAATTTTAGCATGACTTTTCTAAAAATAGGACATATAGAGTACTTAAGAGTCTACCGGCATCTAGACAGTTGATATACTTCAGAGACATACTAGGAAAATTAAACGTATGGATGACATACTAGATGGGGTTTAATTAAGTCTGCCATAGTACTTAACCTGCCATTCTACTTAACAGTTCGATAACAAACACTTCACAGTTCACAACCATACTAGCTAGTAGCGCAAAAGTTAAACATCATCAACTTCACAGAGGGTGACTACATGGGACTCATAGCCTTCAGGAGGGCTGCATGCTCTGCCCTGATCTTCAGGTCCCTCCCACTCGTCTGTAAACCGCGTGCATGCGACATAAGGTGCTCATACCTCCCATCCTTGGAAATTGGCTTAGTGGTGCAGTATGGGCACCTGAACTTGCCCCACTTGTAGTACGCTGCCTTCCCCTTCTCCCTAATCTTGTTGGCTTCCTTCTCAATGAAGGACTTGTGGTTCCACTCTTCCACCTCATCTCCAGAGTTGTACTGAACATACAAATGATTTGCATAAATACATAATTTCCATTTAGAGTAATGTAATTAACAAACATCAGATAATTGCCATTTACTGGAGTTTAATGAACAAACAAACATCAGATAACTGCCATCTACTGGAATTTTAATTAACAAACATCAAATAGCTAGCCACGAACGTCCAGGAATTAATTAAACAGAAATAGACCACAGGTAAATCTAACCAAACTGAACTCAAATCACAGGCAAAAGTTCACATAATAACATAATAACATCAAGCAAATTGTGCCTGGTCGATGCTCCCAGTCCTAGATAAATGGGAACACAGAACATGATTATTACCAAAACACATAGTAGCAGCTACGACATTGAACTGGTACGCTAGATGTAGTAGACCCAAGGATTATGAGTCGAACGACTAGTCTAGACTAGTCGCTCGACTAGTCTATGAGTCCCAAAGTGGTGTCCGACTCCTTTTCTCGTGTAGACTACTTGTACGAGTCGAGCCATGGATCGACTAGTCGACGACTAGTCTGGACTAGTCGACTTGTTCGAGTCGAGCGACTCAAAAAAACTGGACATATATATACGATGGCTCATCCCGCGGCTGGAGACCTAATCTTCTTTCCCCTACACGAGTGAATGATATAGACCCTGATTTTCAGCTGGATATAGATCTGGATTGATTTGAGGGCTAAGGCTGTTGGAGATATGCCCTAGAGGCAATAATAAAAGCATTATTATTATATCTCCTTGTTCATGATAATTGTCTGTTATTCATGCTTGAATTGTATTGTACGGAAACAGCGATACATGTGTGAATACATAGACCACAATGAGTCCCTGGTAGGCCTCTAGTTACCAGTTCGTTGATCAACAGATGGTCACGGTTTCCTGACCATGGACATAGGATGTCAGTGATAACGGGATCACATCATTAGGAGAATGATGTGATGGACAAGACCCAATCCTGAGCATAGCACGAGATCGTATAGTTCGTAATGCATAAGCTTTTCGGTGTCAAGTATTTATTCCTTAGACCATGAGGTTGTACAACTCCCGGATGCCGTAGGAATACTTTGGGTGTGCCAAACGTCACAACGTAACTGGGTGGCTATAAAGGTACGCATCGGGTATCTCCGAAAGTGTCTGTTGAGTTGGTACGAACCGAGACTGGGATGTTGTCACTCCGTATGACGGAGAGGTACCTCTGGGCCCACTCGGTAAGACATCATCATAATGAGCTCAATGTGACTAAGTAGTTAGTCACGAGACGATGGATTACGGATCGAGTAAAGAGACTTGCCATGACGAGATTGAACAAGGTATCGGGAATACCGACGATCGAATCTCGGGCAAGTACCGTACCGATGGACAAAGGGAATAACATACGGGATTGAGTGAATCCTTTACACGGTGGTTCATCCGATGAAGATCATCGAGGAACACGTGGGAACCAACATGGGTATCCAGATCCCGCTGTTGGTTATTGACCGGAGAGTGGTCTCGGTCATGTCTACGTGTCTCCCGAACCCGTAGGGTCTACACACTTAAGGTTCGGTAACGCTAGGGTCGTAGAGATACATGCACGTGGAAACCCGAAAGTTGTTCGGAGTCCCGGATGAGATCCTGGACGTCACGAGGAGTTCCGGAATGGTCCGGAGGTAAAGATTGATATATAGGAAGTCCAGTTTCGGCCATCGGGTGATCTCCGGGGGTCACCGGGAGCGTCCCGGGACCACCGGAGGGGCCCCGGGGGTCCACCGGGTGGGGCCACCCATCCCGGTGGGGCCCCTAGGCCGCAAGGGGAAGTGTCCAGCCCTAATGGGCTGGCGCACCACTAGGGGCCCACCTCCCCATGCGCCTAGGGTTGAAACCCTAGGGGGGAGGGGGCGCCCCACTAGCCTTGGGGGGGCAAGGAACCCCCCCTGGCCGCCGCCCCCCTGCAGATTGGATCTACAGGGACCCTGGCGCACCCCCTGGCCCCCTATATATATGTGGGAGGGGAGAGGGCAGCCGCACCCTTGCCCTGGCGCCTCTCCCCCTCCCGTCACACCTCCATACTCCAACGCAGGGCGCCCGGCGAAGCCCTGCTGCGATCTCCACTGCATCCGTCATCACGCCGTCGTGCTGCCGGATCTCTGACGACTTCTCCCCCCCCCCCTTGCTGGATCAAGAAGGAGGTGACGTTGCTGCACCGGACGTGTGTTGAACGCGGAGGTGCCGTCCGTTCGGCGCTAGATCATCGGTGACGAAGAACACGAAGAGTACGACTACTTCGTCCACGCTTCTTCGAAAGCTTCCGCTCGCAATCTCCATAACGGTATGTAGATGCACTCTTACTCGCTCGTTGCTAGATGTCTCCATAGTTGGATCTTGGTGAAAGCGTAGAATTTTTTTGAATTATGCTATGTTACCCAACAGTGGCATCTGAGCTAGGTTATATGCGTAGCATCTTGCACGAGTAGAACACAAACAGTTGTGGGCGTTTGGTTTTGTTCAACTTTCTTACCGTTACTAGTCAATCTTGATTCGGCGGTATTGTGGGATGAAGCGGCCTGGACCGACTTTACACGTACGCTTACGTGAGACTGGTTCCACCGACAGACATGCACTAGATGCATAAGGTGGCTGGCGGGTGTCTGTCTCTCCTACCTTAGTCGGATCGGATTCGATGAAAAGGGTCCTTATGAAGGGTAAATAGAAGTTGACAAATCATGTTGTGGTTTTGGCGTAGGTAAGAAACGTTCTTGCTAGAAATCCTATAGAAGCCACGTAAAACTTGCAACAACAATTAGAGGACGTCTAACTTGTTTTTGCAGCATGTGCTATGTGACATGGTATGGCCAAAACGAAGATGTGATGAATGATATATGTGATGTATGAGATTGATCATGTTTTTGTAATAGGGAATCACGACTTGCATGTCGATGAACTTGACAACCGGCAGGAGCCATAGGAGTTGTCTTAATTATTGTATGACCTGCGTGTCACTGAATAACGCCATGTAATTACTTTACTTCATTGCTAAACGTTAGCTATAGTAGTAGAAGTAATTGTTGGCGTGACGACTTCTTCAAGACACGATGATGAAGATCATGATGATGAAGATCATGGTGTCGAGCCGGTGACAAGATGATCATGGTGCCCCGAAGATGGAGATCCAAGGAGCAAGATGATATTGGCCATATCATGTCACTTTAATTGATTGCATGTGATGTTTATCATGTTTATGCATCTTGTTTACTTAGAACGACGGTAGTAAATAAGATGATCTCTCACTAAAAATTTCAAGAATTGTGTTTCTCCTAACTGTGCACCGTTGCTAAAGTTAGTTGCTCCGAAGCACCACGTGATGATCGGGTGTGATAGGTTCTAATGTTCGCATACAACGGGTGTAAGCCAGATTTACACACGCGATACACTTAGGGTTCACTTGACGAGCCTAGCATGTACATACATGGCCTCAGAACACGAAAGACCGAAAGGTTGAACACGAGTCGTATAGAAGATACGATCAACATGAAGATGTTCATCGTTGATGACTAGTCCGTCTCACGTGATGATCGGACACGGGCTAGTCGATTCGGATCGTGTATCACTTAGATGACTAGAGAGATGTCATTCTGAGTGGGAGTTCATTAAAATTTGATTAAGATGAACTTAATTATCATGAACTTAGTCTAAATTCTTTACAATATCTCTTGTAGATCAAATGGCCCACGCTCCAGTTTCCCTCAACTTCAACGCGTTCCTAGAGAAAACCAAGCTGAAAGACGATGGTAGCAACTATACGGATTGGGTCCGTAACCTGAGGATTATCCTCATAGCTGCCAAGAGATCATATGTCCTTGAAGCACCGCTAGGTGATGCACCTGCTCCCGATGCGGCCCAAGACGTTTTGAACGTCTGGCAGTCGCGTAGTGATGATTACTCCCTGGTTCAGTGCGGCATGCTTTACAGCTTAGAGTCGGGGCTCCAAAAGCGTTTTGAGCACCACGGATCATATGAGATGTTCGAAGAGCTGAAAATGGTTTTCCAAGCTCATGCCCAAGTCGAGAGATATGATGTCTCCGACGCATTCTACAGCTGTAAGATGGAGGAGAACAGTTCTGTCAGTGAGCACATCCTCAAGATTTCAGGATTGCACAATCGCTTGTCTCAGCTGGGAATGAATCTCCCAGATGAAGCGGTCGTTGACAGAATCCTCCAGTCGCTCCCACCAAGCTTCAAGAGCTTCGTGTTGAACTTCAATATGCAGGGGATGGAGAAGTCCATTCCCGAGGTGTATTCGATGCTGAAATCAGCGGAGGTGGACATCAAGAAAGAACATCAAGTGTTGATGGTCAATAAAACCACTAAGTTCAAGAAAGGCAAGGGTAAGAAGAACTTCAAGAAGGACGGCAAGGGAGTTGCCGCGCCTGGCAAGCCTGTTGCCGGGAAGAAGCCAAAGTATGGACCCAAGCCTGAGACAGAGTGTTTTTATTGCAAGGGAACGGGTCACTGGAAGCGGAACTGCCCCAAATACTTAGCAGACAAGAAGGCCGGCAACGTCAAAGGTATATATGATATACATGTTATTGATGTGTACCTTACCAGCACTCGTAGTAGCTCCTGGGTATTCGATACCGGTGCAGTTGCTCACATTTGTAACTCAAAACAGGAGCTGCGGAATAAACGGAGACTGGCGAAGGATGAGGTGACGATGCGCGTCGGGAATGGTTCCAAGGTCGATGTGATCGCCGTCGGCACGCTGCCTCTACATCTACCCTCAGGATTAGTTTTAAACCTCAATAATTATTATTTAGTACCAGCTTTGAGCATGAACATCGTTTCTGGATCTCGTCTTATGCGAGATGGCTACTCTTTCAAATCGGAGAATAATGGTTGTTCTATTTATTTGAGAGATATGTTTTATGGTCATGCCCCGCTGGTCAATGGTTTATTTTTGATGGATCTCGAACGTAGTGATACACATATTCATAGTGTAGATGCGAAAAGATGTAAAGTTGATAATGATAGTCCCACATACTTGTGGCATTGCCGCCTTGGTCATATTGGTGTCAAACGTATGAAGAAGCTCCATTCAGATGGACTTCTAGAGTCTCTTGATTATGAATCATTTGACACGTGCGAACCGTGCCTTTTGGGCAAAATGACCAAGACTCCGTTCTCCGGAACAATGGAGCGAGCAACCAACTTGTTGGAAATCATACATACCGATGTGTGCGGTCCAATGAGTGTTGAGGCTCGCGGAGGCTATCGTTATGTTCTCACCCTCACAGATGACTTGAGTAGATATGGGTATATCTATTTGATGAAACACAAGTCTGAGACCTTTGAAAAGTTCAAGGAATTTCAGAATGAGGTTGAGAATCAACGTGACAGAAAAATAAAGTTCCTGCGATCGGATCGTGGGGGTGAATATTTAAGTCATGAATTTGGCACACACCTAAGGAGCTGTGGAATTGTTTCACAATTGACACCGCCCGGAACACCTCAACGTAACGGTGTGTCCGAACGTCGAAATCGTACTCTGTTGGACATGGTGCGATCTATGATGTCCCTCACCGATTTACCGCTATCTTTTTGGGGTTATGCTTTAGAGACTGCCGCATTCACTTTAAATAGGGCGCCGTCAAAATCCGTTGAGACGACTCCGTATGAACTATGGTTTGGCAAGAAACCGAAGCTGTCGTTTCTGAAAGTTTGGGGTTGCCATGCTTATGTCAAGAAACTTCAACCTGAAAAGCTCGAACCCAAATCGGAGAAATGCGTCTTCATAGGATACCCAAAGGAAACGATTGGGTACACCTTCTACCACAGATCCGAAGGCAAAGTCTTTGTTGCCAAGAATGGATGCTTTCTGGAGAAAGAGTTTCTCTCAAAAGAAGTGAGTGGGAGGAAAGTAGAACTTGATGAGGTGACAGTCACTCCTCTTGGACCGGAAAGTAGCGTAGCGCAGGAAACCGTTCCTGAGGTGCCTGCACCGACAAGGGAGGAAGTCAATGATAATGATCATGTAGAAACATATCAAGTTACCGCTGAACTTCAAAGGTCCACAAGGGTACGTTCCGCACCAGAGTGGTACGGCAACCCTGTCCTGGAAATCATGTTGTTAGACAACGGTGAACCTTCGAACTATGAAGAAGCGATGGCGGGCCCAGATTCCAATAAATGGCTTGGAGCCATGAAATCCGAGATAGAATCCATGTATGAAAACAAAGTATGGACTTTGGTGGACTTGCCTGATGATAGGCACGCCATAGAAAACAAATGGATATTTAAGAAGAAGACAGACGCGGATGGTAATGTGACCATCTATAAGGCTCGGCTTGTCGCTAAGGGTTATCGACAAGTTCAAGGGATTGACTACGACGAGACTTTCTCTCCCGTAGCGATGCTGAAGTCAGTCAGAATCATGTTAGCTATTGCCGCATTCTATGATTATGAGATATGGCAAATGGACGTCAAAACAGCATTCCTTAATGGCTTCCTCAAGGAAGAGTTGTATATGATGCAACTGGAAGGTTTTGTCGATCCAGAGAACGCTAACAAGGTATGCAAGCTCCAGCGCTCGATTTACGGGCTGGTGCAAGCATCTCGGAGTTGGAATATTCGCTTTGATGAAGTGATCAAAGCGTTTGGCTTTATACAGACTTATGGAGAAGCCTGTATTTACAAGAAAGTGAGTGGGAGCTCTGTGGCATTTCTCATATTATATGTGGATGACATATTGCTGATGGGAAATGATATAGAATTCTTGGAAAATGTAAAGGCCTACTTGAATAAAAGTTTTTCAATGAAGGACCTTGGAGAAGCTGCTTACATATTAGGCATCAAAATCTATAGAGATAGATCGAGACGCCTCATTGGTCTTTCACAAAGTACATACCTTGACAAAATATTGAAGAAGTTCAATATGGATCAGTCAAAGAAAGGATTCTCGCCTGTTTTGCAAGGTATGAGATTGAGCAAGGCTCAGTCGCCGACCACGGCAGAATATAGAGAAAAGATGAGTGTCATTCCCTATGCCTCGGCCATAGGTTCTATCATGTATGCCATGCTGTGTACCAGACCTGATGTGAACCTTGCCATAAGTTTGGTAGGGAGGTACCAAAGTGATCCCGGTACGGAACACTGGACAGCGGTCAAGAACATCCTGAAGTACCTGAAAAGGACTAAGGATATGTTTCTCGTTTATGGAGGTGACGAAGAGCTCGTCGTAAAGGGTTACGTCGATGCTAGCTTCGACACAGATCTGGATGACTCTAAGTCACAAACCGGATACGTGTATATTTTGAATGGAGGGGCAGTCAGCTGGTGCAGTTGCAAACAGAGCGTGGTGGCAGCGTCTACATGTGAAGCGGAGTACATAGCTGCTTCTGAAGCAGCGCAGGAAGGAGTCTGGATGAAGGAGTTCATCACCGACCTAGGAGTCATACCAAGTGCGTCAAGCCCGATGACTCTCTTCTGTGACAACACTGGTGCTATTGCTATTACCAAGGAGCCCAGGTTTCACAAGAAGACCAAGCACATCAAGCGCCGTTTCAACTCCATCCGGAATTATGTTCAAGATGGAGATATAGATATTTGTAAAGTGCATACGGATCTGAATGTCGCAGACCCGTTGACTAAACCTCTTTCACGAGCAAAACATGATCAACACCAGAACTCTATGGGTGTTCGATTCATCACAATGTAACTAGATTATTGACTCTAGTGCAAGTGGGAGACTGTTGGAGATATGCCCTAGAGGCAATAATAAAAGCATTATTATTATATCTCCTTGTTCATGATAATTGTCTGTTATTCATGCTTGAATTGTATTGTACGGAAACAGCGATACATGTGTGAATACATAGACCACAATGAGTCCCTGGTAGGCCTCTAGTTACCAGTTCGTTGATCAACAGATGGTCACGGTTTCCTGACCATGGACATAGGATGTCAGTGATAACGGGATCACATCATTAGGAGAATGATGTGATGGACAAGACCCAATCCTGAGCATAGCACGAGATCGTATAGTTCGTAATGCATAAGCTTTTCGGTGTCAAGTATTTATTCCTTAGACCATGAGGTTGTACAACTCCCGGATGCCGTAGGAATACTTTGGGTGTGCCAAACGTCACAACGTAACTGGGTGGCTATAAAGGTACGCATCGGGTATCTCCGAAAGTGTCTGTTGAGTTGGTACGAACCGAGACTGGGATGTTGTCACTCCGTATGACGGAGAGGTACCTCTGGGCCCACTCGGTAAGACATCATCATAATGAGCTCAATGTGACTAAGTAGTTAGTCACGAGACGATGGATTACGGATCGAGTAAAGAGACTTGCCATGACGAGATTGAACAAGGTATCGGGAATACCGACGATCGAATCTCGGGCAAGTACCGTACCGATGGACAAAGGGAATAACATACGGGATTGAGTGAATCCTTTACACGGTGGTTCATCCGATGAAGATCATCGAGGAACACGTGGGAACCAACATGGGTATCCAGATCCCGCTGTTGGTTATTGACCGGAGAGTGGTCTCGGTCATGTCTACGTGTCTCCCGAACCCGTAGGGTCTACACACTTAAGGTTCGGTAACGCTAGGGTCGTAGAGATACATGCACGTGGAAACCCGAAAGTTGTTCGGAGTCCCGGATGAGATCCCGGACGTCACGAGGAGTTCCGGAATGGTCTAGAGGTAAAGATTGATATATAGGAAGTCCAGTTTCGGCCATCGGGTGATCTCCGGGGGTCACCGGGAGCGTCCCGGGACCACCGGAGGGGCCCCGGGGGTCCACCGGGTGGGGCCACCCATCCCGGTGGGGCCCCTAGGCCACAAGGGGAAGTGTCCAGCCCTAATGGGCTGGCGCACCACTAGGGGCCCACCTCCCCATGCGCCTAGGGTTGAAACCCTAGGGGGGAGGGGGCGCCCCACTAGCCTTGGGGGGCAAGGAACCCCCCCTGGCCGCCGCCCCCTGCAGATTGGATCTGCAGGGACCCTGGCGCACCCCCTGGCCCCCTATATATATGTGGGAGGGGAGAGGGCAGCCGCACCCTTGCCCTGGCACCTCTCCCCCTCCCGTCACACCTCCATACTCCAACGCACGGCGCCCGACGAAGCCCTGCTGCGATCTCCACTGCATCCGTCATCACGCCGTCGTGCTGCCGGATCTCTGACGACTTCTCCCCCCCCCCTTGCTGGATCAAGAAGGAGGTGACGTTGCTGCTGTAATGCCCCGGATGTAATACTTTCCCTTTTGGGCTTATAATATATCTCCGGCTTCATCTATTTCCATTTCGGGTTCTTTGTCTTTCGGGCTTTCGTCGTTTTGTCGTGTGTGTGTGTGGCATTCATTCATATCATGTAGACATGTGCATTGCATTGCATTTGTGTTGTGAGTTGCATCCGGTTCGTGGCGTTTCTTCCCGTTGTCCGTTTCGTGTTCCGGAGCTCCCTCACGTGTCCGTGACGTCCCGTAGGCCTTCTTTGTTGTTCGGGCGTTTTTCGTTACCGGTGTGCCGCGAGGTTGTGTTGTGTGTTGTTGTTTTGTTGTGTGCAACCTGCCTCTCAAATCTCGTCTCGTTTGGACTCCGTTGACTTTTCCCTCCGTTGTCCGTGTGGGTCCGAAGTGCCCTTACTTCGTGTCCCGGAAATACCCCTACTGCTTTCTTTTATCTCCGTCTGGTCCTTTAAAATCAACCCCGCGATCGGATCCGTTGGATCACGATCGTAGGGCTCCTAGACTCCCCTAGTCCCCAAACCCTAGTCTAAGTTGCTATATATAGACCCCTAGGTCTATTTGGACATTCCCCTTCTTCTTCCCTAAATTTCAGATCTCAGATCCCAAAAATCCTCCCTGTTTTCTTCTCTGGATCCCGTAGGATCCCTCGATCCAGCCGTCCGAGCGGACGTTTTCCTTCGTTCCTGGCCGAAGTCAACGCCCGCGACTGCCTCGACCAGTCGCTCGTTCCGCCAGATCGCCCGCGTCGGGTCCAGCCGATCGAGGGGGCTGGACCACTTCGCTGGGATCTCCAGCAGGCCCGAGTCGCCGGCCCGTCCTCCTTCGCGCTCGACGCGCCTGGGCCTTCCCTTCGCATCGCCACCGCTGGCCCGAAAGCGCAGGCGAGCAGGACCACATCGCCCCAGGCCGGCTCGCCTCCGCCTCAGCGCCCCGCGCTAGCTCCTCCACCGGGCCGGCCCGTACAGCCATCTCCAGCCAGGCGCCGGATCGCCCCGCGTGGGCCTCCGCCCGAGCGGGCCGCCACCGCACCGCGCCGCGCTGGGCCCAGCCGCAGCCGCCGCCACTGTTCGACTCCGGGCCGGATCCAGATCCAGCCGCCGGCCCGTTCTCCGTTTTTTTTTCCGATCCGGATCAGATCTGTACCGAGGTTGTTTTTTTTTTCCTAAACCCCTGTTTTCCTGTTCTGAGAATGCAATCTTTAAACTGCTCTAGTTTGGTGCCTGTTGCTCCGTTTTGCGCGTGTAGCATGTCCAGATGTTCGTGGCGACGCCCTCTACGTTTTACCTGTTGTAGTCATGCATGTTAGAAGTCTTCTTGTCACTTGTTTTGCTGTTACAAGAGTGTATGATGATATAAACTGCTGTTATGTGTTATTTTCATGCCACCTTTGACATGTGATATCTTTTAGCTCGTTTGTCCAAACGAAGCAAATGACATGTCCACGTGTTCGTCTTGTCACGAACTACGTGTTGCTTGTGATAGGTTGCATGGTAGATGTATTGTTTCCTTGTTATCATCCTTGCAAGATGCCATGTTCATATGTTGTGTTTTTACTTGTTATGAAATGCCATGTTGTTGAGCTTGTTGCAATCGTTGTGTTTGCCACAACGATGCATGCTTGTGTGTTTCGGGATCACCGTCATATGTATTTTGATGAGGTGCTTACCCTTTGCCATGTTTAGTTTCGAGGTGTCTTAAACATGCTCTTTTTGATGCTATGATGATGTTGCTGTTTTAGGACTTAGTGAAATTTCACTAAGTCTGAAATCTGTAACGTTCCGATGCCATGTTCGTGTGATGTTCTAGGAAAATGCATGATAGTTTTGGGGTGGATTTTAATTGTTCCATGAAGTATATATTGTTGTCTTTCCATCCATGTCCTCACATGTCCATTTGAGTGGCTGTAGCATGTTTATCTTTTGCTCTAAACTTTCAATAAAATTCTGCTGCCAGAATTTTATTTCAAAGTTCCATATGTCCAAGATCATTGCTATTGATCCGTGACTCCGTTGGGGGTGCACTTTGGACCTAGTTGCTGTACTTTATATCTAGTTTATGTTCAAGTCCTTTGCCATGCTTTTTGGGTGCTGTAGATTAATTATTTTGTGCTCCCAAGATGCTATGTTGCTGTAATTTGCAGTTTTCGCTCAAATCTTGTTTCGGGCATAACTTTTAGCCCGTAACTCCGATTTCAGCGAACTTTATATCAAACTTGGGTGTTTTTCTGTGTAGATTAATAATATCAGGTTGTTATCTTGTTTTGAGGTGTTTTGCTTGAGTGATGTTTTCCGTGCTCCATGTGCATCTCTAGTGCATCCATCATGCATACATGTTTATCGAGTGCGCATTGCATCGTGTTGATTGGTGCTTGTTGTGTTTGTCTTGTTTAGACCCGGAAGTTGAGCACGAGTTTTCCAACGAGGTTGAGCACGAGGTTTCCAACGAGTTTGAGCAAGAGGACCCTTCTTTCGATCCGAACTTCTTCTCTTCAGGCAAGATGACCGAACCCCGATAACATTACTATCTTTGTCTTCTGCTAGTAGTCTCGATCTATAGTTTTGCCTCGATGCCCATGTTCTTCTTGTCAGCCTCCTACTTGTAACCAATTGCCATGTTTAACCACCCTACCTATGCAAACCGTTGCTTGGCTAAGTACGCTTCGCTCAGCCCTTCTTATAGCGTTGCTAGTTGCAGGTGAAGTGAAGATGCTTGCTTCATGATGAAGTTTGGTTGGGTTATATCACACTATATAAATGCTTTAATTGAAATCACCTATATATTGGCAAGGGTGGAAGGCTAAGCCTTTTGCTTGGTGTTTTGTTCCACTCATGCCGTTAGGATCCGTATAAGCCGGTTTTATGTTCCTTGATTATGCGTTCCTAACACGGTTGGGGTGTATGGGACCCCCTCGATAAACCGCTATGTGCTAAGTCTTTTCCAGCAAATCCCAACATTGGTACTATTTGCCTAATAACAAACTAAACATGCATAAGGGAGTAATTAACCCTCTTTCTTAATCAACAACCCCGGGCCAGTGCTCCACATGAGTGTTGGTCCGAAACGAGCGGACTGCGGGGCCGCCTTGGGGCAACCTGAGGTATTTGGCATACACCTGTAGGACGTCTCAGCCGGACGTGTCCTGAGACCTAGATACGCGCGGCTACTATCAGGGTGTCGACACGCCGGGAGGATTTGCTGGATTAGCCTTACCTTAGTTCGGTATATCTTGAGCACGGGATTCCGAGGATACTCGGGTCTTCCCACTTTGGAGTTGCGACTCCGCGGATCGTGGGCTTGTAATGGGTCAAGTTGGAACACCCCTGCAGGGTTTGAACTTTCGAAAGCCGTGCCCGCGGTTATGTGGCAGATGGGAGCTTGTTAATTCCGGTTGTAGTTAACTTGACACAATGTTACTAATACACTACCAGCGTGTGTTCCGTGACTGTCAATTTCCGAATAGGGATTCGGGAGTTGAACACGGAGGGGTTATGTTTGAGAGCTTGTAGCTAGGATCACTTCGTGATCACTTCTCGCGATGCCTTCTCTTCTCGCTCTCACTTGCGTAAGTTAGTGCTAGTTGCTGCTGCAGACTCTTTGTTGTCCCTTCACCTCATTTCTTTCTTCAGCCTTTTCCCTCACCTAAAGGCTTAAATAGTTCTGTTACCCGGGAACGGGATTGCTGAGTCCTCTGTGGCTCACAGTTACTTCACACACCAGATGCAGGTCCAGCTGTGAGCTATCCAGGTGATGGCACCGAGCTGGATTGGGAGTACGATGAAGAACGTAGTCGGTACTACGTGCGCTACCCGGACGATCAGTAGTGGAGTCTCTTACTAGGATTCGATCCGCCTGTGGTTGTTTTATTTATCTGAGTTTGGTACTTTGACATTTGGCTTTTGCCCTTAGAGGGTTGTAGTGATCTTTTGTATGATGTTTGAGACTTGTACTGTTATTCGGTAACGTGGCGATTGTAAGCCAACTATTTTAAGTTTACTATCCCCTCTTTTACATGAGTTGTGCAAAGTTTACCAGACTTGAGATCATTCTAGGATGGAATTATGCCTTTAAGTCGGGCCTCGACCCGTAGGAGGTATAACTCCATCCTGGGCATTACAAGTTGGTATTCAGAGCCTTCTCCGACCTAGGAGCCCCCACTGTTTGATCGAACCGTTGACGGTTGAGTCTAGGCACACACTAAAAAACTTTTGAGTCCTATATTATATCGGAGAGTAGGATTTCTTTGCTTCTCATCCCCTTTCTCTCTGGTGAGGACTCCTGACGTCTACTCTTGTCTCTCCTATCTTCAAAATTTGCACAAAATTTTTTTTAGGAATCCCGCGAGTATTCTGGGATTGTTTCGATGTTCTTGTGACAAGGATATTGTTCCCGATGCCTCCTGTTACCGAGGAGTTGAGCTTCGGGGTATCATTGTGACAAGCATATCGCAGCAGTACTAAATACTTAAGACGGCCGACATCGAAAATCTCCCCTATACGGCCAGTGGCAAGATAACCCCGACATCACCCAGTACTGGGGAGGTAGTTCGGGAGTATTGCCATAGCTTGTTATAGTGGATGCTTTTCGAAGGTCCGAGGTACACAGCTTCCGAGAAAGACTGGTTATGTGTTGAAGGATGGATACACCTGGATGTAGGTTAGAGTTGATTGCGCGGTGCTTCCCGTGTATCCCCAACACCTGATTGCATAACTGGAATCTTTCGGAAAGCTATAGGTGGGTTTTATCCAGTAGATCGTAGGCATTCTTCCAACGAATGCAGGTTAGTGAGTTCGGGGTTCGACATTGAGTGAAGGAGTTATATGACCGAGGTTACTATCAGGAGTTGCATCTTAAAGGGTCCTTGGCTATGCTGATCCGGGGATTGCAAAACCTTTTCGTAACGCGTTCATATGCTTTCAGCACAAAGATGTTAGAACGAAACTCCTCTCTTGTGTTTGTTCCTTTCCGTACCTTGTTGTTTTTATTATTTTATCCTTTTGATCCCTATGTGGCTTCTCGTGAAGACTGATGTTATCAATTAACTAAGAAATTCATTCGTTCCTCTTGTTCGGATGATTTCATTCGTTCTTATTGTTCGAATGATTATTTGTGAAGACTTGTTGCAATTCATTCCATTGATTCAGCTTATTCCTTTTGTCAATCAATTGCTGATTCGTGGTCATCTCTTACAGGATGGCTCCGAAAAGGGTTCCGAATGCCAACCCAGAGGGTGAAGAGGTTCCAGAACGTCCTCCTTCACCTCCTCCTCCGCCTGAGGCTTGGAGAGCAATTATGCAGACTACTGCTCAGAACACTCAGTTGATGATGCAGATGATGCAGCAAATGCAGGCTATGCAAGCTAATCAAGCTAATCAGGGCATTCCAATGAACCAAGGCAACTTCTTCCAGCAGCACCATGCTACTCTCAACCAGTTCTTGGCCAACAATCCTAAAGCTTTCAGTTACTGTGTCGACCCTCTTGATGCTGAGGATTGGCTGACCGATATCAAGAAGCATTTTGAGTGCAGTAACGTGAAAGAAGATGACTATGTGAAGTTTGCAGCCTTCCAACTGAAAGATCAAGCAGCCGACTGCCCCACGTGCCATCTTTCTCCTTTCCATTCATCCTGGCAGTTCCAAGATGTATCAAGATCTCAAGCAATCTTACTGGTGGACACGCATGAAAAGGGAAATTGCCCAATTCGTGAATGAATGTGATGTATGCAGAAGAGTGAAAGCAGAACATCAACGTCCAGCCGGTCTTCTCCAACCTCTTCCTATTCCTGAGTGGAAGTTCGACCACATTGAAATGGACTTCGTCACTGGCTTTCCTAAATCCAAGCGAGGCAATGATGCTATCTTTGTGGTGATTGACAAGCTTACCAAAGTTGCTCACTTTCTTCCAGTCAAAGAATCAATCAATGCAGCTCAACTTGCAGAGCTGTACACTTCCAGAATTGTGTCCCTACATGGCATTCCTCAAGTGATATCCTCAGACCGTGGCAGCTTGTTCACATCAAAGTTCTGGGACTCCTTTCAGTCTGCCATGGGCACGAAGATCAGGTTCAGCACTGCCTTTCACCCTCAGACTAGTGGTCAAGTCGAGCGTGTGAATCAGATCCTTGAAGATATGCTCAGAGCCTGTGTCATCTCCTTCGGCATGAAATGGGAAGACTGTCTTCCATTTGCAGAATTCTCTTACAACAACAGCTTTCAAGCAAGTGCAGGCAAAGCACCGTTTGAAATTCTCTATGGCAGAAAGTGCCGTACCCCTCTCAACTGGTCTGAAACAGGTGAACGCCAACTTCTTGGCAATGATTTGATCTCTGAAGCCGAAGAAATGTGCAAAGTCATACGTGAGAATCTCAAGGCCGCTCAGTCGCGTCAGAAGAGTTACTATGACGGAAAGCATCGTGATTTGGTTTTCGACATCGGTGATCATGTCTATCTCCGAGTTTCTCCGATGAAAGGAACCCAAAGGTTCGGTATCAAAGGAAAGCTTGCTCCTAGATACGTCGGTCCTTTCAAAATTCTGGGCAAAAGAGGCGATCTAGCCTATCAGCTCGAGCTCCCTTCCAACTTTGCAAATGTTCATGATGTCTTCCATGTGTCTCAGCTTCGCAAATGCTTCAAGGCACCGGAGCGGATGATTCCGTTTGAGGAGATTGATCTTCAACAAGACCTTTCCTACCGAGAGCATCCAGTTGCAATTCTCGAAGAAACCGAACGCAAGACTCGCAACAAGACCATCAAGTTTCTGAAAGTCAAGTGGTCACATCACACAGACCGAGAAGCTACCTGGGAACGAGAAGATCATCTTCGTTCCGAGTACCCTTCCTTTTTCCAGTCCTAGATCTCGGGACGAGATCTTTTTGTAGTAGAGGAGAGTTTGTAATGCCCCGGATGTAATACTTTCCCTTTTGGGCTTATAATATATCTCCGGCTTCATCTATTTCCATTTCGGGTTCTTTGTCTTTCGGGCTTTCGTCGTTTTGTCGTGTGTGTGTGTGGCATTCATTCATATCATGTAGACATGTGCATTGCATTGCATTTGTGTTGTGAGTTGCATCCGGTTCGTGGCGTTTCTTCCCGTTGTCCGTTTCGTGTTCCGGAGCTCCCTCACGTGTCCGTGACGTCCCGTAGGCCTTCTTTGTTGTTCGGGCGTTTTTCGTTACCGGTGTGCCGCGAGGTTGTGTTGTGTGTTGTTGTTTTGTTGTGTGCAACCTGCCTCTCAAATCTCGTCTCGTTTGGACTCCGTTGACTTTTCCCTCCGTTGTCCGTGTGGGTCCGAAGTGCCCTTACTTCGTGTCCCGGAAATACCCCTACTGCTTTCTTTTATCTCCGTCTGGTCCTTTAAAATCAACCCCGCGATCGGATCCGTTGGATCACGATCGTAGGGCTCCTAGACTCCCCTAGTCCCCAAACCCTAGTCTAAGTTGCTATATATAGACCCCTAGGTCTATTTGGACATTCCCCTTCTTCTTCCCTAAATTTCAGATCTCAGATCCCAAAAATCCTCCCTGTTTTCTTCTCTGGATCCCGTAGGATCCCTCGATCCAGCCGTCCGAGCGGACGTTTTCCTTCGTTCCTGGCCGAAGTCAACGCCCGCGACTGCCTCGACCAGTCGCTCGTTCCGCCAGATCGCCCGCGTCGGGTCCAGCCGATCGAGGGGGCTGGACCACTTCGCTGGGATCTCCAGCAGGCCCGAGTCGCCGGCCCGTCCTCCTTCGTGCTCGACGCGCCTGGGCCTTCCCTTCGCATCGCCACCGCTGGCCCGAAAGCGCAGGCGAGCAGGACCACATCGCCCCAGGCCGGCTCGCCTCCGCCTCAGCGCCCCGCGCTAGCTCCTCCACCGGGCCGGCCCGTACAGCCATCTCCAGCCAGGCGCCGGATCGCCCCGCGTGGGCCTCCGCCCGAGCGGGCCGCCACCGCACCGCGCCGCGCTGGGCCCAGCCGCAGCCGCCGCCACTGTTCGACTCCGGGCCGGATCCAGATCCAGCCGCCGGCCCGTTCTCCGTTTTTTTTTCCGATCCGGATCAGATCTGTACCGAGGTTTTTTTTTTTTTCCTAAACCCCTGTTTTCCTGTTCTGAGAATGCAATCTTTAAACTGCTCTAGTTTGGTGCCTGTTGCTCCGTTTTGCGCGTGTAGCATGTCCAGATGTTCGTGGCGACGCCCTCTACGTTTTACCTGTTGTAGTCATGCATGTTAGAAGTCTTCTTGTCACTTGTTTTGCTGTTACAAGAGTGTATGATGATATAAACTGCTGTTATGTGTTATTTTCATGCCACCTTTGACATGTGATATCTTTTAGCTCGTTTGTCCAAACGAAGCAAATGACATGTCCACGTGTTCGTCTTGTCACGAACTACGTGTTGCTTGTGATAGGTTGCATGGTAGATGTATTGTTTCCTTGTTATCATCCTTGCAAGATGCCATGTTCATATGTTGTGTTTTTACTTGTTATGAAATGCCATGTTGTTGAGCTTGTTGCAATCGTTGTGTTTGCCACAACGATGCATGCTTGTGTGTTTCGGGATCACCGTCATATGTATTTTGATGAGGTGCTTACCCTTTGCCATGTTTAGTTTCGAGGTGTCTTAAACATGCTCTTTTTGATGCTATGATGATGTTGCTGTTTTAGGACTTAGTGAAATTTCACTAAGTCTGAAATCTGTAACGTTCCGATGCCATGTTCGTGTGATGTTCTAGGAAAATGCATGATAGTTTTGGGGTGGATTTTAATTGTTCCATGAAGTATATATTGTTGTCTTTCCATCCATGTCCTCACATGTCCATTTGAGTGGCTGTAGCATGTTTATCTTTTGCTCTAAACTTTCAATAAAATTCTGCTGCCAGAATTTTATTTCAAAGTTCCATATGTCCAAGATCATTGCTATTGATCCGTGACTCCGTTGGGGGTGCACTTTGGACCTAGTTGCTGTACTTTATATCTAGTTTATGTTCAAGTCCTTTGCCATGCTTTTTGGGTGCTGTAGATTAATTATTTTGTGCTCCCAAGATGCTATGTTGCTGTAATTTGCAGTTTTCGCTCAAATCTTGTTTCGGGCATAACTTTTAGCCCGTAACTCCGATTTCAGCGAACTTTATATCAAACTTGGGTGTTTTTCTGTGTAGATTAATAATATCAGGTTGTTATCTTGTTTTGAGGTGTTTTGCTTGAGTGATGTTTTCCGTGCTCCATGTGCATCTCTAGTGCATCCATCATGCATACATGTTTATCGAGTGCGCATTGCATCGTGTTGATTGGTGCTTGTTGTGTTTGTCTTGTTTAGACCCGGAAGTTGAGCACGAGTTTTCCAACGAGGTTGAGCACGAGGTTTCCAACGAGTTTGAGCAAGAGGACCCTTCTTTCGATCCGAACTTCTTCTCTTCAGGCAAGATGACCGAACCCCGATAACATTACTATCTTTGTCTTCTGCTAGTAGTCTCGATCTATAGTTTTGCCTCGATGCCCATGTTCTTCTTGTCAGCCTCCTACTTGTAACCAATTGCCATGTTTAACCACCCTACCTATGCAAACCGTTGCTTGGCTAAGTACGCTTCGCTCAGCCCTTCTTATAGCGTTGCTAGTTGCAGGTGAAGTGAAGATGCTTGCTTCATGATGAAGTTTGGTTGGGTTATATCACACTATATAAATGCTTTAATTGAAATCACCTATATATTGGCAAGGGTGGAAGGCTAAGCCTTTTGCTTGGTGTTTTGTTCCACTCATGCCGTTAGGATCCGTATAAGCCGGTTTTATGTTCCTTGATTATGCGTTCCTAACACGGTTGGGGTGTATGGGACCCCCTCGATAAACCGCTATGTGCTAAGTCTTTTCCAGCAAATCCCAACATTGGTACTATTTGCCTAATAACAAACTAAACATGCATAAGGGAGTAATTAACCCTCTTTCTTAATCAACAACCCCGGGCCAGTGCTCCACATGAGTGTTGGTCCGAAACGAGCGGACTGCGGGGCCGCCTTGGGGCAACCTGAGGTATTTGGCATACACCTGTAGGACGTCTCAGCCGGACGTGTCCTGAGACCTAGATACGCGCGGCTACTATCAGGGTGTCGACACGCCGGGAGGATTTGCTGGATTAGCCTTACCTTAGTTCGGTATATCTTGAGCACGGGATTCCGAGGATACTCGGGTCTTCCCACTTTGGAGTTGCGACTCCGCGGATCGTGGGCTTGTAATGGGTCAAGTTGGAACACCCCTGCAGGGTTTGAACTTTCGAAAGCCGTGCCCGCGGTTATGTGGCAGATGGGAGCTTGTTAATTCCGGTTGTAGTTAACTTGACACAATGTTACTAATACACTACCAGCGTGTGTTCCGTGACTGTCAATTTCCGAATAGGGATTCGGGAGTTGAACACGGAGGGGTTATGTTTGAGAGCTTGTAGCTAGGATCACTTCGTGATCACTTCTCGCGATGCCTTCTCTTCTCGCTCTCACTTGCGTAAGTTAGTGCTAGTTGCTGCTGCAGACTCTTTGTTGTCCCTTCACCTCATTTCTTTCTTCAGCCTTTTCCCTCACCTAAAGGCTTAAATAGTTCTGTTACCCGGGAACGGGATTGCTGAGTCCTCTGTGGCTCACAGTTACTTCACACACCAGATGCAGGTCCAGCTGTGAGCTATCCAGGTGATGGCACCGAGCTGGATTGGGAGTACGATGAAGAACGTAGTCGGTACTACGTGCGCTACCCGGACGATCAGTAGTGGAGTCTCTTACTAGGATTCGATCCGCCTGTGGTTGTTTTATTTATCTGAGTTTGGTACTTTGACATTTGGCTTTTGCCCTTAGAGGGTTGTAGTGATCTTTTGTATGATGTTTGAGACTTGTACTGTTATTCGGTGACGTGGCGATTGTAAGCCAACTATTTTAAGTTTACTATCCCCTCTTTTACATGAGTTGTGCAAAGTTTACCAGACTTGAGATCATTCTAGGATGGAATTATGCCTTTAAGTCGGGCCTCGACCCGTAGGAGGTATAACTCCATCCTGGGCATTACAGCTGCACCGGACGTGTGTTGAACGCGGAGGTGCCGTCCGTTCGGCGCTAGATCATCGGTGACGAAGAACACGAAGAGTACGACTACTTCGTCCACGCTTCTTCGAAAGCTTCCGCTCGCAATCTCCATAACGGTATGTAGATGCACTCTTACTCGCTCGTTGCTAGATGTCTCCATAGTTGGATCTTGGTGAAAGCGTAGAAATTCTTTGAATTATGCTACGTTACCCAACAAAGGCTACAAGATTTCTGCTAAGGTGTTCTGCTATGTTTGCAATTGTCACACTAAGGTGTTCTGCTATGTTTGCAATTGCATATGGATTATGGAGTTCTGTACTTGTTTTTATGCTAGTGCTGTTGT
Organism: Secale cereale; assembly: GCA_902687465.1. Taxonomy (NCBI): domain Eukaryota; kingdom Viridiplantae; phylum Streptophyta; class Magnoliopsida; order Poales; family Poaceae; genus Secale; species Secale cereale. The sequence goes on from LR738712.1 coordinate 101,275,602, forward strand.
GCTGGACTGTCAGTTCAGTGCTACAGTACCATGTCGACTAGTCTCGCACTAGTCTAGACTAGTCTATGAGTCTCAACCTTGGAATGACTCGTCGACTCTTCAACTCGTAAACGTTGAGTAGACCTTGAAGAGATCCATGGCGAGCACCCCAAACTAGCTCTAACCTATGCATCCAAACAGGGCCAAAAAACAGCTTGGGGTTACTACCTCGTCGTCGTCAGAATCAGACGGGTCGTTGAACCCAGCAATGTCCAGCTTCCTCCTGTTGTCAACAGCTTCCTCATTCTGCAATATAAGTAATTAATTCAATTATACTACTAACTACATATAACACAGCACATAACATAATCTAACAATTAATTGAGGGAATATGCACAACAAATCTAACAACATATACAACACATAACATAATCTGAGCACATGCGGCAATCCAGATTCTAATATAAATAACCTAACTAAACATCTAATTAGAAAACCCTAACCACTACATCCACTGGATGATTCAATCACAGATTCTACATATAACTGCCTATAAATTAATCCAATACAAAAAAACCCTAACCACACTACATCCACTGGATGATTAATTCAATCATAGATTCCACATATCAGTGGCTATAATTGAATCCAATACCAAAAACCCCCAACTAAACATCTAACTCAAAAACCCTAACTAGTAGATCAATCACACCAAACTTAACCTTTCACTATAAATCAATCAATCAAACTGCTTAATGGGGGTAACTAGAAACGGAGGGGATCAACTGCTGGCAAGGATTACCTGCAGGTCCACGTGCTTGCCGCCGGCCTCCGTAGGTCCATGAGATGGGCCGCTGGACGCCGTCACGCCAAGCTCCGGCACGGCGGAGACCGCCACGGCCACCTTCTTCTCCTCCACACCCGCCGCCACGGCCACCTTCTTCTCCTCCACGGCGCGTGGGGATGTAGCACCTCCTTCTATAATGGCAGCTTCGCCATGGCCTTGCTCCATCCGAGCAGCAAGCAGCAGGAGAGAGGGAGGCGGTGGTGGTGAGCGAGCAGGTGGGGTGGCCGGTGAGGGAGACGACGAGGCAGAGGAGAGAGGAGGGGGGGAGGCGATTTGGGGGAAATGGGGTGGGCGATGCGGCCTGTGCCCGTTCCCCTCCTCTTACACACGTGCACGCGCACGACCACGGGAAAACGGAACCGCCAGCAATGGTTGTGGTTAGCGCGCGATGGTCGTAACGGCATCTACAATGCAGAGATGCTTAGATGATTAAAAAACAAACAAAGGCCCACCTAGCGTACAGATGATTAAAAAACAAACAAAGGCCCATCTAGCATGTGAAAATGAGAAGTTTTTTATGTGAGTTGTATGTAGGATGAAGCACAAACAACCTTATACTGTACGTGTTGGTAATATGTATTATACTTTTGTGAAAATGAGAAGGTTCCCGGAGTCTACGACGACTGGGAGGAGTGTCGGAGACAGGTTCACCGATTCAGCGGTAACAGTTACAAAGGGTACACCACTAGGGCCGAGGCGGAATCTAGATACGTCCGCTATCTAGCGGGAGAGGGGAGGGAGCGTTGGAGGAACCGGATGAAGACGAGTTTCATCGTGATGATGCTCATCGTGATGATGCTCATCGTGATGACCGCAGCTCTCTTCTATGTGATAGTAGTTTAGATGATCGATATCGACTTGTAATGTGAAGACAAACTCACTACTCGCGGTCTCGAGACTTGTAATATAATGTTCTATCTTTGTTCGGTCTTTTCAATTCGGAGACTAATATGATGAATTGTATTCGGAGACTAATATGATGAATTGTATTCAGAGACTAATCTTCTATTGTATTCGATGAATCTATTGTTGATGTGTGCTGTCTATATTCCAATTATACATTTTGTAACCTGTGCAAAAAACAGAAAATAAAAAAATAAAAAAACCTAATATTCATACTAATGGCGCATCACATCACAGTGCGCCATTAGTATGCCAAAGGATACTAATGGCGCATTAGAAGGCAGTGCGCCATTACTATGCCGAAGTTACTAATGGCGTATCTTACTGGCGTGCGCCATTAGTATGCCAAAGCACCTGGGTATACATGGCCCCCTGGGAGGCATCCTAATGGCGCACTACTGTGCACACTAATGGCATACATGCGGTGCGCCATTAGTATACCAGATACTAATGGCGCACAAGAGGTGCGCCATTAGTAAAATGTACTAATGACGTGGCACTAATGGCGCACCACTAATGCGCCATTAATGGCCAAATTAGGTGCGCCATTAGTAGGCCTTTTCCTAGTAGTGTCGTGGCTGCCATGGATGCCGTCGTGTCGTACCACCCCTCCCGCGCCTGCGACCGTGCCATCAGACGTCAACGCGCGTGTAACCGCCCCTGCTGGTAGAGAAAGAAGTCGGATGTGCGGATATCCACGAGGTGGCGGCTAGCACGTCCACGCCCACGACCATCATCGAGGAGAAGTAGAACACGAGAGGCCGTCGCCGCTTGAATCCCATGAAGGCCAACGCCGAGGCGACGCTTGCTTACACAGTCGGTGTCATGCCCAGTCGCAGCCCACTGTCGTCCCCTTACCCAAAAACCAAATTTCTTCCGTGCAGCGTAGGGACCCTTCCCCTCCGGTTGAAGCATCACTCGGCTGTTCCACTTCGGCGAGCGATGGGGAAGCGAGTTACCCTAAGCATATACCTCCGGGGCTCACGGCTGCCGGATATGGGGACGAGAATGGAGATCCGTCGCGGTCGATAGTAGACTAGTCAAGGTATCCATGTCGTCGGAATGGATATCCGTCGGTGCCGGCCGTAAACTAGCTTTATCTTAGTCCGGTATCATTTTTAGTTAAAATATGTTCAAAATGTAAACATTTCCATCCGATTTGTATAAAATTCAATGTGTTTGCATGAATTCCATCGGTGAATGGTCCAATGAGTCAGCAGCTGGGAGATCGATCCAGGAAACGTGCGTGCGGACGGTCAGTGACGACCTAGTAAAAATGTTGGCACGTGCGGCGGGGACATGCATATGTACACATAGACAGAGTCGCGGACCTACGCGCTGGCGCCCGTAACATGCATGCAAAGGAAATCCAAGGGCGGGAAAGTTTCCTTGTTTCTTTTCTTTGAGGGCGGGAAAATTTGCTGAATGCTCGAGGGAACTTGTGGACTGTAACAGCACTATTTTCATCTAAGCTCGAATTATGTGCAACTAGCACTAGTTTAGAAATGTACAACCCTTAAGCTGCATGTTTCTTCTTTGACGAACTGTATCATCCATTTGTTAAGGAGTTTGACATAGCTAAAAACAAATAAGGGTATAAGCTCCCTGCGTGATATCTCTCGTTGCGTATTTCCGAACATGTGTTCATGTAGTTACTAGATAAAATGTGTGACGCGAATCAACCTGTGGTTGGATGGTTAGAGCAAGTACAATAGAGCTGAATCAGCGGGCTATAAGGAATAAAGTAGTATATTTCTGCTTAGTTGGAGGAAAGAGAAGAGGAAAGAGAAGGTAAGCGGGCTCCTCGTGAAGAGCCGGCCCTAGCACGTGCTCCTAGGCACTTTGTGAGAATGAAAGGTGGGCCACATAATAAAAAAGTAGTACACTCTTTTGATGTACTATTGTACATGTTGGCTATAAGATGAGTTGTAGATGACATGTCACTAGCTTATAGCCAGCAGCTGGCTATACTATTAACCATGCTCTTAATGGGACTGTAGTATCCCCAGCCCATCATGGTTCAAATCCTGATGCTCGCATTTATTTCTGAATTTATTTCAGGATTTCCGACGATGCGCATTCAGTGGGTGGAGACGTTCCCGTCAATGACGAGGTGCCTACTGCGACTTCGTAAATTTCAAGATGATATGCCGGCTCAATATTTCGGAGATGCTCATAGAAGTAGGGTGTGCGTTCATAGGGATGATTATGCGCGTGTATATGATCGCTTGCGTCTGTGCCGTGCTAAAAAAAAAGATAAAATGAGTAACTATTAGGTGTTTACATATATATATATACTTTTCATCTGGATATCAAATATTCATTTCACTACCCACACCTAACATCACTTTACAAGTCATACGCGTATACCTAGGTTACCAATGTTATCACCATAATATAAACTATATAACACAAAAATTATACCGTTTGAAAATAGAACATCTGAAGTTTATAATGATATATTTTTTGTAATATATGACTTCCAAGTATATATTTCTAGGTCCGTGTGCCCAAGGCCGGAGGCCCATGTTGTTGTTCATGAAAAACATACTAGAAAGCATTTGAGGCTATACCAAGGATATCAGTATATCACGCGATCCCTATTCGGCCGGCTACATAGGGCGCACCCCCTCCAATGCTCGATCCAGTTTTTCCATTGAAACAGTTTTTTTGTTTTCTTTTTTCATTTTATGTTTCCTTTCATTTCTATTTTTATTTATTTTTCTTTCCTTTCTTCTTTTTCAATTTTACAATTTTTTCAAATGTATCCACATTTTCAGCAATCATGATTATTTTTTTGAAATCGTGAATATTATTTGAAATCATGAATAGTATTTTCAAATTCATGAAAGTTTTTTCAAAATAATGAATATTTTTCAATTCGTGAACATTCATTACAAATTTATGGAACAAAATTGAATTGTGAACTTTTCTGAAACTGGTGAACATTTTTGAATCGGAGAACAGTTTTTGAAATTTAGGAACATTTTTTGAATTTCATGAAAAAAAATTGTGCTGTGAATATATTTTTTATTAATGCATGAACATGGTTTGAAGCAGCAATGTTTTCTAAACCGACGAAGTTTTTGGAATTTTTGGGATTAAATTTTGAAATTCACAGAAAAATTGTATTCTGTGAACATTTTTCAAAATTTCGTGAACATTATTTGAATTCTGGAAATTTTGGTTCATATTCATAACATATTTTTTTTAAATTCTTAACATTGTTTGAATATGTGCATTTTATAAATTTGTGAACATTTTATAATTTCTATAGCAGATTATCAAAATCATGAACATTTGTTTTTCGGAATTCCTAATCATTTTGTGATTTCTTGAATATTCTTTGGAAATCTGGAACTTTTTAAAATCCTGAATTATTTTTAATGGAAAAAATAGAAAAAGGAAAAGAAAACAGAGGCGGCCTGACCAGCACATGGGCCGGCCGAACAGGAAGCGTGAACAGTGGGGGTGGGGTGGGGAGTGCGCATTTCCGCTTCATTAGCCGTACAGGTCGCCGTATAGGAGCTCCCCTATTTGTTGTGCATTTCCGCTTCATTGTTTTAAATTTGTGAACAATATCTTCAAATGAGAACAATTTTTAGAATTTTGATTTTTTTTTATGAAATTACGAACATCTTTTAAAAAACTATGAAAAGTTTGAACACGACACCATTTTCTATACAATATTTCGAAAATCTGAACATTTTTTTTAAAACGGTGAACAAAACTTGAGATTCTGGATGCTTTTTAAAACAAGGTAGAAAATTTAAAATTCAAAAATGTTTTGTTATTTCCGAACACATTTTGAACATTTGAACAGTTTTTGAAAACAAGTGAACAGTTTTTAGAAAACACGATTTTTAAAAACGAAAAATATGGAAAAATGAACAATTTTTTTAAGATTCAAACATTTTTTTGGAGAATTGGCAATTTTTGGAAAAGATGAAGAAATAGAAAACAGAAAAATGAAAAATGAAAACAAAATAAAAGAAACAGGAAAACAAGTAAAGAGAAAAAATACTTCATGAACCTTCTAGAAGGTTCCCAAAACAGGAAAAAACAGACGGGAACCAGAAGGTTCATAAAACTAGAATCAAGGAATAGGTTAAAATGGGTTATCCCAAGTGCGCTCTGGCTGTCGATGCATGTCCTATCTGTTGGATCACCAAGGTCTAATCCCTCAAGAGATGAATATTGAACAAGTTTCTATAACATATTTTCCCAATAGCCAGGTGTGTTCTCGTGTGGCCGAGGTGCCTTCTTATTTATTAAACACACAATCCACCACGTATCATTTTGTATAAAAAACAAAATTCTGAAAATGATAGTAGATACAACTAGCTATAAAACTAAGCAACCAAAATCATGAAACGGTGAAACCGGAAAACGAACCAACCAAAACCCTAACCATTCTAATAAACTAGTACTACGGGCTTTTTTCGAGCAAAACTAACAAAAACTCGTTCTCAATCAACTCAGAATGAACTTAGTTTTGTTTCTAACATTTGTTCCCATGGATCCAAACATACTATAATACTAGCCTAGTACGAAAAGATATTGTATTGGGGTTGCTAGATCGGCACAAAAGTCCTCAAAGAAATGATCGCTGGATTGGACAGAATCAAAATGACATATACCCATCAATTAAGATGTACCACCAAATTTGTGCGGGCAAGCCATACCAAGTGTTGTTCAACAGTTCAAGGATATATGGAAATCATCTAATAGATCTTTTTCTGGCTTCTCCTACATGATCGAGTTAATACAAGAAACCTCTTAAGGAGAAAAAGTTTTTCCATGGATTGCTAAACTGCGTCTTTTGCAATGAGAATGCACGGGAGGTGTTAAGACACCTTTTTGGGACTGATATTTTGCACAAGACTGTTGGAGCAGTATCGTCCCGAACAATAGGCTGGCGATTTCAATTTTTTATGACATCCTTCGGGCACAAAGCCAACTTCCTCCTAAGATTGCAATGGATATCTATCCAAGGAAGCGGGAATATTTGATTGCAAAGGAATGATAAATTATTCAGACGAGAAGTACCAAGTGTTAATTGCTGGAAATTCGGACTCAAAGCTGATCTATTGCTGCCGGAGCACACGATCAAGCCCAAGTACTTAAACTGCTTAAGGTGGTAAATAAACTCTCATGACAGGAGCACTACATTGGTAATCTGATGATACCACGAGCAGGGATTGGTTAAGTTAGCTTTAGGACTTAGTTTCCATTCACATTACGTTTACCCCTAATTAATGAAAATTACGGTAGAACTATTGTTCTACGGTTTGCGCTTCAGAAAAATATACTCCCTCCATTCCACAATGTAGTGCTTCCTCTATCCTCGTGCTTCAACTTTGACCGTAAATTTAACCAACGAGACCGTCTGCGGCGGGAGCAAAAGTTATACCAATGAATTCGTATTCAAAAGAAGTTTTCAATCATGTAATTTTTTCTCCCGCCGCAGTCGGTCTCGTGGGTTAAATTTTTGGTCAAAGTTGGACCTCGGGAAGCGCGGGCGCATAATATTTCGGAATGGAGGGAGTATAGTATTGCCATAGACGATTAGAATTTAACAAATTGTCGAGCGGTTTTCAGAATTTGTTTACATAGGTCTAAAATAAATGTTTAGTTTGTTGTCACAATTTGTTTATCTAGTGTAAAAATACATAGTTATTTATTCTTGGAGTTTGAAAAGATATACAGCTTAGAGCAACTCTACAGAGTGGATCAAGCTTCCCACTCCCGGATCATCAGAGGCAATAGCGATTATGCACCAGCCACCTCCTCCTCCTCCAAAAAAGAAAGTTTAGGGTTCCTGCCTCTCGTCGGCGCCGGCGCGGGTCCGCCTCGTCTGCGGTGGCCCTAGAGCCATGGAGGCGCGGTGGATCCTGGCAAGGGCCGGCGGGAGGGCTCCGCTTTTAGTCGATTTTTTCAATCTTGCTAGGGTTTGTGTCCTGCTCGGGAAGACGAGATGGCGACGGCTCCCTGAAGATGGAATAAAGGTCCCGCCTAGCCTCCGTTCTGGCGATGCGTCTAGCATCGTTGGTGGGCGTATGGAGGTGTGTCTCCGACAGATCTATCTTTGCTGGATTTGTTCGGATCTCGTCGTTGTTCGTCTATCGTTCGTGTGTCTTCGGTTTGATCCTTCCGATCTACGTTATTTTTCATGATCTGGATGTAATTTTTATTTCTGCTGTTCGTTGTACTGCCATGATTGAAGATTAATAGATTGGAAGTTTTCCCGAAAAAAAAATTAAGCAACTCTACAGAGTTGTCATGTACTCATATTGACATGTTTCTTATTCATATTTAGCGTGCTCCGTATGAATTATGGAGGCCGCCCAGCGATGCGCAAACACAGAGTCACCATATAGTTTCTTTCATAATCATGGGACCCATGTGTCAATGAGACTTCTTTTGTTCTTAATTAAAATAAAGATCTTATGTGAGGTGCGGGACCACGTGAACTCTTCTTTCGTCGCACATAATCTCATGCAACTGTTATATGAAGTGTGCTTCAAAAGGCTGCCTCACGACGGGAAGTGCATGGATGAATCCGGGTACATATGAACTCACTTTAAAAAATGTTCTATGTGCGTGCACAAAGTTTCACGGAAAAATAACCTTTTTTGTGACCTGTGCAAAAAAAGACAAAAAGTTGTGTTGTGAAACGCTATTTAGAAGCACTAGAATTTGTCTTTTTTCGAAGGCAAACCAAAAAGACATTTTTCCAGAAAACTTTGTGCCGCGCACGCACATTTGCGGACATGTATGCATAAAATTCACTTGAAGCTGACAGAAAAAACATATTAAATCGGCCGAGAACATCCACTTGAAGCTGACAGAAAAAACATATTGCCAACAGATAGGACACGACAAAATTGACAAACTCAGGAATATAGCTGCGATTTTTATTTTATTTTTGCTTAAGTGCATGCACTGCGCAAAGAGGGAATTAATAATAAATGAAAAAAATGGAAGGGAAAATAGAGGAGGAACTCGAACAGAAGACATTAGGAGAGTTATTACAAATTCGAGAACGTATATGTAACGATCACGGATTCACGGATTGATTCAACTTGTCCCATATACAAATACTCCAAACCCTTAGCAACGCTGCAGCAGCAACCCAAGCAACATAAAAGATTGCGATCAAGGGTTTTTTCCTCCGCGATTCCCGGAACGCTCCTGAGGCGATTCTAGGGTTTTGGGGGTGGAACTTGGCGGCGCACGTCGATCTAATCGGCGGGGCGAGAGGTCTATCGCTCGGAGGATGGCGACATCGTCGGAGCGGCGAGGAGGGAAGGAGGCTTTGTCGCCCCGTGCGGCAAGGGCGAAGTTAGCGGATGATCTGGGAAAACTTGACATCACGGAGGAGGAAGCGACTCCGCTGGTGCTGGATGATCGGGATGACGGCGCGCCGGCGAAGTGGATGCTAGCAGGGAAGGTACTGCACAGGAACATGCTCCATATCCAAACCATTACCAGTGCCCTTCGACCGGCATGGGGGAATCCTAAGGGATTGGCTCTTCGATCTGTTGGAGATAATACGTTTGTGGCGGAATTTGCAAGCCAACGGGATCGTGATCGCGTCTGGGAAGGTTCACCATGGCATGTGAGTAAGAATGCGGTGATTCTGTCGGAATTTGAGGACTGCATGCGTCCTTCTGAACTCAAGTTTGATAGGCTGCAGTTGTGGGCTAGGGTTGTAAACCTTCCTTTCAATCTGCGGGATGATAAGTGGAGTGCTGCTATAGCCAAACAGATTGATAAACAAGCTACACATGTAGCGTTTGATCATGGAAACGGATACTTGAGAGCAAGAGTTACCATTGATGTGAGTAAACCTCTTAGGAGGTGGATTCTGATTGAGTCAGCTCGTAGGAAAAGTTCAGACTTGTATGATATCCAATACGAGAACGTGCCACACTTCTGTTTCTCGTGTGGGCGGCTTGGTCACTCAGATCTGTACTGTCCGACGCCGGGGACTAGGGATGCCAATGGAGATTTGCCTTTTGGGAAAAACTTGAGGCCGATGGATGAATGGAAGAGGGCGTACTCAGGTGATGGCCCGTCTAAGGAGTTTCGTGATTTCTCGAGTAATAGAGCGGAGACGAGGAACTCTAGTACTGCCGCAGAGAAGGGTGCAGAGGTCACATCCCCAATCAAACAACGTGAGCAGTACAAGCGCAAGGGGGGACCGAATACTAACCAACAAGTTTACAGGAGGGTGGAAACACCACTTCTGACAAATACACCATTCGAGCCCAATGGTGTAGAAGCAGTTCCTGGGTCCTCAAGGATGGATCCGAGTCAGGAAACGGATGGGGATGAATTACGGGAACCGAAGAAGAAGAAACCTACCCCGGTGAATTCTGGTAGCACGGCAGAGGCTGCGTCGCAGCCCTGCCAGTCGCAATGAGCTGTATAAGCTGGAACTGTCGAGGGCTTGGGAACCCATCGACAGTTCGGGAGCTTCGCAGTGTAGTGAAGCAGGAAGTTCCCTGTCTCCTGTTTGTTATGGAGACAAAAATCTCAGCAAAGAGAGTGGAAGCGCTGAAGAGTCAGTTAGGCTTTGCGGGGTGTTTTGCAGTGGATAGTAGAGGACTAAGTGGAGGGATTGGTCTGTTTTGGTCGGCTGACGTTACAGTCGAGCTAAAGAATTATAGTTCTGCCCACATTGATGTGGATGTGCAGAAGGTGGAAGGAAGAGCAGAGAAGTGGAGGTTCACCGGATTCTATGGTGCACCAAAAGTGGAGGATCGCCACCAGAGCTGGCGTTTTCTTCGGACGTTGTTCGCGATACAACATTCAGCATGGATGTGTGTCGGCGATTTCAATGAAACGCTGTATGGGTCGGAGCATTTTTCGCGGGCTGCTCGGTCTGAATGGCAAATGCGGGCGTTTCGGGAAGTTACAGAAGAATGTTTGTGGCAGGATCTTGGATGGTCGGGAACGGAATACACATGGGATAACGGGCATGCAGGAAATGCAAATGTGAAGGCTCGGATTGACAGAGCTTTTGGCAATTCGGAGCTGTTGAATATGTTCGCTTATATTCACGTTAGACACATCAGTACAACGGAGTCTGATCATTGTTTTGTGAAAGTGGATCTGCGGGAACAAGCGGCCGAGGGGCGTTCTCGAGCAAATAAACAGTTTCGTTATGAGGATATGTGGCAGTGTCATCCTGACTATGATCAAGTAGTTAAACAAAATTGGCAACAGGGGTCAGGACGGCATGGGCTTGGAGGGGTTCTTCAAGCACTTTCAGCAATGCAAGTATCTTTAACTGAATGGGGTGCTGCGGAGTTTGGGTGTCTGGCACGTAAAATTCGTAAGCTGAGGATGAGGCTTGATAAATTGCGTGTTCAGTCTATAGGGCGAGGGCCCTCTGCTGAGGAGTTATCGGTTGCCAAACAGCTCAAAGAGGCCCTGCGGCAGGAGGAGATCTTTTTTAAACAACGATCAAGAGTGCTGTGGTTGCGACAGGGAGACCGGAATACGAAATATTTTCAGCTGCAAGCAGCCCAGCGAAAGAGAATGAACAGAATTGAAAACCTGGTGCGAGAGGATGGCTACATATGTCGGACGAAGGAGGAAAATTGTGCAGTGGTACAAGAGTTTTTTCAGGAACTATATACCTCCCAAGGGCACCGACCTATGGATGAGCTGACAAGCTTAGTTCCCCAGCGGGTGACAGCTGATATGAACGAGTTTCTTGATAAACCATATACAGCAGAGGAGGTGAGGGTGGCGCTTTTCCAGATGGCACCCTCGAAAGCACCAGGGGTGGATGGTTTTACGGCGGGTTTCTTCCAAAGGCACTGGAATTTGATCAAAGAAGATATCATTCAGGCTGTATTGGAATTTCTTCATGGGGGCAACTTACCAGAGGGGATGAACGACACTACTATCACACTTATTCCCAAGGTGAGACACCCCCAGCGTATTAATCAATATAGACCGATCTCTCTCTGTTCTGTGCTGTACAAGATTGCATCAAAGTGCATAGCGAACAGATTGAGGATCTTTTTGGACGAGCTCATAGGAGGGGAACAAAGTGCATTCGTACCGGGTCGTCTGATTACGGATAACGTCTTAATTGCCTATGAGAGTGTTCATGCGATGAGGAAGAGAAGGAAAGGAAAGAACAGTGTGTGTGCGGTGAAATTAGATATGATGAAAGCATATGATCGTGTTGAATGGCACTATATAGAAACAATTATGACTTGTCTTGGTTTCAGCACGACTTTCATCCGTCTAATATTGAAATGTGTTTCCTCGGTCAGGTTTGCTGTCCGTGTGAATGGGGAGCTCTTGCCATATTTCTCCCCGTCGAGAGGATTAAGGCAAGGGGATCCGGCGTCCCCGTATCTGTTCCTGTTATGTGCAGAGGGTTTTACCACTTTGCTCAATAATTTTGGGAGACCGTATGTGGACAAAGGTATAAGGGTGAGCGTGAATTCACCTTGGATAAATCACTTGCTCTTCGCGGATGACAGCCTGATATTTATGCAAGCAAAGCAACAGAGTGCGCTGCGTCTGAATGATATTCTCAGAATTTATGGTGATTGTTCGGGTCAGTGTGTGAATAGAGAGAAGAGCTCCATCTATTTCAGCCCAAACACCCCCGACACAGATCGCCAAGTAATGAAGAACTTGATGGGCATTACTGTTGAAGCTTTTAATGAAAGATATCTTGGTCTTCCGACAGCAGTTGGCCGCATCACAAGTGGGACGTTTGATCATATAGGGGAACGAATCAGAAGCAAATTGAATGGCGGAACAGAAAGGCTTGTTTCCTGTGCAGCGCGGGAGGTTCGTTTGAAATCTGTCATACAGGCAATACCAACTTTCTCAATGAGCTGCTTCAAATTGACGAAGAAGGTCTGTAAGGGTATTTCTTCTAGTATGGCAAAATATTGGTGGAGTAGTTCTCTCGACCGGCGGTCGTTGCATTGGGTCGATTGGGAAACACTTGCATCACCGAAGGTAAAAGGAGGTATGGGTTTTCGGAATCTTGAGATGTTTAATTTAGCCATGCTTGGTAAGCATGGATGGCGATTGATTACCAACCCAGATTCTCTTTGTGGTCGTGTATTGAAGGGGAAGTATTTCCCTCTTACGGATTTCATGCATGCTGCTGTACCTAAGAATGCCTCGGCTACCTGGCGTGCTATCATAGCAGGGAGGGAGGCGCTCAAGGTGGGTCTGATCAGGCGCATTGGGGATGGCTCCTCGGTGTCGATATGGAATGATACTTGGATTCAAGGGAAGCTCTCCATGAAGCCTTCAAGGCAGGTGGGAGGTGACACACTACATACAGTTTCAGATCTTATTGATAGTGACTCTTGGTCCTGGAAGGTGGATCTTGTCAGAAGGAACTTTATCGCTCCTGAGGCTGATGCTATATTGAATATACCATTGCGGCAAGGGGGAGGTGAGGACTTTTGGGCATGGGCGTGGGAGAAGATGGGTGTCTATACTGTTAAATCTTCGTATCGAGCTCTTATGATTCGCAACGAGCACTTGGCTCTAGAAGAGGGGACGATTACGGGTACTTCAGAGACAGAAGAACAGTTATGGTCAAGGTTGTGGAAGCTTCAAGTAGTACCAAAAGTTCGTGTGTTCTGGTGGCGCGCTCTACGGGGAATCCTTCCGGTCGAACGAACACTACAACACAGACACATAGTTACTACAGCTAGATGTAAAGTCTGCCAAGCTGCAGACGAGGATTTGATGCATGCGCTGGTTAAGTGCACTCATGCAAAGCTATTCTGGGGGGAAGCAAGAGAATGGTTACAAGTGAAACTTCCTGCTCTTCACCCAGACACATGGATGAGAGATATTCTCTGTGACTCAAGGTTTACAGAACCAGATAGGGCCAAAATTGTTTCTATTATGTGGGCGATTTGGACTTCTAGAAACAATATTACACATGAGAAGGAAAGTTCAAACCCAACCCAGTTCCTGAGAAGGATCAAGGAGGCTTTGGCGGTGCTAGCGCTTCCGGGGGAGCACACCAAAGTCCTGACTGGCTATGGCTGGAGACCACCTGAGGCTGATTGGATTAAAATCAACACTGATGCAGGGATCTCCACTGAGGAAAGAAAAGGGGGTGCAGGAGGGATCGCTAGATCGTCGACTGCCTTCCTTGCGGCCTGGAGCAAGCCCTACCCCGGAGTGACGGAGCCATTGGTAGCAGAAGCCCTGGCTTTGCGTGATGGTGTTCTTTTTGCTCGTCTCCGAGGCTTCCCGCGAGTGGTTATGGAGGTTGACTGCAAGGAGGTAGTCGATCTATGGACTTCTCGCACTTTTTCGCGCTCGTCAGTAGCGCCAGTTCTATTGGAGATAGAAGAACTAGCTTTATCTTTTCAGTCTTTTGTTATTCAATTTGTATCAAGAAATGCCAATGCTCCAGCCCATCTTTGTGCCAAGTATGCTGGCACACTGGAGGTTACGAGCTGTTGGATGGAAACCCCTCCTAGCTTTCTCATGACCAGCGTTTTGGCTGATCATGCAGGAGCTAGAGATGATTGAATAAAGTTCTTACTTCCCCGCAAAAAAAAACCCAAGCAACATAATCACATACGACGTTAGCGGTCAATCGAATCACAGCGGTCGTGTGTTGGTATTGATCTAAAGGCCCAATGGGCCAAAACGAAAATAAAAGAAAGGGTCAGAAAACAACTTACGTTAAGGGGAAACAGGGAGGTCACGATCCAACGATCGTGCCCCTCGATCCCATCTTAAGCGCCCTGATCGGGGGCACCCTAACCAACTATGGTTTTGGTCCCCTGTCGCCAGCGCACATTAAAAGGTGGGGGAGCAGCCGGCATCCTACGCTAGACTAGTTCTCGTATGGACTACACCTGCTCCCACATCCCAAAACCCTAAACCGATCTGGGGGAGCGCTGCACGACGGGAAGACCATCTCCAAGCTCTGCCCCTGTTCCAGGGCAGTGCCGGTGGCGCCCGGAGGAACGCCGCTACCCGCTGCGAACATCTACCCCGAGCCTGCATCACGCCTGCATCGAGCAGGCACGGGACTTCGCATCGCCTACACCAATGGCTGCTCCCATTGGTGGTAAGAACCCTAATTATTATCTCTGTGATTGTTTCAATTAGGTGATCTATTATCTAGGCATATGATCCAATATATCCTACGGGATTAAACAACTCTAACAATGGTATCTTGAGCCATGTATGCCTGGATTAGATCCCTAAGATGATCTGTTCAAGATTGATAATCATGATTACATACTGATGATTAAGGTTTAAGATTAATGATCTTGTTTAAGGTTAGCCCTCTGTTAGTCAAGTCTCTAGGGGTTTAAGACTTTTTTCTGTTAAGATCTATTTTGCTACGGGATTAGTGCTAATGATCCTATAATGAAGAGCTAATCCTTACGGTTAGTCTATCCATCTCACGCTTCCGCATCAAGTTTTGTTTAAATTAGCACTGGCTAATCCTGTTAGGCAATAAGAAGGAGGGGATATATGTTTATCTAAATCAAAGTTTTTTTTTCCCTGTTTTCATCTGTAATCGAAACCCTAGTTTCCCCAAATTTGTTCAAATCCCGTGAAATCCAAGTCGCAAGATCCAGCCCATAAGATGAATAGAATTGAAAGAACAAAAAGATGGGGGCGCACCTAATGACGCCGGCCTTCTGGGTTGGCTCGGCCGCCGCCGATTCGTGCGCCCCATGGCTGGAACGCCGCCGCCCCTCGGGACGGCGAGCGGTATGAAGCAGCAGGCGCCGCTGCTGCGCTCACGCACGCGCGCGCGCCGCCGGGCCCCCGCGCCCTTGCACGCCGCCGTCGAAGTCGAACGAACGCGCCGGCGACATGGCCTCCCCGCCCGCCGCAAGAAGCAGCCATGCGCGTGACGCTGCAGCTGCGCTCGCCGGAGGAGCGCGCGGGACTCGGTCCGTTGCACGCTGCTCCGGCGAGGGCAGCCACCGCGCCGCCATGGCCGGCGAGCCCCAAAGCCGCTCGTCTCGGTCGCCGCCGGCGCCGTCACTGTGGCCGTCGGGAGCGGAAGAAACGGGAGGAGGAATGGGAAATGAGGCTAGGGTTTGACCCTAGCCAGTTTTGTTCCGACCGAATCGATCGCTGCCGTCGGATCGATCGGACGATGGAGAGCGACTGGCGCCTCAGGGCGGGCCTTCGGGCGTTATACGGGCCATTTTCGCGGCTGGGCTTCGGCCCAAGTTGTCTTAGCCCGTATAGTATTTTTTTTTCCTTTTGGCTGATGGGCTAAAATTAATGTCTCTGTGCGTTTTCTATTTATTCAGTGCATTTCGCATTATGATTATTTCCAAAATGTTTCATGTACTGTCTTAAATAGAAAATTGCCACACACAAAAATGTTATTAAATTATGTTCCAGTTTTCTGAATAAAATGGAACCAACGAGAAATTTTATTTAGAAAACTTTTATGAAATTAATATTTTTGTCATTTTATGGCACATTAATGTGATCATTTTGTAATACAGACCAACGTTGTTTTACATTTTGGATCACCAGTTAATTCCTTATTATTTCTGCCCAACGGTGATATAATTTGGAGTTAACTCTTGCATGAAAATTGATCAAACCAACGTAGATTAATTTTTGGTGCAATTTAATTATAATTATGTTGTTCTTTTCCGCTACTTATAATATTTTGAACTGATGACAGCTCCCGGTCCCCGTGGTTTCGAGAACATCGAGCCACTCACGGGAAACAACTTCCAAACCTGGAAGGACTCGTTGCTATTGCACCTTGGTTGGCATGAGGTTGACCTCGCCCTAAGGGAAAGTAAACCAGTGGAGCCTGCAAAGACTGCCACTGGGTATGCTGAGCTTAAGAAAGTTTATGACACTAAAGTTGAGAAGTGGGAGAGGTCCAACAGAATGGCACTCCTAATTATGAACTTCTCCATCTCCACTGAGATTAAAGGGGCTATTCCCCCTAATGAAAGTGCTGCCGAATATTTGAAATCAGTGGAAGAACAATTTAAAGGCTCAGAGAAAGTGTATGCAGATGAGCTTTTGCACAAGCTGCTTGCAAAATATGAAGGAAATGGAAATGTGAGGGAGCATATTTTGGGCATGAGCAATGCTGCGGCAAAGCTTAAAACGATGAAGTGTGACTTGAACGAAGAGCTTCTTGTGCTCCTAGTTTTTAGGTCACTGCCCTCACAGTTCAACCCATTCAAGATAAACTATAATTCTCTCGAAACCAAATGGAAACTATCTGAACTCATTGCTCATTGTGTTCAGGAGGAAGAGAGAATGAAGAGTGAGCAAAAAGATCTAGCTCTCCATGTTAACTCTGCAAAGAGGAAGCATGATAATAATGGTCATAACAATTTTGTTCCCAACAAAAAGCAGTATTCTAAAAAGAATTCTCCAAAGCCTAAGCAATGCAACGAGGCAAGTTCTTCACGTTCCACTCCTCCAACGGCTACTTCAACTAATCTTACAAATGCCGCTGGAGAAAGACTCTGCAATTTTTGCAAGCAGCCAAATCATGTTAAGGCGGACTGTCCAGGTTTTCTTAAGTGGCTGAATAAAAAGGGTAAGGATGAGATCACTCTTGTAGATGAATCTCTATATGTCGATTTTTCCAAATCTACATGGTGGATTGACTCAGGTGCGACGGTTCATGTCGCGAATTCTTTGCAGGGATTCCATATAAGCCACACCCTAAAGGGAACAAGAAGACTTAATGTCGCGAATGGGAAGGAGGCTGAAGTTGAAGCCGTGGGCTCCCTCACCTTGAAGTTGCACACTGGTTTCCTACTTCAGCTCAAGGACGTTCTTTATGTGCCTACTTTGAGTAGGAATTTAATTTCAGTTTCATGTTTAGATGATTTTGGATTTCATTGTACCTTCGGGGAGAAACAATGTTTTTTAAAGTATTGTAATAAGGATGTTGGTCTCGCCGTCCGACGAGGCAAACTTTATATGTTAAATCTTTCCATTTATCCTATGTGTGTGAATCTCTGTGAGATGAATATGAATGAACGCAATCATGAAAAAAATGGGAGAAGTATCAATCCTTCTTCGAAATTGTGGCATCGTCGTTTGGGCCACATTTCCAGGGGGAGAATGGAACGATTGATTAAAGTAGAAATACTTCATCCATTAGATTTCTCTGATGCAGGCAATTGTATTGACTGTATTAAGGGAAAATATGTTAAAACAATTAAGAAAGGAGCAGTAAGAGCCACAACGGTCCTTGAACTAATTCATACTGACATATGCGGACCTTTTAACATAAAGTCTATGGATGGTTTTGATTCCTTCATTACCTTCACAGATGATTTCTCTCGCTATGGCTACATTTACCCCATACGTGATCGATCCGAAGCTTTGGAAAAATTTAAGATTTATAAAGCCGAGGTTGAAAATCAACTCAACCAAAAGATCAAAGTAGTACGGTCTGATCGCGGGGGAGAATATTATGGCAGACATGCTCCTTATGGGCAAATTCCCGGACCATTCGCAAAATATCTAGCTGAAAATGGAATTGTTGCCCAATATTCAATGCCTGGTGAACCTCAGCAAAATGGCGTCGCTGAGCGTCGAAACCGCACTCTTATGGATATGGTACGTAGCATGCTTAGTCATGCAAACTTACCAGTAAGCCTTTGGATGGAGGCATTGAAAACAGCTGCACACATCCTGAATCTTGCTCCAACTAAGTCAGCACCGAGCACACCTTATGAGATGTGGGCGGGAAAGAAACCGAGCTTGAATTACTTGCGTGTGTGGGGCTGCCCAGCTGAAGCTAAAGTATTCAATCCACATATTAAGAAGTTAGACCCAAAGACAGTCAGTTGTTTTTTCATTGGGTACCCTCATAGAGGAAAAGGATATCGCTTTTATTGCCCAGGTCACACCACCAAGTTTGTGGAAACCAGGCAAGCGGTGTTTTTTGAGGATAATGAAATCACTGAGGTTAGGGCGATTGATCTTGAGGAGAAGCGGGTGTATGTTCCAACCCCGACTATCCAACAGAACCTTATCCCTATGCCTGATATGCATAAGACACCTACTGGTGATCCCGAACCTGAAGCGGATCATCAATCCGACGAGAACCCTCAGCAAGATGAGGATCCTCGGCCAAATAATGAGCCTCAACCCAATGTTGATCCTCAACCTTCTCGGGCAAGAGAAAATGTGCATACTAATGAGCCTACGAGAAGATCACAACGGGAAAAGAAAAAGGCCATCTCTAACGATTATGTCACTTTCATGTGTGAGGATGAAAATGACATAGGGAAGGCACAAGATCCGACCTCATATAAAGAAGCCACTAAAAGTGAAGACTCGTCCAAATGGTTGGTAGCCATGGAGGACGAACTGAAATCTATGAGCTCGAATGATGTTTGGGACTTAGTAGAAGTTCCTGATGGAGCCAAAAGGGTAGGCTGCAAGTGGGTCTTTAAAACCAAATATGATTCCAAAGGGAACATTGAAAGGTTCAAAGCGAGACTTGTAGCAAAAGGTTATACACAGAGAGAAGGGATTGATTATAAGGATACCTTCTCGCCTGTGTCGACTAAAGATTCCTTTAGAATTGTCATGGCACTTGTAGCTCATTATGATTTGGAACTGCATCAAATGGATGTCAAGACGGCCTTTTTAAATGGTGACTTAAAAGAAGAAGTTTACATGACTCAACCAGAAGGTTTTGTCGTGGAAGGAAAAGAACACATAGCATGTCGTTTAAAGAAATCCATATATGGCTTGAAGCAAGCTTCAAGGCAGTGGTACCTCAAGTTCGACGAGATTATTCGAACTTTTGGTTTTAAAGAAAATGAAGTGGACAATTGCATATATGTTAAATTCAAAGGCAATAGGTTCACAATTTTAGTCCTATATGTTGACGATATTCTATTGGCTTGCAGCGATAAAGATATGTTGCATGAGACCAAGAGATTTTTGTCCTCAAAATTTGACATGAAGGATCTCGGTGAAGCCTCGTATGTCCTTGGCATTGAGATTCATCGAGATAGGTCCAAAGGTACATTAGGACTATCACAAGAGGCATACTTTGAGAGAGTACTAAGGAAATACAATATGCATAAGTGCTCTTCCTCACCTGCCCCCATAGTCAAGGGTGATAAGTTTGGGACATTCCCATGTCCGAGGAACCAAAATGAAACTGATCAGATGAAGTCGGTTCCTTATGCTTCAGCTGTTGGAAGCATCATGTATGCTCAAGTTTGTACACGCCCCGACTTAGCTTTTGTAACCGGGATGCTTGGCAGATTTCAATCTAATCCAGGACCGGACCACTGGAAGGCCGCAAAGAAAGTTTTGCGTTATATGCAAGGTACTAAAAATTTCATGCTTACATATAGAAAGTCGGATAACCTGGAAGTTATTGGTTACTCGGACTCTGATTTTGCCGGGTGTGTGGATAGTAAGAGATCCACGTCAGGTTATATATTCACACTCGCTGGAGGAGCCATATCGTGGAAAAGCTCCAAGCAAACTATAGTTGCCTCATCTACGATGATGGCAGAATATCTAGCATGTTTTGAGGCCACTGGGCAGGTTGTATGGCTAAAGAATTTCCTTCCTGGACTTAAAGTGGTTGACAGCATTTCCAAACCACTGACATTGTACTGCGATAATGAACCCGCAGTTTTCTATGCAAATAACAACAAGTCAAGTGCAGCTGCCAAGCACATCGACATAAAGTACCGTGTTGTTCAGCATAGAATCCAGGATCAAACTATTAATGTCAAGCATATCAGTACGACACGTATGCTTGCGGATCCGCTCACTAAAGGCTTACCACCCAATACATTTCGTGAGCACGTAGCCGGCATGGGATTATTGGAAGCCTCTTGATTCTGGAATTATGGGACCGCTAATATAAACCACTCCCCATAAAGTAATATGTATTCCACTTTGAAGTAAGATGTGTGCTATGAGTATTGCGGTTCAATGGCATTACATTGGCTATTGTAACACCTTACTCTAGTATATCATTCCTATGGAGAATGGGCAAAAGTTATTGAGCCTAACGATCAAGGGGGAGAATGTTGGTATTGATCTAAAGGCCCAATGGGCCAAAACGAAAATAAAAGAAAGGGTGAGAAAACAACTTACGTTAAGGGGAAACAGGGAGGTCACGATCCAACGATCGTGCCCCTCGATCCCATCTTAAGCGCCCTGATCGGGGGCACCCTAACCAACTATGGTTTTGGTCCCCTGTCGCCAGCGCACATTAAAAGGTGGGGGAGCAGCCGGCATCCTACGCTAGACTAGTTCTCGTACGGACTACACCTGCTCCCACATCCCAAAACCCTAAACCGATCTGGGGGAGCGCTGCACGACGGGAAGACCATCTCCAAGCTCTGCCCCTGTTCCAGGGCAGTGCCGGTGGCGCCCGGAGGGACGCCGCTACCCGCTGCGAACATCTACCCCGAGCCTGCATCACGCCTGCATCGAGCAGGCACGGGACTTCGCATCGCCTACACCAATGGCTGCTCCCATTGGTGGTAAGAACCCTAATTATTATCTCTGTGATTGTTTCAATTAGGTGATCTATTATCTAGGCATATGATCCAATATATCCTACGGGATTAAACAACTCTAACATCGTGATCTCTAAACCGGCCGGCGATCATCGATACGATGGGCTTCCGAGCAGCTGAGACGACGATGAGGAGGGAACCGCCGCAGTCTGCCTGCTCCGAGGGGCTGGCGGCGCTATCCGCCAGCCTCGCGCGGGGCATCGCCGGCAACCCCGTGGACAGCAATCTGGTCTTCTCCCCGCTCTCCATCTACACCGCGCTCGCGCTCGTGGCCGCCGGCGCCCGCGGCGCCACCCTGGACGAGATCCTCCGCGTCCTCGGCGCGCGGTCCCGCGGCGAGCTCGACGAGTTCGTCGCACATGCGGCGGGTGTCGCGCTGCGGGACCGGGCAGACTCCGGCGGCCCGCGCGTGGCGTTCGCGTGCGGCGTCTGGAGCGACCTGGCGTGCCCGCTCAAGCCCGGGTTCCTCAAGGCCGTCGTCGCCGACGGCGGGTACAGGGCCGAGGCCTCCACCGTGGACTTCCGCGGCGACCCCGACGGC
The DNA here is from genome assembly GCA_902687465.1 of Secale cereale. NCBI lineage: Eukaryota > Viridiplantae > Streptophyta > Magnoliopsida > Poales > Poaceae > Secale > Secale cereale. Next base: position 101,297,425 of record LR738712.1, read on the forward strand.
TCGCGCCAGCTGATCAACGCGTGGGCGGCGCGCGCCACGAACAACCTGATCGACTCGGTCCTCGGCCCTGGGTCGGTGACCGAATCCACCCGCGTCGTGCTCGGCAACGCCGTGTACTTCAAGGGCAAGTGGGAGCAGCCCTTCGATGAGAGGAACACCGCCGACGCGCCGTTCCGCCGGCTCGGCGGCGCCCTCCCCGTCGACGTGCCCTTCATGCAGAGCTGGGACGACCAGCTCGTGGTCGTGCACGACGGGTTCAAGGTGCTCAAGCTTCGGTACAAGATGGTGGACGCGTTGCTAACGCGTGATCCCAAGAAGCCCGCCCCATTCTTTCCGAAGCGTGCTCCACTCCTCCGCCCCGATCGATTCTCCAATGCTGCTTCACCTTCCCGCCATGGTTCCTACGGCCGCGCCGGTCCGTATCCGTACTCCAACAGTAACAACTTTACCTCCGGCTCCACTCAGTTCTCCTTGTGCATCTTCCTCCCGGACGCCGACGACGGCCTGCGCAGCCTGGTCGACGCGATGGCTTCCCGGCCGGGCTTCCTGCACGACCACCTGCCTCGCCGGAAGGTCGAGGTCGGCGAGTTCCGGGTGCCCAGGTTCAAGCTGTCCTTCCACGACAGCGTGGTCGACGTCCTCAAGGAGTTGGGCCTCAGCCTGCCGTTCAGCCCGCTGGGCGACCTGTCCGATATGACGTGGGCCGACGACTCCGGCTTCGGAATGGTCGTGGACGAAGTCGTCCACAATGCGGTCATCGAGGTGAACGAGGAAGGCACCGAGGCCGCGGCGGTCACCATGGTTACTATGCGGTTTGGCTGCGCGGCCAGCCGCAGTCCGCCGCGGCGAGTGGATTTCGTCGCTGATCATCCGTTTGCCTACTTCATCGTGGAGGAGGAGACCGGCGCCGTCGTCTTCGCCGGCCATGTCGTTGACCCCTCGAGAGAAAGTTAGCATCATAGGCCGAATTTCAAATACGGTGCGTTTGAGATGATGGCCAATTTTTGCAATTATTTTAGCATTTCAAAAGCGCCTACAGAAAATCTTCGACTGAAAACAGTTAGGATTCAGTTATTCAATTCAGTGGTCTTTTAATTTGCACAGTTATTTTAGCATTTCAAAAGCGCCTTTAATTTGTACAATAAGCTTTGCACCCTGAGGCGGTGAGTTCGTTGCTCAAAAATGAATGTCACGTAGTAAGGAGAATTATTAGCTTGTGTAGGTTGTGTTGACAATTTGCAACCATATGTATGTTTTTACTGTACAAATGGATGGCACGTTGCAATGATCATGGTCATCTTTTGTACTCCCTCCGTAAACTAATATAAGAGCGTTTAGATAACTAAAGTAGTGTTCTAAACGTTCTTATATTAGTATACGGAGGGAGTAATTGTCATGTTCATGCTGCAAAATCGTTTCATGTTGTTGCATGCGTTGGATTAGTTCTATGGTACATCCGGGCAATGATTTCCCTTACCGATTTGCTACAACCAATGAGTTTGTCGCATAGATAAGAAATATTCCATGGTGTGTTCTATATGTTAAAACATTTTTTTGCGCATCTTTTTAAAATACAACGAGGAAAAAATGTTGCGATATTGTTTATTTTTGGACCACCTTAGCTGACGGCCCCCGGAAGGGGGTGGCATTTGCGAACTATTTTGATGTCATTTTTTATTTGAGGGGATGACAATTTCTTCACTGTGACATTGACAATTTATGTCAGAGAAGTCAATTTTCATTTCCAAACTGCCATAGGTTGACCTTGTCTCAGAACAAAAATTGTTATCAAAAAGGGTTTCACTTGCCACCCTTCTTGTCACGAGTTAATTTTTTTGTTATTTTTTCCAACACAATACAGACGCAAACGCTCATACACACACATACCCCTATGAACACTCCCCTATGAATGCACGCATGCACACTCTACCCATATGAGTACCTCTGGATCAGCACATCATCTTGAGATTGGCGAAGTCGATACAGACGCCTTCGTAGTCGACGGAAACATCTCCTCTCACCAAATGCACGTTGCCGGAAGGATAAAATAAATCCAGAAAATGCGAGCATGAGTGTCGTCTAGGACAGAAACTCTGGTGGGTTATGACTTATGAGCATACCGTTGTCCTCCTAAGTCCTAACCATCCGATAATGTTACTGTAGAAAAAACAACTGTTGCTCGTATGGTTTTCCATGCTAAAGAATAGAACGCTCCAGATGCCGAATTTGAGTCAGATCTGCTGTAACACCCCAAGATTTTTAACCATGTTTTATTGATTTAAATTTTGCCAGGAAATTAAAATTTTCTTTTCTGGGTTTCCTTTTGATCTCAGTACCATTCTTTTCTTTTGAATTGTGGAATTTTTCCCTCAAGGGGAACCTTTCAAGAATATTGTTGGACTTGTATTCCCTCTCAAGATCATTTCTTTTATCAGTGGAATTATTTCTGTAAATATTTCCCTAAAACTTATTTGCTTTTAAATTGATTCCTCATAAGTTTGGAGTCTCTTTTGCACTACAACCCTTTTATAAATTCATTTAAAAATTCTACCAAAATTTGGAGATGTTGGTAGAAGTATATAACTCATTCTTATGCAAAAACCCAGTGGTGTTCTTTGGAAAATTTGAGCAAAACATCCTCATATGTGTTCTGGTCCAGTTTAGTGGTTTGTACTACAGCCCCATTTTTGCTTGCCCTTTTTGCCTCTAAATTTTCTCCTGCTTATAATCCACCCTACCAAACTCTTAAGTCCAGGAGATTGGATCCATTGGAATACTTTTGGTGCATGCAATGATAGTTTTTCTTTTCTGTCCAGAATTGTATTTTGACAATAGTTGCATTACTAAGTTTCCTGTTTATCCAATCCAACTTCACCATCATGTTTCTCTTCTAAAGAGACCCCAACCTGGAGTTTTTGGTCACCAGAAGGAATGCCTAGATGCCCATGGCATTCTGTCGAACACCTTTAGTGCATGATCAATTTTGGCATGGCTTTGAGTTTACATTATGTACTTGCTTGCTTTACCTAACCAACATGTCCACTAGTTTCCTAGCCACCTCTAACCTTGTTCTGTTGTTTTGCATCATCACCCTAGCCCTCTAGGCCACCTTAGCATTCTGTCGAGCATGTAGCATGCGTGCTCTGGGCGCGCCCAGAGCGCACGTTTAGCACGCACGCGCGCCCGAGCCGCCGCGTCGCATCTCTGGCCACCCGCTCATCTGCAGAGCCACGCCCGCCCTCGACCTCACGTAGGAACCCTCCAAGCCAGTCCTGGAGCCCTACAGCGCCGCCGCAGCGAGCCCCCTGGCGGCTAGCCTTCGGCTACAGCCTGCCCGTACCGTGGCCGGCGCCGCCCCGACCACCGCAGCCCGCCAGCTGCCCTGGGGAGCAGCTCGAGCTCATCCGCGAGCTCGTCGGGTAGTGCCGACCACCGCCACGTCGCCCTGCCGCAACAGAGAGGCGGTTCGCCGGCGTTCTTATCCGCAGCCACGGGAACCGACCTCCCCCGCCTATTTAAGGAACCTCGAGCTCGTCTGAGACTCCAAGCAGCCTCCAGTCCACCATGACTAGCTCCCCTCGCAGTGGTTCGACCGGAAGAAGCAATCTTCTCCATCTCCGACAACCTCGGCCGCCGCCATGCGCCGACACCATTCGCCGTAACCAGGCCCTCCCCCACCCATCCAGTGCCGCCGTTGGCTTCACCTTGACTCCACGAAGCTCCCCAACCACTCAAACGAGCTCCAGCACCACCGTAGCCATTTTCCCCTTTCCTCCCGAAACGCCGTCCGCCGCAGCGCTCGCCGCCGGCGACTCCCTCCACTCCCGCGGACCTAGCAACAACCGGAAGGACCGCCAGGACCTGCTGGATCCATCCCCGCACTCGAACGCCCTCGGGGCGCCACCGTTCGCCGGCGTTGATCGCCGGAGCTCCGCCTCCTTTCGGCCAGAGGAGGGAGAAGACTGGTTGGACCAGTCAAACCTGACGGGTGGACCCGCGGGCCCACCGTCAGTGGCTCTGGTCGCCCCGCCGAGGCGCTTAAGTGAAAGCGTAAAGCTCGAAGTACGTCTCTCCCTCTCTAAAGCGTATTCCGAACCGATGCGTTTTCCTTTTTCTGGTTTTTAATAAAACAGAACTTTGACTAAACCTTGACTGGGCATATCTTTTTAAATAAAACTCCAAATGAGTTGATTCTTTTTCCTACCACTCTCAAATTTCATCTAGTTTATTTTAGGATTTATTTCAAAAATAATTAGGACAACTTTTTGTTCTGTTTTTAAAGTTGTGTTAATTTGAATATTTTCAAAAATAGGAATTTGGAGGGAAGATCAAAACCTTCAAAAGTTTTGGAGCGCCCTCACCTCTCTGCACCTTGAAGGCAAGCATTCTGAACCCCGGCATAATATTGTTGTGTGTTGTTTGACACGTTTGCAACACCACCTTGACACGGCATACTCGTTATTTTTTTGTGATGGTATGAACATGCTCATAAGTTCATGATGAAGGTTCCTTGCTGTTGGGAATTGATATACTTGTGATGGTAACCACCCTCGTCTACTTCTCATGCCTACCGGAAGGAATCCGGGGAAGCCTCTGTCTTGGGTAGACACGAGCTTGCTACTGATATTTCGTTGAAACGAATATAGTCAGTAAGGCATGTTGAGGTATGATGAGTGGTGATTCTGTCTGTTGGTGTGAGATATAATTACTATGCTAATCACGTAGGTAATGCTTTAACCTCCTGAGTCGACCATAGATCGGGTCTTGTTCCGGTAACCCCCATACTTGCTTCGTGCTACCACTTGTCCCTGCCGCAGGTAGGGTACAGTCCAGTAAGTTATCAACCCCTTTCTTGGCACACACCGTACAGAGAGGCCATGGTGGAAGATACCGGCTGCATCCGGTAGGCAGGCCACCTGGTCCGGGGGCATGGGTGTTTCCGGTTGGAACCGAGGGGGTAGCTTCCCTAGTTTGCGCGCATTATAAATTCTGTGATTCCATGCTACTCGAGGTTGTAGCCTCCCCACTTAGAGTTTTGCTTGACAGGTGTCGTGGGTGATTCCAGACACCGGTAAGTTAAGCTGGTGTGTGCGGGTCAGGTGTGTTTTCAACTAAAAGACCGTAAATGAAATTAGTCCCGGTGGACTAAAGGAATCCATTACTCGTGGGTAAAGAGTACACCCTCTGCAGAGTTTATATCTATTCGAATAGCCGTGTCCTCGGTTAAGGATTACAGTCTGGGATGGGTCAAGTGTCGGTCTTAGTGTCGGTCTTCGGAGGAAAACTGCTAAGCCAGAACATGGATCATAACCTGTGACTTGTGAGGATTATGATTATTATTATTCTGGACTAACCACTTGTATTGTTTGAATTATTGAGTATCCCTGGGATGGTTCTACCTCCTGGATATTTCATATAAGCCCTTTATGTGGTGTCGCTCAGACGCCCGACTGTGGCATGCTTGTGTTTTATTTTTCATATAAGCCCTTTATGTGGTGTCGCTCAGACGCCCGACTGTGGCACGTTTGTGTTTATTCTCTTTATAAGCCCTTTATGAGACGTCGCTCAGATGTCCGACTGAGGCATGTTTTATTTTATTATCCTTTCGAGGCGTCGCTTCAGACACCCGATCGGTGCATTTTATTCTTATTCTCTGGTTGCTTAATCATGCTTTATAAGAATAACCTGCTTGCGTGCGTCATGAATTTTATTGTGTGACTAACAAAGTGATCATGGAATGTTTCAGTGCATCGTTTGCTATATTTTACTTGTGTTCATAATGTTTGCGAGTACATTCAAAGTACTCACTGGCTTGTCCCTGGCTATTGTCTTGGCCAGATTTCTTGCTTGGAGAGGAGCGCTGTGATGACAGCCCCGGAACCTAGGCAACGGAGACAGCAGCCTCGCGAAGATAGGAATTATCCAGGTCAGCTGTTCCTGTGGGAAACGGAGTCCCATAGACGCTGATGTATCGCAAACCGCTTCCGCCATCAACCACTAGAACCCTTTTGTTGTACTCATGGACCAGAATGGTCTTGTACTACATATTTTGTATTTTGCTTGGAATTTCTGTATCAAGTTTGTGTCTCATCAGCTAACAGTAATCCTGGGGCTGGTGAGCACAAGGGCCGTTTACTGGGAAATTAATATCCTGGAAAACCGGTCCTGACATCTGCCCACGAGGGAAAAGGTGAATCGGGCGTTTTGAGTGGATGCAAAAGAATACTTATGATTCATAAACAACAAACAACTCATATCCCTGTAAAGAAAAACATGCAACAGAAATTCAATCCTCCCAAATAATCGAAGAGTCTAACTGTGTTGTGTAATCGAATGCACTTTACTACCAAATTTTATTGTTTTCAAGTTTCAACCACGTGTCAATGCAATCCTGCGACTTTTTAAATCCTTACAATCAAAGAGGCCCCCAATCCTTCACATTTACTAGTAGCAAAATATGTTACCAGTGCTCTGTAATTGCACCGGCTGCTCTAAAAGCTCCAGCTAAAGGTTGCAATTCATCAAAGAGAAATGAAGCCATTCCATGACAGCCAGATTAAATTCCCATGTTCAATGCTAAACATATTGGCCCCAGATCTACAGTAACGCCTATAATAACTGTTCCATTGCTGCTCTTCCTCTTCCTCCTCCGGTGTGTGCTCTGGAAAAAACTTGCTGCGCGCTCCACACTATAGAAAAATGGCTTCCGACAGCAACCGGAAGGCTCCCGGCGGCAAGCCTCAGTTCCTCAAGGTGCTCTTCACGGACTTCATGGAGAAGATGCCGATCCCGGCCAGGTTCATGCGGCGGCACCTGGCAGCGGAGCCCGGGCTCCGGCGGGCCACCCTGATGAGCCCATTGGGCAAGTTCTGGCACGTCGACGTGGTCCGAGACGGCCACGGCAGCGACAGCGACGTCTACTTCGCCGGCGGCTGGGCCGAGTTCGTGAGGGCCAACAGGCTGGAGGAGGAGAACTTCCTGGTGTTCAAGTACGAAGGGAACATGGTGTTCACCGTGAAGGTGTTCGAGACGTCCGGGTGCATCAAGAACTACGAAGACATCATCGTCGCCGGCACATTGTTAGAGCAGGCAGCACCGAGGAAGCGGTCCAGCACTGGCTGTGGATCGCAGCCTACCTCCAAGGGTCATGGTACGCCTCGCCTCTTCTTCTCAGAATGAGTTTATGTGTGAATGTGTTTTTTCTGCAAAGATATCACGTCACAATTGTCAAGTCTATATTATCTTTAAGAAATTAACAGTGTGGCTATATATGAAGTATGATCACACGATGGAAAATAACAAACTTCTTTGTTTTCAACAAAAGTACACCTCATGAAAAAATTAAAGGAAACCAAGATCATATAAAATCTGCATTATAGCCTTTTAGGACTTCTTTGATTCACATTATTTGTAATAGAAAAAACACAGGAATCGAGTGTCATGGCATATTGAAAACTACTGGATTATATGGTCGTTTGGTTGTGCACAAAAAAGCGTAGGATTGTTCACATGATTTCCTATGGAACCTAGTACTTTCTCCGATCCATATTGGTTGTCGCATGTCAAGATACATCTGTTCGAGCGACAACTAATATGGATCGTAGGGATTACAAACAAATCCTAAAAAATCCTATAGATTGCAATCGCAAATCAAACAACCCACATAGGAAATATTCCAAAGGATCATAATCCTCCAAAATTCCTATGCAATTCCTTCGAACTAAAGGAGGCCCTAATAATGTTCCATATTCTCAATTCTTATAAATGTTTACTTGGGATGTTAATTTCATTAACTTAGTTACAATACCTTGGAAGTGTTGATGTTTGACATTCTCAATTCTTATAAACATATCTTTTTTACCCTCTCAAAAATATTACTACGATTTATTTATTTTTGATACAGACCCTTTGCGCTAAATTGTGGAGTACCAAAAATATTAAAAATATATAGAATGGTTTTTTTTTCCTTTTGATGGATAGAAGTATACTTTCACACTCATCAACTACACCCAAACTTCTCCGTCGCAGAAAAAAAAACAGCTACACCATAACTCTACTGAATATTTGTGTGGGAAATATGGCGAATGTCAAATAAATCGCTATAAGAATCAATGGTGCACATGTGCTAAAGGAGGGATATCATTGTGAATAGGTGATGTTCACCCATTAAACTACATACCCAAAAAAAATACCTCGAGTTGTCCCGAAAATACACCTCCTGCATACATACAGATAAAACACCGCTCACCATTTCCAATATTCTGTGTAAACAAATCTGCACATATATACCGGGTAAGTAGATATAGCGAGCGTAAAAATCAGGAAGATTAACAATGGGGCTTATCTTGTATGTTTCGCAGCTGGTACACATGCTCAGAAAACCAGGAAGGTCAGTGACAGGAGCCTTACCGGTGATGGTGCCATACAGGCAAAGAAGCAGTACAAACCTCGCAGGATTCTGATGGAAGACAATGATGGTGAGCAAGGTGCCACCACAGAGAAGTACGCCCAAGCAGACACCCACTCCGGCATTGCAACGGAGGCCAAGGAGTCCGACTACACCGGCACCCTCCCTTTCTACGCCAAGACAGCGACTCCTTGCAACATTCGCTACAGCTACATGGCAAGTTCTTTAGCTGGTTCAAAATCAAATCTATACTCTCTAGTTCAGATAGATATGCACTGTGAACTTATAGTGTTTGTTTTGGCTTGGGCCTCGTGTAGAACATCGGGAAGAAGTTCTGCGTCATGAACGGCATCGCGACGAACCGGCTGATGATACTCAAGGACTCGGGCGGGAGGTCGTGGCCCGTGAAGCTGACGCTGACGAGCGATCAGGCGCGCATGAAGGCCGGGTGGGGCCACTTCTCCGGCCACCACGGGATCAAGGTCGGGGACCTCTGTGTCTTCCACCTCGTCGACGAGCACACTTTCAACGTCAGCATAAGGCGGGCTGAGTAATAATGAAGTGTTTTGGCTACTGGTGCTCTGTGTGGGATGTGTCTTTTTTCCATACTGTCTTGGATTTGTCCCTTTAGCTTTGGTAATAATAATAATAATAAAGTGTCTCGGGTTCCAAACAGCATGCATTTTAGATGTAACCACATACACTACTGGAAACCTGCTGACAAACAGAGCAGCAACTGAAACCATATGAAGCAGGTGAATGAAATGGAACACAATGAATTCATATCAATGATCTCAGATATGTAAAAGTGCCATTAGCATGCAAATAAACCAAAAAGAACAAGAATATTACATTGCTATGTGCCATACAGGACTACTTTATACTTCCACAGACACATGATTTCACCATCTGAAGATCATATGCAGTCAATGGAAAAGAAGCAAACGATATACTGTGCAACAAAAATAATTTGGTGATAGTTTAAGTTAAGACTATCAAAATCTTAAGAATAGGCAGCAGCATGCCTGTCCAACAACAAATCTACAGAGTAGGCAGCATAGCAGAAACACGATTATGTTGTTAATGTTTCTTTCAATGGCATACATATTTTCTTCAAACGAGTTAATGATGTTACATGATGTTTCCCCAACAAAGATTATTTCTGCCACTTCACAAGAATTAAACAACGAAGCAAAAATGATGAACAAATGGACTGTTGTGTACTAAGTACCAATATTTGCATTTTGTGATCTTATACTGCAGTGTGCGCATCATGTCTGGAGCAACAGGATCCTGATCAGACCATCAAACCGATCACCTAAAAGAGGGGGTAATTAGAAATATGCTTCACACGAAATTTGAACTCCATGACGACGATAGGGTATTCACTGCGTTAAACAAAAACTATGATTGCAAATATATTATCCATAATTACCTCTATTGAAACTTTGGAATGCTAATAATCACTTGGATTTTATCAGCGCCATCCAAATAATATTCACATCCAAGGTGATGCATGGACCAAGCAAAGATCACTTCCTGCGTATACTGCGCTGGCATCATGACCACTTGTCAGCTAGTGATCACATGTTGCATCTTCTCCTGCTGTATAATTTCAAATGATGCTTGGCTCTAAGCGTGACAACGCTGATTACATACTGCAACATTGACAGCCAATATGGTATCTCCAAGAGCTGATGTATAAGAGTAGTAACACCCGTCAACAATAGCATGATCCTACTTTCCTTCCTCCAGTTTATGCCACAAGAACTGGATGTTCGACATTCATCTCAATGCAGGATCATCTCCAAATTTCAATCTGTCTGCTCAATTGATCTTCTCGATTCTGCAGGACAACCCAGTGAAGTTGAAGACTGTTTTCCTTGGACTTGGATTATGGTTTTAACAGCCTAGCCATACGTAATGCTGCCCGAACTTTCCTCACGTCATTCTGAAACCCTGCACTACGAAGGCCAGCGATGACAGCACGCTTTGCAGATGCAAGAACACTGTTCCCTTCACGCAAGCAGATCCGCAAGAATTTGGATGCCATATGATACCTACCCACCTTACATAGACCATGGACTAGTGATGTGTAAGTAAAATCATCCTTCAGTTTCATGTTGTGAAGTAATTTGATGGCTGCATCCACCTCATCAGATTTGCAGAGTGCGTCCACCAAGCAATTGTAAGCAACAATATTTGATTCCATGTCCCTTATCTCCATGTAACATAACTGCTTATGTGCAGCCTCGAAATGTCCCATCTTGCACAAACCATTGACCAAAACTGAGAATGTGTACTCATCACTCTCCAGACCGCCCTCTTCCATCATACTCAGCAGCTCAAACGCGTCATCCAGCTTCCCTTCCTGGAATCGCAGGTAAATCAGCGTGTTATAGCATGCACTGTCAAGCCTGAACCCACTCCGTATCATTAGCTCACTGTAGGTATTGGCTTCTTCCATCCGTCCCTTCTTGACTAAAGCACTAATCACCGTGCAGTATGGGAAGAGATCTGGAATGTACCCTCCGTCTAGCAATGACAAGAAGGTCTCCAACCCCTGATCAAACCTGCCATACTTAAAGCAGCACTTCATGACCGTCGTGTAAGTGACGACATTCGGGGCATGCTCGGTCCTCCCAAGCTCCCTGAGGACCATGCGGGCATACCCCACCTTGCCTGACTTGCACAGCCCATTGATCATCGTGTTGTAAGTCACAATGCCCACCGGGAGCCCGGTCCTCTGCAGATACCTGAACATCCTGTACGCGTTCGTCGCGTGGCCGAACCTGAAGAGCCCGTCCAGGAGTGTGTTGTAGGTGGTGGCGCACGGCGCGACGCCTTTCTCGGCCATATCGGCAAACACCCGGTAGGCATCCTCCGGGTGGCCAGACCGGAACAAGCAGTGCATGAGCGCGTTGTAGCTCCAGGCGTCGGGGGCGACCCCCGCCTGGAGCATTTCGTCGAACAGGTCGAGGGCGCGCATCGTGAGCCCACCCCGCGCGGCGCCGGCGATGAGGGAGTTGTAGGTGACGGCGTCGGGGCTCACCCCGGCCTCCCGCATCCGGCGCAGGACGGCGAACCCCGCGTCGAGGCCCGAGGCGCGGCAGTGCGCGGCGAGGAGGGTGTTGTAGGTGACGACGTCGGGGGGCATGCCGAGACGGATGGCGTCGACGAGGACCGACTCCGCCCGGGCGAGGCCGCCGCCGCGGCAGAGCGCCGCGAGGCAGACGTTCATGAGCCGCGTGGACAGCCGCGTCCGCGCCCAGGTCATTGCTCCTCCTCCGCCTCCTCCTCGCCGCGAGACTATCTTCCGGTTCCGGGCTCGCTTCGACTCCCATACAGCTCGCTCGCTGTCCAGAGCAACTTGCCGAGTGCGCGACGAGCAAGGCCGGCGCCTTGTTATTGGGTAAGCGCTCGGCTGCGGGAGGCGGCGACGGCGCCGCCGGGTGGTCGGGGCTCGGGAGGGAGTTGGGAGTTCGCACTTCGCAGACCGCCAAGCGAGGGACAGACTAGGGAGAGAGGCCAGGTGGGCCATGCATGTCATAGGCGGAACGGACAGACAAGTAGGGTTCATTTCGCCTGACCCAACAGTCAGTGGTACAACAATAATAGGAAAAGGAATTAATTCAGCAACTAAAATCGATGGGATTTCCTTCAAAATTTATCGTAGGAAAGATTCACAACAAATTGGGGAGGAAAAAATCATTCACATTCACACTAATGCTTTGAGCTATGTTACATCGTTAGTGGTACAACAATATCTGTGAATACAATGAACAAATCGGGAAATCGGCAGGATCATACATACTCAAAAATCAAAATGTCTGTCGGCTCAAAAAGAAATCAAAATGTGGCTTGAGGAAAAGGCAGGTACAAAATTATACAGGCGGAGCGCAGACCAGGCCTCACTGTGCCTTCATGGCTTTCTCCTTGCAGAGCTGGTGCCACTCCTGGAGCACGGCTGCCTGGAGCGCACGGTGCTCGGCTTCCTCCGCCGTGAGCTTGGAGAGCGTCGAGGGGCCCTTGGGGTTCCCAAACCCGTCCAACTCCTCGCTCTGCTTCCTCTCCTCTTCCTCTTCTTGCTCGGTTTTCGCGGGCGGCATCTTCGGTTTGGCTGCCTTGAGTAGCGCTATCCTCTCCATGGATATCTTCAGCCGCTCCGCAGCTGCGCTCTTCACCTCCTCTTCGGGCATGTATTCAACAGCGCCGTCCGTGATGTCGTCCAGCCAGCCCTGGAGGTCCGACTCGATCTCTCTTGTGATCGATTCATCAGATGCACGCACGACAAACTTGCATATCATCGTGGTTGTCTCGTCACCCAGATCAACATTTCGGCTGACCTCACTTGCACCGAAGATCATCATGCCCACAAACCCACCAAACCATGTCTTTGCGGCGTAACACAACTGTGGAAGGTACATGTGTTATAACCTTTACAAAAATGGTAACTCTGCACAGGATAGACAAACTCAAGATCATGTCATGACACCGTCGCAGTGACTATCAGTCAAATGCTTACCTGGAACCCAGCAACTGTTCGGATGAAATGAGAGCAGACTTGATGGAAGGGCTTGGAATAAATTGACTTCAACCCACTGAGGAAAGGAGAGCTATCATACTGCTGAGCTGCAGTGGCCTTGAAACCACTACCTTCATATGTGTATGTGCCAGTGCACTCAACCATGGCTGGCAAGCTTGGCCATAGACGAAAATACTCAACTGGAGAGCATTCATATGGCAAGAGAAGTTCGGCGAGAGGGATCTTGTAGGGCTGACACCGTAAAACAACCGGCTCCCCAAGCTCTGGCCGGAGCGCGCGCTTCTGCCTCGTCATTTGTGAGTCCTCTTCGGCATAATCTCCTTCATAGTCTGCCGATCCTCCACTTCCGTAGAATGGGTAATACAGGACTTGAACCCAGAGAGAGCATCTCTCAAAATGTGAAACTCCCACAGTGACACTACTTTGGACTGGATCCTGCAGAATTGACAAAGCATTTTCCAAATAAATTAGATGCAAATATGGATTAGCCAATCTGAGATGGCAGTATTTACGAAATGATATAATATTTATTATCACTAATTCTATTTTTATCAATAGCCCACATTTTTTAGCACAACTCGTCTGGAAACAAGATACTGTCACTAGTAGTCAAGTTACTTGAAGCCGCCGCAATGCTAGATGGCCTGGCTCTTTGAAAATCACTTATATTTAACATCATGATCATGATAGTGGATTTCATAGTCTCCACTACCACATTATATCTGGTGTGCAATATAATGTGTGCTCAACTGGCTAGACAGGTATACTACATTGGGAGGTAGTGGTATCAAAATTTTGCCAGGAAATAGATTGAGAAGTTCATTGGCCAAGGAAGAAAATGTTTCACTGTAAACTATATTCAAATAATATATTTGCAAACGAACTGCAGCCCTACATTTGTCTGCCCATTCTGACTAATTACAAATTCTTAAATATTTAATTATTGATACATAATTGAAATTAAACCGCACAGTAAAAGCATATGTAAACAAGGCATTTCAAGAGTCGTGGAGGCACCTGGGAAACAAGATTACGCAGGTGGCGAACAGTGCGGGAAAATCCATCCATATAATACAATGCTCCAGAGAGCCCAACTCGGATATCCACCCTGTTGAGTTCCAGCTCAGTCAAATTCAAAATCTGCAAAAGTGTACATTAGTAAAAACGGGCAATCATACAGCTCAAAGTCAAACAATAATATGGTTATAGCAAACTATATGTCAGCAGCCACAAATATTTGTTTTTATTTCTCACCATTTTACCGGGTGGCAAAATGCACATAAACTATGCAGGAGCAACAATAAAGATATAAAGTTCCTAACCTAACCAGTGATCAACAGTAACCATGACACAGCAGTACAGATCAATAGAAATTATGTTATATATGTACACGGAAAAGATGATCATCTCATCGATCAGGTTATACCTTTAAATGTAGGGTGATTCTGCCATCAGTTGGATCCGCCAAATGATATGCTTCGATGTAACATGGGTCGCTGCTGCCAGTCAGAGTGCATGCTTTTGGAAGATCTTTGTGCAAAGCACCGATACCCTTCGTCTGTAGGAGAGTTAACTGGCTGGGATTGGGCCTCCAAAGCTCCTGAATGGCCTTATGAACTAATCCCTCCAATTTCCTATCTTGTGCAGCAGCCGCCTCCGAAAACTGAACTGTAAGCTTGTGGTGGCTAAAAGGGTAATCTCCTGTAGCATCACCTACACCAACCCACCTGGATGAAATATTGAAAGTTAAACATGGCAGTGACTTTTTATCCAAATGCATGTTCGTAGAGAATTTCTTTTTTTTAGATATAGAACTTCTGCAAATAGTGCAGCCTGATGTAACTCCGTCCGGAAATACTTGTCATCAAAATGAATAAAAGGGGATGTATCTAGATGTATTTTAGTCCTACATACATCCCTTCTTGTCCATTTTGATGACAAGTATTTTCGGACGGAGGGAGTAATTAGTATGAAGATGCAACCCTCACCTGTTATCTGGATGATTCGTCACATACTTTATTATCTGCAAGACATAACGTGACTGATGCTTGGTGACAGAATCAGCTGAAGTACTTGACCTGAACTCCTCCAATTCTTTACTGAGGAGCTGACCGGCTCTTGCATTTCTGGTTCCCAAACGCTGAGCGCATATGAGGACAGCCTGCACATCTTGTATCCTATTTGATGAAGTGGCAGAGGAATCGGTGTTGAATAAAGTCTTATGCATGTTAGATATGATGATATTCAGAGGATCCTCTGGGTCATCAGCTAAAAGAGGATCAAGACCTTCAAGATCAAAGTGTTCAGAAATTGCCCATATCAGCCGTGATGATATTCTTGAGGTATGAACCTGAAACATTTATTCACATTTAAATATAGGCCAATCTGGATTTAAGAAAAGGTACTGAAGAACTGAGGAATTAATGACACCATTGGTCTTTTATCAATCATCTCTTAACTAGAAAAAATCTTTACAGAATGGCACAGTTTAAGCTACAACTATTTGCAGTGGAAGATGAACAAAAGTGTACAAGGAAACAAAACAAAGGCAGGCATAGTGAGATCCAAACAGGTAAAGCCTTGACAAAGTAGGTGCCATTAAGTTAGTAGTAATAAGTAAGAGTATAAAGCCTATGATTACATTGAATTAGTAATGAATAAGAAATTTATTGGCATATAACTAGGTGGGATCAAGCAAAACAAAAATATTATGACAGTGCGTTAGTAATGAATAAATATCGCACCTTACGTCCAACTGGTATTTAAATGCATAACAAAATGTATTTGAATATCAAAATAATGAGATGAATCATAACCTCGCGAAGATCCCTAATAAGCTGTAGCTGCAAATTTCGAAGTCTAGTCTCATTTAGAATCTGATCTTGAGATGCACCAGTCTTAATTGTCTTTACGCCGCCTCTGGTATCATATATATGACAAAGCCGTACAAGCAACTTCAGATAGCAATCAATTGCATAGGTACGCCCGTCACAGTCCCAGAGAACGCAAGGCCTGCAAACTTCCACCACATCCAAAGCAGGTTCTGTCCAATTCAACGCACCGTAACCAGTTCCATAGGCTAATGCCCCTATAACTCTGCTCTCTGTCCCAGAATTCTTCTGCTCAGGTAGTGGAAGAGATAGCTGGAAACAACTTTCAACCAGTGAGGCAACTAGCTCTTCTCTGAACAAGCTTTTGCTTGTTATGCTGTTTAGATCATCCTTCACCCTTGCATCCTCAAAAAGAGATATCACATCTGTTCCTGGAACGGGCTTCTGACCTCTTCGAACACTCTCCTTTGCAAAAAGATCAACACAAAGAGCAGTTCGGCAAATGCATGCCAATGCATGCATTCGATCTGATTCTGCTCTCAAATTTTTCAGCATCTGAAGCAGCCTTTTGAACAGAGACACCTGCATCACAGAACATGCTTTTGTAAATCCATCTTGAACACAAATTTTCACAACACTTGTTCACTAAACTAAAATTGTCCCTCTCGCTATCTTCTTCACAAGTTATGCACGGAAGGAAGAAATTGGTAAAGATCTGCTAGCACATGATATGGCATGACTCCAATCAATGAATTATTTCACATTTTTTAGGAACCCAGAAAAGAGAAAGAAAATTAAAAGGAGAATATGGGGTGCATGGGCAATTAGTTGACAGAATTACCTTCCAAACATAGTAGCATTAATTGGTAAGCAAGATGCCAATAGTATATACTTCCTCCGTTCCTAAATATAAGTCTTTCTAGAGATTCCAACAAATGACTACATACGGAGCAAAATGAGTGAATCTACACTCTAAAATATGTCTATATACATCCGTATGTTGTAGTCCATTTGAAATGTCTAAAAGACTTATATTTAGGAACGGAGGGAGTACTACTAAACCAGGTATCAAAGTAATGATGCATAACAATTTTACATTGGCTCCACAAGATATAAATATTGATGATTATATGCTAAGTAATGTGAAATTTTCGAAGGCCCAATACTTCTGTGCTTAATTTGAATGGATAGCGAGCAAAGAACATTGTATCACCTATGGCTTAAGTTGCTTAGTAACATATCATGACAATACAAATCAATGCTTAGCCGATAAGGTTAATAAATAAAGTTTGATTTGTGATATATAGTACCTAAAACGATATAAATCATAAGGTAATGCTCATGCTAAGGAATACACCAACAACCTAGTTGTGATACACTAGCAAGATTTTTACTTCCCGTATTCAAGAGATGACATCAAATGATGAATATTATAATTAATAAATGTACATGCTAGCATTTCAGAAAATCATCTTTTGTCCAAATAAACAGACAACAATCAGCACATGGAAATACAACCTACTAAAGTGCCATTTGATTCACCAGTCTAACAACAACAAATAGATTTTTGGATTTTTGGCATAAGACTGAAATAGGAGATCACATGGGATAAGACTAAATTTGTTTGGTTCAAACAAGAATGTCAGCTTTGAGATCAGAATTTATTAATCCAATAACTAATAACTCTTCATGGTACTGACAATTAAGATTTATAATACTGTATTAGTTTTAAAACTTGGGATCAGTATGGTTTCAGTCTCGTGCCATAAAAATAACACTAACTAGTAAAATTGTGCGTTACTGGAATTACTTGACAGGCTCCAGTTAAAACAATAGCTTATGTGGCTGAAAGGCTAGCCATGTCTGAGCTAGAATTTATATCATGTCTAATTGATGACAGATAAATCCATGTATTGGCACGAAAATAGAAGCCTCCTAAATTACTTCATACAAACTTGGCTACCATTACCAATGCCCACTTCCAGGATCCTTAATTCAGTAGTTGCCTCATTGACATTGGGCACAAGACACAACCAGTAGATTTACCGCAGGAAATTAGCAAACAACAACCATTGAGTTGATAAGACTAAAGTGAATTGCTCTTATAAGTCGATTGATTTAGTACCTGCATTCCAAGATCCAGCAAATGGAGATTCGCCACAACAGCCCTGACGATCGTCTCCCTCATCGATGAGAACTCTTGTCGGTCCCATAGTGTTAGGATTGCAATAATGGCAGCTGAAGCCCACTCCGGCTTGCCTCCGGGCGCATCTGCGAGCGAGAGCATATTGATTCCCACCTCAAACACCAGTGGCGGTTCCAGCGAGCTAAGGAAAGGAAGCAAATGTGACACAATGTCAGACACCCCCACCAACTTCTCTGCACTCGCCTCCACGGTATCGGCTACTGTAGTGTCTCCTGGTTTGGCAATCTGCCGCAGCGTGTTCACCGCGCCAGATGCAACCATTTTTGCTGCATGCACAAGAGGGTACACAGTGACCCGGAAGCTCTCAACGGGCATCACCATGGATCGAGCAATGAGCATGTTTCGCCGGGACCAGATGAAGTCGATGGCGTCAGCTGCCCACTGGGCACGCACAGCGAGCGCGCCCTCTCCATCAACGAGCTTGTCCCCAGCAAGACGGCTCATACGCCGCGCGTCCAGCTCCTGGAACAGCCGAGCAAGTGCCTCGAAGGCTGCGGCTGCCACTGCGTCTGCAGAGTCCAAGGCCAGCTCGGTCAGACGGCCCCACCAGGTGGTGGCGTGCCCCATGAGCGAGGGGTTGGTGGAGCACATGAGGGCGAGGTCATCGCGCGGGAGGAGGGAGGAGAGGGAGGTAACGGCGGCAAGGCGGAGTGACTCGGCGGGAGAGGAGAGAGCGGCAGCTATGTCGGCGTGCGCGGAGGACAGGAGGGTTGGGAGTAGGTGAGAGGGGAGCGACGGGAATGAGGCGATGGAGGAGGCGGCGACGTCGGGATCCGGAAAGGAGAGATCGGAGCGTAGGGAGGAGAGCAGGAGCGGGTCGAGGAGATCGGGGGGCAGGGGGAGCGCACGGAGAAGGTCGAGCGCGAGGCGCTTGCAGACGGCGGACGAGGGCGCCGCTAGGATCTCGGTGGCGGCGGTGCGGGCTAGCGCGGAGACGTCGCGGCCGGCGGCGCACTGCTGCAGGGCCTGCAAGAGCGCTGACGACTGCCGGAGAGCGTCCGAGGAGCGGAGATCGGTGGTGATCTGCGCGATGAGGAGGTCCATCGCGCCGCTGCCGCAATTGGGCTCCGGCGAACGCCGGAGCTGGGGAAGAGTAGCGGTGGTCGTGCAGATCTGGGAGGGAAGGGGGGAGTGCCAGAGCACGAGAAGGGTCGGTATTTTGTTTGAGTGCGGTGCGGCGGCCGGTGATAACGGGTCGGATCTCTTCGTCCAGGGACTCCGGTGACTCGGCGAGGACTGATCAGTAGGGCCCAGAGCGACTGTAATGGTCAGGGTTCGATCTAGACCGTCTATGTTGAAGTTTTGACTAAAGTGAGTATATCTGACGGTGGAGGCCGCTCCAGCGGTGAAATAAAACAGCCACTGATTATTGTTCTTCCAGAAAGAGTTTACTGTATTTCATAATTTATTTACTGGGACAATGTCGGAATGTGTTAGCTTGCGATTTATCTGCCATTAAGGAAGGAAGATTTCTTGGTTCTCCTTGCCACACCTTTATATATGTTAATTTTCATTTAAATCATAAAAACTGAAGGCTCGGATTTATAAATAAAATAAAGAAAGATTGAACATGCATCGCACGTTATTTCTATTGGGCTTGGAGATGCAAGGAGGGAGGCGTAGTGTAGATACACGGAAGGAAAAAAACGGATGATGTCGAATTTCGGGTTCCGCGAACCCTTGAGAGGTTCGAACTATGGGGTGCGCACGAAGAACACTCCCTCCCCAACGCGCTCACCCTATAATTTCGCGGCCTAGCTCGACGAACTCAAAGAACAAAGGACAAAGAGGTTTATACGTGAGGCCCAACTTCGCGAGGCTTGCCTTCTTAGCGTCCGCTTGGCCTTGGTCGTCATGGCTCACGTCACGTGAACCTCACGAGGTGTATCTTGCATAGATATCTCCGCTCCTCGGGAGCCAGCCTAGAGAAGCTGCCCCCAGGGAGGTATTGCTGTCGTCCGCCTCGCGAGGCTTGGCCCCTCGCGGGGGTCTTGAGTTGCTGTTGCTGAAGTTGGGCCGTACCAGGCCGCTGATGGAGCCACGTCACGGCCCGCAGGCACGCAAGTCTGGGTATCCCCGTTCCCAGGATGCCGACAGTAGCCCCCGGGCCCAAGGCGCGCAAGGACTTGGCTTCGAGGCGAAGCCAAAGGGGTAAGGGCGAAGCGCCGTGGGCCCCAAACGCATGCAGCCTCGGTCGACGCGTGGTGACTTGATTGGACGTGGGCGTCTCCGCTTCCCCATGTTGTCTCGGCAACTGCCCGACTTGACGAGACCCTGCTGTATGCACAGAAGAGATATCATTACGTGAGATCGTGGAGGCCGACGGTTGGCCTCCTTCAGGCTATAAATGGGGAGGGGGTGAAGCCTCGTTGCCCATCTCCTTCTTCTTGTCGATCGCTCCTTTTTCTTCCTCCTTCCTTCACCCTCTTGTTGCAACTTCCATGGCGCCGATAAGAAGATTCTCTGCTGCTGAGAGGAAAAACTCCCTGCAAGGAGCGGGAAGCGCTCCCGTCGAAGAAGAGGTTCAGCCGCCCCCGCGGTGCCGGCGAGAGGCGGGAGGTGACGAGGGCTACCCGCTGCCCTTGTACGCCCAGGGGCAAGGGGGTCGTGCTCCGTGTCGCTCGCGTCATGGTCAAGGTCGTCCTACTGGGGCGGTCGGTCCCCGAACTCACGTCGAGGGTTCCTCGCGTGAGTTCCTAGCGTGGACAACGATGTCGCCGCCTTCTTAGATTCGGTTCCCGAGGTTCTTCGCCAAGCCGATGCCAGCGAGGGGGCCTGCCAAACTGTGGTTGCAGCAGGCTGGGTGCTTGATACGTCTCCAACGTATCTATAATTTT
Source organism: Secale cereale (assembly GCA_902687465.1). Lineage (NCBI taxonomy): Eukaryota > Viridiplantae > Streptophyta > Magnoliopsida > Poales > Poaceae > Secale > Secale cereale. The sequence continues at coordinate 101,318,252 of LR738712.1, forward strand.
TATTGTTCCATGTTATTATATATTCTGTGTTGGATGTTTAATGAGCTTTATTATACACTTTTATATTATTTTTGGGACTAATCTACTAACCCAAGGCCCAGCGCAGATTGATGTTTTTTTGCCTATTTCAGTGTTTCGCAGAAAAGGAATATCAAACGGAGTCCAAACGGAATGAAACCTTCGGGAGAGTTATTTTTGGAACGATATCAACACAGGAGACTTGGAGTTTTCCTCTCGTTTTCCTCTCCCCCAGTTCAACGGAATGAAACTTTCGTGTACCATCTCGAAATTAATTAAAAGCATTTCCCTTTTTGTGCCTATGTTTTAGCTCATGAGGAAGTAGTAGTTAATTCGTGATCTCTTTAAGTTGGACAAGTTTCACCCCTGGATTGCATGTATAATGTGCAAACCCCTAATATGAAAAGGAACTGGCATTGAGTGCGCCCGGCTCGAAAAGATAATATAACAAACAAACCCTCCTTCACGCTTTGTTCATGAGAAATCAGAAAACTTTGGCAGTGTTAAACAAAGGAGATTAAGAGGATGTAATCGTCCTCATGCGGGAGCCGTTCCTCGAGACTTGTCTAGCTTAAAAAAGTGATTGAGTTATCTGCTAGCATTCGTTGACGAAATATGCACCCCTCAAAAACATATTTACTTCTGTTTTTAAAACCAAGAGCTCTGGTACATGTTTAGTTTTTGTTTCCGACCACGGGTTTTCAACCTTGCCAATAAAAGCCACGGTTCGAGAGTCTCACCTTCTTTCTTCAAAGCACCGACTAGGAGAGCATAATTGTCATTCTGAGTGTAATGTGCATTGTCCCAAAGTATTACATTGTCTTCTGCATACTTGTGATATGATTTATTATGAAATTCTTAGTTCTAGTCTCCTTTAAAACTCTGGAGGAGTCTCTACATTTATGTTTTGCTTCACTCATGGAGGCTAGCGAGATACCACCCTAATATGCTCAAGCTATGTGCAATGTAATCTTGTCTTGATTTTCAGTAATATATTATTTACTTTTAAGTATTTGTGACTGGTCACTTGAAAGAAGGATTGCTCCTTGCATTGTCCTCATAAGTACTGTTTCAATACTTGCTAAACTCTTTTCATAGTACATGCTTATATACATCTAATGAAGCAAAAGAGTTTGTCAAAGTTTTCTTTGTCGCGTCCAGTTCGTTGAACTGAATTGCTTGAGGACAAGCAATATGCTAAGCTTGGGGGAGTTGATACGTCTCAAACGTATCTACTTTTCCAAACACTTTTGATATTGTTTTGGCCTCATTCTTGCATGATTTGGACTAAACTAACCCGGACTGACGCTGTTTTCAGCAGAGCTGCCTGTATGGTTTATTTGTGTGCAGGAAAACGGATTTTTAAGTATCTCAGAAAAATCCACGAAAAATCACAGAAAATCCGCGCACCCGAAGGAACCAGGAGCCAGAAGTGGGGCCAGAGGGGGGCCAGGGGTGCCCAGGCGCCCTGTGGTCGCGCCCCCCCTGGGCCGCGCCGGGAGGCCGCCTGGGTGGGTCCCACACCCCCTGGTGCCCTACTTTACCTCGTATTTTTACTCCCGACGCAGAAACCCCAGATCAGAAGTTCTTTCGCAGTTTCCCGTCGCGGAGCCGCCGCCACCCTCTGTTCTTCCTCGGGAGGGCTAATCTGGAGGCTGAATTGGCCTCCGGAGAGGGGAGATCGTCGCCATCGTCATCATCATCACCTCTCCATCATCTCTCCATGACTTCTCCCTCCATGTGTGAGTAATTCCCCTGCTGTAGGCGAAGGGAATGGTAGGGATTGGATGAGTTAGATCATGTAATAGTTCGTCAGATTGTTGGGGGCATGTTGCCTATCATCTACTATGGTGTTTATCATCTTTGCTACAACTTGTTATTCTTAATGCTTGACACTTAGGGCCCGAGTGCCATGATTTCAGATCTGAACCATATGTGTTTGTATGAATATATTTGTGTTCGTGATCCTATCTATGAGTTGTTTGCACCTATTACGGTTCGGAACCGGCGATCCCAAAAGTGACAGCTTGGGACACCAAAGGGGATGGTCCGTAGTTTGAGGATTACATGTATCTATTGAGTTCATTGCTTTGTTCCGGTGCTCTTTGACAGGAGCACCTTAATATCCATAAGTTCCTTTTGGCCCCGTTCGTAGCGGGATGGTAGGACAAAAGATGTTGTGCAAGTTCTTATTGCAAGCACACACAACTACCTACGGGATACATGCCTAATGTTTGATATTTGCCTAGATGATCATTACTTTTCCGTGTGCCGTGCCCCAAGTTAGAATCTATCTCATCCATGCAGCGCCCAACCATCCATCTCCCTAGCCTACAGTGTTTTAAACCCTGCTTGTCACGAGTTGCTACTTTTGCATTTACTACTGCTATTTACTTTTGCTGTTTACTTTTACTATCACTATCATCACTATCATATCACTGTTACCACTTATCTTTTGTTGCAAGTAAGTATATTTCAGGTGCGGTTGAATTGACAACTCAACTGTCAAAGCTTGTAATACTCTTTGGCTCCCCGTGTGTCGAATCAATAAATTGGGTTATTCTTACCCGCGAAGACTATCTCGATCCCTTACGGTTGAGGGTTATCACGGCCTAGGCGGAACGGCGACTGCACAGGCAGCACCTACACGACGCGCTGAAGTGAACGAGCAACAAAACACGGCCTACGATAGTCGGGGCACTCGCCGGAGATGAGGCCTGATACGTCTCCAACGTATCTATAATTTTTGATTGTTCTACGCTATTATTTATGAAGTCTTGGATGTTTAATGGGCTTTATCATTCACTTTTATATCATTTTTGGGACTAACCTACTAACCCAAAGGCCCAGTCCAGATTGCTATTTTTTGCCTGTTTCAGGGTTTTGCAGAAAAGGAATATCAAACGGAGTCCAAACGGAATGAAACCTTCGTAGGAGATATTTTTGGAGGAAAAGACTTCGGGGCCAAGCCAGAGGACGGAGGGGGATCCATGACCCCCCTGCCTCGAGGGCAGCCCCTGTGTCCCCCGGTGCCCCTCTTCTTCCTATATATACCTACGTACCCTAGAAACTCCAAACGCAGAGAGAAAACCCTAATTCCACCGCCGTAGCTGCTGTTCCTGTGGAGATCCCATCTTGGAGCCTGTTCCGGGAGGGGGATCCATGACGGAGGCCTTCATCATCATCATCATCGCCCTCACCATGAGTTGTGAGTAGTTTACCATAGACCTTCGGGTCCATAGCTAGTATCTAGATGGCTTCTCTCTCTCTGGATCTCAATACCAAGTTTTCCTCAGTCTTCGAGGAGATCTATTCGATGTAATCTCTTTTTGCGGTGTGTTTGTCGAGATCCAATGAATTGCAAGTTTATGATCAAGGTTATCTATGAAAGATATTTGGTTCTTCTCTGAACTTTTTATGTATGCTCATAATATTGTGACGCCCCGAGACCGATGCGCCAGGTGACAGCCAGTTATTCATCATCGTTGCCGTGTCATTTGCTTGCGTGTTACACTTTGCCTTGTCATCATGTGCATTTCATCAGCATGTTTTCAAAACTTGCATTCGTTCGGGTTCCCCAGTTCTCTCCGTTGTCCGTTTTGAGTCCAGACACACTCGCCCGCGCCCGCGGCACCTCTGAATATTTATTTTATAAGTGGCCGGAGAATGTTCTCGGAATGGGTTGAAACTTGGCGTGCGGTCTTATTATAGCATAGGTAGACCGCCTGTCAAATTTCGTCGCATTCGGAGTTCGTTTGATAGCCCAACCGATAAACATATAGCGGCACTATAGCTGGATAAACGTCGGACGTTTCGGTGTTCCGAAACTGCCGCCGGGCCTCTCTCTCTCTTCTCTCGTCTCAGCCCGATGCCTTCTACACAGCCCACTTTTACCCCTCGCCTGCACGTCTGAAACTGTCCCGAACCCGACCCGGGCTGTCGTTACCGATGGGTCTGAATAATCCCCAAACATCCCTAAAATATCATCGGTTCTTTATTTGGGCCACCTAACCTATTTATTTCGGATCGTCCGATTACGATCGGAGGGACCAAATGAGCCCCTACCCTTATTCCACTACTATATAACTAGAGCGACCCTAAATTCTAGGCACCTTGTCCCATCCTCCTAGCCACCGCCACTCCTCATGTCTTGTCTTCTTCGGGATCCTCTCATTCCTCTCCGAACCAACCAACTCCTCCCCTCGTTTCACCCAAATCCAATGCAACCCCGATCCCCTCTGCCCGAGCATGTCCCCAAGCGAGCACTTGCTCGATCTGTGCCTCCACCTCCCAAGCATCGTCCCTAGCCTCCTAGCCTCGCCATCCGACGACCGCCGCCGCCGCCGACAATCACCAGGGGACCTCCATGACGAAGACCATGGCCACCCGGGGCCTTCTTCTGCCTCGATCTAGCTCCGTCCTCGGCGCCCGATGAGGTCTGCTCCGCCGCGCGCTCGCATCCACGAGGGAGACGATGTCGATGCCTCCCTGTTTTCTCTGCAACGTACCCCCTGCCTCGATCGGGCCTTCTGTCCCAAGCCGTCGTCGCCATGCTCCTCGCGCCGCCCGATTCTGGGGAAGCCGCAGCTGGATCCCTTCCTCCTCGACTCCAGCAAGCCCCGCCGGAGTTCTTCCGATGAACACTCAGATCATGTCGCCGCTCCTTCCCTTTTCCTCTTCCTTCCTTCTCCTCCCAACCTTACCTCGTTTCCCCTTTGTTTCTCCCTGGACAGGAGGCGCCATGGCATTCGCTTCAAGCTTCTGCGTCGCCCGGAGCTCCTCAATGCCGACCAAATCCGATGCCGTGCGCCTTCCCGCGCCCCCACGGAGCCGCAGCCGAGCCGCCAGAGCACCAGGCCGTCGTCAGCCTTCCCTGCAACCGCCGCTGCCCTGCTTCTGCTCCGCGAGAAGGACGACCCTGGCGCCAAGTCCTTCTTCGTGGTTGACGGAGCCCCGATCGCTGGGTTCTGCCCGTCGCCCGCACCCGTTACCGCATCGGCCTCGCACGGCTAGCGCCAGCGCCAGCGCGTAGGCCAGCGCCACGCCCAGCGCCCCCTTCTGGCCTCCCTCTCCATCGATCGGGCCAGGCCCATGGGAGAGCCTCCAGCAAGGCCCAGCCACAACTCCCCTCTCCACCGATCTGGGCCATGGCCCATGGTGAGAACCCCAGCCCCTCCAGATTCGGCCCTATAGTATTTTTTTCCCTGATCTACGAATTTCGCTATTTCCAGAAAAACTGCATATTTTCAGATTACCCCTTGCTGTTCATGCATTTAATAACTGAATAACCATGCATCATATGTAAATAATTTATATATGTAAAATGCTTAGAATTTCATCTAGTTTCACAATATCCAATTTTCATGCATGTTTAAAATGTTTAAATTGTTGTTTGATTAAATTTGCATAAATGCCATGTTAAAATGATTTATTTCATAACTAAATAACCGTAGCTCCAAATTTAATAAACTTTATATGTAAATGGGGTGGAAAAATGTGTAGATTAACATGATGCACTTTGTTTTGCTGTTTAACAACTTTAAAATGTGCTAATAGGCAGAACAGTACCAAATTCATAAATATGCACATGGGGAGTTTCCAGAATTGTTGTTGTTATTTCCGGCCTCATTTAAAATGACTAGATAGTGTAGTTTGCTTAAGTTTCACCTCTTGCCATGTTAACAAACATTTTAATCTTGTCTTGTAAATAAACGAGAGTCAGCTAAACAAATAACATGTGGTGTTTCATCAATATGCAACTCGTTGCATATTGAGCTCCACTTAACTTGTAGTTATTTTTGTGCACTTTGCCATGCCATGCATATTTTAACCAGACATGCATCATACTTGTTTATGCATCATATGCCATGTTTGAGCTTGTTTGTTTACTGTGTTGTTTGCTACTTTCTGGTATGCTTCTCTCAATAGCTTCGGTTTCGTTCCGGAGTTGTGAGGTTTTGTTCGACTACTTCTTGGACTTGTTCTTCTTCCTTGCGGAATCTCACGCAAGATGACCATTCCCAGATCTCACTACTATCTTTGCCTATGCTAGATGTCCTGCTCTTTAGCTTATTTCCTCGATGCCTATGTCTGTTTGTCAGCCCCCTATTGTTGCCATGAAACCTCTAACCTTTGACACCTTCCCAGCAAACCGTTGTTTGGCTATGTTAACCGCTTGCTCAGCCCCTCTTATAGCGTTGTTAGTTGCAGGTGAAGATGAAGATTGCTCCATGTTGGAACTTGTTGTTGGAATATCACAATATCTCTTAAATATATTAACACACCTATATACTTGGCAATGGGTGGAAGGCTTGGCCTTTTGCTCGGTGTTTTGTTCCACTCATGCCACCTTAGGACCCGATAAACCGGTGTTATGTTCCCGGATTTTGCGTTCCTAACACGGTTGGGGTTTATGGGCCCCCCTCGATAACCCGCTTAGCGCTAAAGCTTTTCCAGCAAGGCCCAACTTTGGTTCTACATTTGCCTAACAACTAAAACTTGCATAGGGAGTAATTAACCCTTTTCTTAATCAACAACCCGGGCCAGTGCTCCACATGAGTGTTGGTCCAAACTGGGGGTTCTACAGGGCCACCTCGGGGAAACTCAAGGGCTGGTAAAAAACTGTAGAATCGCCCATCCGGTCGTGGCCTGAGACGAGATACGCACGGCTACTATCAGGGTGTCGGCACGCCGGGAGGTCTTGCTGGATTAGTTTTACCTTAGTCGGAATATCTTGAGCATGGGATTCCGAGGATACTCGGGTCTTCCCACCTTGGAGTTGCGACTCCGCAGATCGTGAGCTTGTGATGGGCTAAGTTGGGACACCCCTGCAGGGTTTTGATCTTTCGAAAGCCGTGCCCGCGGTTATGTGGCAGATGGGAATTTGTTAATATCCGGTTGTAGATAACATGACACTCTATCCTTAAGAATACACTACCTGTGTGCGTTCCGTGATTGTCTCTTCTCGAAGGGGTTTTGAGAAGAAGAACACGGTGGGGTTATGTCTGACGTGAATAGTTAGGATCACTTCGTGATCACCTGGTGATCGTTGGCACTTGATCTCTTCTCGCTCTGAACTCGTAAGCTAGTTGCTTAGTGCTTGCTGCAAACACTTTATTACCCTCCTCCTCACCTAAAGGCTTTGTTAGTTTTGATACCCGGGAACGGGATTGCTGAGTCCTTTGTGGCTCACAGATTACTACACACACCAGATGCAGGTACATCCGAGAACAGTGCCGGAGGTGGATCCGAACTTCAGTGAGAGTTCGATGAAGAGCGTAGCCGTATGTATGTGACGTTTCCGACGATCAGTAGTGGTTCCTACTAGGGGCGATCGGGACCTTGTGTTGCTTTATTTATGGTATCTTTCTTTTGGGGTCTTCGTCCGTAGTCGGACTCTGATGTTATTTGGATGATGAATGTTTATGTAATGTATTGTGTGACGTGGCGAGTGTAAGCCAACTACTCTTTTGCAATTTCATCCCTCTTTTACATGAGTTGTGCAAAGATACCATACTTGAGATCATTCTAGTATGAGATTATGCATTTAAGTCGTGCCTCGACACGTGGGAGGTATAGTCTCATACTGGGCATTACAAGTTGGTATCAGAGCCTTCTCCGACCTAGGAGCCCCCCTGATTTATCGAATCATTGACGGTTGAGTCTATGCACACACATAAAATGTTTTGAGTCCTATATATATATATATATATCGGAGAGTGAGATTTCTTTTTACCCCTCATCCCTTTATCACTCTGGTGAGGACTCCTGACGTTTACTCTATCTCTTCTACTCTCAAAAATTCACTAATTTTTTTTAGGATCACGCGAGTATTGTTTGGATTGTTCCGATATCTTTGTGACGAGAACATTGTTCTCGATGCCTCCTGTCATTTAGGGGTTGTGGCAGTGTCCCGGGGAGTTGAGATCCGAGGTGTTGTCATCACAAATGTATCGCATCAGTTCTGGAATACTTAAGACGGCCGACATCGAAAACTCTTCTATGCGGTTAGTGGCAAGATAACCCCGACATCACCCAGTACTAGGGAGGTAGTTCGGGAGTATTGCCATAGCTTGTATAGCAAACGCGTTTCGAAGGTCCGAGGTAAACGGTTTCTGAAAATGACTGGTTATGTGTTGAAGGATGGATACAGCTGGATGTAGGATTATAGTTGAGTGCGCGGTGCCTCCCCTGTATCCCCAACACCTGATTGCATAACTGGAAACTTTCGGAAATTAATAGGTGGGTTCATCCAGTAGTTCGTAGGCATTCTTCCAACGAATGCATGATATGGAGTTCAGGGTTCTACATTGAGTGAAGTGGTTTTATGGGCGTTGTTCCGATCGGGAGTTGCATCTTAAAGGGTCCTTGGCTATGCTGATCTGGGGATTGCAAAACCCTTTTGTAACACATTCCATGAGCTTTCAGCATGAATATGTGGAACGAAACTTCTATCTTGTATTTGTTCTATCTGCTCCTTGTTGTTTTTTATTTACCTTTTGTTCTCCCAAGTGGCTTCTCGACAGGTGTTGTACCATTAAGCTATGCAACATATCTATCCTTTGTTTTTGTTTTGATTCTGGTATTCGAGTTGCTTCGATGTCAAATGTTGATTCCATATCTTTCCTAATCGGTGTTCTCATATTTCTATGGGTGTGCTAATCCTTCTTGATCATCGAGATTGTTTTGTTAAATTCTTTTCAACCGGCGTGCTACTCTTCGAGTTACCCGATCCTTTTAATATGTGCAAGATGAAGTCTTGGATTTTCTCAACGGTGTCTGTTTCATTCATCCCAAGTTGTCCTTGTTTTCCCCACCCTCCCACCCTTCTTCTCGGAGCCAAAAATCTCAAATCAAGTATCCTTTTATCCGGTGATTTCTTAGGAGATGCTCAGGAACTTCAAGTTCATCATTCTTTTGTTCGCAAATTCTGCCAGTGGATTTAATTCAAGCTTGGTGTTGATCATATATGTTCCTCTTGTTTCACATCTTTTCCGTGTTGGAATTTCTTATCCAAGGCTCTCTTATTTCGTTACATCTCTTTATTCATATCCGGAGTGTTCAAGATATCTCAAAAGATCTGTGTTTCCATTCTTAATCCGTTCAAGCTATTTTGAGGATTGTCATCTTATTCAAGCCATTTAATTCAACCGGTGCAATATCTCTTAAGCAATCTTTTTCAACGGTGATTCCTTTAGTGGGCCCTAACCTACAGGTCTTTACCCAGGATCTTACCTGACTCTTCTAATTTTCCAAAGTTATTCTAAAATTCTTTTCAAAGTGTGACGTAAGTATGGATTCCATCAGTCACATACCTCTCCAAGACCGCTTTCAAATTCTTTTCAACCTCAGGTCAACCTTTCTCTTTTCATTCTTTCGGAGTATTTCATGAATTCTTTTCTTTGTGTTCCTCCGAAGGCCATCATTTCAGAATATTTCCCCTTTCTTAGTTTTCAACTTCGTCCTCCAAATATTCTTCATCGATGCCTCTCCGTTCGTCTCCATGTTCTTCCGGTGCATCGTTCAAGTATTCTTTAATCACTTCGCGATCTCTTCGTTCTCTTGTATCTAAATTTCCTCAAGTGCTTTTTCTCCCTGGTGGATTATTCTCTTTCATCACCCGGTCTCAATTCTTACGGTGGTTCGTTCAAGATTTCTCTTCCTTTGTTATCGTACTAATTCATTCATTCTTTCAAAACCCTACCGGTGATTCATTGAATACTCTCTCAAGTTTGTGCGAGATCTCTCTTTAATTCTTTACAACAAGAAGAAGTAGCATGCCAAATCCATTGGTTGTCATCAATTTAAATTGGTGAAGGATATGCATAACATAAATCTTATTCTAGTTTCTTCCAAGAGGTTAATCCCTTCCTTCGAAGTTTGTTCAGAAGGAATATATTCTCGGTTCTAAGTTGTTCATCTTGTTTTCTGGAGTTCCAAGTTATTTCTATTATATCATTTTCAAAGCTCCATCTAATTCATCGCAGGCCTTGAATCTTATTCTTTTCATCTTTCACTTCTCATGCTTTCATTACCGGAGTTCTTCATGGTGGTACATCATGATTTAATTCATCCTCGAAGTCTTCATCAAGATTCTTGTTCGAGCTCAGGTATTCTTCTTGCATTCTGAAGTGCAATTCTTCTACCATATCGTTTGAGTGGTGTTATGTCATTCTTGACAATTTCCTTTCGTGTTCATGATTCACAAGTTATCAAGAATGAGATATTTAAACCCATCATTTTCTTTGTTTAGGAGATCTTTCCAACCCTACAATTTTATTCGTTGGAGTTATCTTGGGTTGTATTTCACCTTAAAGCTTTTCCTAAGGATTTTGCTATTTATGGTGCTTATAAATGACCCAAATTCTTCATTATCCTCGCGGTGAAAGAGTTTTCATCTCTTCATTGATCTCTAGCAACAATTGGTTTCCGTTAGTGGCTGGTTGTCACCTCATAATTTTGAGATGTTTTCCATAAAGCCAACAACAAGCTTATTCTGTGCTTGTTGATTCTTCCAACAACTCTGTTCAATCCATCTTTGTAAGGATTCTCTTTCAAATTCAATTTTGGGAGAAGTTGTCATATTTTTCTCCGTTCTTTTTTTCATTGATCTATATTCTATTATTTCATTCCAGAAGCATTGTGATGTTGCTCTCTCCAAACCATCATCTCGTTTTATCGAGATCATGTTCTTTCCTTTGCTTATCCATTTAACCGGAGTGTTGTATTCTCCATTCAAGTTCTCTCATCTTTTCAAGTTTTTCCTGTCTTTTCAACCGGAGTGCTGTGTGAAGCCTTTCTTACTCCTTGTGCCATTCGTTCAATAGTTTCGGAGGCAGTGTGTTGTTGATTTCATCAAGTATCATTCCATCTCCTCAAGCTCATGTTAATTACTTCCATTTTCAGTTGGAGTGCTGACCAAATTATGTCATTCTTATTCCTTGGATATACCATTTTGGTTTCATATTCTTTTGGTTTGTAAGCTCTTGTTTCATGTCTTTCAACCTACAAGGTTCTCATAATGTTCCTTGTTCCTCCTTTTACCGGAGTGCTCTTAACTTTGTTCATCTCTGTTGTATTCTTTCCTTCAAGTTGTCCAACCCTCCAAGGTTCGTGGTTTCACCAGTTTGTCGAAGAAGCAACTTTGTTTTACCTCTTCCTTTATCCTCTTTTATCCAGTGCCATCTCCAGGATCTCGGGTCGAGATCCTCTGTTAGTGTGGGAGAGTTGTGACGCCCCGAGACCGATGCGCCAGGTGACAGCCAGTTATTCGTCATCGTTGCCATGTCATTTGCTTGCGTGTTGCACTTTGCCTTGTCATCATGTGCATTTCATCAGCATGTTTTCAAAACTTGCATTCGTTCGGGTTCCCCAGTTCTCTCCGTTGTCCGTTCTGAGTCCAGACACACTCGCACGCGCCTGCGGCACCTCCGAATATTTATTTTATAAGTGGCCAGAGAATGTTCTCGGAATGGGTTGAAACTTGGCATGCAGTCTTATTATAGCGTAGGTAGACCGCCTGTCAAATTTCGTCGCATTCGGAGTTCGTTTGATAGCCCAACCGATAAACATATAGCGGCACTATAGCCGGATAAACGTCGGACGTTTCGGTGTTCCGAAACTGCCGCCGGGCCTCTCTCTCTCTTCTCTCGTCTTAGCCCGATGCCTTCAACACAGCCCACTTTTACCCCTTGCCTGCACGTCCGAAACTGTCCCGAACCCGACCCGTGCTGTCGTTACCGATGGGTCCGAATCATCCCCAAACATCCCTAAAATATCATCGGTTCTTTATTTGGGCCACCTAACCTATTTATTTCGGACCGTCCGATTATGATCGGAGGGACCAAATGAGCCCCTACCCTTATTCCACTACTATATAACTAGAGCAACCCTAAATTCTAGGCACCTTGTCCCATCCTCCTAGCCGCCGCCACTCCTCATGTCTAGTCTTCTTTGGGATCCTCTCATTCCTCTCCGAACCAACCAACTCCTCCCCTCGTTTCACCCAATCCAATGCATCCCCGATCCCCTCTGCCCGAGCATGTCCCCAAGCGAGCTCTTGCTCGATCTATGCCTCCACATCCCAAGCATCGTCCCTAGCCTCCTAGCCTCGCCATCCGACGACCGACGCCGCTGCCGGCAATCACCAGGGGACCTCCATGACGAAGACCATGGCCACCCGGGGCCTTCTTCTGCCTCGATCCAGCTCCTTCCTCGGCGCCCGATGAGGTCTGCTCTGCCGCGCGCCTGCATCCACGAGGGAGATGATGTCGATGCCTCCCTGTTTTCTCTGCAACGTACCCCTGCCTCGACCGGGCCTTCTGTCCCAAGCCGTCATCGCCATGCTCCTCGCGCCGCCCGATTCTGGGGAAGTCGCAGCTAGATCCCTTCCTCCTCGACTCCAGCAAGCCCCGTCGGAGTTCTTCCGACGACCACTCAAGTCATGTCGCCGCTCCTTCCCTTTTCCTCTTCCTTCCTTCTCCTCCCAACCTTACCTCGTTTCCCCTCTGTTTCTCCCTGGACAGGAGGCGCCATGGCATTCGCTTCAAGCTTCTGCATCGCCCGGAGATCCTCGACGCCAGCCAAATCCGACGCCCTGTGCCTTCCCGCGCCCCCACAGAGCCGCAGCCGAGCCGCAGGAGCACCAGGCCGTCGCCGGCCTTCCCTGCAACCGCCGCTGCCCTGCTTCTGCTCCGCGAGAAGGACGACCCCGGGGCCAAGTCCTTCTTCGCGGTTGACGGAGCCCCGATCGCTGGGTTCTGCCCGTCGCCCGCACCCGTTACTGCATCGGCCTCGCACGGCCAGCGCCAGCGCCAGCGCGTAGGCCAGCGCCAGGCCCAACGCCCCCTTCTGACCTCCCTCTCCATCGATCGGGCTAGGCCCATGGGAGAGCCTCCAGCAAGGCCCAGCCACAGCTCCCCCTCCACCGATCTGGGCCATGGCCCATGGTGAGAACCCCATCCCCTCCAGATTTGGCCCTATAGTATTTTTTTCCCTGATCTATGAATTTCGCTATTTCCAGAAAAACTCCATATTTTCAGATTACCCCTTGCTGTTCACGCATTTAATAACTGAATAACCATGCATCAAATGTAAATAATTTATATATGTAAAATGCTTAGAATTTCATCTAGTTTCACAATATCCAATTTTCATGCATGTTAAAATGTGTAAATTGTTGTTTGATTAAATTTGCATAAATGCCATGTTAAAATGATTTATTTCATAACTAAATAACCGTAGCTCCAAATTTAATAAACTTTATATGTAAATGGGGTGGAAAAATGTGTAGATTAACATGATGCACTTTGTTTTGCTGTTTAACAACTTTAAAGTGTGGTAATAGGCAGAACAGTACCAAATTCATAAATATGCACATGGGGAGTTTCCAGAATTGTTGTTGTTATTTCTGGCCTCATTTAAAATGACTAGATAGTGTAGTTTGCTTAAGTTTCACCTCTTGCCATGTTAACAAACATTTAATCTTGTCTTGTAAATAAACGAGAGTCAACTAAATAAATAACATGTGGTGTTTCGTCAATATGCAACTCGTTGCATATTGAGCTCCACTTAACTTGTAGTGTTGTTTGTGCACTTTGCCATGCCATGCATATTTTAACCGGACATGCATCATACTTGTTTGTGCATCATATTCCATGTTTGAGCTTGTTTGTTTACTGTGTTGTTTGCTTCTTTCCGGTATGCTTCTCTCGATAGCTTCGGTTTCGTTCCGGAGTTGTGAGGTTTTGTTCGACTACTTCTTGGACTTGTTCTTCTTCCTTGCGGAATCTCAGGCAAGATGACCATTCCCAGATCTCACTACTATCTTTGCCTATGCTAGATGTCCCGCTCTTTAGCTTATTGCCTCGATGCCTATGTCTGTTTGTCAGCCCCCTATTATTGCCATGAAACCTCTAACCTTTGACACCTTTCCAGCAAACCGTTGTTTGGCTATGTTACCCGCTTGCTCAGCCCCTCTTATAGCGTTGTTAGTTGCAGGTGAAGATGAAGATTACTCCATGTTGGAACTTGTTGTTGGAATATCACAATATCTCTTAAATATATTAGCACACCTATATACTTGGCAATGGGTGGAAGGCTTGGCCTTTTGCTCGGTGTTTTGTTCCACTCATGCCACCTTAGGACCCGATAAACCGGTGTTATGTTGCCGGATTTTGCGTTCCTAACACGGTTGGGGTTTATGGGCCCCCCTCGATAACCCGCTTAGCGCTAAAGCTTTTCGAGCAAGGCCCAACTTTGGTTCTACATTTGCCTAACAACTAAAACTTGCATAGGGTGTAATTAACCCTTTTCTTAATCAACAACCCGGGCCAGTGCTCCACATGAGTGTTGGTCCAAACTTGGGGTTCTGCAGGGCCACCTCAGGGAAACTCAAGGGCTGGTAAAAACCTGTAGAATCGCCCATCCGGTCGTGGCCTGAGACGAGATACGCGCGGCTACTATCAGGGTGTCGGCACGCCGGGAGGTCTTGCTGGATTAGTTTTACCTTAGTCGGAATATCTTGAGCACGGGATTCCGAGGATACTCGGGTCTTCCCACCTTGGAGTTGCGACTCCGCAGATCGTGAGCTTGTGATGGGCTAAGTTGGGACACCCCTGCAGGGTTTTGATCTTTCGAAAGCCGTGCCCGTGGTTATGTGGCAGATGGGAATTTGTTAATATCTGGTTGTAGATAACATGACACTCTATCCTTAAGAATACACTACCTATGTGCGTTCCGTGATTGTCTCTTCTCGAAGGGGTTTCGAGAAGAAGAAACGGTGGGGTTATGTCTGACGTGAGTAGTTAGGATCACTTCGTGATCACCTGGCGATCGTTGGCACTTGATCTCTTCTCGCTCTGAACTCGTAAGCTAGTTGCTTAGTGCTTGCTGCAAACACTTTATTACCCCCTCCTCACCTAAAGGATTTGTTAGTGTTGATACCCGGGAACGGGATTGCTGAGTCCTTTATGGCTCACAGATTACTACACACACCAGATGCAGGTACATCCGAGAACAGTGCCGGAGGTGGATCCGAACTTCAGTGGGAGTTCGATGAAGAGCGTAGCCGTATGTATGTGACGTTTTCGACGATCAGTAGTGGTTCCTACTAGGGGCGATCGGGACCTTGTGTTGCTTTATTTAAGGTATCTTTCTTTTGGGATCTTTGTCCGTAGTCGGACTGTGATGTTATTTGGATGATGAATGTTTATGTAATGTATTGTGTGTCGTGGCGAGTGTAAGCCAACTACTCTTTTGCAATTTCATCCCTCTTTTACATGAGTTGTGCAAAGATACCATACTTGAGATCATTCTAGTATGAGATTATGCCTTTAAGTCGTGCCTCGACATGTGGGAGGTATAGTCTCATACTGGGCATTACAAATATCCTTGCAAGTCTCTTCGAATTATTGGTTTGGTTTGGCCTACTAGATCTATAGTTCTTGCAATGGGAGAAGTGCTTGGCTTTGGGTTCAATCTTGCGGTATCCTTTCCTAGTGACAGTAGGGGCAGCAAGGCACGTATTGTATTGTTGCCATCGAGGATAAAAAGATGGGGTTTTCATCATATTGCTTGAGTTTATCCCTCTACATCATGTCATCTTTCTTAAGGCGTTACTCCGTTCGTATGAACTCAATACACTAGATGCATGCTGGATAGCGGTCGATGTGTGGAGTAATAGTAGTAGATGCAAGCAGGAGTCGGTCTACATGTCTCGGACGTGATGCCTATATACAATGATCATGCCTAGATAGTCTCATAATTATTCGCTTTTCTATCAATTTCTGCCGCCGTAGAATATCACTATCATGAGAGAAGCCACTAGAGAAAACTATGGCCCCCGGGTCTATCTCTATCATATTACTTTCCCATCAATTTCTGCTGCCGTTGTTTATTTGCTTTCTTTACTTTCTGTTTCTATATCAAAAATACCAAAAATATTATCTTATCATCTCTATCAGATCTCACTCTCGTAAGTGACCGTAAAGGGATTGACAACCCCTTATCGCGTTGGATGCGAAGTTCTTATTTGTTCGTGCAGGTGCGAGGGACCGGCGCGTGGTCTTCTACTGGATTGATACCTTGGTTCTCAAAAACTAAGGGAAATACTTACGCTACTGTGCTGCATCTCCCTTTCCTCTTCGAGGGAATACAACGCAAGCTCAAGAGGTAGCAAGGCCCGACGGCGACGAGCTCGGGCGCTCGAGGAACTCGAACCTAGAGGGTGCTAAGGAGGGGGAAAAGGGCACGAGGAGGAAGAGGAGCTCACCATGAACATGGAGATGTGTTCGGCTAGCCCAGACGCGGACGGAGTCGACGACGGCGAGTCTCGAACAGCTACGGGCACCGGAGACGAAGAAGAGGAAGAAGACATCGGAGGCAAGGCGATCGGCTCCACGTAGAGGAAGTAGTCGACGTAGTCGACGTCGAGGAAGCAGCTGGACACGATCAGCGAGGCTGAGGTCGATGGGAGGCACGCCGGCGACGAGCTGGCGCTCTCAGATGCGTGCGGGTATTCACTGGAGCGGCGGATCTGGTGGAGCTTGGCTCTCCAGGCGGCGAGAGGAGGAAGAGGAACCCTAGGGAGAGGGGTTGGACACGGTGCGGGTTTAAATGGGGGGCTCAGATCACGAGACCTCGACGTCCGTGATCACGACACGACGTCGAGCGCGCGCTCTGGCTTCGCAAACGCGTGACGGAGGTAGACGGCGATGCGGGGCTGTGAGGCTGACATGTGGGGCCAGGCGCGAGGGAAGAGACGGCGCGACTGCGAGCGGCTCGGCTGGCTGGGCCGCTGCGGGAGAGAAGAGATGGGCCGTGCTGCGGGAGAGAAAAGACTGGGCCTGGGGGAGGAGAAGAAGGAGGAGGCCCGGGCCAATGCTGGAGCTGCTGTTTCTTTCCTTTTTCTTTTAACTTCAGCTAGAAAAGAAAAAGAAAAGCATAGACTAAAAGGAAAAGAGTTAGGAGAAAAGAAAAATATCCCCATGCATGCTCCTTGATTTATGTCCTATTTAATAAAATTGGCTTGGACATTTTTAGAGGCAGAAAAATAAAAGGAGTTTGAATATGGTTCAAACTCTTGTCATTTTAAAACCCAACCAAATCAATTCCAAATAGGGTGATATTTGGCAGAGAGGGTGTAGACATGGTGCAAGGTTTTTAGGAAAAGAAAGAACAATAATGGGCTTGGCTAGGTGGCTTGCACAATGGAGTAAAGAAAAGAAGAAAAGAAAAAGGAAGAAGAAGAAGAAGAAAGAGGAAGAAGGGGGGGGGGTTAGGTTTAGCTAGGCAAGGTTGGCTAGAGCCACCTCACACACATACACACAACAAGAAGTAAACTAAGATGCCATGATGATGAAAGCAATGCATGGATGCAAAATAAAATAAATGACATGGCAATGCAAAAAAAAGAGCTCAAAAGACAAGAACCCCCAAGGATAAGGACAAGGATCAAATTGAGAAAGCTTTATTGCCATTATAGGAAAGTATCACATATGGGGTGTTACACTCTCATGCTTCACTTATATCCTTTTGAGAGTCTTTTAGAACAACATGGTAATGTCATTTGGTTATAATTTTAGTCCTAATATGATAGGCATCCAAGATGAGTATAGTAAAAACTTTCATAAAGTACATTGAATATTAAGAGAAGTTTGATACTTGATGATTGTTTTGAGATATGAGGATGGTGATATTAGAGTCATGCTAGTAGAGTAATTGTGAAATTGAGAAATAATTGTGTTGAAGTTTGCAAGTCTCGTAGCATGCACGTATGGTAAAGGTTGTATGACAAATTTGAAGCATGAGGTATTTCATTGGGTGTCATCCTTTGTGTGGAGGTCGGGATCGCGCGATGGTTAACTCCTACCAACCCTTCCCATAGGAGCATGCGTGTAGTACTTTGTTTTGATGACTTGTAGATTTTTGCAATAAGTATGTGAGTTCTTTATGACTAATGTAGAGTCCATGGATTATACACCCTCTCACCCTTCCACCATTCCTAGCCTCTCTTGTACCGCGCAACTCTCGCCGGTATCATACACCCACCATATACCTTCCTCAAAACAGCCACCATACCTACCTATCATGGAATTTCCATAGCCATTCCGAGATATATTGCCATGCAACTCTCCACCATTCCGTTCATATGACACGCTTCATCATTGTCATATTGCCATGCATGATCATGTAGTTGACATCGTATTTGTGGCTAGGCCACCATGTATAAATTTTCATACATGTCACTCTTGATTCATTGCATATCCCGGTGCACCGCCGAAGGCATTCATATAGAGTCATGCTTTGTTCTAGTATCGAGTTGTAATATCGAGTTGTAAATCAATAAAAGTGTGATGATCATCATTATTAGAGCATTCTCCCAAATAAAAAAAAAGAAGAAAAAAAGAAGGAAAGGCCAAAGAAAAAAAGGCGCCCAAAAAAAGAAAAAAAGGGGGGAAATTTTAAAAAAGAAAAGAAAAAGGGACAATGCTACTATCCTTTTCCACACTTGTGCTTCAAAGTAATACCATGATCTTCATGCTAGAGAGTCTCTTGTTTAGTCACTTTCATATACTAGTGGGAATTTTCATTATAGAACTTGGCTTGTATATTCCAACAATGGGCTTCCTCAAATGCCCTAGGTCTTCGTGAGCAAGCAAGTTGGATGCACACCCACTTAGTTTCTTTTGTTGAGCTTTCATATATTTATAGCTCTAGTGCATCTGTTGCATGGCAATCCCTACTCACTCACATTGATATCTATTGATGTGCATCTCCATAGCCCATTGATACGCCTAGTTGATGGACATCTCCCTGAAAACATCGAGGCAACATATGAACCCTAATTCCACCGCCGTAACCTTCTGTTCCGTGAGATCCCAGCTTGGAGCTTGTTCTGGAGCTCCACCGGAGGGGGGTCGATCACGGAGGGCTTCTACATCAACACCACAACCTCTCCGATGAGTTGTGAGTAGTTTACCACATACCTTCGGGTCCATGGTTATTAGCTAGATGGCTTCTTCTCTCTTTTTGGATCTCAATACAAAGTTCTCCTCGATCTTCGAGGAGATCAATTTGATGTAATCTTTTTGCGGTGTGTTTGTCGAGATCCAATGAATTGTGGGTTTATGATCAAGATTATCTTTGAACAATATTGGATTCTTTTCTGAAATCTTTTATGTATGATTATAATATCCTTGCAAGTCTCTTTGAATTATTGGTTTGGTTTGGCCTACTAGATCTATAGTTCTTGCAATGGGAGAAGTGCTTGGCTTTGCGTTCAATCTTGCGGTGTCCTTTCCCAGTGACAGCAGGGGCAGCAAGGCATGTATAGTATCGTTGCCATCGAGGATAAAAAGATGGGTTTTATATCATATTGCTTGAGTTTATCCCTCTACATCATGTCATCTTGCTTAAGGCGTTACTCTGTTCGTATGAACTTAATACTCTAGATGCATGCTGGATAGCGGTCGATGTGTGGAGTAATAGTAGTAGATGCAAAATCGTTTCGGTCAACTTGTCACGGACGTGATGCCTATATATAATCATCATGCCTAGATATTCTCGTAACTATGCGCTTTTCTATCAATTGGTCGACAGTAATTTGTTCACCCACTGTAGAATTCTGCTATCATGAGAGAAGCCACTAGTGAGACCTATGGCTCCCGGGTCTATCTTTATCATATTAATCTCCCATCAACTAGCTAATTTCTGCTGCCGTTATTTATTTGCTTTATTTACTTTATGTTTCTATACCAAAAATAACAAAAATATTATCTTATCATATCTATCAGATCTCACTCTCGTAAGTGACCGTGAAGGGATTGACAACCCCTTATCGCGTTGGCTACGAGGTTCTTATTTGTTTGTGCAGGTGCGAGGGACTCGCACGTGGTCTCCTACTGGATTGATACCTTGGTTCTCAAAAACTGAGGGAAATACTTACGCTACTGTGTTGCATCACCCTTTCCTCTTCGAGGGAATACAACACAAGCTCGAGAAGTAGCAGTGCTGCAGCCAAGCTACGGAGGCGGAGGTTGAAGTCGTCCCCCCTGGCAGGTGTCTTCATGACTCAAGGATGGGGCGAAGTCACCCGCGTGTGTCGTCCTGATGGAGTCTCCGTCGTCCACTTTGAGTTCGATGGTGATAACCCACAAGTGTAGGGGATCGCAACAGTTTTCGAGGGTAAAGTATTCAACCCAAATTTATTGATTCGACACAAGGGGAGCCAAAGAATACTCTTAAGTATTAGCAGCTGTGTTGTCAATTCAACCACACCATGAAACTTAGTATCTGCAGCAAGGTAGTTTAGTAGCAAAGTAATATGGAGATAGTGGTAACAACAATAAAAGTAACAGTAGTGTTTTTGTAGTTTTTGTAACAGTAGCAGGGGAAAAGTAAATAAGCAACAAGCAATATGTGAAAACCTCGTAGGCATTGGATCGGTGATGGGGAATTATGTCGGATGCGATTCATCATGTAAAAGTTAAAGCCTAGGGTGACACACAACTAGCTCCAGTTCATCAATGTAATGTAGGCATGTACTCTGAATATAGTCATACATGCTTATGGAAAAGAACTTGCATGACATCTTTTGTCCTACCCTCCCGTGGCAGCGGGTCCTAGTGGAAACTAAGGGATATTAAGGCCTCCTTTTAATAGAGTACCGGACCAAAGCATTAACACATAGTGAATACATGAACTCCTCAAACTACGGTCATCACCGGGAGTGGTCCCGATTGTTGTCACTTCGGGGTTGCCGGATCATAGCACATAGTAGGTGACTATTGACTTGCAAGATAGGATCAAGAACACACATGTATTCATGAAAACATAATAGGTTCAGATCTGAAATCATGGCACTCGGGCCCTAGTGACAAGCATTAAGCATGGCAAAGTCATAGCAACATCAATCTTAGAACATAGTGGATACTAGGGATCAAACCCTAACAAAACTAACTCAATTACATGGTAAATCTCATCCAACCCATCACTGTCTAGCAAGCCTACGATGGGATTACTCTCGCACGACAGAGAGCATCATGGAATTGGTGATGGAGGAAGGTTGATGATGACGATGGCGACGATCTCCACTCTCCGAAGCCCTGTACGGACTCCAGATCAGTCCTCCCAAGAGAGATTAGGGCTTAGCGGCGGCTCCGTATTGTAAAACGCGATACTTCTTTCTCTCAGATTTTTCTCTCCCCGAAAGTGAATATATGGAGTCCGGGGGAACGCCGGTGGAGCAACAGGGGCCCACGAGGCAGGGGGCGCGCCCAGGGGGAGGGGGCGCGCCCCCACCCTCGTGGACAGGGTGTGGGCCATCTAGTCTGGATCTTTCCACATATATTTTTATATTTTCCAAAATAATTCTTCGGGGATTTTCAGGCCATTCTGAGAACTTTTTATTTCTGCACAAAAACAACACCATGGCAATTTTGCTGAAAACAACGTCAGTCCGGGTTAGTTCCATTCAAATCATGCAAGTTAGAGTCAAAAACAAGGGAAAAAGTGTTTGGAAAAGTAGATACGTTGGAGACATATCAACTCCCCCAAGCTTAAACCTTTGCTTGTCCTCAAGCAATTCAGTTGATAAACTGAAAGTGATAAAGAGAAACTTTGACAAACTCTGTTTGCTCTTGTTGTTGTAAATATGTAAAGCCAGCATTCAAGTTTTCAGCAAGATCATGAACTAACCATATTCACAATAACTTTCAGGTCTCATGTCTACTCATATCAATGGCATAATCAACTAGCGGGCAATAATAATAAACCTCGGATGACAGCACTTTCTCAAAACAATCATAATATGATATAACCAGATGGCATCTTGCTAGCCCTTTCTGAGACCGCAAAAGATAAATGCACAGCACCTTTAAAGATCAAGGGCTGACTAGACATTGTAATTCATGGTAAAAGAGATCCAGTCACAATCATACTCAATGCAAATTAATAGTAATACATGCAAATGACAGAGGTGCTCTCTAACTGGTGCTCTTTTATAAGAGGATGATGACTCAGCATAAAAGTAAATAGATAGGCCCTTCGCAGAGGGAAGCATGGATTTGTAGAGGTGCGAGAGCTCGATTTTTAAATAGAGATGAACAATATTTTGAGCGGTATACTCTCATTGTCAACATAACAACCAAGAATCTCGATATCTTCCATGCTACACACATTATAGGCAGTTCCCAAATAGAATGGTAAAGTTTATACTCCCCCAACCACCAACAAGCACACTCCACGGCTAGCCCGAAACAACGGGTACCGTCCAAACCAGCAACAGCCCTGGGGGAGTTTTGTTTAATTATTATGATTTGAGCATGGGACTGGGCATCCCGTTACTAGCCATTTTCTCATGAATGATGAGCGGAGTCCACTCATGGTGAGAATAACCCACCTAGCATGGAAGATATAGACAACCCTAGTTGATACATGAGCTGTTCGAGCATACAAAACAAAATTTAATTTGAAGGTTTAGAGTTTGGCACATACAAATTTACTTGGAACGACAGGTAGATACCGCATATAGGAAGGTATGGTGGACTCATATGGAATGACTTTTGAGGTTTATGGAAGTGGATGCACAAGCAGTATTCCCGCTTAGTACAGGTGAAGGCTAGAAAGAGACTGGGAAGCGACCAGTTAGAGAGCGACAACAGTCATGAACATGCATTAAAATTAATCAACAGTGAATGCAAGCATGAGCAGGATATAAATCACCATGAACATAAATATCGTGGAGGCTTTGTTGATTTTGTTTCAACTACATGCGTGAACATGTGCCAAGTCAGACCACTTGAATCATTCAAAGGAGGATAACACCCTATCATACCACATCACAACCATTTTAATATCATGTTGGCATGCAATATAGACCATTATAAACTCTCAGCCAATTAAGCATGGCATAAGCAGCTATGATCTCTAATTGTCATTGCAAGCATGTTTCATTCATAACAAGCTGAATCAGGAACGATGAACTATCATATTTACAAAAACAAGAGAGGTCGAGTTCATACCAGCTTTTCTCATCTCAATCAATTCATCATATATCATCCTTATTGCCTTTCACTTGCACGACCGAACGGTGTGGATAATAATAATAGTGCATGTGCATTGGACTAAGCTGGAATCTGCAATCATTTAATACAAGAGAGAAGACAAAGTAATATGGCTCAAGGTTAAATTAACAATAAAGCATATGAGAGCCACTAAGCATTTTCAATCGTGGTCTTCTCCTCTTGACCCCCAAAGGAAAGAAAAGAAACTATTTACACGGGAAAGCTCCCAACAAGTAAAAGAAGAACGAGAAATCTTTTTGGGTTTTATTTTTAATTACTACTACTACATGCATGAAAAGTAAATCAGCTAAAAGCTACAACTATTTATTTTGCTTTTCTTAAGTTTTTTCTAGCACGCAAGAAAAAAGACTAAGAAAAGAATTGAAACTAGCATGGATAGTACAATGAAAGAGTGAGAGCACCGATGACTAGAATAAGTGTGTGAACATGAATGTAATGTCGGTGAGAAACACGTACTCCCCCAAGCTTAGGCTTTTGGCCAAAGTTGGTCTATGGCCACAGATCAAAGCTACTCTCTCCAGTGTACTGAGAAGTGTCCTTTGGGTGCCACTGGTTGGCATGCTCATCCAGATCCCACCCATAATGTGACACCCCGAGACCGGTGCGCCAGGTGTCAGCTAGATATTCGTTGTCAGTGCCATGTCATCTGCTTGTGTGTTGCATCTTGCCATGTTGTCATGTGCATTGCATTGCATTTGTGTTGTCGTTTGCATCCGGTTCCACTCGTTCCTTCCCGTTGTCCGTTTCGAGTTCCGACGCTCTCACACGTGCCCGAGGCATCCCCGAGTCCTTCTTTTGTGTTTGGCCATGTAACGTTTCCGGTTTGGCGTGAGACTTGTCGTGCGATGTTGTTTCGATACGTGTGACCCGCCTGTCAAGTTGCGTCGCGTTTGGAGTTCGTTTGTTGCTCCAACAGTTATCCTCGTGGGCTAAAAGTACCTCCTCTTTGAGGCCCAAGACCCCCCTCCAACAGCCCACCAACCCAGCTCAAACCCTTCCCTTCATCTAGGCCGTTCAATTGTGATCTCGTGGCCGAAAACCACTCCTCATTTGGACTACCCTAGCTCCTTGTGCCTATATAAACGTCCACCCCCCTCCAATTTTGCGTCCAAAACCCTAGTGTTTCCACCGTTGCCGAGCCGTGCTTCCACCGTCGCCGCGTCGTGCTTCCACCGCCCCCGCACCATGTTTCCACCCTCGCCGCGCTGAGCTTCCACCGACCGCCGCCAGTGCTTCCGCCCCGCCGCGCGGGCCCCGCAGGCCCTTCGTCTTCAAGCTCAGATCCAGCCGCCGCCCGGCCTCCTCCGCCTCGGCGCCCCTCGCCGCCGTCTCGCCGAGCTCCGGCCGGAGCCACCTCGCCGCCGGGCCAGGACCCCGCCGCTAGCCGTGCACCGCCGCCGTCCAATCCCCTCTTGTCGCCGGCCTCCTCCACCTCGCCGGCGACCGGCCGCCGCCGCCTTCCCAGCCACCCACGCCGGCCACCGCAGGCTCGAAGGGAGCCAGCCGCCGACTGCTCGGGCTCGAGGAAGCCTCGATCCAGTCCAGCGCCAGATCCGATCGGGCGCCCGAAGACCTAACGGGCCAGTGGACCCGTTGACCCATTTGACCCGCTGGACCCGATCCGCCAGATCCAGATCCGACCCGTTTGACCTGGAGGTTGACCTCGTTTTTCCTTCTAAGTCTTTAGTTTTTCAGTGTCTGGTGCATTTTTGTGATGAGGATATCTTTTACTGTGCATGTCCGTTTTGTGTGTATGATATGTCAAAATGATCGTGGTGACATGTACTATGTTTTGTTCCATTGTGCCATGCATGTTTGAGATCATCTAGATGTCTTAATCTTCATGGGAAGAGTGCTACTTGTTATAAACTGCTGCTATTAGTTGTTTTCATGCCATGTTTGCAATGTGATATCTTGGTGCATGTTTATCCAAATGAAGCAAATGATATGTCCACATGTTCATCATGAGATGCTCTACATGTTGGTTGCTTTAGCTTGCATGATAGATTTCATATTGCCATGCTTATCTCCCTTGCAAAAGTGCATTTGGCTGTTATGTTCTGAAACTTGTTACGAGATGCCTAGTTGAGGAGCTCGTTGCTATTGATGTGTTTGTCCCCTTGTCACATGCCTAGATGTTTTAGAATCTCCATGATGTGTACTTTGCTGTGGTGCAAACCACTTGCCATGTTATGCCTTGTGTTGACTTAAACATGCTTGCAAACATGCCATGTTGTTATTGCTGTTTTAACACTTAGTGAAATTTCACTAAGTCTGGAATCTGTAATTTCCAGATGCCATGTTTGCTTGTTGTTCTAGGCAAATCCATGATAGTTTTGGGGTGACTCTTGATGATTCCTTGTTGTATATGTTGTTGGCTATCCATTCATGTCCTCACATGTTCATTTGGATGGCTGTAGCATATTTAACTCTTGCCCCCAAGTTGCTATAAAATACTGCTGTCAGGATTTTGTTGTCATGTTCAAATGTTGTAGCTTGTTGCTATTGATCCATGCCTCCTATGGAGATGCTCCAATGGACTTGTTTGCTGTAGGATATGTCTACTTCATGTTTAGGCTTCTTATAACCATGTTTGAGTGTTGTAGCTTATATTTAGCATGCTCCAAAGTTGCTATGTGGCTGTTAATTTCAGCTTGTTGTTATATCTTGTTTCATGTGTATCTTTTAGCCCGTTGCTCCGTTTGGAGTGTTCCTTATATGAAACTTGAGTGATTTTGCATGTAGAATCATAATACCATATTGTTTTCATGTTTGGAGTGAGTTTGGTTGATGTTTGGGTGCATCTTGCACCGTTGCCATGTTGTGCTTCCTACCTTGCCATGTTATGCTTCCTGTATATACTTGTTGTGCTTCCTGTATAGATTGTCATGCATCATATCTTGCATGTATTGCATCATATAGACTTGTGTTGTTTTCTATGCTTCCTACATTGCCATGTTATGCTTCCTGTATAGACTTGTTATGCTTCCTGTGTAGACTTGCTATGCTTCCTGTATAGATTTGTCATGCATCGTACCTTGCCATGTATTGCATCATATAAACTTGAGCTGTTTTCTATGCTTCCTACCTTTCCATGTAATGCTTCCTGTATAGACTTGTTGTGCTTCCTATATAGACTTGTTTGCATCATACTTGCTTAAGCACATTGCCATGTTTCCTGTGATGTTTTCGGTGCTTCCTACCTTGCCATGTTATGCTTCCTGTTTAGTCTTGCCATGCATCATACCTTGCCATGTATTGCATCATATATAAACTTGTGCTGTTTTGCTGTGCTTCCTACCTTGCCATGTTTTGCTTCCTGTGTAGACTTTCTGTGCATCATAAGTAGACTTGTTTTGCATCATACTTGGTAGTGCCTATTGTCATGTTCTTGAGTGCTTTGTTTACCGCATTGCTTGCTTCTTCTCGTTAGTGCTTGTTCCGTTGCGTTCGTGAGGATTCGTTCGTCTACCCGTGGTTCTTCTTCAAGGCTTCTTCTTCGTCTTCTTCATGGATCCGTTCTTCTTCCTTGCGGGATCTCAGGCAAGATGATCATACCCTTGGATACCTTTACTACCATTGCCATGCTTAGTTGTCTGGATGCTATCGTTATATGTCGCGCTACCCATCTTTTATGTCAGCCTCTCATTGTTGCCATGAAACCTCTAACCTTTGAAACCTTCCTAGCAAAACCACTGTTTGGCTATGTTACCCGCTTGCTCAGCCCCTCTTATAGCGTTGTTAGTTGCAGGTGAAGATGAAGATCGTTCCAGGAGGGAACTTGTTGTTGGTATATCACAATATCTATTATTATTATTAACACACCTATATACTGGGCATGGGTGGAAGGCTTGGCCTTTTCCTCGGTGTTTTGTTCCACACATGCCACCTTAGGCGCCGATAAACCGGCATTATGTTCCTTGATTTTGCGTTCCTTACACGATGGGTATATGGGGACCCCTTGACAGTTCGTCTTTGAATAAAACTCCTCCAGCAAGGCCCAACATTGGTTTTAATTTGCTCATAATAACAACTTAATTAATTAATTAAAATTGCATAGGGGGCCGCGTCCCCGGGGATTCTTTCTACATAGCAGGGGGAGCCAGTGCTGATGGTGTTGGTCCCAAACGGGGAGTATGCGGGGCCACCACGGGGAAACTCGAGGATTGGTTTTACTCGTATAATCGCCCATCCGGTCGTGGCCTGAGACGAGATACGCGCGGCTACTATCAGGGTGTTGACACACCGGGAGGTCTTGCTGGACTTGTTTTACCATTGTCGAAATGTCTTGTGCACCGGGATGCCGAGCCTGATCGGATTTCCCTAAGATAAGGGGTGATGATATTATATTTATCACTTCAGCTAATCGTGAGAGCTTGTGATGGGCTAAGTTGGGACACCCCTGCAGGGTTATGATCTTTCGAAAGCCATGCCCGCGGTTATGTGGCAGATTGGAATTTGTTAATGTTCGGTTGTAGAAAACTTGACAGAGGATCCGAAGTAAAACACACAACTGTGTGAGTAACCGTGACTGTCTCTTTTCACTTTAAGAAGAGAACATGGTGGGGTTATGTTTGACTCGTATGTAGTTCAGGATCTTTAGCGATCACTACTAGTTGCGACCGTTTGCGTAGATGCTCATCTTATTCTTGTACTCGTAAGTTAGCCACCATATATTGCTTAGCCGCTGCTGCAACCTCACCACTTTACCTCTTCCTATCTATTAAGCTTTGATAGTCTTGTTACCCATGGTTATGGGATTGCCGAGTCCTCGTGGCTCACAGATACAACAACAACAGTCGCAGGTGCAGGTTTCCGATGTCTTGACGTGAGAGCGATGATCGTTGTTTGGAGTTCTTTCTTCTTCTTTCTTCTTCAGTCTTGGGTTAGGTTCCGGGTCGGCAGCCTGGGATAGCAGATGGATGTCTTGGTGCTTTTCATGTTTGTATCCGTAGTCAGATACTTTGTATTGTTGATGTTGTATTCATATGACTTGTATGTATTGTTGTATCCCCCATGTATGTATGTAATGGTACGTTGTAATGATATCCATCTTGCTAAGCGCCCGAAATGCGGTGGTGCCCCAATCACGTAAGTGTCACGTGATCGGGATAGAATCGCATCTTGGGCCTGACAAGTTGGTATCAGAGCCTCGACCGACCATAGGATCCCCCTTGATTGATCGTAGTTTGGCCATTGTTGAGTCTAGAAGAAAACTTTTTTTCGGAGTCTAGTTATATCGGAGAGTAGGAATTCTTTTTACCCCCCCGCCCCTTCGTCGCTCTGGTGAGGAATCTTGACGTAGGTGTTTTGAATTACCCCTCTTCCCCTTCACTTTTTTTAGGATCTCGTGGTTAGTTTTCGTTCGTTGCGTTGTTAGTTCTTTCATCTGGTGCATCTCTCGTCAAGTGGATTCAACCCTCTTCTTCTTAGCAAGTTCAACCCGGTGTTTTTCCGTCTGTTGTGTCTTTTCTTTTCCCACCCTCCCACCCTTTTGCTTCTCGGAGACGGAATCCGTAATCGAGTATCCGTCCGACTCGTGTGAATCCTTTGCATTCTTTCCTTAGTTATTTCAACCGGTGAATTCTCGTCTAGCTCGTCATCATTCTTCTCTTTTCTTCTCCGATGAATTCTCCTCTCGTTTGATATTCTTCACCTCTTCTTCTTTTCCGGTGGACTCAATTCCAATATGTCAGTGTTGTTCTTATTTTTTCATCAGCTCAGATGTTTTTCCTGCTCGTTCGCCTCTCGCCATTTAATTATTCCGGAGTTCCGAAGAAATCTCAGCAGATTCGTCTGTGTTCCAATTAATTTGAGGTTGTCACCTCATTCGAGTTTTTCAATTGTTCCGGTGCATTATCTCCTTTTCAATCTTTTTCAACGGAGTTCTCTCTTTGGTGGGCTCATAACCCACAGGTTTATTCCCAGGATCTTACCTGACTCTTCTAATATTTCCTGGAGTATTCCAAATTCTTTTCAAGTGTGACGTAATGATGGCTTCTCGCCCCTCGTTGGTTACCCCAAGTGGAAGGTTTGAGATGCAGTGTAGCGGAAGTTTTCCCTTGGCAAAGATACCAAGGATCGATTTCCCCTGAGACTCCCAGTTTCAACAAGAAGGTGTCAACTGCTAACGGCGCCAGATATTAGCAATCAACGTGGACCTGCACACAGATACAAATAACTTTGCTCCTAACGAGTACAGAGAGGTTGTCAATCCCTCCGGCCTTGTCGTTTACAAAGGATCAAACGCAAGTGGTAATAGTGATAGGTAATGCTGCAAATAGTAAGTAAAAGCGTAAAGTAAATAGCGGATGTGATCAGTGATGGTAATATGGACCGGGGTCCCATGATGTTCACTAGTGATGTCTCTCTCCCAAAAGACGATAAAACAGCTATGTGAGGTAAACGAATTACAGCTGTGCAATTGACAGAATTATGTGCGCAAACCAATGCTAACTATGTTGCAAGAAAGGTAGAGGTTCAAAGCATGGGCGGTACGCCAAGGCAAGTAGACCGAAATCCATCTGCATCTACTACTAATCATCCACCTTGAGACATCTATCCAGAACACCTCGCTGGTATTAAGTTGCGAGTCCCACCCATAGTGTAAACTCAAATCAACAGACAACTGCATTAAAAGAACTTTGCGTAAAGTAAACAATCCTTGCACCCGCGGGCACAAGCACCGTTGTTTTCCCCCTTGTGGCAACAACACATCCCCTAGACTCATGTTTCTGTCACTCAAGCTAGTCATCGAGGGGCATGAACCCACAATCAAGCATAACGTTCCCTCTTGGAGTCACTACCTACTACTTGGCCAAAGCAATAAATAGCAATGGAGAACATGCAAGAATTACTTACGAACATAAATATAAAAGAGGTAGATCAAATATATTACTCAAACACAATCTGAACATAATCTCACAATCCATCGGATCCCAGCAAACTCAACATAGCAACAACATAAGGATTACATATGTGCCTCGATCATGTAGGGCAGCTCACGAGGACTAATTAGTGAAGCACAAGAACGGGAGGAGAACATCACATAGCTACTGGTCATGGACCCATGGTCCAAGGGAGACTACTCACAACTCATCCGGGAGGCATCCATGGTGGTGGAGAAGCTCCCGGTGGTGATCCTCCCCTCCGGCAGGGTGCCGGGAAGAGTTCTCCTGGTGCTCCCGATCTTGGAAGCGGCGGCGGTGGCGGAACAGAGATGAGATCGCGAAAAAGGGTTCCCGTCTCGAGGGTTTCGCGACACGATATAAATATATGCCAAAGGGGGGCATCAGCGGAGGCCTGGGGGGCCCAGGCGCCCCCCGGCGCGGCCAGGAGGGGGGCCGCGCCACCAGGGCGCCTGGAGCCCTGGTGGCCCCCCTCCGGCTGTACTTCGGGTGCCGGGAAGCTTCTGGAACGCTGATTTTTTATATAATTTTTCCGGGATTTTTCTGGCAGTTCTCGTAATGGGAAAACCTGAAATACAAAAACAGCAGAAAACAGAGACTGGCACTGGGGTGCACTGAGTTAATAGGTTAGTCCAAATATGATCAATAGTGTATGGAAGTGTATAAATATCATAACAATATCACCCAAAAGAGGCATGGAGCAAGCAGAAATTATAGATACGTTTTGGACGTATCAACATCCCCAAGCTTAATTCCTGCTCGTCCTCGAGTAGGTAAATGGTAACAAGAATAATTTCTGTGGTGACATGCTATTAACCATATAGGACTTTTCATAGTCACATGACAAAAGCTTACTGAGACAATGAATCTGTAGTAATTAAGTTGCCTCATGAGAAAACCACAAAGAACTGAAAGTTTTACAATATGATACTGAAACATCAAATAGATTTGTAATGAGCATGGTGTGCAAATATGATAAAGTGATATCTCGCTTGCCCCCTTTAGTGAAGAAAAACATAAATGCAGGGGCACCTCCAAGGTTTAAGTGATGACTAGATACAATAATTTCAGAATAAACGATATCACAATCATGCAAAAGACAATGCTACTTTGGGACAATGCACATTACACTCAGAATGACAATCATGCTCTCAGTAGTTGGTGCTTTAAAAGAAGGTGGAGACTCTCGAACCGTGGCTTTTGTTGGCAAGGTTGAAAACCCGTAGTCGGAAACAAAGACAAAACATGTACCAGAGCTCTTGGTTTTAAAAATAGAGGTAATAATTATTATTTTTAGATCATGCATGTTTCGTCAACGAATGCTAGCAGACAACTCAATCACTTCTTGAGATGGACAAGTTTCGAGGAACGGCTCCCGAATGAGGACGATCACATCCTCTTAATCTCCTTTGTTTATCACTGCCAAAGTTTCTTGATTTCTCATGAACAAAGCGTGAAGGAGGGTTTGTTTGTTATATTAATTTTGAGCCGGGCACACTCTTTGCCAGTTCCTTCTCGTATTATGGGTTTGCACATTATACATGCAATCCCGGGGTGAAGCTTGTCCAACTTAAAAAGATCATGAATTAACTACTACTTCCTCATGAACTTACAACAGAGGCACAAAATAGAAATGCATTTTTTTGAATAATTTCGAGATGGTACATGCAAGTCTCCATTAGGAATGGCAGGTAAATACCATGTAGGAAGGTATGGTGGACTCATATGGCATAACTGGTTTAAAAGAATTTGGATGCACAAGCAGTCAGTCCGCTTAGTACAGGTGGAGGTTAGCAAAAGACTGGGAGCGACCAACTAAAAGAGCAATGACGGTCATAATCATGCAGAGCGACAAAGCAACATCGAATCAGGCATGGAAGTTATATCGCTACTCAGAAACAAAAGATCATCAAGGCTTGACAGACTTTCTTTACAGTCTTAAATATGCGTGAGCATACGCCAAGTCAATCAAAATAAATTCTCGAAGGAAGATATTACTAAACCATACCACATCATAGGCAAACAAATCATGTTGGTACTCCAATAACACATTGGGAACCCCCCAGCTATTTGAGACTAACCATAAGAAAACATGAACTACTAAGCACCATTATGCACGTAGCATCTTTATCATAGACATATCAACCAATGCAACAGAAGCAAACTCTCTTAATAAGATAAGCATGATAACTAAAGAGAGTTCAAGCAACCAACTAAACAAAAGCTCTTTAAAAAGATAAGCATGAAAACTAAAAGCTAAGCATGATAGTAGCTATTGAAAGACAAAGAACACACACAGCAAAGATAGACATGAAAATTCTATGTTATGTTCTAGGTAGAAGTGGAGTGTGTCTCTCTCCCACATAAAGAAAGCTGAGTTCCGACTCGTTATGAAAAGCTAAGGAAAACTAAAAAGGAAAACTAAAAGCAAGACGCTCCAAGCATAGCACATAACACATGAAGTGATAAAAATATAGTGGAAGGAAAGACGAACTGATAATGTTGATGGAGAAGGGGATGCACGGGGGCATCCCCAAGCTTAGACGCTTGAGTCTCCTTGAATATTTCTTGGGGGTGCATGGGGGCATCCCCAAGCTTGAGCGTTTGACACTCCTGAATCTTTTTATCATCTTCCCTCGCACACTTGAAAACTCCCTTCATACATAACTCATCATAATATGATTAGCGAGGTTAGTACCCATAATAAAATAATCGTTCCTTGCTGGAAATAAAGATATTCTTGAAGGTCTACTGTTTCTCAAGATTGCCAAAAGGTTTTTGCAAAGAAAAAGCAAGCTCAAGGTTTGCAAAATGAAGGAAAGGCAAAACAGGACAGAATCTGTGAAAAACAGAACAGCAGGTAGTAAATGATTTTTTCGGGGCACTTCTGCAACTCTAATAAAAAAACTCAAAACAGAAGCAGGAAAGACAATTGTATAGAGCACGCTGTCGAAAAAATTCAGACCAAAAAGGTGATCTGGTGATTTTATACGAATTTTTCTATCCAAGGACATAATCTGTTTCCTGGACAGCACGTCACAACTTTTGAACTTTCTTGCAATCAGAGGCTACACTTGGCACAAAGTTGAAAAGCAAAGATACAACGATGATGCTACTGTAGTAACAACATCAAGACACAACAAAAGCAAAATAAAATTTTATTCATTGGGCTGCCTCCCAAAAGCGCTTTCTTTTATGCCTTTAAGCTAGGCATAATGCAAAGAGATCAAGTTTTATCAAGAGTAAAAGAATAGCTAGCCCGTACAACGGACTCAAAAGGTAACTTAATCTTCTTTCGAGGGAAGTGTTCCATCCCTTTCTTGAGAGGAAACTGGAATTTTATATTCCCCTCTTTCATGTCAATGATAGCACCAACGGTGCGTAGAAAAGGACGTCCCAAAATAATCGGACACGAAGGTTCACATTCAATATCCATAATAGTAAAATCAACGCGAACGTAATTGTCATTGACAATGATAAGAAGATCATCGATCCTCCCCAAAGGTTTCTTTATGGAAGAATCAACGAGACAAACACCAAAAGAACAAGAATCAAAAGGTTTCAGTTTAATATCATATATTCTTTCGGGCATAACAGAGGTACTAGCTCCAACATCACATAAAGCATAACAAGAGAAGTTATTTATCTTAATTTTAATCATAGGATCCCAACCATCTTCTAGCTTTCTAGGTATGGAGGCTTCTACTCTAAGTTTCTCCTCCCTAGCTTTGATAAGAGCATTAGTGATATGCTCTGTGAAGGCAAGGTTAAGCGTGCTAGTGCGGGGGTCTCTAGACATCTTGTGAAGGAAATCAATAACTTTGGTAAGAGTGCAATTGTCAAAATCAAGGTCACTACTATCAAGTAAGGTGGTAGTGGTGTCCTTTAGGTTCACTTGTTTGGTAGTTTCTATAGTCATAGCATCACCATTAATAGGTCCAATGGGACCAGGAGTGCATTGGGTGCTAAGAGTTTGGATATCCTCAACAACTTGGATAGTAGCAACAGTGTGGTGGGTAGGAAGGTTCTTAATTCTATCTTCTTCCTCCCTTTCTCTAGCCCATCTCTCTTTAAGTTTAGCCAACATCCTAATGTTTTCATTAATTTGCACTTGAATAGCATTCATAGGAGTGACCTTCTTCTCCTCAAGAGGAGAAGTTCTAATTTTAAGCAATTCTACCTCATTGGCTAAATTGTCTACCTTCGAAGAGAGATCATCTAGTTTATTTAGTTTTTCTTCTACACTCTTATTAAAAGCTTTTTGGGTAGTGATGAAATCTTTAAGCATAATCTCTAGTTCAGTAGTGGAGTTCTTGGTGTTGGGATAAGCACTGTTGTTCCCATAGGAATTAGAGGGGAACGGTCTAGGATTGCTACCAAAGTTACTCCTATAAGCATTGTTATTAAAATTGTTTCTAGAGATAAAGTTCACATCTACTTGTTCTTGAGCAATCAAAGAATTTAAAGGAACATCACGAGGATCAACGGAAGATTGCTTCGAAAGTAGAGACATGATCAAGTCAACTTTTTCAATTAGGGAGGAAATCTCCTCGACAGAGTTTACCTTCCTACCTGTTGGAGCGCGTTCGGTGTGCCATTGGGAATAGTTGGTCATCAGCTCATCGAGAAGCTTCGTGGCAGCACCAAGTGTAGTTGACATAAAGGTTCCTCCCGCGGCCGAATCTAACAAGTTCCGCGAGGTAAAGTTCAAGCCTGCAAAAAAAGTTTGGATAACCATCCAAGTAGTCAAACCATGAGTAGGGCAGTTCTTGACAAGAGATTTCATACGTTCCCAAGCTTGGGCAACATGTTCATTATCCAATTGTTTAAAATTCATTATGTTACTTCTTAGTTGGATAATTTTAGCAGGTGGATAGTATTTTCCAATAAAAGCATCTTTGCACTTGTCCCATGAATCTATGCTATTTCTAGGCAAAGACTGAAACCAAAATTTAGCTCCTCCTCTCAAGGAGAAAGGAAAAAGCTTAAGCTTAACAATATCACCGTCTACTTCTCGGTACTTTTGCATATCACAAAGTTCAACAAAATTGTTTAAGTGTAAAGCAGCATCATCTCCAGCACCGGAGAATTGGTCTTTCATAACTAAGTTCAGTAAAGCAGGTTTAATTTCATACGAAGGTGCTGAAGTGGCAGGTGTAGTGATAGGTGTGCAGATAAAGTCATCGTTGTTGTGACTAGTGAAGTCACACTACTTGGTGTTCTCGGTGGAACCCATAGCAGCAAGCAAGCAAGATAACTATTTTTGTGATTTTCGAGAAAAGATACTAAAGCAAAACTGAAAGGTAAACTAACAAGACTAAAAAGCAAAGGTAAAAGATAGCGTGCAACTCCCCTATTTTGAAGAGTGGAGTCCCCGGCAACGGTGCTAGAAAACTTTGCTTGATGGCTTCTCGCCCCTCGTTGGTTACCCCAAGTGGAAGGTTTGAGATGCAGTGTAGCGGAAGTTTTCCCTTGGCAAAGATACCAAGGATCGATTTCCCCTGAGACTCCCAGTTTCAACAAGAAGGTGTCAACTGCTAACGGCGCCAGATATTAGCAATCAACGTGGACCTGCACACAGATACAAATAACTTTGCTCCCAACGAGTACAGAGAGGTTGTCAATCCCTCCGGCCTTGTCGTTTACAAAGGATCAAACGCAAGTGGTAATAGTGATAGGTAATGCTGCAAATAGTAAGTAAAAGCGTAAAGTAAATAGCGGATGTGATCAGTGATGGTAATATGGACCGGGGTCCCATGATGTTCACTAGTGATGTCTCTCTCCCAAAAGACGATAAAACAGCTATGTGAGGTAAACGAATTACAGATGTGCAATTGACAGAATTATGTGCGCAAACCAATGCTAACTATGTTGCAAGAAAGGTAGAGGTTCAAAGCATGGGCGGTACGCCAAGGCAAGTAGACCGAAATCCATCTGCATCTACTACTAATCATCCACCTTGAGACATCTATCCAGAACATCTCGCTGGTATTAAGTTGCGAGTCCCACCCATAGTGTAAACTCAAAGCAACAGACAACTGCATTAAAAGAACTTTGCGTAAAGTAAACAATCCTTGCACCCGCGGGCACAAGCACCGTTGTTTTCCCCCTTGTGGCAACAGCACATCCCCTAGACTCATGTTTCTGTCACTCAAGCTAGTCATCGAGGGGCATGAACCCACAATCAAGCATAACGTTCCCTCTTGGAGTCACTACCTACTACTTGGCCAAAGCAATAAATAGCAATGGAGAACATGCAAGAATTACTTACGAACATAAATATAAAAGAGGTAGATCAAATATATTACTCAAACACAATCTGAACATAATCTCACAATCCATCGGATCCCAGCAAACTCAACATAGCAACAGCATAAGGATTACATATGTGCCTCGATCATGTAGGGCAGCTCACGAGGACTAATTAGTGAAGCACAAGAACGGGAGGAGAACATCACATAGCTACTGGTCATGGACCCATGGTCCAAGGGAGACTACTCACAACTCATCCGGGAGGCATCCATGGTGGTGGAGAGGCTCCCGGTGGTGATCCTCCCCTCCGGCAGGGTGCCGGGAAGAGTTCTCCTGGTTCTCCCGATCTTGGAAGCGGCGGCGGCGGCGGAACAGAGATGAGATCGCGAAAAAGGGTTCCCGTCTCGAGGGTTTCGGGACACGATATAAATATATGCCAAAGGGGGGCATCAGCGGAGGCCTGGGGGGCCCAGGCGCCCCCCCGACGCGGCCAGGAGGGGGGCCGCGCCACCAGGGCGCCTGGAGCTCTGGTGGCCCCCCTCCGGCTGTACTTCGGGTGCCGGGAAGCTTCTGGAACGCTGATTTTTTATATAATTTTTCCGGGATTTTTCTGGCAGTTCTCGTAATGGGAAAACCCGAAATACAAAAACAGCAGAAAACAGAGACTGGCACTGGGGTGCACTGAGTTAATAGGTTAGTCCAAATATGATCAAAAGTGTATGGAAGTGTATAAATATCATAGCAATAACACCCAAAAGAGGCATGGAGCAAGCAGAAATTATAGATACGTTTTGGATGTATCACGTAAGTATGAATTTCATCAGTCATATGCCTTCTTCAAGATCGCTTTTAATTCTTTTCATGTGTGGTTCAACCCTTCTTCTTTTCATTCATCCGGAGTTGCTCATGAATTCTTTTCATTGTGTTCCTCCGAAGGCCATCGTTCAGAAGATTTCTTCGTTCTCAGTTTTCAACTTCGTCCTCCAAATATTCTTCTTGATGCCTCTTCGTTCGTCTCACATTCTTCCGGTGCTTGTTCAAGTATTCTTTAATCAGTTCACAATCTCTTCGTTCTCGTTATTCTAATTCCCCAAGTGCTTTATTCTTCCCGGAGATCATTCTCTTGTATTCACTCGATTCATTTTCTTACGGTGGCTTGTCCTCTTGCATCGTTCAATTTCATTCCTTACGGTGGTCATTCTCGTTCTTCACTCGATTTTAATTCTTCCCGGTGGTTCGTTCATTTTCTTCACTTGGTTTTAATTCCTTACGGTGGTTCGCTCAACACTTCTTTTCCGGTGTTATCATATCTATCCATTCACTTTATTCCAATCCTACCGGTGTGTCATGAAGATTTTCGCAAGTTCACGATATATCCTTCTTTAATCAATTTCATCGTGAATAAGTGGTGTGCAAATCCATTGTTCATCAATTTAATTGGTGGAGGTTGAGCATAACATAATTCTTATTTGTTTTCATCGAGTTGATTTATTCCTTCATTCGGAGTTTATTCTTGATGAATAAATTCTAGTTCCAAGTGCCTTAATCTTTTCTTACCCGGAGTTCAAGTTTCCTCGGCTATCTCGTCGGATTCTCGTCTAATCATCGCAAGGCTTTAATCTTATTCTTTTCGTCCGTCATTTCTATATTCATCATCCTTTCGTTACCAGAGTTCTTCGTGGTGGTTCTTCATCATTTAATTCATTCTTCAAATGTTCATCAAGATTCTTCTGGAGCAGCTCAAGCATTCTTATTCTTTTGCCTCTCGAGTGCAAATAATTCTCCGTATTCTTTTGAAGGGAGTTTTGCATTTCTTCATTCTCAGCTAATCCATCTTTTGGTTGCGGCATAATTCACCTCAAGTTTTGAGATGTTTACATAAGTCCACTACAAGCTTATTCTTTTGTTGTTGATCATCTCAACAACTCCGTTCAAGTCTTTCTATTATAAATTCTCATTCATGTCACTTGTGCTCAAGTTGTCATCTTCTTCTCCGTTCTTCTAATTCCACCATTTCAATTTTTCCGGAGGCTTTGTGCTGTTACTCTTGTCGAGTATCGTTCCATCTCTCAAGTTATTATTCTTCTATTCATGTTCAACCGGTGTGTTTTTTTCTTTCAGTCTTAACCGAAGTGCTGCCCGAATTCCTTTGTGGAGATTCCTTTCTATCTCTTATCAACCGGAGTGGTTTCGAATTCATTCTTGTTCCTTCAACTAGTGCTTCGTATCCTTATCCTCTTGGTTCTCGTCTTATCTCTTGTTGCTCATTTTACCGGAGCTTCCAATCTCGTTCATCTCCGTTGTATCCTTTCTTTCCGTTGTTCAACTCTCAAGGTTCTTTGGTTTCACTCTTTTGTCCTCGAAGAACTTTGTTCTTCCTTTTTCTCTCCCGTCTGGTTCCTAAGATCTCGGGACGAGATCTCTTGTTAGTAGGGGAGTGTTGTGACACCCCGAGACCGGTGCGCCAGGTGTCAGCTAGATATTCGTTGTCAGTGCCATGTCATCTGCTTGTGTGTTGCATCTTGCCATGTTGTCATGTGCATTGCATTGCATTTGTGTTGTCGTTTGCATCCGGTTCCACTCGTTCCTTCCCGTTGTCCGTTTCGAGTTCCGACGCTCTCACACGTGCCCGAGGCATCCCCGAGTCCTTCTTTTGTGTTTGGCCGTGTAACGTTTCCGGTTTGGCGTGAGACTTGTCGTGCGATGTTGTTTCGATACGTGTGACCCGCCTGTCAAGTTGCGTCGCGTTTGGAGTTCGTTTGTTGCTCCAACAGTTATCCTCGTGGGCTAAAAGTACCTCCTCTTTGAGGCCCAAGACCCCCCTCCAAAAGCTCACCAACCCAGCTCAAACCCTTCCCTTCATCTAGGCCGTTCAATTGTGATCTCGTGGCCGAAAACCACTCCTCATTTGGACTACCCTAGCTCCTTGTGCCTATATAAACGTCCACCCCTCCAATTTTGCGTCCAAAACCCTAGTGTTTCCACCGTTGCCGAGCCGTGCTTCCACCGTCGCCGCGTCGTGCTTCCACCGCCCCCGCACCGTGTTTCCACCCTCGCCGCGCTGAGCTTCCACCAACCGCCGCTAGTGCTTCCGCCCCGCCGCGCGGGCCCCATAGGCCCTTCGTCTTCAAGCTCAGATCCAGCCGCCGCCCGGCCTCCTCCGCCTCGGCGCCCCTCGCCGCCGTCTCGTCGACCTCCTGCCGGAGCCACCTCGCCGCCGGGCCAGGACCCCGCCGCCAGCCGTGCACCGCCGCCGTCCGGTCCCCTCTCGCCGCCGGCCTCCTCCACCTCGCCGGCGACCGGCCGCCGCCGCCTTCCCAGCCACCCGCGCCGGCCACCGCGGGCTCGAAGGGAGCCAGCCGCCGACCGCTCGGGCTCGAGGGAGCCTCGGTCCAGTCCAGCGCCAGATCCGATCGGGCGCCCGAAGACCTAACGGGCCGGTGGACCCGTTGACCCATTTGACCCGCTGGACCCGATCCGCCAGATCCAGATCCGACCCGTTTGACCTGGAGGTTGACCTCGCTTTTCCTTCTAAGTCTTTAGTTTTTCAGTGTCTGGTGCATTTTTGTGATGAGGATATCTTTTACTGTGCATGTCCGTTTTGTGTGTATGATATGTCAAAATGATCGTGGTGACATGTACTATGTTTTGTTCCATTGTGCCATGCATGTTTGAGATCATCTAGATGTCTTAATCTTCATGGGAAGAGTGCTACTTGTTATAAACTGCTGCTATTAGTTGTTTTCATGCCATGTTTGCAATGTGATATCTTGGTGCATGTTTATCCAAATGAAGCAAATGATATGTCCACATGTTCATCATGAGATGCTCTACATGTTGGTTGCTTTAGCTTGCATGATAGATTTCATATTGCCATGCTTATCTCCCTTGCAAAAGTGCATTTGGCTGTTATGTTCTGAAACTTGTTACGAGATGCTTAGTTGAGGAGCTCGTTGCTATTGATGTGTTTGTCCCCTTGGCACATGCCTAGATGTTTTAGAATCTCCATGATGTGTATTTTGCTGTGGTGTAAACCACTTGCCATGTTATGCCTTGTGTTGACTTAAACATGCTTGCAAACATGCCATGTTGTTATTGCTGTTTTAACACTTAGTGAAATTTCACTAAGTCTGAAATCTGTAATTTCCAGATGCCATGTTTGCTTGTTGTTCTAGGCAAATCCATGATAGTTTTGGGGTGACTCTTGATGATTCCTTGTTGTATATGTTGTTGGCTATCCATTCATGTCCTCACATGTTCATTTGGATGGCTGTAGCATATTTAACTCTTGCTCCCAAGTTGCTATAAAATACTGCTGTCAGGATTTTGTTGTCATGTTCAAATGTTGTAGCTTGTTGCTATTGATCCATGCCTCCTATGGAGATGCTCCAATGGACTTGTTTGCTGTAGGATATGTCTACTTCATGTTCAGGCTTCTTATCACCATGTTTGAGTGCTGTAGCTTATATTTATCATGCTCCAAAGTTGCTATGTGGCTGTTAATTTCAGCTTGTTGTTATATCTTGTTTCATGTGTATCTTTTAGCCCGTTGCTCCGTTTGGAGTGTTCCTTATATGAAACTTGAGTGATTTTGTATGTAGAATCATAATACCATATTGTTTTCATGTTTGGAGTGATTTTGGTTGATGTTTGGGTGCATCTTGCACCGTTGCCATGTTGTGCTTCCTACCTTGCCATGTTATGCTTCCTGTATATACTTGTTGTGCTTCCTGTATAGATTGTCATGCATCATATCTTGCATGTATTGCATCATATAGACTTGTGTTGTTTTCTATGCTTCCTACATTGCCATGTTATGCTTCCTGTATAGACTTGTTATGCTTCCTGTGTAGACTTGCTGTGCTTCCTGTATAGATTTGTCATGCATCGTACCTTGCCATGTATTGCATCATATAAACTTGAGCTGTTTTCTATGCTTCCTACCTTGCCATGTAATGCTTCCTGTATAGACTTGTTGTGCTTCCTATATAGACTTGTTTGCATCATACTTGCTTAAGCACATTGCCATGTTTCCTGTGATGTTTTCTGTGCTTCCTACCTTGCCATGTTATGCTTCCTGTTTAGTCTTGCCATGCATCATACCTTGCCATGTATTGCATCATATATAAACTTGTGTTGTTTTGCTGTGCTTCCTACCTTGCCATGTTTTGCTTCCTGTGTAGACTTTCTGTGCATCATAAGTAGACTTGTTTTGCATCATACTTGGTAGTGCCTATTGTCATGTTCTTGAGTGGTTTGTTTACCGCATTG
This sequence comes from Secale cereale, assembly GCA_902687465.1. NCBI lineage: Eukaryota > Viridiplantae > Streptophyta > Magnoliopsida > Poales > Poaceae > Secale > Secale cereale. Next base: position 101,359,785 of record LR738712.1, read on the forward strand.
CTTGCTTCTTCTCGTTAGTGCTTGTTCCGTTGCGTTCGTGAGGATTCGTTCGTCTACCCGTGGTTCTTCTTCAAGGCTTCTTCTTCGTCTTCTTCATGGATACGTTCTTCTTCCTTGCGGAATCTCAGGCAAGATGATCATACCCTTGGATACCTTTACTACCATTGCCATGCTTAGTTGTCTCGATGCTATCGTCATATGTCGCGCTACCCATCTTTTATGTCAGCCTCTCCTTGTTGCCATGAAACCTCTAACCTTTGAAACCTTCCTAGCAAAACCACTGTTTGGCTATGTTACCCGCTTGCTCAGCCCCTCTTATAGCGTTGTTAGTTGCAGGTGAAGATGAAGATCGTTCCAGGAGGGAACTTGTTGTTGGTATATCACAATATCTATTATTATTATTAACACACCTATATACTGGGCATGGGTGGAAGGCTTGGCCTTTTGCTTGGTGTTTTGTTCCACTCATGCCACCATAGGCGCTGATAAACCGGCATTATGTTCCTTGATTTTGCGTTCCTTACACGATGGGTATATGGGGACCCCTTGACAGTTCATCTTTGAATAAAACTCCTCCAGCAAGGCCCAGCATTGGTTTTAATTTGCTCATAATAACAACTTAATTAATTAATTAAAATTGCATAGGGGGTCGCGTCCCCGGGGATTCTTTCTACATAGCAGGGGGGCCAGTGCTGATGGTGTTGGTCCCAAACGGGGAGTATGCGGGGCCACCACGGGGAAACACGAGGATTGGTTTTACTCGTATAATCGCCCATCCGGTCGTGGCCTGAGACGAGATACGCGCGGCTACTATCAGGGTTTCGACACACCGGGAGGTCTTGCTGGACTTGTTTTACCATTGTCGAAATGTCTTGTGCACCGGGATGCCGAGCCTGATCGGATTTCCCTAAGATAAGGGGTGATGATATTATATTTATCACTTCAGCTAATCGTGAGAGCTTGTGATGGGCTAAGTTGGGACACCCCTGCAGGGTTATGATCTTTCGAAAGCCGTGCCCGCGGTTATGTGGCAGATTGGAATTTGTTAATGTCCGGTTGTAGAAAACTTGATAGAGGATCCGAAGTAAAACACACAACTGTGTGAGTAACCGTGACTGTCTCTTTTCACTTTGAGAAGAGAACACGGTGGGGTTATGTTTGACTCGTATGTAGTTCAGGATCTTTAGCGATCACTACTAGTTGCGACCGTTCGCGTAGATGCTCATCTTATTCTTGTACTCGTAAGTTGGCCAACATATATTGCTTAGCCGTTGCTGCAACCTCACCACTTTACCTCTTCCTACCTATTAAGCTTTGATAGTCTTGTTACCCATGGTTATGGGATTGCTGAGTCCTCGTGGCTCACAGATACTACAACAACAGTTGCAGGTGCAGGTTTCCGATGTCTTGACGTGAGAGCGATGATCGTTGTTTGGAGTTCTTTCTTCTTCTTTCTTCTTCAGTCTTGGGTTAGGTTCCGGGTCGGCAGCCTGGGATAGCAGATGGATGTCTTGGTGCTTTTCATGTTTGTATCCGTAGTCGTATACTTTGTATTGTTGATGTTGTATTCATGTGACTTGTATGTATTGTTGTATCCCCCATGTATGTATGTAATGGTACGTTGTAATGATATCCATCTTGCTAAGCGCCCAAAATGCGGTTGTGCCCCAATCACGTAAGTGCCACGTGATCGGGATAGAATCGCATCTTGGGCCTGACACATAAACAGACTGACGGTAAGGATCGAGTGGCGGCTCCGGCTCAGGCTCTGAAGCTCGTGCCTGGCTCTGATATTTGTAGAAGGCATCTGACGTAACGAGGTATATGCTGTTCACGCTAGTCGTGGAGGAAGTCGGTGAGGCCTGCATTGTTCGCCAAATAATAAAAGTCTTCATAAATCCCAGCGGCTTTCATGAACTCATTACAAGGACATTCACACGCCCGAGCTTCTGCAATGCGAGGGAGATTATATTTGGGATTCTTATTTTCTTCTTTCTTCTTTTCCTTTGAGCTTTTACTGGAGGAGCCTCTCAACAATCTCTTTATCATTTTCCTCCTATGAATATTTCTGAAATTTTTAGTAACTCAAAATAAAAGTGAACCAAACTCAACAAGATTGATAGCAACAACTCCTACAAGTGTCTAGAGACTATATCATGCATAAGAACTACTTGGGACCAAATAAATTTGACATGCAAGCTCAAGAACAAGGTCACCACAGTAGCAAAAATTTGCAATAAATAAAGCACTAGAACAAAAACTAATTGGACCAATGGAGGAGTCACATACCAAGGAATAATCTCCTCAAACAGTTTTGTGAATGGAACTTTGAGCAAGGAGATCGAAAATGGCAGCAAGATGAGCTAGAACTCGTGCTTGAGCTGGATAGTGATTTTTTTGGGAGGAACAAGAAGTGTGTGGGTGCAGGAATAAGTGGAGGGGGGCCACGTGGGGCCCACGAGGCAGGGGGCGCGCCCTATGAGAGTGGGTGCGCCCTGGACCCTCGTGGCCACGTGCTGGCTCCCCTCGCTGTGTATTCTGTGCCTATATTCTCAAATATTCTATAAAAAATCATATTTTATTTTCAGTGCATTTGGAGAACTTTTATTTTCGGGGTATTTTTTATTGCACGGATAAGTCTGGAAAGAGACAGAAAATACTATTTTTGCTTTATTTAATCTAATTAACAAAAAGTAAAAGAAGGGTACAGAAGGTTGTGCTATCTAGATTCACCCATCTCATGCTCATCAAAAGGAATCCATTAACAAGGTTGATCAGGTCTTGTTAATAAACTCTTCCCGAATAACATGAAACCGGAGAATTTTTGAATAACACTAGGTTACCTCAATGGGGATATATATGTCCCCAACAATAAGAATACCATATGTCTTCTTGATAGTAGGAAGAGGAAATTCAAAACCTCCAATAGTAATAGTTGAAAATTTTCCAATAGAATTGATACTGTGGACCTGACGTTGTTTCCTCAGAAAGTGTACCGTATGCTCATTACCATTGACATGAAAAGTGAATTGCCTTTGTTGCAATCAATAACAGCCCCTGCAGTATTCAAAAAGGGTCTACCAAGGATAATAGACATACTATCGTCCTCGGGAATATCAAGGATAACAAAGTTCGTTAGAATAGTCACATTTGCAACCACAACAGGCACATCCTCAAAAATACCGATAGGTATAGCAGTTGATTTATCAGCCATTTGCAAAGATATTTCAGTAGGTGTCAACTTACTCAAGATGAGTCTACAATATAAAGAGAGAGGCATAACACTAACACTGGCTCCAAGATCGCATAAAGCAGTTTTAACATAGTTTCTTTTAATGGAGCAAGGTATAGTAGGTACTCCTGGATCTCCTAGTTTCTTAGGTATTCCACCTTTAAAAGTGTAATTGGCAAGCATGGTGGAAATTTCTACTTCAGGTATCTTTCTTTTGTTGGTAATAATATCTTTCACATACTTACATAATGATTTGTTTTAAGCATATCAGTCAAACACATACGCAAAAAGATAGGTCTAATCATTTCAGCAAAGCGCTCAAAATCCTCATCATCCTTTTTCTTGGATGGTTTAGGAGGAAAATGCATGGGTTTCTGAACCATGCTTCTCTTTCCTTATCGTGCTTCCTAGCAACAAAGTCTCTCTTATCATAACATTGATTCTTTGATTGTGGGTTATCAAGATCAACAGCAGGTTCAATCTCTACGTCATTATCATTGCTAGGTTGAGAATCATCATGAACATCATCATTAACATTATCACTAGATTCATGTTCATTACCGTATTGTGTCTCAGCATCAGAGATAGAAATATCATTAGGATTCTCAGGTGTGTTAGCTACAGGTTCACTAGAAGCATGCAAAGTCCTATCATTTTTCTTTTTATTCTTCTTAGAAGAACTAGGTGCATCTAAATTAGCTCTCTGAGAATCTTGCTCAATTCTCTTAGGGTGGCCCTCAGGATACAAAGGTTCCTGAGTCATTTTACCACCTCTAGTTGCAACTCTAACAACATAATCATTATTCTTACTATTTAATTCATTGAGCAAATCATTCTGAGCCTTAAGTACTTGTTCTACTTGAGTGGTAACCATAGAAGCATGTTTACGAATGAGTTTCAATTCACCTTTAATCTAGACATATAATCACTCAAGTGTTCAATCATATAAGCATTACGTTGCAATTGTGTGCCAACATAAGCATTGAAGTTTTCTTGTTTCACGATAAAATTATCAAACTCATCTAAGCATTGGCTAGCAGACTTATAACGAGGAATATCACCTTCATCAAATATATAAAGAGAATTTACCTTTACTACCTATGTCGGGTTATCAAGACCATGTATTTCTTCAATAGGTGGTAAATTCTTGACATCTTCAGCTTTAATACCTTTTTCTTTCATAGATTTCTTTGCCTCTTGCATATCTTCAGGACAGAGAAATAGAACACCCCTTTTCTTCAGAGTTGGTTTATGGGCCGGTTCAGGAAGTGTCCAATTATTTTCATTTGCCAACATATTATTTAATAGTAATTCAGCTTGATAAACCATTCTTTCCCTGAAAACACAACCAACACAACTATCCAGGTGGTCTCTGGAAGCATCGGTTAGTCCATTATAAAAGACATCAAGTATATCATTCCTCTGAAGAGGATGATCAGGCAAAGCATTAAGTAATTAGAGAATCCTCCCCCAAGCTTGTGGGAGACTCTCTTCTTTAATTTGCACAAAGTTATATATTTCCCGTAAGGCAGCTTGCTTCTTATGAGCGGGAAAATATTTAGCAGAGAAGTAATACATCATATCCTGGGGACTACGCACACAACCAGGATCAAGAGAATTAAACAATGTCTTAGCATCACCCTTTAACGAGAAAGGAAATAACTTAAGGATATAGTAATAACGAATCTTTTCATCATTGGTAAACAGGGTGGCTATATCATTCAACTTAGTAAGATGTGCCACAACAGTTTCAGATTCATAGCCATGGAAAGGATCAGATTCAACCAAAGTAATTAACTCAGGATCAATAGAGAAATCATACTCCTTATGAGTAACAAAGATAGGTGAAGTAGCAAAACCAGGGTCATATTTCATTCTAGCATGCAAAGACTTTTCTTTCAACTTAGCTAATAATTTCTTGAGATCATATCTATCGTTGCAAGCAAGAAAGTCTCTAGCAGTTTCTTCATCCATAACATAACCCTCAGGAATAACAAGCAATTCATATCTAGGGGGGGAAGCTTCATCATCACTTTCATAAATATTATCAGTTTCAATATTTGCATTCTCCCTAACCTTAGCAATTTGTTCATCTAGAAATTCACCTAGTGGCACCGTATTGTCCAGCATGGAAGTAGTTTCATCATACATAGCAGAAGTGGCATTATCAAGAACATGCGACATATCAGATTAAATAGCAGGAGTAGGTGTCGCAAATTTACTCATAACAAAGGGTGAATCAAATGTAGAGCTAGATGGCAGTTCCTTACCTCCCCTCGTAGTTGAGGGAAAGATCTGGTTTTTGAGTCCTTCAAATTCTTCATAGTGATCAACAGATATAAATCCCAAGTGACTTAGAGAATATAGCTATGCTCACTAGCAACGACGCCAGAAAATAGTCTTGATAACCCACAAGTGTAGGGGATCGCAACAATTTTCGAGGGTAAAGTATTCAACCCAAATTTATTGATTCGACACAAGGGGAGCCAAAGAACACTCTTAAGTATTAGCAGCTGAGTTGTCAATTCAACCACACCTGGAAACTTAGTATCTGCAGCAAGGTAGTTTAGTAGCAAAGTAATATGGAGATAGTGGTAACAGCAATAAAAGTAACGGTAGTGTTTTTGTAGTTTTTGTAATAGTAGCAGCGGAAAAGTAAATAAGCAACAAGCAATATGTGAAAAGCTCGTAGGCATTGGATCGGTGATGGGGAATTATGTCGGATGCGATTCATCATGTAAAAGTTATAACCTAGGGTGACACAGAACTAGCTCCAGTTTATCAATGTAATGTAGGCATGTATTCCGAATATAGTCATACGTGCTTATGGAAAAGAACTTGCATGACATCTTTTGTCCTACCCTCCCGTGGCAGCGGAGTTCTAGTGGAAACTAAGGGATATTAAGGCCTCCTTGTAATAGAGTACCGGACCAAAGCATTAACACGTAGTGAATACATGAACTCCTCAAACTACGGTCATCACCGGGAGTGGTCCCGATTGTTGTCACTTCGGGGTTGCCGAATCATAACACATAGTAGGTGACTATTGACTTGCAAGATAGGATCAAGAACACACATATATTCATGAAAACATAATAGGTTCAGATCTGAAATCATGGCACTCGGGTCCTAGTGACAAGCATTAAGCATGGCAAAGTCATAGCAACATCAATCTTAGAACATAGTGGATACTAGGGATCAAACCCTAACAAAACTAACTCAATTACATGGTAAATCTCATCCAACCCATCACCATCCAGCAAGCCTACGATGGGATTACTCACGCACGATGGTGATCATCATGGAATTGGTGATGGATGAAGGTTGATGATGATGATGGCGATGATCTCCACTCTCCGGAGCCCCGAACGGACTCCAAATCAGCCCTCCCGAGAGAGATTAGGGCTTGGCGGCGGCTCCGTATCGTAAAACGCGATAATTCTTTCTCTCTGATTTGTTTCTCCCCGAAAGTGAATATATGGAGTCCGGGGGTACGTCGGTGGAGCAACAAGGGGCCCACGAGATAGGGGGCGCGCCCAAGGGGGGGGGGGCGTGCCCCCCACCCTCGTGGACAGGGTGTGGGGCCCCTGGTCTGGATCTTTCCGTAGATATTTTTTATATTTTCCAAAATAATTATCCGTGGATTTTCAGGTCATTCCAAGAAATTTTTATTTCTGCACAAAAACAACACCATGACAATTCCGCTGAAAACAACTCAGTCCCTGTTAGTTCCACTCAAATCATGCAAGTTAGAGTCAAAAAAGGGCAAAAGTGTTTGGAAAAGTAGATATGTTGGAGATGTATCAGACGGCACCTCCACGTTGTTCTTCAAGGTCTTCGACGAGGAAGGACACCGCCAGGAGTGCTGCCCAGGTGGGAGCCACCAAGGAGGCATAGCGACGGGCGCCATGCCTGCTCTCGGTCCTGCTGTCAGCTCCCCTAGCAGCAGCGATGGCCCTTGGGAGTCTAGCGGCTCTCCGAAGGCCGACGAGTCTCCAGAGACGAGCAATGATAGCTACGCACCTCCAAGCTCACGTCGTGCCCGGAGCGCGGCAGCTGCACGAGCTCGTCGCCGATGGTGACTTGAGCGGGATCGGAGATGGCCTCTTGGCCCACTGTTGATGATGGCGTCGACAGTGGCAGTCGTAGTTAGGGTCTCCCAAAATTTCTTTCTTTTGCTCCCTGCGAGGAATCAAATTCAACCCCATGGGGCATGTAAAGAACCTGTAGTGCTTTTGCTTTGATGCTTATTATCCTTGCTAAGAAACCATGTTTGCAAGCCTTGCTCCGATAGTGTCGCTCCTTTTTACCCTTTCAGTAGCTTTGTGCTCTACGCCGGCAGGTCCTAGTCCCAAGGCAAGCGACAGCCGTCGTTGGTATGCCAGGTCGCGATGTTGTGGTCAAGGCCAGGAGGTGAGCAGCCCGGGGTCCGGTAAGAGCTCCTGAGGCACGATGCTCAAGAGGTATCCCTTGGCATGCAATCAGCTTCCGGATGCTAAAAAGGGAGGCGACATTGCCGATGCATGACTACGGAAACCAACTCGTCAAGTGATGGTGGCATGCCAATGGGATGCATGACTTATCTTGACGGGTCTGAGGTGATTCCCCACGCGATGCGCCTGGCTTGCTTCCGATGCGGCATGGATGAGATTTCACGATTTCCTTCCCGCTTGCCTTAGAGTTCTGCGTCGGTAGAGCCCGACCCCGCGCATACCTCAGCCGCCACTGGCTCATCCGGATCTCCAGGACGAGACCAGGGAGTGAGGGGCTACGTTGCTAGTTAGGCCCCTGAGACGCGATGCTCAGGGGTCCCCCTTGACGTACGAAAAGCCCTTGGGAAGGAAATGATGGACTAGGCCTTGTTGTTATGCGTCGGCAGGGCCTGACCCCGCGCATACCTCAGCCGCCGCTGGCTTGTCCGGATCACCAGGACAAGACCAGGTAGTGAGGGGCTACGTGGCCAGTTAGGCCCCTGAGATGCGATGCTCAGGGGTCCCCCTTGACGTACAAACATACCTTAGCTCTCTAAGCCGGCCTCCCCTTCTCCCGTTCTTCTTGGTGCTCCGCGTCCTCGGGTCCTGACCCTCGAGCGGAGCTCAGCCGCCGCTGGTATGCCAGGTCGTGATGCTGTGGTCAAGGCCATGGGATGAGGGCTGGAGAGTCAGTAGGATCCCCTGAGACACGATGCTCAGAAGCCCCCCTTTAACACGCAAGCGAATTACGTGAGAAGGGGAGACCGGTAGGGTCGCCTGCCGCCGTGCTCCTGAGATTCCTGCGGGTTAGTCTGACGAAGCAGCACAACCTAGAACCGCGCCTACCGCTGGGACACTAATCATTCCGCAGGAAGACGAAGGCACTGAGGACCTGGTGAGGTGATCTGCGTGAGGTAGGCCGCGAGTCAGAGCTCGATCTCTCGGATTTGTCAGCGTTGCAGGGACGGACCCGAGCACAAGCGTCATGCCAACATGTGTAGCCCCCATTGCGGGATGAGTAGAAGTCCGTTCGGCAGCGGGGGAGGCCAAAAGAGGTGGTGAGTGAGCAATTGATGACTATAAGGTGAATCATAAGAGGAAACGAGCTAACCCAAGTGATGTAAAATGCGATAGATGCCACAGGGACAGACCCGTACGACCTGGGGATGATGCAGCCCGAGGGGCGCCCCCAACAGAGCAAGCTAAGGATGCAAAAAGGATACACATCGCAGGGGCAAGCCCGTGTGAGTTGGGGATGATGCAGCCCGAGGGGCGCCCAACTGAACAAACTGAAACAAAGTGATACATCTCCAACGTATCTATAATTTTTTATTATTCCATGCTATTATTTATGAAGTCTTGGATGTTTAATGGGCTTTATCATTCACTTTTATATCATTTTTGGGACTAACCTACTAGCCCAAAGGCCCAGTCTAGATTGCTGTTTTTTTGCCTATTTCAGGGTTTTGCAGAAAAAGAATATCAAACGGAGTCCAAACGGAATGAAACCTTCGCAAGAGATATTTTTGGAGAAAATCACGCACGCGGAGCTTGAGGACCAAGTTAGGGGGACAGAGAGGTGGCCCTCAAGGGTGGGGGGTGCGTCCCCCTTCCCAGGGCGCGCCCCCCTGCCTCGAGGCCCCCTCAAGTGGCCCCCGGTGCCCTCCTTCTTCCTATATAAGTCCACGTACCCCAAAAACTCTGAAGACAGAGAGAAAACCCTAATTCCACTGTCGTAGCTTCTGTTCCCGTGGAGATCCCATCTTGGAGCCTGTTCCGGAGCTCCACCGGAGGGGGATCCATCACGGAGGCCTTCATCATCATCATCATCATCACCCTCACCATGAGTTGTGAGTAGTTTACCATAGACCTTCGGGTCCATAGCTAGTATCTAGATGGCTTCTTCTCTCTCTCTGGATCTCAATACAAAGTTCTCCTCAGTCTTCGAGGAGATCTATTCGATGTAATCTCTTTTTGCGGTGTGTTTGTCGAGATCCGATGAATTGTTAGTTTATGATCAAGGTTATCTATGAAAGATATTTGGTTCTTCTCTGAACTTTTTATGTGTGCTCATAATATCCTTGCAAGTCTCTTCGAATTATTGGTTTGGTTTGGCCTACTAGATCTATAGTTCTTGCAATGGGAGAAGTGCTTGGCTTTGGGTTCAATCTTGCGGTGTCCTTTCCCAGTGACAGTAGGGGCAGCAAGGCACGTATTGTATTGTTGCCATCGAGGATAAAAAGATGGGGTTTACATCATATTGCATGAGTTTATCCCTCTACATCATGTCATCTTGCTTAAAGCGTTACTCTGTTCGTATGAACTCAATACACTAGATGCATGCTGGATAGCGGTCGATGTGTGGAGTAATAGTAGTAGATGCAGGCATGAGTCGGTCTACTTGTCTCGGACGTGATGCCTATATACAATGATCATGCCTAAATAGTCTCATAATTATTCGCTTTTCTATCAATTGCTCGACAGTAATTTGTTTACCCGCCGTAGAATATCGCTATCAAGAGAGAAGCCACTAGAGAAAACTATGGCCCCCGGGTCTATTCTCAACATATCAATCTACATCTACTTTACTTTTACCGCTTTTATTTGATGTTCTATTAAACCAAAAATACCAAAAATATAAACTATCATCTCTATCAGATCTCACTTTCGTAAGTGACCGTAAAGGGATTGACAACCTCTTATCGCGTTGGCTGCGAAATTCTTATTTGTTTGTGCAGGTGCGAGGGACTCACGCGTGGTCTCCTACTGGATTGATACCTTGGTTCTCAAAAACTGAGGGAAATACTTACGCTACTGTGCTGCATCTCCCTTTCCTCTTCAAGGGAATACAACGCAAGCTCAAGAGGTAGCAAGAAGAATTTCTGGCGCCGTTGCCGGGGAGGCTTACGCAAAAGTCATATACCAAGTACCTATCACAAACCCTTATCCTTCGCATTACATTTTTTTCCTCTCGTTTTCCTCTCCCCCACTTCACCCTTGCCGTTTTATTTGCCCTTCTTCTGCCGTGTGTTTACCGTCCGCTTGCCTCTTGTTTGCTTGTGTGCTATGTTCCCTCTATTAGCTTGCATCTTCGCTTGCTAAATTATGGATCCTCATCCACTTGCTAATCTCTTTAAGAGATCCAATTATATTGAACCTATTGCTAGTGAGCTATGTGCACTAGATTATCTTTATGAGGTTTTGCTTGAAATTTATGAATCTGAAAATTGTGAGGAATTGTTTAAAGAAAAAGTGATTCATGTTAGCTCCTTAAATAAAAAGCATGATTGTAATGATACTATTATAAATGTCAATTGTGTTAATGATATGCAAAACCCTAAGCTTGGGGATGCTAGTATTGCTATGCCCACTACTTGTTGCAACGATCATGATTGGGGTGATTCTTCTTATGATCTTGGAAATTTATCTAAGCCCCATGATGAATATGAGATTGATAATAATGTTTGCAATAATAATAAAAGTGGGTTTGGAGAGGTCATGACTTTAGTTAATGTTAATCCCACTATTTTGGAAGAGTGTCAACTTTGCATGCATGTGGATCGTGTTGAGAATATGTTATGTGATAGCTATTTTGTTTAATTTGATCATGATCCTACATGCAATTATTATGAGAGAGGGAAATATGGTTGTAGGAATTTTCTTGTTACTAAATTACCTCTCGTTATGTTGAGATTGCTACTGGCTATTTCTTCTTTCTTGCATATGCTAGATCTTACTTGTCTTGGTAATTTGTTTTCCTATAAAATGCCTATGCATAGGAAGTATGTTAGACTTAGATGTGTTTGTCACATATTTTATGATGCTCTCTTTGTGCTTCAATTCTTATCTTTCATGTGAGCATCATTGAAATTATCGTGCCTAGCTAGGGGCGTAAAACGATAGCGCTTGTTGGGAGGCAACCCAATTTTATGTTTTTTTGTTGCTGTTAGGGAATAAATATTGCATCTAGCCTCTGATTAGATGTGGTTTCATGTTTTGTTTAGTGTTTGTGCCAAGTAGAACCTTTGGGAAGACTTGTGTGAAGTTTATGTGATCTTGCTGTGAAAAACAGAATCGTTAGCGCTTGCTAAAGTAGTCTTCAGATTTTACTGGAGTGTGCTTTTTAGTTGATTCTATTTGCGGATGATTGGTAGACAAATTTCGCAAATTTACCAATTTAGTTTGAATTTTTTTGGAGTTCCATAAGTAGGCTAACCCTGCAGATTACTACAGACTGTTTTGTCCTTGACAGATTCTTTTTTTCGTGTGTTGTTTGCTTATTCCGATGCATCTATGAGTAGTATTGGAGGGTATGAACCATAGAGAAGTTGGAGTACAGTAGGTTTAACACCAATACAAACAAACAATGAATTCATTGCTGTACCTTTGAGTGGTGGTTTGCTTTCTTATACTAATGGAGCTCACGAGAATTTTTGTCTAAGTTTTGTGTTGTGAAGTTTTCAAGTTTTGAGTATTGCTTTGATGGAAAATGGAATAAGGAGTAGCAAAGGACTAAGCTTGGGGATGCCCATGGCACCCCAAGTAAATTCAAGATAATCAAAAGCCTAAGCTTGGGGATGCCCCGGGAAGGCATCCCCTCTTTCGTCTTCATCCATCGGTAACTATACTTGGAGCTATATTTTTATTCGCAACATGATATGTGTTTTGCTTGGAGCGTCTTGTATAATTTGAGTCTTTGCTTGTTAGTTTGCCACAATCATCCTTGCTGGACACACCTATTTGAGAGAGTTAAATATGTCCTAGAAATTGTTTGAACACTCTATGTGCTTCACTTATATCTTTTGAGTTGAATAGTTTTTGCTTTAGCGCTTCACTTATATCTTTTAGAGCACGGTGGTGATAATATTTTGTAGAAATTGTTGAACTCTAATGCTTCACTTATATCTATTTGACAGTCTATTAAAACAGCATGGTAATGTGTTTAGGCTAAAAGAACTAGTCTTCACATGATAGACATGCAATGTCAATGTAGTAAAAAAAATCACACCAAGTGCATTGAATAGAATGAGATGTTGGATGCTTGATAATTGTTTTGAGACATGAGGATAGTGATATTAGAGTCATGCTAGTGGAGTTATTATGAAATTGAGAAATACTGGTGTTAAGGTTAGTGATTCCCGTATCATGCACGTATGGTGAACCGCTATGTGACGAAGTTAGAGCATGAGGTATTTGTAGAGTGCCAACCTTTGTGTGGAGGTCGGGGGCGCGCGATGGTTAACTCCTACCAACCTCCCCCTAGGAGCATGCGTTGATTGCTTTGTTTTGATGACTCATATATTTTTGCAATAAGTATATGAGTTCTTATGACTAATGTTGAGTCCATGGATTATACGCACTCTCACCCTTCCACCATTGCTAGCCTCTCTTGTACCACGGAACTTTCGCTGGTGCCATAAACCCACTATATATCCTTCCTCAAAACATCCACCATATTGTTCCTCAAAACAGCCATCATACCTACCTATCATGGCATTTCCATAGCCACCCCGAGATATATTGCCATGCAACTTTCCACCGTTCCGTTTATATTGTTGGGGAACGTAGTATTTTAAAATTTTCCTACGATCACGCAAGATCTATCTACCAGATGCATAGCAACGAGAGGGGAGAGTGAGTCTACGTACCCTCGTAGACCGAAAGCGGAAGCGTTAGAACAACGCGGTTGATGTAGTCGTACGTCTTCACGGCCCGACCGATCAAGCACGGAAACTACGGCACCTCCGAGTTCTAGCACACGTTCAGCTCGATGACGTCCCTCGAACTCCGATCCAGCCGAGTGTCGAGGGAGAGTTCCGTCAGCACGACGGCGTGGTGACGATCTTGATGTTCTACCGTCGCAGGGCTTCGCCTAAGCACCGCTACAATATTTATCGAGGAGAACTATGGTGGAGGGGGGCACCGCACACGGCTAAGAGATCAAGAGATCAATTGTTGTGTCTAGAGGTGCCCCCTGCCCCCGTATATAAAGGAGGGAGGGAGAGGCCGGCCCTAGAGGGGGCGCACCAAGTGTGGGGAGTCCTACTAGGACTCCCAAGTCCTAGTAGGATTCCCCTTTCCTTTACGGAGTAGGAGAGAAGGAAAGAGGGGGAGAGGGAGAAGGAAAAGGGGGCTGCACCCCTTGTCCAATTCGGACCAGAAGGGGGGTGCACGCCTCCTTCCTTTTGGCCTCTCTCCTCTATTCCCGTAACTCCCCGGTACTCCGAAAATACCCGAATCACTCGGAACCTTTCCGATGTCCGAATATAGTCGTCCAATATATCGATTTTTACGTCTAGACCATTTTGAGACTCCTCGTCATGTCCCCGATCTCATCCGGGACTCCGAACTCCTTCGGTACATCAAAACTCATAAACTCATAATAAAACTATTATCGAAACCTTAAGCGTGCGGACCCTACGGGTTCGAGAACTATGTAGACATGACCGAGACACGTCTCCGGTCAATAACCTATAGCGGAACCTGGATGCTCATATTGGCTCCCACATATTCTACGAAGATCTTTATCGGTCAAACCGCATAACAACATACATTGTTCCCTTTGTCATCGGTATGTTACATGCCCGAGATTCGATCGTCGGTATCTCAATACCTAGTTCAATCTCGTTACCAACAAGTCTCTTTACTCGTTCCGTAATACATCATCCCGCAACTAACTCATTAGCTGCAATGCTTGCAAGGCTTATAGTGATGTGCATTACCGAGTGGGCCCAGAGATACCTCTCCGACAATCAGAGTGACAAATCCTAATCTCGAAATACGCCAACCCAACAAGTACCTTCGGAGACACCTGTAGAGTACCTTTATAATCACCCAGTTACGTTGTGACGTTTGGTAGCACACAAAGTGTTCCTCCGGTATTCGGGAGTTGCGTAATCTCATAGTCATAGGAACATGTATAAGTCATGAAGAAAGCAATAGCAGTAAAACTTAAACGATCATAGTGCTAAGCTAACGGATGGGTCTTGTCCATCAGATCATTCTCCTAATGATGTGATCCCGTTGATCAAATGACAACTCATGTCTATGGCTAGGAAACATAACCATCTTTGATCAATGAGCTAGTCTAGTAGAGGCATACTAGGAACACTCTGTTTTGTCTATGTATTCACACATGTATTAAGTTTCCGGTTAATACAATTCTAGCATGAATAATAAACATTTATCATGATATAAGGAAATAAATAATAACTTTATTATTGCCTCTAGGGCATATTTCCTTCATATATGACACACATCATATTGTCATATTGCCGTGCATGATCATGTAGTTGACATCGTAGTTGTGGCAAAGCCACCATGCATAATTTTTCATATATGTCACTCTTGATTCATTGCATATCCCGGTACACCGCCGTAGGCATTCATGTAGAGTCATAGATGTTGTAGTATCGAGTTGTAATAAAAAGTGTGATGATCATCATCATTAGAGCATTGTCCCATGTGAGGAAAGGCCAATAAAAAAGGAGATGGACCAAAAAAATAGAGAGGGGATAATAATAATAATAAAAGAAAGCCCCTCCAAAAAAATGAGAGAAAAGGGAGAAGGGACAATTGCTGCTATCTTTTTTTCCACACTTGTGCTTCAAAATAGCACCATGTTCTTCATTGTAGAGAGTCTCATGTTTAGTCACTTTCATATACTAGTGGGAAGTTTCATTATATAACTTGGCTTGTATATTCCAACGATGGGCTTCCTCAAATGCCCTAGGTCTTCGTGAGCAAGCAAGTTGGATGCACACCCACTAGTTTCTTTTGTTGAGCTTTCATTCATATTTAGCTCTAGTGCATCCGTTGCATGGCAATCCCTACTCACTCACATTGATATCTATTGATGGGCATCTCCATAGCCCGTTGATACGCCTAGTCGATGTGATACTATCTCCCTCCTTTTTGTCTTCTCCACAACCACCTTTATTCCACCCATAGTGCTATATCCATGGCTCACGCTCATGTATTGCGTGAACGTTGAAAGGTTTGAAAAGATAAAGTATGAAAACAAATGCTTGGCTGAAATCGGGGTTGTGCATGATATGAATATTTTGTGTGATGAAGAGGGAGCATAGCCAGACTATATGATTTTGTAGGGATAACTTTCTTTAGCCATAGTATTTTGAGAATAAATGATTGCTTTGTTAGTATTGCTTGAAGTATTGTAATTTCTTACGTCAATATAGACTTTTATCTTGAATCTTTCAGATATGAACATTCATGCCACAATTAAGAGAGTTATATTGAGAAACTATATTGGTTAGCATTCCACATCAAAAATTCTTTCTTTATCATTTACCTACTCGAGGACGAGCAGGAATTAAGCTTGGGGATGCTTGATACGTCTCCAACGTATCTATAATTTTTGATTGTTCCATGCTATTATTTATGAAGTCTTGGATGTTTAATGGGCTTTATCATTCACTTTTATATCATTTTTGGGACTAACCTACTAACCCAAAGGCCCAGTCCAGATTGCTGTTTTTTGCCTATTTCAGGGTTTTGGAGAAAAAGAATATCAAACGGAGTCCAAACGGTATGAAACCTTCGCGAGAGATATTTTTGGAGAAAATCACGCATGCGGAGCTTGAGGACCAAGTCAGGGGACAGAGAGGTGGCCCTCGAGGGTGGGGGGCGCGCCCCCTGCCTCGAGGCCCCCTCAAGTGGCCCCCGGTGCCCTCCTTCTTCCTATATAAGTCCACGTACCCCAGAAACTCCGAAGACAAAGAGAAAACCCTAATTCCACCGCCGTAGCTTCTGTTCCCGTGGAGATCCCATCTTGGAGCCTATTCCGAAGCTCCACCGGAGGGGGATCCATCACGGAGGCCATCATCATCATCATCACCCTCACCATGAGTTGTGAGTAGTTTACCACAGACCTTCGGGTCCATAGCTAGTATCTAGATGGCTTCTTCTCTCTCTCTGGATCTCAATACAAAGTTCTCCTCGGTCTTCGAGGAGATCTATTTGATGTAATCTCTTTTTGCGGTGTGTTTGTCGAGATCCGATGAATTGTGAGTTTATGATCAAGGTTATCTATGAAAGATATTTGGTTCTTCTCTGAACTTTTTATGTGTGCTCATAATATCCTTGCAAGTGTCTTTGAATTATTGGTTTGGTTTGGCCTACTAGATCTATAGTTCTTGCAATGGGAGAAGTGCTTGGCTTTGGGTTCAATCTTGCGGTGTCCTTTCCCAGTGATAGTCGGGGTAGCAAGGCAGGTATTGTATTGTTGCCATCGAGGATAAAAAGATGGGGTTTACATCATATTGCTTGAGTTTATCCCTCTACATCATGTCATCTTGCTTAAAGCGTTACTCTGTTCGTATGAACTCAATACACTAGATGCATGCTGGATAGCGGTCGATGTGTGGAGTAATAGTAGTAGATGCAGGCAGGAGTCGGTCTACTTGTCTCGGACGTGATGCCTATATACAATGATCATGCCTAGATAGTCTCATAATTATTCGCTTTTCTATCAATTGCTCGACAGTAATTTGTTTACCCGTCGTAGAATATCGCTATCAAGAGAGAAGCCACTAGAGAAAACTATGGCCCCCCGGGTCTATTCTCAACATATCAATCTACATCTACTTTACTTTTACCACTTTTATTTGCTATTTTATTAAACCAAAAATACCAAAAATATAAACTATCATCTCTATCAGATCTCACTTTCGTAAGGGACTGTAAAGGGAATGACAACCCCTTATCGCGTTGGCTGCGAAGTTCTTATTTGTTTGTGTAGGTGTGAGGGACTCGCGCGTGGTCTCCTACTAGATTGATACCTTGGTTCTACAAAATTGAGGGAAATACTTACGCTACTGTGCTGCATCTCCCTTTCCTATTCGAGGGAATACAACGCAAGCTCAAGAGGTAGCACAAAGTCACCTGACATCGATGCTGGAGTGGTGCTGATGTACCTGGAGATGCTTGCCGCAGATGTCGCTCCTCACGAGCCGCCTGACTCCCGGGCCTCGCGAGGCTCCGGAGGTTCCGAGAGCTCGCGAAGAACCGATGCCACTTCCGCCAAGATCTCCTAATGCCTGCCCCTGCGAGCCGCCAGGACTTCCCGCATGTGGCGCTGGTGCAGGGCCGCCCGGTTCGGCAGACCGAAGGGCATGCGAACATAGCTGTGAGGAGGGCCCTTGCACCGGCACACCTAAGGTGGCGGGTAAAGCTTCTGTAAGTCTTCGATGGTCCGGTCAATGAACTCCTGAGCGCTTGGTGCTTCTCGCCTTGTGTCCTCTTGAGGGAGGCGTGCAGTGAAGCTCGCCTCCGCATGGTGCCCGAGTGCGTCCCTCGAGACATTGGCTAGGTCGGAGGCCCTCCAGAGGAGAGCCCCCGAGCCCAGCCTGAGGGGGCACCGGGCGCGCCTTCCTATGTGAGGAAGGGAGGCGCCCTGTCCAAGGCGAGCAGCTTCTTCTTCTTCGGGATAGCTTCAGGGGGGTAGATAGTGTCTTCGTTGTAGGGGTCTTCGACCGCTGCAGCCTGGTAAGCGCGCTCGAGGGAGCACATTGCATCCTTTTCTTCGCAAGCGACGGTGATAATGTCCCGGCTCCCTGGCATCTTGAGAACCATGTAGCCATGGTGGGTCACGGCCATGAACTTGTCTAGGGCTGGATACCCAAGGATGGCGTTGTACGGGAGGCGGATGTGAGCAACATCAAAGTCGATCAGCTTGGTGTAGTAGTTGTCGCGGGTGCCGAAGGTAACGGGGAGCCGGATCTGTCCGATTGGGGTGGTGGAGCCGTTAGTCATTCTTGAGAAAGGCCTGGTGGGTTGGAGCTGGTAATAAGGTACTTGGAGACGGTCAAATGTGTCGACAGAGAGAACGTTGAGCCCTGCACTGCCATCGATGAGGGTCTTGGTGACTTGGACGTTGCTGATGACGGGTGAGCAGAGCATTGGGAGAGCGCCAGCTGTTGTCGCGCACTTAAGCTAGTCAGCAGAGTAGAAGGTGATGGCGCACTTGGACCACTCGAGCGGCCGTGTGGCTTCTATCCTAGGAAGAGCTGCGTTTACTTCTCGGGCGAACTGCTTGAAGAGGGGCTGAGAGGCTGGAGCCTGCGCACCGCCCAAGATGCAAGCGATGGCGCGAGGCTCCTGGAAGCCCTCATCCCCCTCATCTTGGTCGTCGTTCCTCCTTGGCGGTGGCAGCGGAGGGAGGCCGGCCATGCCCTGAGGATGGTCCTCACGAGGCTGGCCCCTCCAGGCACCCTCGCGAGGCTGGTCCCTCCAGGCACCCTGATATGTCTCCAACGTATCTATAATTTTTGATTGTTCCATGCTATTATATTATCTGTTTTGGATGTTTAATGTGCTTTATTATGCACTTTTATATTATTTTTGGGACTAACCTACTAACCCAAGGCCCAGTGCAAATTGTTGTTTTTGCCTATTTCAGTGTTTCGTAGAAAAGGAATATCAAATGGAGTACAAACGGAATGAAACCTTCGCGAGGATCGTTTTTGGAACAAACGCAACCCAGAAGATTTGGAGTACACCCCAGGGAAGCCACGAGGTGGCCACGAGGCAGAAGGGCGCGCCCCCACCCTCATGGGCCCCTCGTAGCTCCATAGACATACTTCTTCGTCCTATATATACTCATATACCCTGAAAACATTCGAGAGCACGGCGAAACCCTAATTCCACCGCCGCAACCTTCTGTACTCGTGAGATCCCATCTTGGGGCCTTTTCCGGAGCTCCACCGGAGGCGGAATTGATCACGGAGGGCTTCTACATCAACACCATAGCCTCTCCGATGAGTTGTGAGTAGTTTACCATAGACCTTCGGGTCCATAGTTATTAGCTAGATGGCTTCTTCTCTCTCTTTGGATCTCAATACAAAGTTCTCCTCGATCTTCTTGTAGATCTATTCGATGTATTTCTTTTTGCGGTGTGTTTGTCGAGATCCGATGAATTGTGGGTTTATGATCAAGATTATCTATGAAAATATTTGATTCTTCTCTGAATTCTTTTATGCATGATTTAAATATCTTTGCAAGTATCTTCGAATTATCAGTTTGGTTTGGCCTACTAGATTGATCTTTCTTGCACTGGGAGAAAGTGCTTAGATTTTGCGGTGTCCTTTCCCAGTGACAGCACGGGCAGCAGGGCACGTATTGTATTGTTGCCATAGAGGATAAAAAGATGGGGTTTATATCATATTGCATGAGTTTATCCCTCTACATCATGTCATCTTGCTTAAGGCGTTACTCTATTCTTATTAACTTAATACTCTAGATGCATGCTGGATAGCGGTCGATGTGTGGAGTAATAGCAGTAGATGTAGAATCGTTTCGGTCTACTTGTCACAGAAGTGATTCCTATATACATGATCATGCCTAGATATTCTCATAACTATGCGATTTTCTATCAATTGCTCGACAATAATTTGTTCACCCACCGTAGAATCCACTATCTTGAGAGAAGCCACTAGTGAAACCTATGGCCCCCGGGCCTATCTTCTATCATATTAATATTCCATCAACTAGTTATCTTTACTGTTCTTTTATTTTGCAATCTTTACTTTTCAATCTATACAACAAAAATACCAAAAATATTTATACTATTATCTCTATCATATCTCACTTTTGCAAGTGACCGAGAAGGGATTGACAACCACTTTATCGCGTTGGTTGCAAGGTTCTTATTTGTTTGTGCAGGTACGAGGGACTTGCGTGTAGTCTCCTACTGGATTGATACCTTGGTTCTAAAAAACTGAGGGAAATACTTATGCTACTTTACTGCATCACCCTTTCCTCTTCAAGGGAAAAACAACGCATGCTCGAGAGGTAGCAAGAAGAATTTCTGGCGCCGTTGCCGGGGAGATCTACGCACAAGTCATATACCAAGTACCCATCACAAACTCTTATCCCTCGCATTACATTATTTGCCATTTGCCTCTCGTTTTCCTCTCCCCCACTTCACCTTTGCCGTTTTATCCGCCCTTTTCCCGTTTGCCTTTTTGTTTGCTTGTGTTGCCATGTGCCTTCTATTTGCTTGCATCTTTGCTTGTTAAAAATCTATTGATATGGATCCACTTAAAGTATTCTACTTGGATCATCTTCGATCCTTATGCACTCGTGCTGAAACCCCAACTAGCCTAGTTGATGGAAATCCTTAGATGAGCATGCTCATTTTGTGCATCACCGTTTGTTTGAAAAAGGGAGACTCTTATGGGATCAAATAAACAGATTGCTGTGTTATGCTTGGAATCTTTGTGAAATTTATGATTTTACTTGTTGCTCTAAGAACCCTAAAAAACACCTCCCCTACCTATGTGAGTTTAATGATAATGAAATCTTATCTTCTTATGCAAAGGGTGTTTATAGTTACTACAATATCGAACAAATTGAAGAATTTGTTGCTTTTAAGGGTGCTTATGAAGTTGCTTCTTTGATTAAAAAGTATGATATTACTCTCTACGAATCTGAAAATTTTGACATACTTAAATATTGCTATGAAAACTATGCTCATAATGTCTATGTCAAAGAATTTATTGAAAGAATGATCGCTGCTTTGGAAGAAAATAATGATACACATGAATCTATAGATAATTATGATTCTAATGATTTGATTGAAATATACCTTGATGAACATGATGCTTGCTATTCTTGTGGCCATGATGCCAATATTTATGAAGATGAAATTGCTATAGTTCCTTATGTTAAACATGAGATCGTTGCTATTTCACCCATACTTGATAGCTCCTTGATTGGAAAGCATGATTGCAATGATGCTATTATAGATTCTATTAATGTCAATTGTGTTAATGATATGCAAAACCCTAAGCTTGGGGATGCTAGTTTCACTATGACTACTATTTGTTGCAATGATCATGATTGGGGCGGTTCTTCTTATGATCTTGAAAATTTATTTAAGCCCCATGATGAATATGAGATTGATAATAATGTTTGCAATAATATTGAAAGTGGGTTTGGAAGATTGTTAACTTTAGATCCCACATATTTGGAGAATGTTCAATCTTATGAAATTTTTGATAAAAGTGGGTTTGGAGAGGTCGTGACTTTAGTTAATGTTGATCCCACTATTTTGGAAGAGTGTCAACTTCGTATGCATGTGGATCGTGTTGATAATATGTTTTGTGATAGCTATATTGTTGAATTTGCTTATGATTTGATACGTCCATTTTGCATCATGTTATGTTGATATTTATTGCATTATGGGCTGTTATTACACGTTATGTCACAATACTTATGCCTTTTCTCTCTTATTTTACAAGGTTTACATGAAGAGGGAGAATGTCGGCAGTTGGAATTCTGGGCTGGAAAAGAAGCAAACTCTGGAAACCTATTCTGCACAACTCAAAAAGCTCCGAAACTTCACAGGACACCGTTTAAGAAAATATAAAAAATATCTGGCGAAAGAAGATCACCAGGTGGGCCACCACCTGTCCACGAGGGTGGGGGCACGCCCCCCTCTGGGCACACCCCCTGCCTTGTGGGCCCCCCGATGCCCATCTTCTCCTATATGAGGTGTTTTGACCTGGAAAAAATCATAAGGAGGCTTTCGGGGCTAGACGCCGCCGTCTCGAGGGGAGGGCTATCTTCATCAACATCTTCACCAGCACCATCTCCTCTCAAACCCTAGTTCATCTCTTGCATCCAATCTTTGCACCCAAACCTCATATTGGTACATGTGGGTTGCTAGTAGTGTTGATTACTCCTTGTAGTTGATGCTAGTTGGTTTACTTGGTGGAAGATCATATGTTCAGACCCATTATGCATATTAATACCCCTCTGATCATGAACAATATTATGTCTTGTGAGTAGTTACTTTTGTTCCCGAGGACATGGGAGAAGTCTTGCTATAAGTAGTCATGTGAATTTGGTATCCGTTCGATATTTTGATGAGATGTATGTTGTCTCTCCTCTAGTGGTGCCATGTGAATGTCGAATACATGACACTTTACCATTATTTGGGCCTAGAGGAAGGCATTGGGAAGTAATAAGTAGATGATGGGTTGCTAGAGTGACAGAAGCTTAAACCCTAGTTTATGTGTTGCTTCGTAAGGGGTTGATTTGGATCCACTTGTTTCATGCTATGGTTAGGTTTACCTTAATACTTCTTTTGTAGTTGCGGATGCTTGCATTAGAGTTAATCATAAGTGGGAGGCTTTTCCAAGTAAGGACAACACCCAAGCACCGGTCCACCCACATACCAAATTATCAAAGTACCGAACGCGAATCAGATGATCGTGATGAAAACTAGCTTGATGATAATTCCCATGTGTCCTCGGGAGCACTTTCCTTCGTATAAGAGTTTGTCCAGGCTTGTCCTTTGCTACAAAAAGTATTTATTTACTTTTACCTTTTGTCACTTGCTACCAATTACCTTATCACAAAACTATCTGTTACTTATAATTTCAGTGCTTGCAGAAAATACCTTACTGAAAACTGCCTATCATTTCCTTCTGCTCCTCGTTGGGTTCGACACTCTTACTTATCGAAAGGACTACGATAGATCCCCTACACTTGTGGGTCATCATGATCCTACATGCAACTATTATGAGAGAGGAAAATATGGTTGTAGAAATATTCATGTTACTAAATTACCTCTCGTTATGTTGAGACTGCTATTGTTTCTTTCTTCTTCCTTGCATATGCTAGATCTTGCTTGTCTTGCTAATTTGTTTTCCTATACAATGCCTATGCATAGGAAGTATGTTAGACTTATATGTGATTTTCACATGCCGTGATGCTCTCTTTGTGCTTCAATTCTTATCTTTCATGTGAGCATCATTGAATTCTCAAGCCTATCTTAATGGCTATAAAGAAAGAGCTTGTTGGGAGGCAACCCAATTTTCTTTTCTTTGATTTTATTTTTGTTTCGTAATAAATATTTCATCTAGCTTCTGGTTAGATGTGGTTTTGTGTTTTAATTAGTGTTTGTGCCAAGTAGAACCTTTGGGAAGACTTGGGTGAAGTCTTTGCGATCTTGCTGGAAAAAATAGAAACTTTTGCGCTCACGAGATTTGCTGCCATTTTTTTTACTGTAGAGTGCTTTTAAGTTGATTCTTTTTGCAGATGATTAATAGACGGATTCTTCACAGCCACCAATTTATTTCATAATTTTTAGAGTTACAGAAGTATTCGAAAGTTACATATTGCTACAAACTGTTCTGTTTTTGACAGATTCTGTTTTTCGTGTGTTGTTTGCTTGATGAATCTATGAGTAGTATCGGGGGGTATGAACCATAGAGAAGTTGGAATACAGTAGGTTTAACAGCAATATAAATAAACAATGAGTTCAATACAATACCTTAAAGTGGTGGTTTGTTTTCTTATACTAACGGAGCTCACGAGATTTTCTGTTAAGTTTTGTGTTGTGAAGTTTTCAAGTTTTTGGGTAAGGATTTGATGGACTATGGAACAAAGGGTGGCAAAGAGCCTAAGCTTGGGGATGCACAAGGCACCTAAGGTAAAATTCAAGGAAAACCAAAAGCCTAAGCTTGGGGATGCCCCGGGAAGGCATCCCCTCTTTCGTCTTCGTCTATCGGTAACTTTACTTGAGACTATATTTTTATTCACCACATGATATTTGTTTTGCTTGGAGTGTCTTGTATGATTTGAGACTTTGCTTTAGTTTACCACAATCATCCTTGATGTACACACCTTTTAGGAGAGACACACATGAATCGGAATTTATTAGAATACTCTATTACTTCACTTATATCTTTTGAGCTAGACAGTTTTGCTCTAGTGCTTCACTTATATCTTTTTAGAGTACGGTGGTGATTTTATTTTATATAAATTATTGATCTCTCATGCTTCACTTATATTATTTTGAGAGTCCTTTAGAACAGCATGGTAATTTGCTTTGGTTATAAAATTAGTCCTAATATGATAGGCATCCAAGATGGGTATAATAAAAACTTTCATATAAAGTGCATTGGATATTATGAGAAGTTTGATACTTGATGATTGTTTTGAGATATTATGATGGTGATATTAGAGTCACGATAGTAGAGTAGTTGTGAATTTGAGAAATACTTGTGCTGAGGTTTGCAAGTCCCGTAGCATGCACGTATGATAACCGTTGTGTGAAAATGTTGAAGCATGAGGTATTTCATTGATTGTCATCCTTTGTGTGGAGGTCGGGGTCGCGCGATGGTTAACTCCTACCAACCCTTCCCCTAGGAGCATGCGTGTAGTACTTTGTTTTGATGACTTGCAGATTTTTGAAATAAGTATGTGAGTTCTTTATGACTAATGTTGAGTCCATGGATTATACGCACTCTCACCCTTCCGCCATTGCTAGCCTCTCTTGTACCGCGCAACTTTCGCCGGTACCATACACCCGCCATATACCTTCCTCAAAACAGCCACCATACCTACCTATCATGGCATTTCCATAGCCATTCCGAGATATATTGCCATGCAACTTTCCACCATTCCGTTTATTATGACATGCTTCATCATTGTCACATTGCCATGCATGATCATGTAGTTGACATCGTATTTGTGGCAAGGCCACCAAGCATAATTTTTCATACATGTCACTTTTGATTCATTGCACATCCTGGTACACCGCCGTAGGCATTCATATAGAGTCATATTTTGTTCTAGTATCGAGTTGTAATCCTTGAGTTGTAAATAAATAGAAGTGTGATGATCATCATTATTTGAGCATTGTCCCGAAAAAAGGCCAAATATAAAAAAAGAAAGGCCAAAAAAATAAAAAAAGGCCAAAAGGAAGGCCTAAAAAAGAAAAGAAAAAAGGGGGACAATGCTACTATCTTGTTTCCACACTTGTGCTTCAAAGTAGCACCATGATCTTCATGATAGAGAGTCTCTTGTTTAGTCACTTTCATATACTAGTGGGAATTTTCATTATAGAACTTGGCTTCTATATTCCGACAATGGGCTTCCTCAAATGCCCTAGGTCTTCGTGAGAAAGCAAGTTGGATGCACACCCTCTTAGTTTCTTTTGTTGAGCTTTCGTACATTTATAGCTCTAGTGCATCTGTTGCATGGCAATCCCTACTCACTCACATTGATATCTATTGATGGGCCTCTCCATAGCCCATTGATACGCCTAGTTGATGTGAGACCATCTTCTTCCTTTTTGTCTTCTCCACAACCACCACTCCATTCCACCTATAGTGCTATATCCATGGCTCACGCTCATGTATTGCGTGAAAGTTGAAAAAGTTTGAAAAAATTGAAGTATGAAACATTTGCTTGGCTGAAACCGGGGTTGTGCATGATTTGAGTATTTTGTGTGTCAAAGATAGAGCATAGCCAAACTATATGATTTTGTAGGGATGACCTTTCTTTGGCCATGTTATTTTAAGAAGACATAATTGCTTTGTTAGTATGCTTGAAGTATTATTATTCTTATGTCAATATTAAACTTTTGTCTTGAATCTTCCGGATCTGAACATTCATGCCACAGTAAATAAAATTACATTGAGAATTATGTCAGGTAGCATTCCACATCAAAAATTCTGTTTTTATCATTTACCTACTCGAGGACGAGCAGGAATTAAGCTTGGGGATGCTTGATACGTCTCCAACGTATCTATAATTTTTTATCGTTCCATGCTATTATATTATCTGTTTTGGATGTTTAATGGGCTTTATTGTGCACTTTTATATTATTTTTGGGACTAACCTACTAACCCAAGGCCCAGTGCAAATTGTTGTTTTTGCCTATTTAAGTGTTTCACAGAAAAGGAATATCAAACAGAGTCCAAACGTAATGAAACCTTCGCGAGGATCGTTTTTGGAACAAACGCAACCCAGAAGACTTGGAGTACACGCCAGGGAAGCCACAAGGTGGCCACGAGGCAGGAGGGCGCACCCAGGGGGGTAGGCGCGCCCCCACCCTCGTGGGCCCTTCGTAGATCCACCGACATACTTCTTCGTCCTATATATACTCATATACCCTGAAAACATCCGAGAGCACAACGAAACCTTAATTCCATCGCCGCAACCTTCTATACCCGTGAGATCCCATCTTGGGTCCTTTTCCGGAGCTCCACCGGAGGGGAAATCGATCACGGAGGGCTTCTACATCAATACCATAGCCTCTTCGATGAGTTGTGAGTAGTTTACCATAGACCTTCGGGTCCATAGTTATTAGCTAGATGGCTTCTTCCCTCTCTTTGGATCTCAATACAAAGTTTTCCTCGATATTCTTAGAGATCTATTCGATGTAATTCTTTTTGCGGTGTGTTTGTCGAGATCCGATGAATTGTGGGTTTATGATCAAGATTATCTATGAACAATATTTGATTCTTCTCTGAATTTTTTTATGCACGATTTAAATATCTTTGCAAGTATCTTCAAATTTTTAGTTTTGTTTGGCCTACTAGATTGATCTTTCTTGCAATGGGAGAAGTGCTTAGCTTTGGGTTCAATCTTGCAGTGTCCTTTCCCAGTGACAGCAGGGGCAGCAAGGCACGTATTGTATTGTTGCCATCGAGGATAAAAAGATGGGGTTTATATCATATTGAATGAGTTTATCCCTCTACATCATGTCATATTGCTTAAGGCGTTACTCTATTCTTATTAACTTAATACTCTAGATGCATGCCGGATAGCGGTCGATGTGTGGAGTAATAGTAGTAGATGTAGAATCGTTTCGGTCTACTTTTCACGGACGTGCTTCCTATATACATGATCATGCCTAGATATTCTCATAACTATGCGATTTTCTATCAATTGCTCGACAATAATTTGTTCACCCACCGTAGAATCTGCTATCTTGAGGGAAGCCACTAGTGAAACCTATGCCCCCGGGTCTATCTTCCATCATATTAATCTTCCATCAACTAGTTATCTTTACTGTTCTTTTATTTTGCAATCTTTACTTTTCAATCTATACAACAAAAATACCAAAAATATTTATACTATTATATCTACCAGATCTCACTTTTGCAAGTGGCCGAGAAGCGATTGACAACCCCTTTATCTCATTGGTTGCAAGGTTCTTATTTGTTTGTGCATGTACGAGGGACTTGCGTGTAGTCTCCTATTGGATTGATACATTGGTTCTCAAAAACTGAGGGAAATACTTACGCTACTTTGCTGCATCACCCTTTCCTCTGAAAAACAACGCATGCTCGAGAGGTAGCACACCCTCGCGAGGCTGATCACGCCACTCCTGACGGGGGCCGCGGTCGTCCCAGCGCCCCCGGTTCGGCTTCCTCCACGGCCGTAGCCCTGATTGCTGCGCTCGGGGCGTCGGCCGATGCACCCGTCGCGGATGGCCCTGAGCTCTTGACAATCGTTGGTGTTGTGGCTGTGCATGTTGTGGAAGGCGCAGAACGGACGGCTGCTCTTGGATGACTCCGGGTGGTCGTAGCCACGCTTCATCTCTGGTTCGGCCGCGAGCACGGCCACCCCTTGGCCTTCTTGTCTTCAGGGTCTGCGGTGGGGAGCTCGACGAGGGAGAGGCACCCCTCCTCAGCTCTGGCGCACTTGGTCGCGAGGTTGAACAACTCGAGGGTCGTGCACAGATCTTCATGGATGGCGAGCTCCTCCTTCATCTTGACATCGCGGACGCCGTCGGAGAATGCTAAGATGATGGCCTCGTCCGTGACCTTGGGGATCTTGATGCAGACGCTGTTGAAGCGCTGGATGAACTTCTGCAGGGTTTCTCTTGGTTGTTGCTTCATGTGCCGCAAGTCAACTGCGGCCGGGGGGCGGTCGCGGGTGCCTTGGAAATTGGCGATGAAACACTCACGCATCTCACCCCATGAGGAGATCGATCCTGGGGGCAGGTTCAGGAGCCACGAGCACGCGCCGTCCTTGAGAGCCATGGGGAACCAGTTCGCCACGATCTTCTCGTCGCCGTTGGATGCCTCGATGCTCAGCTCGTAGAGCTGCAGGAACTCAGCAGGGTCGGGGGTGCCGTCGTAGCATGGAGGCAGGTCGGGCTTGAACTTCCCAGGCCAGTTGACGTTGCGCAGGCAGGGGCGAGGGCCTTGCAGCCTGCTGTTGACACCCGAACTTGTCGCGGAGGCGGAGCTTGGTCTTGGTTCCCGCCCGCCACCATTGCAGGGGCGCACGGTCTCGACGCAGCGGTGGAGGGAGCGCTAGCGCTCCTCCTTGAGGCTGTTGGATCTCTTGTCAGCTTCCTTCTTCATGCATGGGCGCCCCGCACGGTGGGTCGTGCCGCGGGGCCGCGTGCCTTGGATTGTGGATGATGCCTTGATGCGGAGGTGGTGGAGGCGCTTCATGGGCCACGTCGCCCGCAAGGGGTGGCGGGTGAGGTAGCGAGACAGACGGGGCAGGAGAACCCCCAGCGGCGCTGACGAGCTCAGCGATGCGGTCGAGCCAGTCCTCGTAGAGGTCATCGACAGGGCGGTAGCGCAGGAGCTCACGCGCCATGAGCAACGCAGCCTGCGCATCCGCGGGTCCACGACGGCCGAGGGACGTCGACCCAGCGGGGGTCAATGACGGGGTTGCGGTGCGTCCATCCTGCCGCACCGAGGGATGAAGCGACGAGGCCTGCTACTCGTGCCGTGCCGGGCCAGTGGTAGCATTGACGGCGGGCGATGGTGAACAACAAGGAGGTCCGCTGGCAGGAGCTCTCTGAGCGATGCGGGCGGTGAGGGCGGCCCGTCGCTTAGCACGAGCACAGCGAGCGTCAGCCATGGAAGCGATGGAATGGTGACGCGCCGATCGACGGAAGAGAGGCTTCGGCACACCCCTACCTGGCGCGCCAAATGTCGGATTTCAGGTTCCGCAAACCCTTGAGAGGTTCGAACTCTCGGGTGCGCACGAAGAACACTCCCTCCCCAGCGTGCTCACCCTACGATTCCGCGGCCTAGCTCGACTAACTCAAAGAACAAAGGACACAGAGATTTATACTGGTTCGGGCCACCCTGTGGTGTAATACCCTACTCCAGTGTGTGTGGTGGATTGCCTTGTATGGCTGAGGAAGAACTAGTATAAGGGATGAACAGCCTCCGGAGGAGAGGTGTTCTTGGGCTTGGATGAGCTTGTGGTATCTGCCGGGTGTAATGGATCCCCCCTCTATGGTGGGGGCCAGGTCCTATTTATAGTGGCCTTGGCCCTCTTCCCAAATATCGGCGGGAAGGGATTCCACTAGGGCTGGAAAAAAAACTCGAAGCTCGCGAGCTAAACGAGTAGCTCGTGACTCGGCTCGAATCGACTTGAACTCGAAGAATAACGAGTCGAGCCAAGCTTTAGTTTAAGATCGTTTATAGACCAAGTTAAACGAGCCAATCCCACGAGTACTCGTGTAACTCGTTATGCTCGGTACAAAAGATCAGGCACTCCCATCTGAAAAAATATCAGCCACAGAGCACCCTGCGTCCCAGGCGCACAACACAAGGCCAAACCATTGAAGGCCCAGCCGCCCAGGAGACTCATGCGTTACAAGGAAATTACAGTTGTTTAGTGATGTATTTCTCAAAAAAGTTGTTTAGTGATGTACTCCCTCCGTCCAGAAATACTTGTCATCAAAATGAATACAAGGGGATGAACTAGATGTATTTTAATTCTAGATACATCTCTTTTTATCTATTTTGATGACAAGTATTTTCGAACGAAGGGAGTATATATTTAATATATACATAATAATTATTATCATATTTGAGGGTTTTATGTTCATATATTTAACAAGCTTAACAAGCTAAACAAGCCAGCTCGCGAGTTATACGAGTCGAGCCAATCTTGAGTTTGAGCTCGTTATAGTAACGAGTCGAGTCGAGCTAGCTCGTTAACAAAACGAGCTCTAGCGAGTCGAGCCGAGCTGGCTCGATTCGGCTCGAATTCCAGCCCTAGATCCCACAATGGCCAAATTTGAAGGGGGACAATTAGTACAAGTTATCCTGACAAAAGTAGTCTTCGCCTGCCAAAGGCTCTGGTGGTGACGCCGCGTCGGGCTCCATGATGACCTCCGTTCTGCAGCCTTGACGGTCCTTGGTCTTGTTGCATGCTACCTCTTGAGTTTGCGTTGTATTCCCTCGAAGAGGAAAGGGAGATGCAGCACAGTAGCGTAAGTATTTCCCTTAGTTTTTGAGAACCAAGGTATCAATCCAGTAGGAGACCACGCGCCAGTCCCTCGCACCTGCACAAACAAATAAGAACTTCGCAGCCAATGCGATAAGGGGTTGTCAATCCCTTTACAGTCACTTACGAGAGTGAGATCTGATAGAGATGATAATCATATTTTTGGTATTTTTGGTTTAATAGAACAACAAATAAAAGCAAGAAAAGTAAAGTAGATGTAGATTGATATGTTGAGAATAGACCCTCGGGCCATAGTTTTCTCTAGTGGCTTCTCTCATGATAGCGATATTCTACGCCAGGTAAACAAATTACTGTCAAGCAATTGATTGAAAAGCGAATAATTATGAGACTATCTAGGCATGATCATTGTATATAGGCATCACGTCCGAGACAAGTAGACCGAAGCGATTCTGCATCTACTACTATTACTCCACACATCGGCCGCTATCCAGCATGCATCCAATGTATTGAGTTCATACAAATAGAGTAACGCCTTAAGAAAGATGACATGATGTAGAGGGATAAACTCAAGCAATATGATGAAACCCCATCTTTTTATCCTCGATGGCAACAATACAATACGTGCCTTGCTGCCCCTATTGTCACTGGGAAAGGACACCGCAAGATTGAACCCAAAGCCAAGCACTTCTCCCATTGCAAGAACTATAGATCTAGTAGGCCAAACCAAACCAATAATTCGAAGAGACTTGCAACGATATTATGAGCACACATAAAAATTTCAGAGCAGAACAAAATATCTTTCATAGATAACCTTGATCATAAACTCACAAATCATCGGATCTCGACAAACACACCGCAAAAAGAGATTACATCGAATAGATCTCCTCGAAGACCGAGGAGAACTTTATATTGAGATCCAGAGAGAGAGAAGAAGCCATCTAGATACTAGCTATGGACCCGAAGGTCTGTGGTAAACTACTCACAACTCATGTGAGGGCGATGATGATGATGATGATGAAGGCCTCCGTGATGGATCCCCCTCCCGGAATAGGCTCCAAGATGGGATCTCCACGGGAACAGAAGCTACGGCGGTGGAATTAGGGTTTTCTCTCTGCGTATGGAGTTTCTGGGGTACGTAGGTATATATAGGAAGAAGGAGGGCACCGAGGGCCACACGGGCCATCCTCGAGGTAGGGGGGCGCGCCCTGGGAAGGGGGGCGCGCCCCCCACCCTCGAGGGAAGCCCTGCTGTCCCCTGACTTGGTCCTGACGTTTACCATGCGTGATTTTGTCCAAAAATATATCTCGCGAAGGTTTCATTCCGTTTGGACTCCGTTTGATATTCCTTTTCTGCAAAACCCTGAAATAGGCAAAAAAACAGCAATCTGGGCTGGGCCTTTGGGTTAGTAGGTTAGTCCCAAAAATGATATAAAAGTGAAAGATAAAGCCCATTAAACATCCAAGACTTCATAAATAATAGCATGGAAAAATAAAAAATTATAGATACGTTGGAGACGTATCAAGCATCCCCAAGCTTAATTCCTGCTTGTCCTCGAGTAGGTAAATAATAAAGAAAGAATTTTTGATGTGAAATGCTAACCAATATAGTTTTTCAATGTAATTCTCTTAATTGTGGCATGAAAGTTCAGATATGAAAGATTCAAGATAAAAGCCTATATTGACATAAGAAATAATAATACTTCAAGCAATACTAACAAAGCAATCATGTCTTCTCAAAATACTATGGCTAAAGAAAGTTATCCCTACAAAATCATATAGTGTTGGCTATGCTCCCTTATTATCACACAAAAATATTCATATCATGCACAACCCCGATTTCAGCCAAGCATTTCTTTTCATGCTCTATCTTTTCAAACCTTTCAACTTTCACGCAATACATGAGCGTGAGCCATGGATATAGCACTATGGGTGGAATAGAGGTGGTTGTGGAGAAGACAAAAAAGAAGGAGATAGTCTCACATCGACTAGGCGTATCAACAGGCTATGGAGATGCCCATCAATAGATATCAATGTGAGTGAGTAGGGATTGCCATGCAACGGACGCACTAGAGCTAAATATGAATGAAAGCTCAACAAAAGAAACTAGTGGGTGTGCATCCAACTTGCTTGCTCACGAAGACCTAGGGCATTTGAGGAAGCCCATCGTTGGAATATACAAGCCAAGTTCTATAATGAAAATTCCCACTAGTATATGAAAGTGACTAAGCATGAGACTCTCTACAAAGAACATGGTGCTACTTTGAAGCACAAGTGTGGAAAAAGATAGTAGCAATTGTCCCTTTTTCTTTTTTTTTCTCTTTTTTTTTGGCCTTCCTTTTTTTTTCCTTTGGCCTTTCTCTTTTTTTTTGCGGAGGGGCTTTATAGATTTAGCCTTTCCTCCCATGGGGCAATGCTCTAATAATGATGATCATCACACTTTCATTACAACACGAAATTACAACTCGATACTACAACAACAAAGTATGACTCTATATGAATGCCTCCGGTGGTGTACCGGTATGTGCAATGAAACAAGAGTGACATGTATTAAAAGATTATGCATGGTGGCTTTGCCACAAATACGATGTCAACTACATGATCATGCATGGCAATATGACAATATGATGCGTGTCATATAAACGGAAAGGTGGAAAGTTGCATGGCAATATATCTCGGAATGGCTATGGAAATGCCATGATAGGTAGGTATGGTGGCTGTTTTGAGGAACAATAAGGTGGCTGTTTTGAGTAATGATATATAGTGGGTTTATGGCACCGACGAAAGTTGCGCGGTACAAGAGAGGCTAGAAATGGTGGAAGGGTGAGAGTGCGTATAATCCATGTACTCAACATTAGTCAAAAGAACTCATATACTTATTGCAAAAATTTACGAGTCATCAAAACAAAGCAATCAACGCATGCTCCTAGGGGGAAGGTTGGTAGGAGTTAACCATCGCGCGCCCCCGACCTCCACACAAAGGTTGGCACTCTACAAATACATCATGCTCTAACTTAGTCACACAACGGTTCACCATACGTGCATGCTACGGGAATCACTAACCTTAACACAAGTATTTCTCAATTTCATAATAACTCCACTAGGATGACTCTAATATCACTATCCTCATGTCTCAAAACAATTATCAAGCATCCAACATCTCTTTCTATTCAATGCACTTGATATGAAAGTTTTTACTACATTGACATTGGATGATTATCATGTGAAGACTAGTTTCTTTAGCCTAAACACTTTACCATGCTGTTTTGATATACTCTCAAATAGATATAAGTGAAGCATGAGAGTTCAACAATTTCTACAAAATATTACCACCACCGTGCTCTAAAAGATATAAGTGAAGCGCTAGAGCAAAACTATTCAACTCAAAAGATATATGTGAAGCACATAGAGTGTTCTAACAATTTCTAGGCCATATTTAACTCTCTCAAATAGGTGTGTCCAGCAAGGATGATTGTGGAAAACTAACAAGCAAAGACTCAAATTATACAAGACGCTCCAAGAAAAACACATAACATGTTGCGAATAAAAATATAGCTCCAAGTATAGTTACCGATGGATGAAGACGAAAGAGGGGATGCCTTCCTGGGGCATCCCCAAGCTTAGGCTTTTGATTATCTTGGATTTACTTGGGGTGCCATGGGCATCCCCAAGCTTAGGACTTTGCTACTCCTTGTTCCACAGTCCATCAAAGCAATACTCAAAACTTGAAAACTTCACAACACAAAACTTAGACAAAAATTCTCGTGAGCTCTGTTAGTAAGAGAAAACAAACCACTACTTAAAGGTACAACAATGAATTCATTATTTGTTTATATTGGTGTTAAACCTACTGTACTCCAAGTTCTCTATGGTTCATATCATCCAATATTACTCATAGATGCATCGGAATAAGCAAACAACACACGAAAAACAGAATATGTCAAAGACAAAACAGTCTGTAGTAATCTACAGGGTTCACCTACTTCTGGAACTCCAAAAAATTCAAACTAAATTGGTAAATTTGCGCAATTTGTCTACCAATCAGCATAAAAAATAATCAACTAAAAAGCACGCACCAGTAAAATCTGAAGACCACTTTAGCTAGCGCTAATGATTCTGTTTTTCACAGCAAGATCAAATAAACTTCACACAAGTCTTACCAAAGGTTCTACTTGGCACAA
The DNA here is from genome assembly GCA_902687465.1 of Secale cereale. NCBI lineage: Eukaryota > Viridiplantae > Streptophyta > Magnoliopsida > Poales > Poaceae > Secale > Secale cereale. The sequence goes on from LR738712.1 coordinate 101,394,655, forward strand.
ACACTAAACAAAACATGAAACCACATCTAATCAGAGGCTAGATTTAATACTTATTCCCTAACAGCAACTAAAGAAAAAAACATAAAATTGGGTTGCCTCCCAACAAGCGCTATCGTTTTACGCCCCTAGCTAGGCACGATACAAGATAGATCTAGGTATTGCCATCTTTGGAAGGCAATCCATAAGTGGATCTCATGATAGATTCATATGGTATTTTGATTTTCTTTCTAGGAAAGTGTTCCATGCCTTTCCTTAACGGAAATTGGAATCTAAATTTCCTTCCTTCATATCAATAATTGCACCAATCGTTCTAAGGAAAGGTCTACCAAGAATAATAGGACATGAAGGATTGCAATCTATATCAAGAACAATGAAATCCACTGGCACATAATTCCTATTAGCAACAATAAGAACATCATTAATTCTTCCCATAGGTTTCTTCATAGTGGAATCTGCAAGATGCAAATTTAAAGAGCAATCATCAAGCTCATGGAACCCTAGCAAATCACACAAAGTTTTTGGGATAGTGGAGACACTAGCACCCAAATCACACAAAGCATAGCATTCATGATCTTTTATTTTTATTTTTATAGTAGGTTCCCACTCATCATAAAGCTTTCTTCTGGGTATAGAAACTTCCAACTCAAGTTTTTCTTCATAAGATTGCATCAAGGCATCAACTATATGTTTAGTGAAAGCTTTATTTTGACTATAAGCATGCGGAGAATTTAGCACGGATTGCAACAAGGAAATACAATCAATCAAAGAGCAATTATCATAATTGAATCCCTTGAAATCCAAAGTAGTGGGTTCATCACTATGCAAAGTTTTAATCTCTTCACACCCACTTTTAGCAATTTTTGCATCAAGATCTAAAAACTCCGAATCATTGGGACACCTTAAAACAGAATCATCTCCAATCCTATTCTCGTCAATATTAATACTAGAAAACAAGGATCTAATAGGGGACACATAAATAACTTTCAGATCTTCATCTTTATTTTCATGATAACTAGAAGAACACGATTTAATATAATCTTCTCTTTTAACATGCATTCTAGCGGTTCTTTCTTTGCATTCATCAATGGAAATTATCATGGCTTTGAGGGACTCATTGATATCATGCTTAGGTGGGATAGATCTAAGTTTCAAAGAATCAACATCAAGAGTAATTCTATCCACACTTCTAGCCAATTCATCAACCTTAAGCAATTTCTCTTCAAGCATAGCATTGAAATTCTTTTGCGAGACCAAAAACTCTTTAACACTAGTTTCAAATTAAGAAGGAATCTTTCCATAAGAGTTGTTGTAGGAATTACCAAAATTATTAGAGGAATTACTAGGAAAAGGCCTAGGATTAAAATTACCTCTATAAGCATTGTTACCAAAATTATTCATATCAACAAAATTCACATACAAAGATTCATTGTTATTCTCAATCAAAGTGGACAAATGCATATCATTAGGATCAGAAGAAGCACTCTTAGCAGCAAACAATTTCATAAGTTCATCCATCTTTCCACTCAAAACACTAATTTCTTCGATAGCATGCACTTTTTTTACTAGTAGATCTTTCGGCGTGCCATTGAGAATAATTAACCATAATATTATCTAGGAGTTTGGTAGCTTCTGCTAAGGTGGTTTCCATGAAAGTTCCTCCGGCGGCCGAATCTAAAAGATTTCTAGAAGCAAAATTCAAGCCATCATAAAAGTTCTGAATAATCATCCATAGATTCAAACCATGTCCAGGGCAATTACGTATCATTAATTTCATTCTCTCCCAAGCTTGTGCAACATGCTCATGATCTAGTTGCTTAAAATTCATAATATCGTTTCTAAGAGAGATGATCTTAGCAGGAGGGAAATACTTAGAGATAAAAGCATGTTTGCACTTATTCCACGAATCAATACTATTTCTAGGCAAAGAGGAGAACCAAGTTTTAGCATGATCTCTAAGTGAAAACGGAAATAACTTCAATTAAACAATATCGTTATCCGTATCCCTTTTCTTTTGCATATCACACAAATCAACAAAGTTGTTTAGATGGGTAGCGGCATCTTCACTAGGAAGGCCGGAGAATTGATCTTTCATGACAAGATTCAACAAAGCAGCACTGATCTCACAAGATTCAGCATCGGTAATAGGAGCAATCAGAGTGCTAATAAAGTCATTGTTGTTGGTATTGGAGAAGTCACATAATTTGGTATTGTTCTGAGCCATAGTGACAAGCAAGCAATCCAACACACACAAGCGAACAAGAAGCAAACGAACGAAAAACACACGACGGAAGAAGGGCAAATAAAACGGCAAGGGTGAAGTGGGGGAGAGGAAAACGAGAGGCAAATAAATGTAATGCAAAGGATAAGGGTTTGTGATAGGTACTTGGTATATGACTTTTGCGTAAGCCTCCCCTGCAATGGCGCCAGAAATTCTTCTTGCTACCTCTTGAGCTTGCCTTGTATTCCCTCGAAGAGGACAGGGAGATGCAGCACAGTAGCGTAAGTATTTCCCTCAGTTTTTGAGAACCAAGGTATCAAGCCAGTAGGAGACCACGCGCCAGTCCCTCGCACCTGCACAAACAAATAAGAACTTCGCAGCCAATGCGATAAGGGGTTGTCAATCCCTTTACGGTCACTTACGGGAGTGAGATCTGATAGAGATGATAATTATATTTTTGGTTTAATAAAACAGCAAATAAAAGCAAGAAAAGTAAAGTAGATGTAGATTGATATGTTGAGAATAGACCCTGGGGCCATAGTTTTCTCTAGTGGCTTCTCTCATGATAGCGATATTCTACGGCGGGTAAGCAAATTACAGCCGAGCAATTGATAGAAAAGCGAATAATTATGAGACTATCTAGGCATGATCATTGTATATAGGCATCACGTCCGAGACAAGTAGACCGAAACGATTCTGCATCTACCACTATTACTCCACACATCGACCACTATCCAGCATGCATCTAGTGTATTGAGTTCATACGAACAGAGTAACGCCTTAAGAAAGATGACATGATGTAGAGGGATAAACTCAAGCAATATGATGAAAACCCCATCTTTTTATCCTCGATGGCAACAATACAATACGTGCCTTGCTGCCCCTACTGTCACTGGGAAAGGACACCGCAAGATTGAACCAAAGCAAAGCACTTCTCCAATTGCAAGAACTATAGATCTAGCAGGCCAAACCAAACCAATAATTCAAAGAGACTTGCAAGGATATTATGAGCACACATAAAAAGTTCAGAGAAGAACAAAATATCTTTCATAGATAACCTTGATCATAAACTCACAAATCATTGGATCTCGACAAACACACCTCAAAAAGAGATTACATCGAATAGATCTCCTCGAAGACCGAGGAGAACTTTGTATTGAGATCCAGAGAGAGAGAAGAAGCCATCTAGATACTAGCTATGGACCCGAAGGTCTGTGGTAAACTACTCACAACTCATGGTGAGGGCGATGATGATGATGATGAAGGCCTCCGTGATGGATCCCCCTCCCGGAACAGGCTCCAAGATGGGATCTCCACGGGAACAGAAGCTACGGCGGTGGAATTAGGGTTTTCTCTCTGCGTATGGAGTTTCTGGGGTACGTAGGTATATATAGGAAGAAGGAGGGCACCGGGGGCCACACGGGCCAGCCTCGAGGCAGGGGCGCGCCCTGGGAAGGGGGGCGAGCCCCCCACCCTCGAGGGCAGCCCCGCTGTCCCCTGACTTGGTCCTGACGTTTCCCGTGCATGATTTTCTCCAAAAATATCTCTCGTGAAGGTTTCATTCTGTTTGGACTCCGTTTGATACTCCTTTTCTGCAAAACCCTGAAATAGGCAAAAAACAGCAATCTGGACTGGGCCTTTGGGTTAGTAGGTTGGTCCCAAAAATGATAGAAAAGTGAAAGATAAAGCCCATTAAACATCCAAGGCTTCATAAATAATAGCATCGAACAATAAAAAATTATAGATACGTTGGAGACGTATCATTGCACCAATATGGAAACCTTTGCCTAATCCCTCGGGACTTCGCGCCCGCGCTTGCCCTCTTAACACCAAAGAGGAAACTGGTACACTGCGCCCGCTGGCGCCCGCCTGGCCTTGGTCGTCATGGCTAACGTCACATGAACCTCGCGATATGTACCTTGCATGGATATCTCCGCTCCTCGGGAGCCAGCCTAGAGAAGCTGCCCCCATGGAGGTCTTGCTGTCGTCCGCCTCGCGAGGCTTGGCCCCTCGCGAGGGTCTTGAGTTGTTGTTGCTGAAGTTGGGCCGTACCAGGCCGCTGATGGAGCCACGTCATGGGTCACAGGCAGGCAAGTCTAGGTAACCCCGTTCCCAGGACGCCGACAGATGCATATGGCACTACCTCGCCGCCATGCGCGACCGGTCTTTCTCTCCGGCTTGTCGCTGCCATGTTAGCCTTCCACTTCCCATTCACCCTTAATCTTCTCTAGCACCACCCCAGCCTCCTCGACCTCCAACCTCCTGCTGCCATCTGTCTTCGCTTTGGGTCGAAGTTGGAGTCCTTGTTCATGCACGACAACTTATCCAACATGAATCAATGGAGTGCATGCATGAGGGATGCAACCTTGGCAAAGTCCTCGCCCTCGACGACCATGTTGAGCTGGAAGCGGAGCACGGAGCCATACTCGACCTAGTTGATCTCCGTAGAGTGGAGTGTTGGGGAACATAGTAATAATTCAAAAAAAATCCTACGTGTCACGAAGATCAATCTACGATATGCTAGCAACAAGAGAGAGGGAATGCATCTTCACACCCTTGAAGATCGCTAAGCGAAAGCGTTGCAAAGAATGCGGTTGATGGAGTCGTACTCGCGGCGATTCAAATCGCGGAAGATCCGATCTAGCGCCGAATGAACGGTGCCTTCGCGTTCAACACACGTACAGCCCGGTGACGTCTCCTCCTTCTTGATCCAACAATGGGGGAGGAGAAGTTGAGGGAGAGCTCTGGCAGCACGACGGCGTGGTGGTGGAGCTTGCGGTTCTCCGGTAGGGCTTCGCTAAGCACTACAGAGGAGGAGGAGGAGTTGGAGGGGAAGGGTGCGGCTGCCCTCCCACCCCCGCTATATATATGGGAAGGGGAGAGGGGGGCGGCCCCTCTAGATGCATCTAGAGGCGGAGCGGCCGCCAGGCGGAAACTTGCCCCCCAAGCTGGTGGGGGCGCCCCCACCCCTAGGGTTTCCAACCCTAGGTGCCTTGGGCCCCTGGGGGGCGCACCAGCCCACTAAGGGGCTGGTACCCACCCATATTCAGCCCATTAGGCCCTTCGGGGAAGGTAGCCCCACCCGATGGACCCCGGAACCCTTTCGGTGGTCCCGGTACAATACCGATAACCCCCGAAACCTTTTTGGCGACTGAAACTGGACTTACCATATATAAATCTTCACCTACGAACCATTCTGGAACTCCTCGTGACGTCCGAGATCTCATTTGGGGCTCCGAACAAATTTCAGTAACCACATACAATTCCCATTACAACTCTAGCGTCACCGAACCTTAAGTGTGTAGACCCTACGGGTTCGGGAACCATGCAAACATGACCGAGACACCTCTCCGACCAATAACCAATCGCAGGATCTGGATACCCATATTGGTTCCCACATGTTCCATGATGATCTCATCAGATGAACCACGATGTCGGGGATTCAATCAATCCCGTATACAATTCCTTTCGTCCATCGGTATGTTGCTTGCCTGAGATTCGATCGTCAGTATCTCTATACCTTGTTCAATATCGTTATCGGCAAGTCTCTTTACTCATTCCGTAACACATGATCCCGTGACTAAATCCTTAGTCACATTGAGCTCATTATGATGATGCATTACCGAGTGGGCCCAGAGATACCTCTCCATCATACAGAGTGACAAATCCCAGTCTCGATTCGTGCCAACCGAACAGACACTTTCGGAGATACATGTGGTGCACCTTTATAGTCACCCAGTTACGTTGTGACGTTTGATACACCCAAAGCATTCCCGCGGTGTCCGGGAGTTGCACAATCTCATGGTCTAAGGAAATGATACTTGACATTAGAAAAGCTCTAGCAAACGAACTACTCGATCTTGTGTTGTGCTTAGGATTGGGTCTTGTCCATCACATTATTCTCCTAATGATGTGATCCCGTTATCAATGACATCCAATGTCCAAGGTCAGGAAACCACAACCATCTATTGATCAACGAGCTAGTCAACTAGAGGCTCACTTGGGACATATTGTGGTCTATGTATTCACACATGTATTACGGTTCCCGGTTAATACAATTATAGCATGAACAATAGACAATTATCATGAACGAGGAAATATAATAATAACCATTTTATTATTGCCTCTAGGTCATATTTCCAACAGTCTCCCACTTGCACTAGCTAGAGTCAATAATCTAGTTACATTGTGATGAATTGAACACCCATAGAGTTCTGGTGCTGATCATGTTTTGCTCGTGGAAGAGGTTTAGTCAACGGATCTGTGACATTCCGATCTGTATGTACTTTACAAATATATATGTCTCCATCTTGAACATAACCACGAATGGAGTTGAAGCGACGCTTGATGTGCTTGGTCTTGTTGTGAAACCTGGGCTCATTCGCAATGGCAATAGCTCCAACGTTGTCACAGAAGAGAGTCATCGGGCCCGACGCATTGGGAATCACTCCTAGGTCAGTGATGAACTCCTTCATCCAGACTCCTTCCCGCGCTGCTTCCGAAGCAGCTATGTACTCCGCTTCACATGTAGATGCCGCCACGACGCTTTGCTTGTATCTGCACCAGCTGACTACCCCACCATTCAAAATATACATGTATCCCGTTTGTGACTTGGAGTCATCCGGATCTGTGTGGAAGCTAGCATCGACGTAACCCTTTACGATGAGCTCTTCGCCACCTCCATAAATGAGAAACATATCCTTAGTCCTTTTCAGGTACTTCAGGATATTCTTGATCGCTGACTAGTGCTCCATTCCAGGATCACTTTGGTACCTCCCTACCAAACTTATGGCAAGGTTCACATTAGGTCTAGTACACAACATGGCATACATAATAGAGCCTATGGCTGAGGCCTAGGGGATGACCCTCATCTTTTCTCTATCTTCTGCCGAGGTCGGGCATTGAGTTGCGCTCAATCTCACACCTTGCAATACAGGCAAGAACCCCTTCTTGGACTGATCCATATTGAACTTCTTCAATGTCTTGTCAAGGTATGTTCTTTGTGAAAGACCAATGAGGCGTCTCCATCTATCTCTATAGATTTTGATGCCTAATATGCAAGCAGCTTCTCCAAGGTCCTTCATTAAAAAACACGTATTCGAGTAGGCCTTTATGCTTTCCAAAAGTTTTATATCATTTCCCATCAACAATGTGTCATTCACATATAATATGAGAAATGCTACAGAGCTCCCACTCACTTTCTTGTAAATACAAGCTTCTCCATAAGTCTGTATAAACCCAAACGCTTTGATCACTTCATCAAAGAGAATGTTCCAACTCCGAGATGCTTGCACCAGCCCATAGATGGAGCGCTGGAGCTTGCATACCTTGTCAGCATTCTTAGGATCGACAAAACCTTCTAGTTGCATCATATACAATTCTTCCTTAAGGAAACCGTCAAGGAATTTCGTTTTAACATCCATTTGCCAGATCTCATAATCATAAAATTCAACAATTGCTAACATGATTCAGATGGCCTTCAGCATCACAACAGGTGAGAAAGTCTCATCGTAGTCAATTTCTTGAACTTGTCGATAACCCTTAGCGACAAGCTGAGCCTTATAGACGGTCACATTACCATCCGCATCAGTCTTGTTCTTAAAGATCCACTTATTCTCTATGGCTTGCCGATCATCAGGCAAGTCCACCAAAGTCCATACTTTGTTCTCATACATGGATCCTATCTCAGATTTCATGGCTTCAAGCCATTTTTTGGCATCTAGGTCCGCCATCGCTTCTTCATAGTTCGAAGGTTCACCATTGTCTAACAACATGATTTCTAGGACAGGGTTGCTGTACCACTTTGGTGCGGAACGTGTCCTCGTGGACCTACGAAGTTCAGTAGCAACTTGATCCAAAGTTTCATGATCATCATCATTAACTTCCTCTCTAGTCGGCGCAAGCACCACATAAACATCTTCCTGCGTCGCGCTACTTTCCGGTTTAAGAGGGGGTACAATTACTTTATCAAGTTCTACTTTCCTCCCACTTACTTATTTCGAGAGAAACTCTTTCTCCAGAAAGGATCCATTCTTGGCAACAAAGGTCTTGCCTTCGGATCTGAGGTAGAAGGTATACCAAATAGTTTCCTTAGGGTATCCTATAAAGACACACTTTTCTGATTTGGATTTGAGCTTTTTAGGTTGAAGTTTCTTGACATAAGCATCGCATCCCCAAACTTTTAGAAATGACAGCTTAGATTTCTTCCCAAACCATAATTCATTTGGTGTCGTCTCAACGGATTTAGACGGTGTCCTATTTAAAGTGAATGTGGCAGTCTCTAAAGCATAACCGCAAAATGATAGCGGTAGATCAGTAAGAGACATCATAGATCGCACCATATCCAATAGAGTGCGATTACGATGTTCGGACACACCATTACGCTGAGGTGTTCCAGGCGGCGTGAGTTGTGAAATAATCCCACATTTCCTTAAGTGTGTGCCAACCTCATGACTCAAATATTCTCATCCACGATCAGATCGTAAGAACTTTATTTTCCTTTCACGTGGATTCTCTACCTCGCTCTGAAATTCCTTGAACTTTTCAAAGGTATCAGACTTGTTTTTCGTTAAGTAGACATACCCATGTCTACTTAAGTCATCAGTAAGGGTGAGAACATAAAAATAGCCACCGCTAGCCTCAACGCTCATTGGACCGAATACATCAGTATGTATTATTTCCAACAAGTTGGTTGCTCGTTCTATTATTCCGGAGAATGGAGTCTTGGTCATCTTGCCTAGGAGGCATGGTTCGCACGTGTCAAATGATTCATAATAAAGAGACTCCAAAAGTCCATCTGTATGAAGTTTCTTCATGCGTTTGACATCGATATGACCAAGGCGGTAGTGCTAGAAGTATGTGGGACTATCATTATCAACCTTACATCTTTTGGCATTCACACTATGAATACGTGTAACATCATGTTCAAGATTTAATAAAAATAAACCATTGACCAACGGGGCATGACCATAAAACGTATCTCTCATATAAATAGAAAAACCATTATTCTCGGATTTAAATGAGTAGCCGTCTTGCATCAAACGAGATCCAGATACAATGTTCATGCTCAAAGTTGGTACTAAATAAGAATTGCCGAGGTTTAAAACTAACCCCGAAGGTAGATGCAGAGGTATCGTGCCGACGACAATCACATCGACCTTGGAACCATTCCCGGCGCTCATCGTCATCTCATCCTTTGCCAGTCTCCGCTTATTCCGCAGCTCCTGTTTTGAGTTATAAATGTGAGCAACTGCACCGGTATCATATACCCAGGAGCTACTACGAGCGCTGGTAAGGTACACATCAATAACATGTATATCATATATACCTTTGACATTGCCGACCTTCTTATCCGCTAAGAACTTGGGACAGTTCCGCTTCGAGTGACCATTTCCCTTGCAATAAAAGAACTCAGTATCAGGCTTGGGTCCATTCTTTGGTTTCTTCCTGGCAACTGGCTTACCGGCGCGGCAACTCCCTTGCCATCCTTCTTGAAGTTCTTCTTACCCTTGACTTTCTTCAACTTAGTGGTCTTATTCACCATCAACACTTGATGTTCCTTTTTGATCTCCACCTCCGCTGATTTCAGCATCGTATATAACTCAGGAATGGACTTCTCCATCCCTTGCATATTGTAGTTCATCACAAAGCTATTGTAGCTAGGTGGAAGCGACTGGAGGATTATGTCAATGACCGAGTCATCTCGAAGATTAACTCCCAGTTGAGACAAGCGGTTGTGCAACCCACACATTTTGAGTATATGCTCGCTGACAGAACTATTTTCCTCCATCTTACAACTGAAGAACTTGTCGGAGACTTCATATCGCTCGACCCGAGCATGAGCTTGGAAAACCATTTTCTGCTCTTGGAACATCTCAAATGCTTTGTGTTTCTCAAAACACTTTTGGAGCCTCGGTTCTAAGCTGTAAAGCATGCCGCACTGAACCAGGGAGTAATCATGACTACACGACTGTCAGACGTTCATAACGTCTTGAGATGCTGGGAGAATGGGTGTGTCACCTAGTGGTGCTTCAAGGACATATGGTTTCTTGGAATCTATGAGGATGATCCTCAAGTTACGGACCCAGTCTGTATAGTTGCTTCCATCGTCTTCCAGTTTGGTTTTCTCTAGGAATGCGTTGAAGTTGAGGGCAAAGTTAGCGTGGGCCATTGGATCTACAAGATAGATTGTAAAGACAATTTTAGACTAAGTTCATGATAATTAAGTTCATCTAATCAAATATTTAATGAACTCCCACTCAGATAGACATCCCTCTAGTCATCTAAGTGAAACATGATCCGAATCAACTAGGCCATGTCCGATCATCACGTGAGACAGACTAGTCATCAACGGTGAACATCTCCATGTTGATCGCATCTACTATACGACTCATGTTCGACCTTTCGGTCTCTCATGTTCCGAGGCCATGTCTGTACATGCTAGGCTCATCAAGTCTACTAAGTGTTTCGCATGTGTAAATCCAGCTTACACCCGTTGTATGCAAACGTTAGAATCTATCACACCTGATCATCACGTGGTGCTTCGAAACAACGAACCTTCGCAATGGTGCACACTTAGGGGGGGACACATTTCTTGAAATTTTAGTGAGGGGTCATCTTATTTATGCTACTGTCGTTCTAAGCAAATAAGATGTAAACATGATAAACATCACATGCAAATCATAAAGTGACATGATATGGCCAATATCATCTTGCGCTTCTGATCTCCATCTTCGAGGCGCGACATGATCACCATCGTCACCGGCATGACACCATGATCTCCGTCATCATGATCTCCATTATCGTGCCTTCATGAAGTTGTCTCACCAACTATTACTTCTACTACTATGGCTAATGCTTAGCAATAAAGTAAAGTAATTACATGGCATTTTTTTGACTCGCAGGTCATATAATAAATTAAGACAACTCCTATGGCTCCTGCCGGTTGTCATACTCATCGACATGCAAGTCGTGAGTCCTATTACAAGAGCATGATCAATCTCATACATCACACACACACACACACACACACACAC